>CM031239.1:850479280-851679280 GCA_018340775.1 Taxus wallichiana var. yunnanensis
CTTCAAGTAGAAATTAAATTTCATGTGCACACACATGATCTCAATGAGACACAGGGATAGTATATCACCATTGTGATATTTAGACCTTGTTCAAGCTCTTGTTTTAGCTCACTTTTTCCCTCATGTCTCATGGCTTCTAGATCATCATATTTTCACCAACTCTCGTTTTGTACCTAATGCTCTTACACATACACACATCTTGAAATTCATCATTTCAACCATGTCATTTACATGTTTAAAATCCAACTCATTTGGAATGAACATCCATCGGAATCCACGGCCTTCTCGAACACTTTTGGATAAACACCTTTTTCATGTCATTTACCTTGCAATAATTTCTCCTCACTTTAGGCTAGGGAAATACTTCTCTCCGCTTATTAACTTACATCCATTCTTGTACATATCTATCACCACATTATCACCTCCACATAGTGGGGAAACCAATGTCCTCACTTCTATTAATCATGTCTTTTCCAAGGTACATCTTAAACTTCCACTTTTCATCCCACGTTACATTGGGGTAACTTGTGGCTCAAAATTTTCACTTGAGGGGAGAATCATACAAAACCCTTCTCATCAATCATATCAAATCCAATCATCAATCAATTGAACCAGTATTCTCTACCTTGTGAAATTAACCTATCGATCCCTTCATAGACTCCAACTGAAGTGTCCCATTGATCGCATTTCTAGGTTCATGTCTATCTAGTCAACCATCTAATCCCGCAATGTGGAAACCACAGTCATAGGGTTAGACGACCCCCATCTCCTCTCTTCAATTTTACAATTCATCTTTCCTTCTATAACACACAACCCAAAAAGAGGCAAAATGTAGACACTAGAAAATGCACCTTGCACATAAGGTATCTTATTAAAAAACACCAAAAACATCATAAAACACAAAAAGCCAAAACAATCAAATATAAAATATAAAACCCCACAAAAATGGGGATAAATGACACCTCACCACTCATTTACTAACCCTCACCCACTCACATTTAATTATGTCCACCCCACCTACCCATGTGCATGCCTTATGAACTATGGACCTTATCATTGCACCCATATGTGTCCCACACTCTTATGCACACAAAAATTTTATAATACCACTCACCCCTTCATTCCAACCCCTAATTCTTTGTGCACTAAGGTTATACTTGAGTTTTTTTGCTCTCTTGTTCGCATATCTCGGTTTTCAAATCTTGAAGAAGTGAAAGCAAAACATGAATGATAGATACAACTTGTTACAACATTGTTTTAGAAAATTCAAACACATGCGTAAATCGTAATTACAATTATCTTGTGTTCTTCATGTGATTTTTGGAAAACTACAACTATGATTGACGATTTGAGTCAGGTATATTTCTCATTTTCATTTTTTTTATCATTTTAATCAATAAAATGTATTTTATCTCCATAATTGAAGGGTTAGGTATCCGACTAAAGAATTTCCCCTAACCACCAAAAATAACTAAAGAAGTGTTTTTGTGTGCAGGTTTTAGATTCATACTGGAAGATTTTTACTCACTTTATTCAATGAAATAACCCATAATTTTCTGTCTCTTCACAATGGAAGCATAATCCCATTTTATTTTAGTAGCATTGATTTAGAGATTTCGTATCAGCTAACACATCTTGCAGTGATCCAAATCTAGGCATACAGTGCTTACAATGCAAATGACGATGACCCCTTAAGAAAAGTACTTTTACTTTTATAATTGTTATTTGGAGCCTACATGCTCAAGTAATTTTATTTTCTAAGTTATTCTATTAGAGTGTTAGGCTTCCCAATAACAATACATGATAATAATAAAAACAAGTGCTAAATTATCATCACGACCTAATCAGAATCTCCCCTCGCTCCCTTCCTTGGACCCATAGGGAGAAGAATGGATCAAGGTCTTCAAATGAGGATAGTATCCAAAAAGGGACATGACAACCTCTTGTTGATGGAAATTAAAAATGTATTTGTCATTTTTAAAAACATTTCAATGATATTCATTATCATGCATTGTTCGCCTAATCATCAACTCCACGTTTACTTTATGTTCTTCATATGATCTCGAAGAGGATTAAATTTTTCTTCAATGAATGTCATTTTTTTGGATTTACCATTATGCTTTCTTGGAATATCTTGGAGTTTGATTACATCAAAATCCTCTAGGAAATCTGCGCTCTGTATTAAAATTACAGTAGGATATTTTTGCAAGAGCACCTTGAGATCTTATTTGATGAAAAACTAGCTTTGTATCTCTAAAAATCAGGAGCTTCTTCAGTCCCTTCTTGTTGGAATTTGCAGTCCTTGGATCTGAGCCTCATATTTAGCTACATTATTAGTGCAATTGAATTGGATTCTATGGGAAAAGAGAGTCTTATCTTCTCTAGATGAGGTCAACATAACTCCAGCACCAAATTTTCACTTAGATCCATCAAAATACAACTCATATATACCTTCCAAGTCTTCTCTCTTATAACAAGTTAGGGGTCTAACTATCCTCTTATTGGATGTAATATGTGCCCAAGCCAAACTCCTCAAATGTGTCATAAGGGTTGAAATTCCTCATCTCTTGATCCAACTCATATAGTTTCTCATCTAGGGATTTTTTTGGGTCCATGAGGTTCGGGATCACTCTCTTCTTATTTAATCTCAACATGGATATTATAGTGTATTTATTTAGGCCTTAGATCATACGTATCAACATGAAAATTAGAAATGGGCTTTGTCTTAATGGTTATTTTAGTAACATATCTAGTCTTTAGGAACATATGGGACCAGATGAAGAGGACATGTTTCCTTCTTCTTTAGTAATGAAATATCTAGATAAATATATAGTAAAACCGTGAGAACATCAATGACTGAAATGTATTAGGGGATGTAATACTATGCCAAGCATACTAGGTGTTATTTAGGCCTTTAATGACCCATATTGTCTTGTGAAAAATACCATCAAGTTAGACGAATCCTTTGTTAAAAGGGTATATTTAACCCCATGGTATCATCAATTTTTTAGGCATTACAGAACTACAAACACCGAAAGTAATCATATAATTGTGGACTAAATTTCTAATAGTGAATAGAGACATGAAATGGAGGAAACTTGATACACAACTTGTTTCGGACATGTTAGACTCGGGTAGAGATTGATTGGAATTGAGGTCGCCTCTCTCGGGATTTTGGAGGTCTAAACAGGTTAAAGGCTCCTTATAGAAATTTTTATTTTACCAAGCATTGCTAAAGCATCCCAAATAGAGATATCTACACTTTTCTTTTTCATTATCGCTATAATGTTTAAAGGCACAAAAATAGAATTTTAAATATTATAAGAAATAAACTCTTTGATTTTTAATTACATGTTGGTAGAAACTTGGTTATGGGTTCTTGGCAAGTGGTTTCTCTTTTTATAACTCTAGTTCTCTAGCTGGATTGGATTTGCACTCCCCTGTCTTTGATTAGGTGTTGTTGGGTTTTGAGTTTTGAGCGTAAAACTCTAAGATTGTTTTTTTCTCTTGTATTATAATTTGATTACACTTGGGGTCCGAGAAACTTCCCTCATTTTCATTCACTACACAAAAATCACCTTTACGCCAATAGACTAATCTCTCTTCAATGGAGGATGGGTCTTCAATATAGATTGAATTTGATGTAACAAAGAGCCTTGTCATGTCAATACTTTTCTTAAACTTCCATTAGAACAAGCATTGGAATCATGAGGCATTGCACAAAGATAACACCATCTTATATCTTTTACTATATTTTTTATGTGGGAACCAAAGCTCTATTTGGATTAGAGATGGTAGGATATTGTTGTTGAGGAGGTCTAGTATGAACAATTTGGCCTTGATGATGCAACTTGTTTTGTTGATAAGTGTGGTTATAAGGCTAATAGGGCTTAGGAGCGGGATAAGATTATTTCCTTTTCAAGATAGTTAGTTCAATAGAAATGTTTCTAAGATGATTTTTGACATCATCATGTGTTCCATTGGAAGAGGTGTTGGGGATAACAAGGGATTTAGCTATATGGGTCAAGGATGGATTTTAGAAGGATTTATTTCAAGGAACATAGACATAGGAGACCTTGGAGCTGATTTTCCTAATTCTTTAATATTATTTTCATCTAGAATAGTAATAACATGAACATTGGGGAGGACCATGTTTCTCATACATTGTATCATGATTGATATATCAGAATTTAAGGCTCTTAAAAGTATAGGAAAATAGTATAAAGTGAAATCATGTTTTTATACTTGGTGTATAAGAGTGGGAAATAAGTATAAGAGTATAAGGGAAAAATCCCACTCTTAGTGTATAAGAGTGGGATCTTATCTCAATTTCTCTAAAATTTGATATTGAAATAATTAATTGCTTCGATGGGTGCTCATTTAATGGCAATTAGTTGTTCCATTAGTGACAAGTGTTCACTCTTTTCTTGAAACTATTTCTCTAAATTTTCTCCAAATTCATCCCAAGTGTGTATGGATTTAGGTGGGGGAATTCTATACCATGTGGGAGATTTATCTTTGAGGGAATAGGAAAAAATCTTACTACAACATCACTTTAAGCGATGGTGGAGAGAACACAGTGAGCGACATCTTTAATATCAACAAGGTTGACTTGGTTTTCAATAATAAAATATGCAAGACCTTTAAGAGTTTAAGTTGGGATGGAATTCCATACGGTCAGGCTAAAGGACCCCATGTGTTGAAGGAAAGGAAAGAAAATATCCTTTAATGGGCTATAGAGGAAAGAGGTTGGAGGTTTCTTTGAAGTGTATAGATAGAACTTTTGAGTGGAGTTGATTAACTCATATGGGGAAAACGTGTTTCTTTGGATCTTTGTAGAGATATTCTTGTATATATTCTCTTAGGGGAAGTTGCAATATTTCAACAAGTTCACCTTCAAAGGCACCCCTCTTTGTCCCAATTATTCTACTAAAATTCAAGACAACTAGAATTTTTGAAATTAGGACATAATAGAGTTGTAAGGAGATTGATAAATGGATCATAAAACCAAATTTTAGATGAAAATTAGAAAACATGTATTCTTTCATCTATAAATATTATAAATATTATGGAAAGAATACAAAAAGAGTCCCATTGAGCATGCCAAAAATGGTTAGTTGCTGAAATCATGCTCCTAATAACATAAAATGAGGATTGGTACCTCAATAACAATAATGGGAATACTTCCAAAGTGCGTGACCATGGCTCTTCAAAGTAGACCTCCATTAATAGCTAGTTCGATCCTGAATAATCGGATGTTGTTGCTAATTTAATCTAAGCTAATACTTGCGATGGGAAAAGGGAGAAGGAAATAACTAAAACTACAAATGGAGATGCTCCAAGGAAATTGAGAATCACTCTATCTATTTATCATTGACACAATGCAATAA
This sequence comes from Taxus wallichiana var. yunnanensis, assembly GCA_018340775.1. Taxonomy (NCBI): domain Eukaryota; kingdom Viridiplantae; phylum Streptophyta; class Pinopsida; order Cupressales; family Taxaceae; genus Taxus; species Taxus wallichiana. The sequence continues at coordinate 850,484,671 of CM031239.1, forward strand.
AAAATGCAAAACCAACCCAAACATAGTATACCATAAAATAAAATAAATGAAAGAGAATAATATCACGATGAATCGGATGGAAGATATGAGCCATAATAACGTTATATTAATGCTTATAAAATTAACAATGTGCTACAAATTGAATGTGTTAGAGTTCAAAACAAAGATATAAACACTCAAAGTTTTAATACTCAAAAGAGGAGAGTAACTTTACGTTCGAGAGAAAGGAACCATTAATAATAAGATCAGTTTGTCTTTTATAAAAGAAGATAATAGAAGAGAGAAAGGAGAAAGGCGAGAGATGAATATTATGTCCTAGAATTTCTCATGTCCGTCTTCCCAGGGAACGTTAAAGTCTATACAAGTGATGTACAACCTAAAAACATCAACCAAACATACCCCAAAACATATTCTAGAATATTAGGTTAGCCAAAGATGACCACCATTGATATGAAGGGAATCTCTTCTAATTTTTATGAGTTTGATTTGAGAAGAGGAGACAATTGGTATTTATAATTGTCCTCTACTTCCAAATCATGGCAAGATAGTACCATGAAATAAGCCATATGTGAAAGCACCCTTTAAGATCTTTCCAATGGTTCTTATTTGTACGATTTGGACTTATTGAGGAAAACAAATGACCAATTGAATCTTCCTAGTCGTATTGCATAGGTAATGGGCATGAGGTCATCAAATTTAACATCATATTACTCTTTTCCACTTGTCCCCTTATATTTGGCCACTTAGTACCATGTGGTGCCATCTTATTCATCATCTAGTTTTCATTTTTAAGCCTTGATCCTCATCAATCTCACTAGTTATTGCCACAAGGAAACCATCGGTGTCCCTAGGCTCCAAAAAAATCTTTGTATTTCCCTCTCAAATTGAGACTTCCCAATGTATTCCATGTGGCGATAATTTTTGCTTATGCATTCTGAAATATTTTCCTGTAGCTCAATGTTGAGCTTTCGGATACCCGAGCTCAACATACCCCCATATATTGAGCTCAACGTACCCCATATATTGATCTCAACATGCCCCCATATAGTGACACTCATTAGTATACCCCCATATATTGTCATATTTCATCTGCATTGAGTTTTCTCAAGGCATGGTTGCATAGGATTGCACCACATGACATCAATCTATGTTGCCACTTCTTGAAACATTTTCTACCTTTTTTATTGGACAAATCTCCAATCGTTCCAAGATTTCGATGCGTGTCAAAATCTAGTATACCCTTTGCTTCAATTTCATGCCTTGAACAATTTTTGGCACTTGATAAAAATTAAATTTGGCATTCACTCCACTTAACATTAAAGGATCTTTTGTATATAAGAGCTAAGGTACTCTTATACTTGGAAATATGTTATAATCCCAAAAGATAAAACATAAGGTCTGCCATTTTGAAGCTCCAAACAATTGTAACTTGGAACCCAATGCAAATAGAGCACTTTCAAGGCCTTTATCTTTTTAGTAAGTAATTGTAAATACAAGGGAAAGCTAAAAATGTCTCAAGCCCATGTACAATATCCATGGAAGGATATCAAAACATCCTCAAAGCTAATTGTGATACTATGCAAGGTGAAAAAGAGGAAGAATGTCAAGTTAAAAAAACTTGTCGAAGAGAAAAGTCCTCTTGATCTCCAAACTCCTTCAAAGTTTTTGTGTATATGTCATGAGCTCTGCAAACTACAAAAATATCTAAAATAGGCCATGAAAGCATTATAAATGTGAGGAAAGAGTTGTATCACATTGTGGTTGACCAAAATGGGGCAAGATGCTCATTTTGGCAACATTGCATATTAGCTAACATCATCCTCTTAAAAGAAAAAAACTAATACAACTAGTTCCTTGATCTCCTTTACTTCATGTGTGTTGGAAAAAGAATCATGGTGTCCTTTTGGTGTACTTAACTACACGAGACACTATGAACCTTTGAAATAAAGAGGAGATATTGGTTATGGATAGTGGACAAACAATGCATAAAATAATACTTTAGCACTTGAATAATGAATTATAAATTTAGTTAATATCCTCTTCCATTTATACGATATGATTTCCTTAATCCTCATATGGTTATTTCATGTCATCTTCCTATAGATGTACATTGAATATACATGCCATAAGGTATTCCCTATAAAATTATGAATTACAAGGTACATTGGGCGTATACCTAATTGTGTCCACTATAATACATCTTGGACCCAAAACTATTTTCTAGGTCCTCAAGAAAGCAAATTTTAAAGGTATGAGAATATGCACAAAAAAATGGTCAAAATGTAGATCTTGTATGACCTCATACTTCAAGGCTATGTTTTATTCCATGTTAATAGTTAACACAAGTAAATGGCATAAAAAAGCAACTCGCATTATTTTCTTGATTTGAGGACATGTACAATAAGAAAAACTATTATTTTTATATTACAATGCCCACAAGCTTATATAAGCTTTCATTAGAATTAATTTACATGCAGAACCCCATGGTCCAAACCTATGACCCATTACACATCTATAACCTACTAATGACATAATAAATGACTAGCATAACATAGGTAATGAATGTGTAACATTAAATGTATTTACTAAAAGGGTGTATGCCCCAACCAAGCACAACTAATAAACAATACAAAACACATTTAGATCATAAATCCAACAAACCCCCTTGATCCAAAGAGTTATAGAAGATGATCCAGAACATATGATTCTCGAAGTCATCCAATATTCTTTGTTACACCTACAAACCGACACAATGTACAATGTAATACTAATTAACTCGATGGCATTTCACACGAGAATTCTATTACCACACAAGTTGTGGCATGGATAAAGAACATTTTGTTGGAATTCCCATCTCCTTTGGCCATTTTATATTTGTATTGAAGTATAAGCACAGTCAAGGTTTTCTCAAATACATCAATACACATAAGACTTCACACAGCAACTTTCCCAATGATTATTCAATGCTATATATGACATATTTTCCTGATGTTCAATGATGCTAACAAACCTTTACTAAACAATATTGGTTTTAGCAACTCACATGTCAACTTATCTAATTATTGACAACTAATTGATCTCTCAACTCCCCCACCCTCAAATCAAGCAAGTGAAAATCCTTGCAACAAAAATACCAATAAAATCAATTCGATATTCTCCTCATCAATGATATCAAAGAAATGAAAACCAAAATTTGATATAGAACAACATATATATCTAAAATTTCCACTATAGCATATCCATTCTTGGACCTAGCCACTCACTCAAGATGGGTGTGTCATTGGCTCTGTCGACTTGTTAAATCCTTTAAGACACTGTGAACCTCAAAGTGTAACCTTGTCTGTGACAACATAAGTGGTGAGAAACAATGTTACATCCATGGTTTTAAAGCACATCAACTTCCAAACAAAATTAGGGTATCGTTTTCCTCTAAAAATACACCCATTATACATTAAACTTCCCTTATTTCTCTAAAGGATATGAAAACTACATCTATAAGCACCAAAATAAAAAATTGCATTCCATAAAAAAATTAGTGGTCATAACCTAGATTTGACCATCAAATATATACTTTATGTCAAATACAAGTTTTCCACTAATTCCATGGTAGATATACCCCTCATCAATGTGAATTTGAAGATAAAAATATTTTATGGGGATTAAAATTTATAAGATAAGAAACATGTACACCTTACTATATATCATAGTTACCATGTTCAAAAAGTTCGGTTCGAGTTGATTTAGTATATATATTATATATGATATTTGAAAAGAAAAACCAATTACACATAATAATAAATAAATATATTATCTATGTAGTTTTTCCTTTACCTCGCTTAGTTATTACTTGTTCATTGTTTCGTTTTTGTTGTGTTGAAATTATTTTAATTCAAACGCTTTAATTTTTCACTTAAAAAAGAAAAAATAATATTCAACAAAACTTGTTCGGTCGGTCCAAAAAGTATGAAACCGAATTTTTACTAATTTTGTAAGAACATGGTAATAATGGTATATATACTTTAGATGGAAAGCTTTTAAATCTATTTTTTACAAAGGTGACTTTTATAGCTAAATATGGTTAGACAAAAAAGATATGGAAACAATTATAATTGAGGGTACTCATTTTCTTGATTTTGAAAATTAAATAAATTTTCTCTTTGTTAAAAAAATGAATTTTGGCATATGTGGGGTTTGAACTCTTAAAGAATGCACTCACAATGTCTTTAAAAACAACTTTTTCACATACTATCACTTGGAGATGCAAGTTTTTCAAACATGCACTTAACTAAGTTGATATGTTAAATCTAGAAATAGTGGTCTTCATGAAAAAATTGAATAGGTGAGACTTTAACTTGTAACCTACTACCTTAAATTCACCTTTAAGACCAACCCTCTTATGCATTTATATGAATCTTATCTTCACAAACCTATATATGTGTAATGTCTCCTTTTCCCTTTTTTGAATTAAATTCCTAAAAGTGGACTTCTTTCCATTCCCCTTCCACGACAATGAATCATGAATGACCAAGGAAAGGAATTACGTTCCATTTGGAGAAAGATTTGCAATTTGGAGAAATATTTTCAAATTTTAACACGAGACTCATGTGCAGCGAATGACACCAAAGACACCCCACCAATGGATATGCACCTAACCGACACGAGACGCGTGGTAGGAAAAACTCGACAGAGAGTTATAACATTTACGTGGGCCTATCGTAAAGGTATGTTAGGGTTTCAATGCGTACACTCTCTGCTCAACGGGTATGCTTGCAAGCAAAAATGTCGAAAAGCACAAAGTGTGTAGCGAGACACCAACGCGTCCAGAGACATGGAGACGCTCAAAAGTCAACAAAGACGCCGATGTTTCAACAGAGATGCAGCTAGGTAAAAATGACAGAGTTTACACAGTAAGACCGTATACGCCAATGCATCCAGCGTGACAGTATGATCACCAACCAATGGAGATGCCCACCGCCGTCGCGAGAGACGTGACCCGTTCTAAAATGAATAGTCAATTGTGTAATATGCTTAGACGGGTGCGTGGCCAACTCAACACCATCGCTAGGGTTTCGATGGAGATGTGCCCTGTCAAGACACCTACACATACCCCTAAAAAACCTACAAAATTCATGGCTTTTACAATTTTCAAAAACAAACAAGTTAGTTGTTAGTCAAAGAATCTTATTTCTAGTTCAAACCCACAAAATATATGCAAACAAGGGTGATTTAACTAGCTTTAGAAATGGAAATAAGCAAATAACAAGTTGTTTTCTCTAAAAACCTGTAAGTGAACTTTGAAAAACTTAAAAGACCTCCATTAATGGAGGATGAACATAAGTGTCCCACCGTATGTCAAATGTGTTCAAAGAAAGGTTACAAAAGATATGGAATGGGGTAAGAACACTCAAGAACCCCAAAGCTTTGTGCAAAACTGATCAATGGACCATCAGTTAAGAAATAAACAAGGATTCCTACTTTGCATGCATTAGTTTAAAGCAAACAAGCAAACTTAGCAAATGTAATTAACCTCTATTCTTGAAAGCTTAATCAAATGAGCCTAATAAGGATCTAAACAATTATTTTATGACATGGAGCTTAGAGGGTTACAAAGGCCTAATCATCATAAATATATGTCATTTTGTAGCCAGGGAGAGATCTAATTGTCCCTTTGTTACTTGGGTTTGTGGAGAGATGGGTAGCACCTTAAAAGGATATGATCTTCCTAACTATTTTAGGTTGTGCCTTTTTCAAGCCAACCAAGGTAAGAGAACCTATTTTGTAACCTCTTGTTATTTTTTAAAAAAGGAGATATAGGTACCTTTATTTTGCATAAATTTTGTAGAGAAGACCTCGGGAAAATATGATCAACACACTAGATCTAACTCTCACGAGTTGTCACTTCCAGATCATGGAGATATCTTCACAACAAGGCAAAGGTTACTAGAGACATTTGAGACCTTGCTTTACTTCTACATGTTTAGGTGATGAGGATTGTGCATTGGCATACACACATGAAAAACAGGGGTAGGATGGGTAAGATTAGTTGTTTTTGAATGAAATTTTGGTGGGAGGTGGGGCAGGGTGAAACTAGATTCACTAGATCCTTGAGGAACCTTACAAAATGGAAAGTCAGACCAACAAAATGCCACATAATAGCTAAAATGTTTCTTCAACTAGAATATGTGCTTCAATGGAGGCCCAGATTAGCACTCTTTCACACAATCTCTAAGATTCTATCATGAAGGCTCGAGTTAGAAAACCCAACAAAGCATCAAGGTCTAAGCCAAATCACGCCTAAGGTACACCCAAAGGCTTACAGACAATCTCTGTCAACAATATGAGAGAAAAGTGATTTTAAATCATTTATTCCAATCCCAAATGAAAGCTCTTCTAAGAAATGGAATTACAGATGCCACTAAACTATCATAAGGATTGAGGCCTGTGTGATTGAATCAGATTTCAACACAAGATTGCAACAAAAAAGAAAACTATTTACATACATTCAAAAGTAAAATCAACACATTTTGCTCAAGACAACACAAAAATAACTCAAATTCGATTAAATCTATCAAGCAGGGAAAGTTTCTAGAATAGTCTCAGAGCTTGTTCAATGGTTGTACACTTGCAACCACCTTGACATGATCAAATTTTAATACAAAAGAGATATACAAGCTTCTTGAATGGTTTCTCAAAAGGGATGGGCTCTATCAAGCTTTCGATTAGAAAAATCAGTCCAGACCCCTCACACTCCAACAACTCCCAACCATTTGCATGAAAAATTTGTGCCATTTATAGCATTTACAATAGAGTCCCCTCTCCCCAAAAGACAAAAAAAATGTTAAATGCACTAGTGCTCACCATGATTCTTTTGTGATTCTCATAATCAAATCTGCAAAAGTCTCCAGGTGCTCGAGGGGGTAGATTTCATCGAATGCCTCCCACATTCAACTCCTTGCTCTAGTAGATCACTCTTCCTTCAATTTTCCAACCACTTCCACCCCTAATCTATCAAATCTGGCCCCTTGCGTGCTCGGGAGAGGAAAAATGAAAATCCGATCGGGCACGAAAGTCGACCACCATTTTAATGGCAAAAGACGTCCTCCAGATCTTCCCACCAAACTTTAGATATCAACATTAACTTCCTTCTCTACTTGGCATGTAGAAAAGACCAAGAAATCATGGAGACTCACACTTCCAGACATGTTTTAGAGAAAAAGGGGGAAAAAATCAGATTTAGACTCACAACATTCCATTGATCTTTACTTTGAATTTGAGTCATCCACGTGGTAGATTCAAACTCTAGAATAGACCCGGGGCTTCCTCTGACTTTTTACAACCTTTTGAAAAAATGGAAAAAAATTCCATTTTCCCCACACCTCCACCCTCGAAAAAACGAGCTAACACATGTGCCCAAATATGATTGGAGTGGAACCATGCTCAAATTCTACCATTTTACTCTCTTTTTGGAAAAGGGAAAATTTTCCAAATTTTCCCCAGCTCTCCCCCTTGGGAATGAGCCTGACACATGTCCCAATATGATTCGAGTGGACCCATGCTTCCTTTTTTACTTTTGACCCCTTTTTCCCAAAAAAATTTTTTCAAATTTCCCCAAGAGCCCGCACCTCCACCATTGACTAGGGAAAAACATTGACCTTTTTCCTTCATCAAGCTTGTGGGCCATTTTGAAATTTTAATCCTTAAGGGGAAAAAAATCCAAGTTACCTCTCGATGGCCCACCCTCTTTTTGACTTTTCAAACTACCACATGTCACCATGGCACACCTTGAGGTGGTCCCAAAAATTTGATACCTTGAATGAGCGGGCTCACCACGTGTCCTATTCCAACAAGGTTTTCTTGAATGCTTGAAGCTCAATGGAAGGCACCATGTGTCATGCTCTAGGTAGTCTCCTTTTGGCCATTGAAAAGTCTAAGTAAAATGCAAAGTGAGTGGAGGCCTCCGTGTCAGCCTGGTGCTTCTTTAGAATGAAACTCAAGGGCCGGTCCCCGAAACATGCGCGGTTCCTCCACGTGTCTCCATGGCGCAACTTCAAGATGGTGTCCAAAGCGGAGACCCTAAATGAGCGCAAGCTCACCATGTGTCCCATTCCACCAAACTACTCCAACTACATAAAAATTTGTCTAAGTCTAGGCCAAGTAGTGGAAAGCCTCCACGTGTCCTCCCGACTACTCCAAGGAAAACCCAAAAGTAGATCTTCAAATGAGCATCATGCCTCCACGTGGACACATTTTGAGTTGAGGATTTTTATGAATTTTTCTAAGTATCCAACTGAGCCGCATCCAACCAAAAGATGCCACGTCCCCCTATAGATGCTAGGATGTAAATTTGACCGGGAGAAATGCCCATCAAACCATAAAAAATAGAAAAATGATTATTTGAGCCAGGGAATGAAATTTTCTTCGAGGACAAAAAGTTTAGGAATGTTACAAGGCTCAAATACATTCCTCAGGACACATCAATTCATTCTTCTTCAAGTACTTAGGGTAGAAAAGATAGGGAAGATGAATCCCGACCGTGGAGAATAGAAAACATGGGGGAAACCAAGTTTCTAATTGAACAGAGCACGGAGACTCAAAATACAGACCCCTAAGAGATTTACAACCCAGAACCAATTAAAAATGGCCACAAGGATCAACCAGGCACAACACGGGAAGGAGAAAATGATAGAGGTCATAAATCAATAAGTTTTCAAAGGCACAAATGGGGCGAGACTATTTTGAGCACCAACACCGGCTCCGACTCGGGATGGGCACTCCCTGCGAGTGCCACAAGAAAAAAAGTAGACCAAGTGCCAAAATATCCATTGGGCAATGGAGTCATCTTGCAGAGCATAGAAATAGAGCCACCTTCAAAAATAAGATAGAGAAACCAGCAAAAAAATAGGTCACCGAGGACCAGAACGAGAAAAAACACAAAAACAAGGAACAAACAACAAACTATACACTATACAAAATTTTTCCTTGATTCAGGGAATCAATCCAAGAAATGCTTCAAATTCCTACCATTAATAGGAAATTCAGAGTAGTTCACCATCTAAGTCCTTGAGGAAGAAGGTGTGTTCACCAATCCTGATATCAATAGAGTAAGGGCCCATCCATAATGAGTCAAACTTGCCATGCTTGCCCTTATCCTCATGTCTACTATCCCATAGCAGCACAAGATCTCCAATATTGAAGGCTCTGGGAGTGACCTTCTTGTCAAACAACTTCTTTAGTTTCTCTCTAAACTTTATATGCCTCTGGTGGGATGCCCTCCTCTCTTCATCAAGCTCAACAATCTGGTTAATACGAGCATCATAAGGACCTACCTCTTGATCTTCTAGTTGCTTGGATGAACTGATAAGAAGATAATTGCATATGAAGGGGCATAGGGCTGAGTCCCATACACCAACTCAAATGGACTCTTTCCAGTGACCCTCTTGATAGTGATCCTATCGCCCAAACAACAAACTTCAACTGTTCACCCCACTTTCTCTTGTTCTACTCCAATGTTCTTCTGATGATCTTCAACAAATTTTTATTACTAGACTCAACTTGTCCATTTCCTTGGGGATTGTAATTGAGGCATATGTCAAGTTGATTCCATACTCCCTGCACATTTCCACTAAAGGTTTAGCTCTAAAGCTCATGGCATTATCAATTACAATCTTGACTAGCACCCCAAACCTGCAGATGATGTTGTTCAACACAAAGTCCATGACAACTTGGTGTGTTGCCTTCTTGGTGGGGATTTCCTCCACCCATTTAGTAAAATAATCAGTTGCTACAAGAATCCACTTGTGGCCAACACTTGAAGGGTCTGAAATTTCACCAATGAAATCCATTCCCCATTGCTTGAATGGAGCTTCAATTGACACAGGCTACAAAGGGAGGGAGCCTTGAAGCTTTCAGTCTACTAGAGAAGCATTGGCAGCTTTCACATCTTCTAACCAACAAGGTTGCATCCTTGAAAAGAGTTGGCCACCAATAACCAACCCTCAGATCTTATGTGTTGTGACTCTTGCAGCAAAGTGCCCCCACAAACTCCTCCATGGAGGTCAACAATTATCTTGGGGGCTTCTTCTTCAGTAATGCACCTTAAGAGGACTCCCTCTGGGTTCTTCCAAGCTAACCCATAATCAATGATGACATATTTCTGGGAAGCCAACTTAAGGGCTCTTTTTTGGTTCTTACTTAAATGCTCAGGGTAGTTTAAATGTCTGAGATAAAACATCACATCCTTGTACCACTCAAAATTCATCAACTTTTCAAAAACACCTACCCTTTCTTCTTCTACCTCATTTACCTCAATAGTTTGCAAGTTTCTCTCTCGCCATAAGCTTAGCCAAGCCCAAACCTCTCACCAACTTCATGGTTTGGATGTCCATATCATATTCTTGCAATTTGTTCACCCATCTACATCTTTTTCTTGAGACTTCCATCTCTAACAAGATGTCTTTTACCATGGTATGGGGAACATAAGCAACAACCTTTGAACTTAGAATATAAGGCCTAAAAACCTTTGTTTCTTTTACCAAGGAAAATGCCTACTTTTCCATGATAGTGTACTTCAGCTCAGACCCCTACAAGGCCTTACTTGAAAAAGGCAATGGGCCTTTCAGCCCCTTCATCATCCTTCTAGCAAGAAGAAGAAAGCAATAGTGTTCTCTAAAGCAAAAGAGAACAGTTGAAAGGGCTTCTTATAATCTGGAGCTGCTAGAACAGGTGCATGCTTGAGTGCCTCTTTAATCCCATTGAAATCTTGGATGGCAGCCTCCTCCCATTTGATGACCTAGTCTTTCTTCAACATGGAAGTGATTGGAATGGTCAACTCAAAAAAGTTTGATATGAATCTTCTAATGAAATTTATTTTCCCAAAAAGGACTAAATTCCTTTCTTAGTCTTTGGGATTGGGACCTTGTTGATGGCCTCTACTCTTTCTGGATCAATCATCACTCCTTCTTGTGACACTATGTGACCAAGAAACTTTTCCTTCTACACTCCAAAATGGCATTTCTTTGGATTGAGTGAGATGCCATATTCTCTACATCTTATCAACATCTTCTCCAAGTGTAGCAGGTGATCACTTCTCTTCTAGAAAATACAATTACATCATCTTGATAGACTATGATAAATTCATTGATGTAACCAACAAAGCAACATCCATTGCTCTTTGAAAGGTGGCTCCAGCATTCATCAGACCAAAGGGCATCCTGACATAAACATAGGTCCCCCAAGGAGTAGTGAAGGTTGTCTTGATCCTTTCTGATTCCTTCACCACAACTTGGTTATAACCAGAGAAGCCATCCAAGGTGGAAAGCAACTCAGAACCAGTCACTAACTACAACATGTGCTCCATGTTTGGTAAAGGATAGTTGTCCTTCATTGAAGCTTTGTTCAGATTCCTAAAGTCCACACACAACCTGATGTCACCATTTTTCTTTCTGACTGGTACTAGGTTTTCCACCCAAGAGGAATATCTTGTGGGCTGGATAATCCCTCCATCTCTTAGTTTCTTCAGTTCCTCTTGCATTTTAAGAGATAGAAGTGGATTGATTGGCCTCTTTCTTCTTCTGAATGGTCTTGCATTAGATTCTAAGGGGATCTCATGCTGAAAAAAAGGTCCTCTCTGTATGCCTTTAGTTCGAGTAGGTCCAAGCCATGCAATCTTGGTATTTTTTCAACAATTGATGTATGATTGTTTCTCCTCCTTGCTTGAGATTACTTCCTAACCAAATTTTCCTTGGCTTCTCCTCTTGTACCAAGATCATGCTCCTCAATATCCCTTGAGGCTGCCATACATCTATTAACAATGCGATCAACATTATCAAAATTGGATTCAAGAGCCACTAGCCCTCTAGGAATAGTGTTGGTCTTCAGCTGGATGATACCCTTGCCAAACAAGGTCTCCTTTCCTTCTTTGTTGCACATACCATTGGCTCCCAATCAATACTTTGATCAAAAAATTCTCCCTTGTTTTGTAGGAATCTTCTGATCTGAGCATCATCATCAAAAACCTACCAATGCTTGATATTGTCAGGAACAGAAGGTCTTGTCAAAACCTCAACCTCATATTCACAATATGGGGACATTGTGCAATTGTCAAACCGAGACCCCAACATTGCAAGCTTGTCAGCCAAGTCATTAAATTTCCTATCATGATGCACAATGTTGAAGGAGTCAAACATCTCAATAAGATCCCAAACTACATGTTTATATTGTATTTCATTCATTGATTCCTTGTAGCATACAATCTTCTGACTTGTTTGACAATTAACTCTGAATCTCCTTTGACAATAATGTCCTTGACACCATATTTCCAAGCAATTCTTAAACCTAGCAACAATGCCTCATACTCAACAATGTTGTTAGTGCATTCAAAGTTCAGCTTGAAGGAGAAAACAAATCTTTCCTAGCTTGGAGAAAGCAAAACAACACCAACACCATTCCCAAACCTAGAGCAAGCTCCATCAAACAATAGGGTCCAAGGAGAACCCACTTGTTCAAGGCATTTGCATTCTTCAATCTTGTGCTCCCTTCCATCAGCAAATCCCACAAAGTTGTCTGCATCCACATTTGTGTACAATACCTCATAGGAAGCATTGTTGGGATCCTCAATAAGATGCAACATTTTCTTTTCTCCATACAACCTGACAAGGCTGCCCTCAATTGGAATGGTAGCATAGGACATATCCATTTGGACACTCCCACCAACACTTGCAGCCCATTTTCTTGATAGTAGCATGCCCCACTTGGCTGGGCAATCAACTATGACAACATCAAGTTTTAAATTTTTACCTGGTATGCTTGCAAGTTTGCACCACCAAACCCTTCACACATCCTACCACTGGCACTTCTCTGGATTCCATGGTAGTGCACTTCCCATATGCTTGTTTTACCTTAATATTCAGCTCATTCATGACTTCTAGAGGCATGACATTGCATGATGCCCCTGAGTCAAACATACAATTATGGAGCAGCCTGTCTTTGATAACCAGAGTGGTGAAGAATGGATCCACATTCATCTGAGAGTCCACCAAGGATGTTCCCAAATAGACCTCAGGTGGTTCATCTAGCTCTTCTGATGTTGGTGGTGCTTCTGGTTCTTCAATAATTGGAGGAGTCTCCACAATATTTATATTTCTACGTAGGGCAGTCTTCTCTTCTTTCAACCCCAAGTATTCAAATGCTCTCCTTTTGTGCTCAGAATCCTAAGCAACTCAAAAATTGGGACAGAGACTTTGATTTGACTCAACACTTGGGCAATATCATATGGGACATTCCTTGGCAAGGCAAGTATTGGAAGGAAAGCCAACACACTCATTAGATGGCACATGATTCTTGACAATTTGGGCATGGGGAGGAGTATGATTCTTGTTTGGAACTATAGGGATTTTGACAAATGTATCTTTCTTGGGGGCCTCTTTAGGAATGTTTGAAAGTAAGGGAGCTTTAGGCTTGACTTGAGGTCCTGCTCCTTTGACAACCTTACTTCTTGTGTTATATTCCTTCTCTTGGGCCACAACAACATTCATCAACAACTGTCTATCTTCCTCAGATGGGATTCCTCCATCATACTTTTTTATCATCAAAGCCCTTAAATATTCAAAGTCATTATTGGGAAATTCAAAATCTTGTACATTATCTACTTCTAAAGTATGATAGGGAGGAAGAATAGGTACCCTATGAATGCAGTCCCAAAAGGTGGCAGCAGTTCTAGCACTTATCACCTCAGTTGAGGTTGCCCCTTGTTGTGAGCTGGTGGAACAACCCATCATGCAGACATCATTATCATTATCATCGGTTCTTCTTCTTCTTGTTGATCTTCTTCACAAGGAGCATGAGGCATGAAACATTTGTCACACCAATCAATGACATCTTGTCTCCTCCACCACAACAACTCTAGCAGCCAAAGGATCAGGCACCATTCTATTTTCTCTACCTTGGGGCTATCTATTTCCAAATCCAACAGGTCCCTTGCCTCTGATCATCAGCTCTTTGGTGATTTGTGAACCTATCTTGGCCTTGCTGCTTGTGTTGACCTTGTGAGCTCTACCCAATTCCTTTCTCACCAGGCTAGCTTGTAGGAAATCTCTTTGACAACCCCTGCCAAAGTTTTCACAACTTCTTCTAAATCAGCAGCCTTGCTTGTCTGAGGTTTTTCTAGGTTAACCAACTTTACACCTTCCCTCTTTGGAGGCTTCCCAATTGCCTTGATATTGTTCTCTATTTGCAAAGCCATGGTGAAGGCCTACCTTAAATTTGTGGGGTTTTTGTCTCTTAAATAATATGCAGCCTTTTTATCAAATGCATCAGTATATTTGATCAAACATGACTCATCACAAGGCCTTATTCTAACAGAAATCTTCTCAAGGTCTTATTAAACCTTGTGTTGAAATCATGTACTGACTCATTAGGATTCTTTTTGATGTTTTCAAATTCTGTCAAAAGAAACCTAGGGTCAGTTCTATCACCATACTGCAATCTAAATGCATTGCTCATCTCATTCCAAGAATCAATAGAGTTATCTAGAAATGCTTTATACCAGTCCCTAGCATCCTCTTCCAAGGTATGGATAAATAGCTTGATATATACATCTTCATGTTCAATCTCAAAGTCTTCCATCATATTGATAAAAATATTTAGATGTTGATCTCCAGTAATAGCATTATTTCCCTGGAACTTTGGCATTTTGTTCCTTACATCTTGAGGCACTACATTTGGATATCCAGCCATTCCCACAAAATTTATAGGTCCAAAAGTGTTTACAACAAAAGGGGGTCTAGGTGGAGGTTGGGCCATGTTTCTTTGAGGAGGTGACCTTGGAGGGGTGAAAAATTGATGAGGGGATGAAGGTCCTTGGAACACAGGAGTATAATTTTCAAAATGGAAATCTCCCAAAGGCCTTGTCTCTTGGAAATCTCTATCAACCTCAGAAAAGACAGGTGCAGAGTGTGAAGAAAACCTTTCAAAATCAAATGAAGGCCCCTCTCCAACTGGAGAGTTCAATTCCACAAAGAGGCTACCTGATTCAGAGTCACTTGAATGGCAGTCTTCAATGATAGGCCGATCACTTTCATCAATGGAGATCCCTCTCCTTGTCTGCTGATCCCCAACAACTCTCCAAGATTTTCTTCCTTCTGATTTTCTTTTCCTAGCTCTGGAAACAATGTCCTAGCAGGATCCCTAGCAAAGAAAGACCTTCTTCCTTCCAGCTTTGCAAATATTAGTAACAAATCTGACTTTGACAGAGTTTTAAGACACTGGTACTTATTAAGAATCAGATCAACAGGGAGTCACCACTAAGGATTTCCACCTTAGTTGTGTAAATGCACTAAATATGATCTGTCAAATGTCTTGTCAATGCAATGCTAGGAACTGAAATGAAAAGATTCTGACCTTTCTTTACCTAGATGCATCAAATGAAAGCTAGTGCATTAGGTGTGAACATTGAAAGAATTGCACATGGCACTTGGAGCATACAAGAAATGTTTTACCAAGGGTTTGAAAATGAACTGCAATCACAATATCCCTCAACAATGGCACCACAAGTGTTGGTACCCAAATTTGTTCTCCTTTTCAAGCCAAGCAACAACACTGATTCAACATGGAGCTTAGAGGCAGCCAGATCATAAATATATGTCATTTTGTAGCCGGGAGGAGATCTGACTATCCCTTTGTTACTTGGGTTTGTGGAGAGATGGGTAGCACCTTAAAAGGATATGATCTTATCCTAACTATTTTAGGTTGTGCCTTTCAACCAAGGTAAGAGAACCTATTTTGTAACCTCTATTATTTTGAAAGGAGATATAGGTACCTTTCTTTTGCATAAATTTTATAGAGAAGACCTTGGGAAAATATGATCAACACACCAGATCTGACTCTCACGAGTTGTCACTTCCAGATCATGGAGATATCTTCACAACAAGGCAAAGGTTACTAGAGACATTTGAGACCCTACTTGCTTCTTGCATGTTTAGGTGATGAGGATTGTGCATTGGCATACACACATGAAAAAGGGGTAGGATGGGTAAGATTAGTTTTTTTGAATGAAATTTTGTGTGGGAGGTGGGGTAGGGTGAAACTAGATTCACCAGATCCTTGAGGAACCTTACAAAATGGAAAGTCAAACCAACAGAATGCCACAAAATAGCTAAAATGTTTCTTCAACTAGAATATGTGCTTCAATGGAGGCCCATATTATCACTCTTTCACACAATCTCTAAGATTCTATCACAAGGCTCAAGTTAGAAAACCCAACAAAGCATCAAGGTCTAAGCCAAATCATGCCTAAGGTACACCCAAAGGCTTACAAACAATCTCTGTCAACAGATGAGAGAAAAGTGATTTTAAATCATTTATTCCAATCCCAAATGAAAGCTCTTTTGAGAAATGGAATTGCAGATGCCACTAAACTATCATAAGGATTGAGGCCTATGTGATTGAATCAGATTTCAACACAAGATTGCAACAGAAACAAGAAAAACTATTTGCATACATTCAAAAGTAAAATCAACACATTTTTCTCAAGACAACACAAATAACTCAAATTTGATTAAATCTATCAGTAGGGGAAAGTTTCTAGAATAGTCTCAGAGCTTGTCAATGGTGTACACTTGCAACCACCTTGACATGATCAAATTTTAATACAAAAGAGATATACAAGCTTCTTGAATGGTTTCTCAAAAGGGATGGGCTCTATCAAGCTTTCGATTAGAAAAATCAGTCCAGACCCCTCACACTCCAACAACTCCCAACCATTTGCATGAAAAAATTTGTGCCATTTATAGCATTTACAATAGAGTCCCCTCTCCCCAAAAGACAAAAATGTTAAATGCACCAGTGCTCACCATGATTCTTTCGTGATTCTCATAATCAAATCTGTAAGAAGTCTCTAGGTGCTCGAGGGGGTAGATTTCATCGAATGCCTCCCGCATTCAACTCCTTGCTCTAGTAGATCACTCTTCCTTCAATTTTCCAACCACTTCCACCCCTAATCTATGTCAAATCTAGCCCCTTGCATGCTCGGGAGAGGAAAAAAATGGAACATCCGATCGGGCACGAAAGTCAGACCATTTTAATGGCAAAGACGTCCTCCAGATCTTCCCACCAAACTTCAGATATCAACATTAACTTCCTTCTCTCTTGGCATGTAGAAAAAACCAAGAAATCATGGAGACTCACACTTCCAGATGTGTTTTAGAAAAAAAGGGGGAAAATCATAGATTTAGACTCACAACAGCCATTGATCTTTACTTTGAATTTGAGTCATCCACGTGGCAGATTCAAACTCTAGAATAGACCCAGGGGCTTCCTCTTGACTTTTTACAACCTTTTGAAAAATGGAAAAAAATTTCCATTTTTCCCCACACCTCCACCCTCGAAAAAATGAGCCTACACGTGCCCAAATATGATTGGAGTGGAACCACACTCAAATTCTACCATTTTACTCTCTTTTTTGGAAAAGGAAAATTTTCCAAATTTTCCCCATAGCTCCGCCCTTGGGAACGAGCCTAACACGTGTCCCAATATGATTCGAGGACCCATGCTTCCTTTTTTACTTTTGACCCCTTTTTCCCAAAAGGAAATTTTTTCCAAATTTCCCCGAGAGCCCGCACCTCCACCATTGACCGGGGTCAAAACATTGACCTTTTTCCTTCATCGGCTTGGGCCATTTTGAAATTTTAATCCTTAAGGGGAAAAAAATCCAAGTTGCCTCCGATGGCCCACCTCCTTTTGACTTTTCAAACTACCACGTGTCACCATGGCACCTTGAGGCGGTCCCAAAAATTGATACCTTGAATGAGCGTGGGCTCGCCACGTGTCCTATTCCAACAAGGTTTTCCTGAATGCTTGAAGCTCAATGGAAGGCGCCACATGTCATGCTCTGAGGCAGTCTCCTTTTGGCCATTGAAAAGTCTAAGTAAAATGCAAAGTGAGCGAGGCCTCCACGTGTCATCCTGGCTTCTTTAGAATGAAACTCAAGGGCCGGTCCCGAACATGCGCGGTTCCTCCACGTGTCTCCATGGCGCAACTTCAAGATGGTGTCCAAAGTGGAGACCCTAAATGAGTGCAAGCTCACCACATGTCCCATTCCGCCAAACTACTCCAACTACATAAAAATTTGTCTAAGTCTGGGCCAAGCAAAGAAGCCTCCACATGTCCTCCTCCCAATGCTACTCCAAGGAAAACCCAAAAGCAGATCTTCAAATGAGCATCGTGCCTCCACGTGGACACATTTTGAGTTGAGGATTTTTATGAATTTTTCTAAGTATCCAATCTGAGCCACATCCAACCAAAAGATGCCACATCCCCTACCGATGCTAGGATGTAAATTTGACCGGAGAAACACCCGTCAAACCGTAAAAATAGAAAAATGATTATTTGAGCTAGGGAATGAAATTTTCTTCGAGGACAAAAGTTTAGGAATGTTACAAGGCTCAAATACATTCCTCGGGACACATTCATTCATTCTTTCAAGTACTTAGGGCAGAAAAGACAGGAAGATGAATCCCACCACGTGAGAATAAAAACATGGGGAAACCAAGTTTCTAATTGAACAGCACGAGAGACAAAATGAGACTCAAAATACAGAGACCCCTAAGAGATTTACAACCAGAGAACCAATTAAAAATGGCCACAAGGATCAACCAAGAAAGTAGACACAACACTCAAACCAACAACGTTCAAGATAGTTGCACAAATATTTTGTTATCAAGATGCAGTCCTAAATGTTCGATAAACGACAAGGGTTAAAAATGATGCCCCAAGTAATCAGATATGCAAAGGAAAAGATGGAGGACACTTGGATCCAATGAAAATGCGATGTGTATGATGAAAATAGTACCAAGCAATTGATAATAGTAGCGTAGCTTTTGCAGATGATTGAAGATTTAGATGATCAGTGAGTTGTTATTTCAAAACATGTGAGAATGCTAGCAAGATATGAGATGAGTGCCATGTGAGAGACACAGATTTCAACTACAAATGAGCTATTTACCAATTTTTAGTCCATTTTCGAAGTATTTCGATGTTTTTGGCTTTTTAAATGGTTTTACAATTTTTAAATTTTTTTGATCGGTCAAGAATTTGTATAAGAGATCAAAGATCTCCTAAAAACATGCACAACTACCTAAAGGCAAAGGCACAGGCATCAGTCAGCATATAAAATGCCCTAACGAGAAGAATTACAAGCCAAAAATAATTATTTAATAAAAATAATCATTACGATAGGTGAAAGAGAGGGAAAATAGAAGAAGAAAAAAGGTTAGAAATTACACCGGAATATGCGTAAATTATTCTAGGTCAATGAAGAAGTGACCACAGTGGCATTAAATGTCTAAGCATGCTAAGAGGAGTAAAAATAACTATTTTAATAGAAAAATAATTACCCTGGCGAGATAGAAGAAGGGTTAGAATGATCACAATGGAGAAAACATGCCCTAGGGGCATCACGGTAGTTTAATATACCCACCCTGTGGGGATAAATCAAACACACTCAATTCATTTGTACCAGAGCTCTTGCAATTTTTACCGCAAGCAAGAGCGATAGCCCTAGGAGTGAGATGGCGAGGCTACCAAGCAGAAGGAGGCAAGAAAATCACATCCAAGAGTTCATGCGCGAGCCAACCGTAACGACCTTACATGAGTGGTCTATCCTTCCTTGTGAATTATGCATTTAATGTCATTTTTAGGGCATTTTAGGCTAGATTAGGAAAATTTGACGTATGCACGTATGCGCATGCATCAATTTGACGTATGCGCATATGTCGCTTTTTGCAGTACGTGCACACGTATGCGTTAAAAATAGATGCGCGCACACCTATCCACTCGAGAGAAAATGACACGAACGCACTCGCGCATCCGTCGAAGAAGAGGACGCGTATATGTCCTGGATAGGGGAAACGGGGGCACGTACGCGCATGCGCTGAAAGGGGCACATAGGTATCACACTAAGCGCATATGTGTCCTATGTAAATAAGGAAAAGAGACATAAGAATACAAGTGGCGTGTGCATGCTAAGATAGGTGCGCATGTGCCAAAAAGGCACATATGCATCGACAAAGGCATGTATGCATTGGGGAAGGGGGAGTAGAACACCCTTCCTAGGCCAAATGGCCAAGGAGAAAAGAAAGTAGACTAGAAGAAAGTGAAAATTTAGGAAATGAGATGGAAGAATGAAGGATTTTACCAGCAAATTAGATAGAAGTAGATAGAAATGTGCCTAATACATGTGTGTTTCTTTATTTGTAGCGTATATTACCCATCATGTATACCCACGAGTGATATGGTCAACTAGCGGTGATAGAGGCACAGTTTGATGAGGATGATAGGGTGATATTAGATAGCCTCCTATACATCACGAGATTAGCCTACATGGCTCATATGCCTCAGATCACACTAGACCACAGCCTTTTGACAGCTATAGCAGAGAGATGGCACAGTGAGAGTCAATGCTTCTAGCTTTCGACTAGGAGATTACGATTACTCTCGAGGATGTGTGGTGCATTATGTGGGTCCCGATCCAGGTCAACTTATCTAGTCTACGAGCCACTAGCCTGATATTCAGTGATATATCTTAGAGTTGTTTGGTGTCGATGATACCATGACATGGGATGACTATTAGGTTGTCGCGGTGTATTGAGGATCCAAAGCTAGACCGAGTGGTGGTTTACATGATGGCCTTTGTCAGTGGAGTTCTACTCCCTGACAAGACCGGTGCTTCATTTCCACTTGGCCTCCTTGGAGTGATACGCAGGTTGATAGATGGAGAGACCTACTGCTGGGGTCAGTGCATTCTAGCACATTTATACTGGGACCTACATTTGATTACCTACTACCGTCAAAAGATGGTAGGGCCAGCCAGATTGTTAGGAAATAAGGGATAAAATATGTGGAATATTCCCTCACATAATCGCAATAGTAGAAACTAATATGTAGAAAATATTACAGATCTCAAATAAAAGTACAGAATAAAATAACACAACACAAAGAGAGTATTTAACGTGGTTCACCCAATTTGGGCTACATCCACCAAGAATCACTTGCTCATATTTTATTACAAGCCACTTCTCTCTCAATACAATACCTAGATCTATTTAGAGTTATGCTCAACAAACTCTAGAGAATTCACACCCAAATTCAAAACACATCTACAATGGTACATCATATGTCTATCATATGCATAAAACCACATAAGTAGACAATTGCTTAAGTAGTTTTACAAAACCATGGGTATTAAAACCATGGGCCAAAACCGTCTCATAAACCTATGGGTCAAAATTCCTAGCCATATGAAAAAACACGTTTCTGATATATCATGCATGTTTTAAGGCCAAAAAAAAATCAGGATTTGCACCCCGAACCCCATGAGACAATCTGTGAAAAGTGTACATTACTCTTAGTGTACGAGTCTTTAATACTTTCACACATGAAAACATGCTCCACAATATAACAATCTCCCACTTTGAGACTAGTTTTCCTCTAAGGAAGCTTCTCAACCCTTCACTAGTTTCCATAAAGACCAACCAAAGCTTAACATAACTTCAGTTTTTCCCTTGTGACCACCTTGGTCATCATGTCTGCGCAGGATTCTAACTTGTATGAATTTTCTCCAACTTCAACTTCTCTTCCTCCAAAGTTGTCCCGATGAAATGGTACCTTAAACTCAGTATATGCTTCATCCCAGTGGAAATCATAGTTCTTAGCTAGGTGTATAGCACTTTGACTATCACCATATAGCTTTCCTTTCTCCCACTTATGCCCCAACTCCTTAAGCAATTGCTATAACCAAAGCATTTCTTTGCTTGCCTCTGTGGCGTGAAGAACATACTCAACCTTCATGGTTGACAAATCCACCAACTTTTGTAGTCGTGAAATCTAGCTTCTTTGTTATCCCACCTACAATGTAAACATAACTTATCATGATCCTCTTGTTGTTTACATCTCCGCACATATCTGAATCTACATAACCACATAAAGTGGTGTCTGATCCACTGTACCACAAAACTATCCTCATGGTCCCTCTCAAATACCGAAGGATCCACCTTACTACATGTCGGTGATCTCTGTTTGAATCACTCATAAATCTTCTCACCGCTCCCACTATATGGGCAATATCAGTGTCCGGTGCACACTATGGCATACATAAAACTACCAACCACTGATGAGTAAGGTACCTTGGACATCTGGTTTCTCTCATGCTCTATCTTGGGACACTGCTCCTTTGATAACTTGAAATGGCCTGCCAAAGGAGTCCCAACCGGTTTAGCATCTTGCATATTAAACCTCTCCAAGACCTTCTTAATGTACTCTTCCTGAGATAAAGTTAGCTTTTGTTCCTTCCTATCCCAAGATATCCTCATACCAAGGATTTGTTTGGCTTCCCCAAATCCTTCATAGCAAAGGATTCACTTAGTTTCTTCTTGAGTACTTTTATTTCTTGCATGTTTTTACCTACAACCAACATGTCATCCACATACAGACATAGGATAATATAACTTCCATCCTCAAATTTCTTTGTATACATGCAATGGTCATAATGAAATCTAATATAACCTTGCTCCATCATGAAGCTATCAAATTTCTTATACCATTAACGTGGAGCTTGTTTCAAGCCATACAAGCTCTTCTTCAGTTTGCACACCATCTCCTCTTTACCTTTGACCTCATAGCCCTCTGGTTGCTGCATATATAGTTCCTCCTCCAAATCACCATGGAGAAATGCAGTCTTTACATCAAGTTTTTCTAAGTGCAAGTCTTCTGTTGTAACTATTCCTAGAATAGTTCTAATAGAAGTCATTTTTACTATAGGAGAAAAAATCTCATCAAAATCTATACCTTTTTTCTATGCAAACCCCTTGACCACCAACCGGGCCTTGTATCTTTTCTTTCCTCCTTCCTCTTTGACTCTGAACACCCACTTGTTCTGTAATGCTCTTTTTCCTTCGGGTAGCTTCACCAAATCCCATGTCTGGTTCTCCATGAGAGCCTGATACTCCTCATCCATGGCTTGCTCCCACTTCTTCTTGGCATCTACCTACATTGCTTCATCAAATCTCTCTGGTTTCCACTATCAATGAGTAATAAATAATAAAGAGAAGAAGAAAAATGTTTAGGTTCTCTTTTTACCCTAGAAGACCTCCTCAATATAGGCATTTGGGTTCCCGTTGAGGAGGTTCCTGAACTAATTCATGTGTCACTTTCCCATCCGGAAGATCCTCTACCACTGCATATTCTTTCTTAGATTCTTCCTTGTTTTCCTACAACTCGCTTTGCTTATACATGACTTTCTCATTAAAGACCACATCCCTAGATCGAATGATTTTCTTATCCTTAATACTCCAACATTTATATCTAAATTCATCACCACCATAACCAATAAAAGTACATTTTTTCTTATTTAGCCTCTAGTTTGGTCCTATCATCCTTGTCTATATGGACAAACACCTCACATCCAAAGGCTCTAAGAAATAAATAATCAAATTTCTTACCATACCAAGTCTCCTCAGGATGTCTCCATCTAAGGCACTTGAGGGTCCTCTACTTATCAAGTACACAACAGTGCTCGCCACTTCTACCCAAAAAAAAAGAGGCGAGTCCCGCATATAACCTTATTCTCCTAGCACGTTCCATTATTATTCTGTTCATCTTTTCTAACACCCCATTCTACTACGAGTTCCCGGAACCATCTTTTGCCTACAAATTCCATTCTTAGAACAAGAATCATCAAATTCATTGTTGCAATACTCCCTCCATTATCTCATCCGAGATATTTAGCTTAAGATTTGTTTCATTCTCTACCAAGGCTTTCCATTTAAAAAAAGTGTCAAATACATCAGATTTTTTCTAATACAATAAACTCAAACTTTTCTTATTGCATCATCAATAAAAGTAACATAATAACTTGAACCTCAAGAGATGATACCCGACCCGGCCCCCACACATCAAAGTGCACCAGCTCTAACTTACTCTCTTTATTTGTAGGTCCAACCTTGAGAAACCTTACTCACTTTTGTTCCTCATATATGCAGTCCTCACAAAGACTCCAAACTTATTTATGTATATCCGGGTAAATCCTTTCTTTATGATCTTCATGTCCTTATGGCTCATATGATCGAAGCCTATAGTGCCACAATATTGTATCTACTTCAAAGCCACAAGATTACAAATATTAGTGTTATAAGTGGTTAAATACAAGGTTCCAACCTTCTTACTTTTGCCACCATAAGAGCACCCTTGGTAATTGATGAGACCATAAATTGGCCATAAATTACCATTATTTTGTCCTTCCAAATTACCTTTGAAAGTGGATTTAAATGTAATCTAGAAACTTCTATTTTTTTAATATAGAGTATATGATATATATCTTGTTCATTCTTTAGAAATATTTTGTTATCTATCTTGTTGACTAATCATATTGATTATTTGGGAAAAGATGTAAAGTATTGTGTATGCAGGTCATAAAGGAAAGATAATGCTAGTATTGGGAAAAGTGGAATTGATCATGAATAGTACATTTAAAATCAAATCTGATTTCATATTCATATTTCTCTCAAAAAATTATACAAGTTCAAAAATAGAATCATCTCAATCGAGGTCATATGTAAAAGTTATAGTTGTTTTAAGTTAGTTGTAGAACTCACAGTTAGTTCCAGAACTTGCAAGTTTAGTTCTGAAACTCACAAATTTAGTTCCAGAACTTATATCAATTGAATGACAATTAGTTCCAAAACTTTCAATTCATGGAAAAATCAGATTTAGTTCCATAACTTGCATAAAAGGAATGACAACTTTAGTTCCGGAACTTGCATTGATAGAATGATAATTTTTGAGGGATTGTGAAAACTCAAAGATTTCAATGGGAAATTTAAGAGGGGTTTTTTTTCATAGCAATGTCTTTAACAAAAACCTCATTCAAATTTACTACAAGTTTTACCAATGAATAGATATCTAACTTTTAGTGAGCTCATGTCGAGGAAAAGTATATCGACATTTAGCACTAAAAGTTTCATAAATAGAAATAGAAAATCAAATAGAAAACCTGAGAGATTTTTTTTTCATAGCAATGTGTTTAACAAAACCCTCATTCATATTTTCTACAGGTTTTACCAATGAAGAGAGATCTAACTTTTAGTGAGTTGCATTCCGAGGAAACGTGTATCAAATGAGCACTAAAAGTTCCATAAACAAAAACAGAAAATTCAAATGAAAAATTTGAGAGATTTTTTTGTTCATAGTAATGTGTTTAACAAAAACCTCATTCAGATTTGCTATAGGTTTTACCAATCAAGATAAATCTAACTTTTAGTGAACTGCAATCTGAGAAAAAAGCGTATCAGACAAGCATCAAAAGTTCTACAATCAAAAACAGAAAAGTCAAATGAAAAATATGGGAAAGGTATTTAGTCAAAATCATATTTTGAGGAAAAACCTCCTTCCAATAATGTAGAATAAAATCATTATGATTCTTATTACCAAAAAGTAAGGAGAAGATTTGGGAGTAAATCTTCCTAAAATAAGCAAGATAAGATTTGACTTCAATAATATATCTCTCTCCATATTTTGTGGAGATGGAGATCTTAGTTATTAGGATTGGAATAAAGATAAGATCAGATTGTATTTCCTAAAATAAGGAGTTGGTTAGATGCATGAATTATAAATGCAACCTTCCACACTAAGATATGTAATTTTTCTTTCTCCCAAGAAATAAAGATCTGTTCTTTCCTCTCAAATATTCTATAGTTTTAAAATCAGAAGTATGATTTAAATCATCTTCCAAGAAATGAGTTGGCCACTCATTTCAAGGAAGATGGATCTATGTATTTATGTTTATGTTTATTCATTTGTCTATAATTCATTTTGTTGTATTGTTTTTATTTTTGTATTGTGAAAATTTAGTCTGTTGTGAACCTACAGGTGTTTCGTTTAATTATGTTTATTTCTAATTCAAGCAATTTCAATTTATGTAAGTGTGTTTAAATTTATGCAAGTGTGTTTACATTCATGAAAGTTTGATTTCCTTCATGTAAGTGTGATTTATTTTATGCAAACTTTATTTTTACAAATGTGCCTTTATTTCTGCAAGTGTGGCTTTCAATTTTTGCAAGTGTGATTTATTTTATGCAAGTTTGGTTTGTGTTTAAAGAAGTTACTTTCCAAGATCTTATTCTCTTAATGCATACAATCATCGAACACCAGCCCTGGATTGACACTATTAATAGCAAGGATTGACGACCCTCATCAGTAACCTTCTAAGAGTCCATTGTAAATATCGCAATAAAACTATCACTTCCCAAATGGCCTGTCGATATCGATTTCATTTTAAAGTAGGCACATGTCTAACATCCTTTAATACTCATGTATTCTCATTACGCATCTTAACTCGAACATATCATTTTCTAACTATACTACAAGGCTCATCATTACCAAGAAAACATGTCAAAATCACCTTAACATAATCAACAAAATAATGCCTATGTGGAGTAGCATGGAAAGAAGCCTCCGAATCTAAAACCCAAAATTCAAGAAATATTGTGCAAAGAAAAAAATCAAAGCATCCCGACATATATTACCCGTTGCCACATTTTCATCCTTATTGTCTTCATGTTGTTTCTTCTTGTCTTGAAGTTCCCAACAATCCTTCTTTGCATGTCAAGACTTTCCATAGTGTTAGCATATTATCTTGCTTTTAGATTTTGAAATTGTCTAATCCTTTGATTTTCCACGGCTTCCTCTATTCTTTTGTCTCCCTCTAGTTTCCACTGTTGTCAAAGCATTCCACTGAAGTAAAAGATTCCCCAGATCTTTTTCTTCACATTTCCTCGCTTAGAATCACCCCTATAATATCCTCAAACTTCAACTTTAAGTTAGTTGGAACCGAGTTGCTTACCGTCATTACTGTGCTATTCCAACTCTCAAGTAAAAGCACGAACTAATAAAGCCCTAAATTCTTCATCAAATTCTATCAGAATTAAAGCTAGCATATTTAACCATATTAAAATAATTTAAATGATCTTCTATCTTGAACCATTCTCAAACATTTTCATATTAAACAACTTTTTCATTAAAAATATCTTCATATGCATCCATCGGGCTTTTTTTGTAGTCTTTTCCTTTGAAACATTAAATAATACCAAGATACAAGAAACATTCAATTGTCCCAAATGTCTTCCTATCCAGCAAATCTCATTTTGCATCTTTCATGCTCGAGGGTTTGTTCACCTTCTCAGATGTGGAATATAAAGATCCTTCTAATAAAGGTAATCTTCCATCTGCATCTTCCAAAGACTAAAATTATGCCCATTGAATTTATCAACCCTTGATCTTCCATCATCTGTCATAGCTCCCACTCAAGCTAAAACTTTCCCTGTGATTCAATACTTCAACAAACCAAACTAGGCTCTGATACCAATTGTTAGGAAATAAGGGATAAAATATGCAAAATATTCCTTCGAGAGAATTACAACAATAAAACTAATATTCGAAAATATCACGGATCTCAAATAAAAGTGTAAAATAAAATAACACAACACAAAGAGATAGTATTTAACGTGGTTAACCCAATTTGGGCTACGTTCACAAAGAATCACTTGCTCAGATTTTATTACAAGCCACCGCTCTCTCAATACAATACCCAGATTTGTTTGGAGCTATGCTCAAAAACTCTCTGAAATTCACACCCGAATTCAAAACACATCTACAATGTTACATCATATGTTTACTATATGCATAAAACCACATAAGTAGACAATCGCTAAAGCAGTTTTACAAAATTGTGGGTATTAAAACCATGAGCCAAAACCGTCCCATAAACCTATGGGTCAAAAATCTCACCCATATTATAAAAGCACATTTCCCGTATATCGCGAGGTTTTAAGGCCAAAAAAATTCAAGGGTTGCGCCCTAAACCCTTATTCTTGGGGCCGCCACCCCTGACCTCCGCTCGTGGCTGGGCCGACCCGAACTCCCAATGAGACAACTGTGGAAACTGTATAGTACTCTTAGTGTACATTCTTTAACACTTTCACACATGAAAATAGGCTCCACAACCTAACATAGATTACTTCAGATTTGGGCATGGGACCACATTGCTATTGGTCGCCCCTTAGGTGTTTTGAGAGTTCGGGCTCCAGAGGAGCCTTCTACTATGGGTTGGGTCTTGATTGGGGATGATGTGCAGCCATACATGGGAGATGTGTATCATTACCACCGCGAGCTTGATGAGTTATAGTAGGCTGCCATGGTATGGAAACCTTACAGACATTTCCAATGGTCTCGATGACGGTTTAAAGCTCAACAATGCCATAATTGAGCACTTCATGTTGGGCAGCCACAACTATATGTGGGAGATGTACAGAGTAGATCGGTGTCAAGAGATAATTTGGCATTACCTAGGATGTTCCTGGGCCAAATATATGGTATGCTCGTAAGGCCCGAGAGTATATTGATATGGGTCCACAGATTGCCCGAGATAGAGCACTGGCCAACTTCCGACAGGTGGTACCTGCTATGTGGGTGCCATTGAGACAGATCAAATATCCGGGTACCACACCCGAGTATGCGCCATGGTACCATGGTGTGCTTCCATGTTGTTTGACTATTTCCAGGGTGGCTTATAATGCCGACGTGAGAGCTCCTCCAGTGGTACCTCCCAGCGGTGATGAGGGTGGAGCTGTCGGTGGTGATGATAGCGATGATAATGTTGAGATGGTGGTGGTCCTGATGCACCGTGTTATGCAAAGGGTAGGGGACAAGGTCCTCCATTACAGCAGGCTCCTAGATAGGAACCTCGACTCAAGCAAAGATAGGTATCTAGGGCACGATACATAGAGTTTCCTCCAGTAAGCATTCCAGCGAGGATGTATGCCCCTCTTCGAGGTGTTTCGTGAGCATGGCCTACCACCTCATACTCTAGGGGGTGGTGGCGATGGTGGGTAGTTGGCTGCTCTTCAAAGACCGATTCTGAGCGGTAATTTCGTTATGTTACAGGTGGCTAGAGAGAGAGAGAGAGAGAGAGATGCAGCCAAGGCACAAGTACATGCCATTACAATAGAGTGAGATCAAGGTAGAGCTCGGGGAAGATTTTTTTTCGTGGAGAGGATCGGGGCGGAGTATAGGCCACTCGGGGGTGGGATAGTGTCTCATGGCAGAGTTAGGTTAGTGAGATGGCCGTATAGGGGGCTCAGATACTGAGCCTTTTACATTAGTCCTAGACGCAGGGGTAGATGGTTGTCACTCGGAGGACCACATCCAGCACAAACACAGGGGTTATACCATCCAAAGAGATCGTGCATGAGCCCAAAGTGCGGAGACCATTACCACGCAAATAAAGACCGAGAGGCCGCCACCACTAGATAGGCTCATGCTGATAGGGGCAAATTGATAGGTGAGTGAGATGTCATTATGTAGGTAACCACCGCTTTTAGAGATCTTGACTTCATATAGGATGTTATGAGGGTCAAGTGAGACCTTATATTATAGGATCGCTTATTTCGAGTAGTCCCGTGAGGCGCACCGGTAGTTCCTTTTTAGCAATCAGGGGTGAGCACAACAGTTCCAGTCACGACGGTCAGGTTGTTTAGTTAGATCATTCCAATATCTCATTGCAAAGCAGCCAATTGATAGCGATCATCTGGACAACAGCCAACCACACACGGCCATGGACCCAAGAGCCCTGGTGAGGGCGCGAGCTATGGTTGAGCTCTTCACTTCTCCTTTTGTATAGATGTATTGTATTTATGCCTCTTATGAAGGCTGATTTTTGATGTATAGATTCATGTACCATTATTTTGGTGATGCCTCTTGATGAAGGCTCAACTTTTGATGCATGCCCCTTTTAGATGGCATATTGTATCAATGATGTACACTTGAGTTTTGAGATGGACATTTATATATGTATCGTATGGACATTTATATATCATGTTATATTATGATTCTTTTTGTATGATTTGTGGTTATTGTTTTACAATTATCGTATCATGATGTATGATTTCCCTTTCCTCTATGTATGTGACATACTTTAGATTTAGAGATGTGTATGTTCTATGTTTTCATACTGATGATATATCTGTAGATAGTATCACATGCTTTGGGTTTATAGAATGCTTCTGATTTCTATTCTAGTACTTGGGATGATACTAGATGATATTGGTGTGGGGGATAGATTTGTGATTATGTGCAACCCCTCTTGCCCCCATTGATGATACAATATGTGATGATTAGCTTAGCATACATGCATGATGTAATACTTAGCATTTTTGTATATATGATGTAGTAGATGATGTTTTATATGTGATGAATGATAGGTGATAGATGTGATAACAAACAACTGTGCAAGAAACAAATACACAAGAAAAAGTTAACAAAGCTAAACAATTGTACCTATACAACATAACATAACCAAGATGCAAACTACATGAATTTATTAAACATACCAAAGAGATCAAATGGATATTTAATCTAAGTAAAATGAATCCTAATAGATGCATACAAGCTATGAATGAACCTAATGCCATATACAATTAACTTAAACAAGATCCAACCCATGGTAAGCAAATGAGTCATGACACCACATGAAAAAAGAAAGTATTCTCAATCAAAACTATACAAACCAACAACTAAAAGCAATTAAATCATTACCTTGTTTTTACGGGACAACATTGACATATTTTCTAATGTTTTTGGGTTTATCTAAAAAGATAAGTTTTTCAAGGGTACTATTCACATCATTTCGAGGTTTTTCTAAGACAACGTTATGCAGTTGGTGTAGCTTCACCCCTAGAAAGGGGGATTTTCTAAAATTTTAGGTTTTTTGTGTATCTTTTCCGAATTTTAAGGTTTTTCTAAGACAACGTTATGTAGTTGGTGTAGCTTCGTCCCTAGAATGTGGTATGTGAAGGTACCCTAGCATAAGATGAGAATATATACATGCGACATCCTTCACGCAAATATAAGACAAAACAAGCCAAATCACATCTCGGTGAAGATGGAGTCGATAGGGTTCCTAGACCTAGCAAAGGAAGTTATATCCAAAAATAGTGAGGGTTACCCTCCTTTCTGTAAGAGTGACTCGTGTCTAGTGAATCCTCTTTGAGTGTCAACGAGACTAGTTTTTACTCAAATACCTACCCAATGCACCACAATTGCATGGTTTTCACATGTGGACGACACCTTTTTCTTTATTGTTTCCTAAATTTTCCATTTTTTTGCTTTTTTCTGTTTTTCTACTTTTTACTTCTTATATGATATTCTCGCCATGCTTAAGTGTAGTGTTGGTCCGAAAATATGTCGGGAGGGTAGATCTATGGATAGATGAGCCAAGAGTGTGCGAGCATACCCCCTCTTTGAGATAGCAAATGAAACTAGTTTATTGCTATTCTACCAAAGGGAATCATGCAAGTCCTACAAGATTCTACCTTGAGGGGTTTGGGATCTCGTCCCAATAGGGGTATTTCTAGCTGTGAACAAAAAGGAATGAATGGAGGAACAAGATAGGATGGGTCTCAATGGAGAAAAGAAATGAATTCCAAAGCGTAAAGGTCGGAGGGTTTATGTTTTGGGCTGGTAGTAAATAGAGCCAAACCTACTTACATAAACAAACAACACAATACTTGATGAGCAAATGACAAAAAAGTAGAGATAGATCTAACAAAAAAGCAACACAGATCTAACTTAAGAAAGATCTAATGCACATAACACATCCATTGAGCACAAAGTCTTAATTTTTGTATTAATATTTTCTGTTACAAAAAGTACAAAGCCTTTTCCCTCTCACTTCTATTTTTCGTCTAAAAAATGTTCACTACTTGAATACAACAAGTATCCAAGTATTTATAGAAGGAGAAGGAGAAAGAAGGCAAAAAGGAGCCAACAACTATTTACAAAATATTTACAAAATATCTAAAAGTCAACTGTTGACTTTGGGGTAATTTGGTGGATGACAACATCCCATGGTGCAACATGGATGATGTCATCATTTGTGCCAACATTCTTTTAAATATTATGACAAAAATGGGATAAATCTCAGGAGGAAGGAGCCTATTCGTCTTCGTCCCTTGGCTAGAAAGGAGTATCTTATTTCTGCTCAGGGAGGAAATGTGAAATTGAGCTTGGTACTCCATGAACTTGTTGACCATCGTTTAAAATTAATCTTAAGCGGGACCCTTGGTATGATCCCGATGACTTCGTAAGTCTCTTGTCCATCTCGAGTCTTTTCGAGGGTTTGAAGTATTCATTACCTCCCTCCATCAGTATCCAACAAAATCGTGCAGGCGGGCCAAAGGTTGTTCATATATTCTATATCAAAAGTGGCCTCGACGCTAAACCATACGACGTGATCTCATTGAAAAGTCGATAGTGTCATCTTCCTTCCTCAAGGCGTATGATGGGGTGAGCAAACACGGAGACATCCTTAAGATGACCTATTCCATTTGATGCATTACATCCAAGGCTTCCTCCTTGATTTTGTCTATTTTCTCCAAGACAAACTCCATCTGGTCAACCCGATAGTCCAAAGCAACAAGGACTTTGTTGGGTGCTCTTGGGTGACTAAAGATGCCGAATTTCATCAAGTCATCGACTGGGTAGTCGAGCATCTTTTGGAATGTCTCGTGTTGTAACCTAGCATGGTCCAACTCTTTAGAGATAGGTCCTGCAATCGCCTAGAGTTCCTTATTAGCCTGATCTATATTTTGATATAGCTCTATGAATTTTATAATCACTTCCTCACTATCTTTGAGGATCTAGTCTCTCTAGGTGGACACTGCCATACCTTGCTCGCCAATCTTGGCATACTCATTTATCTTTTCCTAACTAAGGGCTTCAGGAGTTTCGGTGGCAGCTACAGGAGGTGCACTACCCATTTTCTGTAGGGCTTGGAGAAGATGCTTGTTTTTCTCTTTCAATATCCTCTTCTCTTCCTTTGCTTCCTGAAGCTTTTTTCAAAGGGCATCCACTACAGATAAGGCCTCTCCTTGCAGGCTTTCTGAGGATGTTCCCATTGTGACCTGAGTCACTATAAAATTTGTAGGAGATAGATCTTTTTTCTCCTTTATGGGATTAGGGTATGCGATCTCCATAACTCTTTCACCTGAAGTGCTTTGAGAGAAGTGGGTTATAGCCTTTTGCTTCTTAGCTCCTTTAGCTGGAATCACGGAGAAGTCCATAGGTGCAATGGGGACTTTCCTCTTGTGTTGGCTCAGGTGTTTGGAGATCCATTCTGGACTTAAGGGAGTGGGACCAGGGGAAGAGGAGGGAACATGGGTGGAAGGAGGAGCAGCTATAGTGGGCACAGGAAAATGCATTGAGACACTCGGTGGCGGCATCGAGAGAGAAGCCAACATAGTGCTCATGGGAGTAGGAGTCACTGTAGGAGAGGAAACCGTGGGGGTGGAAGGGATCGAGAGATGAGAAAAGAAATTATGGGGGACATATTCACGAGAAAAGAGAAGATGGAGGAAGAGGAAGGGGAACAAGTAGAAGACGGGGAGAAGACACAACCAAAGGAGTAGTTGGTTAATGACATGAGGAGGGGAAGAAGGAGTGGGAGATGGGATGGTGGGAACCTCAATAGTTGTAGTAGTGGCAACATCCTGAGTGGATGTGCCCATTGGAACACTTACCGCTTCTTCTTCTTCTGGGGATATCAGGCTTACTACCTATTCCTCGACGGTGGAAGGAGGACTCTCGGGAATTTCTTCCTGAGCAGTGCTTGTCTCTCCCTCTTTATCTTTCCCTTTTCCCTTTGGCAAGTGCTTTGGCTTGGCGGGTGCATTTCCCAAGGGAGACGTGGTGAAGTCTACTCCAAGGTAGATGAGACTATTTTTCTTGCACCAATGCTCGGTGTGCTGCAGAGTGCCCTTAACCCTTTCCTCAATAGTCTGAGGTGCCTTAGTTCTATCAATCTCAGTGAATGGCCAATTGTCCCCATCCATGTCTAGATAAACCTAATCAACTTCTTGTTCGATTGCTTAAAACCCTTTGGGACAATGGCCACACCATACTTGAATGATCTCTGTCACAGGCAAGCCGAGTGGTCCTTTCTTCTGAGCTCGACTTCATGATATAGATCGATGTAGATATCTTCAATTTGAGGGACGTGAATTAGATCGAGCTTTGCCCTTAGAAGGAAATTACGAGGATCAAAGGTTGGCCTCACCGGAAATTATGCTTTAAGTTGAGAAATTCAAGCTCTGCAAACATCTCCTGGGCTTTGCTTTGTGAAGCGCAGGTGTACCTGTCCACCGTGAGAGGAAATGGCATTCCACCCTTATTTCTTTTTAAACACTTCTCATGGTATGTGATAAGTTGTCTAGATAGCTCCAATAGGATCAGCTTAGGTCCCGCATACCTCGGTAACTTGGTGGGCTCCCCCAAGAAGTTGGCGGCTTTGAGATAGGTGAAAGTGGGGAATTGCGTAAATAATGCTCCCCACTTCTCTATGGTAGTGACCACGCTCTTTGTTGTTCGACCGTGAGTCATATTGGGCCTCAAGAGGCAGATGACGCCATAGAAGAAGGCATCATTGATTTTACTTGAATTGGGCTATATTGTTTTCCAGCCTTAACTCTGGATAATACTCATATATTCTGACCTAGGGCCATACCCCACATCGATTCAGTGTTGGGTAGTCTCTTTCAGAGGCAGCAGCGTACACTACATAGGAGTTCATGTAGAACCTCCCAGTTGTTGAGAGTTGTTGAAGCTGCTCGGAGATTGTGCTGCTAATAATCTCCACCCATTCAAAACGTTGATCCAAGACATTTTTGCTCATTGTTTCTAAATATCTGAGCATCCACTTGTAGAAATAATGAGCATCAGGAAGCCCAAACACCCTACTCAGGAAAGTGATGGTGTCACTCAACTCTTCTGAGAAGTCACTACGATGAATGACTTATGGCCACCTACTCACTACCTTCTTTTTTTTAATGTATACCTCATTCATCGGTTGCATGCATTTGTGGTGTCACCCAATTTCACCCTAAAATATGTGACTAACCTATCCGAAAAAAATTGTACTTTTAAAATAATGGGTCGTTTTGTGTTTTTATTGCACGGAAGTTCTTGTATTGCGTCAAGATATTCCCAAATAGCCATATTAGCCTTTTTCACCAAATACCCAGATACCCAAAATTGTTATATTTTGTCGTCGAGATTTGTCTGCGGGAAATTTGTATTTAATTATTTTAAGCCCTATATGAGGCTATTTGCGCTCCGTTTTAACTTTGTTATGATCGAACATGTCATTATTCCTATGTGCCAGAAGGGTTTTAACTTGGAATAAGTTTTGGGCTTTATTTGTAACTTTTTGCAATTTTTCGTGTTTTTGTGGTGTCCTATTTTGTTTTCTAGTGAAATTTCTCTAGAATAATTCCTTTGTCGGGTAAGCCCGATTTTTGGCCAAGAGCACTGGAAAACATATACGCATGTTATGCCCGGAGGAAGTCACCATTAGAGGTCCGGATTACTAGGGAAAAAGTGAAGTTGTGTGACGAAAAAGCCCCTATGGGGATGGACGCATTTTTTAAAAACAAAGGATTTAAGCTGCAATGGAAAAAATAGAAGCAAGAGCAAGTGGGATTTTATTGCACTCGCTTGCAAGGCACTTTTTCCCGTGATATAAAATTCACTTAAGTCGGTGGGAAAATTAGAAGTAGCGAGGAAGGTGGGATTTTATTATGCTGCACTTCACAGGCACTTTTTCCCCGATATAAAATTCACTTAAGTTACAGAGGAAAAGATAGAAGCAATAGGCAAGTGGGATTTTATTGCACCTTGCAGGCACTTTTTCCCATGATAGAAAATTCACTTAAGTTGCAAAGTGGGAAAGTTAGAGGCTACGGGCAAAGCGGGAATTTATCGTCACGCTTGCAGGGTAAATAATCCATTGTCAAAGTCAAATCACTTAAGTGGATCATGGGATTTTAGTTTGCCTTGCGGGTAAAGAATCCCATTATGAAAAAATTCTTAAAAATAGAATTATATGTGCAAAAGTGCGACCCATCTTGGGTGAATAATAATGCATTAAATAAATATTTGTTAATATTTATTCACCCAATTTCGCACCCAGGCTTATGGAAAAGTCAACAAAAGCAAAGAGGAATAAATCAATTGGAAATAGAATTCCAAAATTAAATAAATTTAATTTATTTAATGCAGCCCCTTTTGAGAAGGAATTAATACTTTTTAAAGTATTAAATGATCATATTAAATTCTATTTTCAGTGGCTATGGTCAAAGCACACTGTGAAGCTTAAGTGAAGTGAAGTGTGAAGGATTAAATTGGATTAATTTAATTTATTGAATGGTTGTCCTTAAACATGCTATTTTTAAAAGAGAAGAGCTTGATTTTTAATTAATTAATTGTCTTTAATTGTTAGGGCAATTATTAATTATAGAATTGTGAGGGTTATATAAGCATGGGCAGCCAGAGGAAAAGTGCGCCATATGGGTGAATTATTTAATTCACAGGTAAAGAATTGCAGCCAAGAGGAAAAGTGCGCCCCCATTTGAAGAAGGATTTTGCTCAGGCAAGGTGGAAACAAGGCATTTGAAGAAGGATTTTGCTCAGGCAAGGTGGAAACAAGGCATTTGAAGAAGGATTTTGCTCAGGCAAGGTGGCAACAAGGCTAAAAGCTTCCAAATTTGGCGCATGCTTTGAAGAAGGTTGATCTTTGTCTGCATAATTATTTGCACAGTGTTACATGAGCTCGTGTGTTTTTGAAAGGATTCATGCTCTCTTTATGTGTAAATTAAACACCATTTTTTTGGGGGCAGCGGGCTTTAAAAGTGCAAATTTTTATAATTAAAATTCACTATTCATGCTCGGTGGCCATTTTTGTCCGAATAAATTATAGGAATTCATCACGGGTGCTTTACAAAAAGAAAAGAGCTTTTATCAATATCCAATACATTGCATATATCCTCCGATCGAAGAATTGTCTAGATCTAGACCAGTTTTGAAGAATTCCGGTTAAATAAGAAGAAAAAGAATTGTTCAAACAAAGATAAAAATATGGTGAAGAAAGATGAAAAAGAAAGCACAACGAGTCATGCATTGCTTCTAAATTTGTAGATATTGGAGACACGGATCTAGGCTCGAACCTCTTGTTGAATTGATAGAAAGACTCCACTCATGCATGTAGGAAAGACTTCACTCATGCGTGCGAGATAAAAAGCAGTGGAATTATTCGAGCTGCAGCAGCTTTTCCATCCACAACCCGATTGCTTTAAATTTGTTATGCGAGTGCAGATCCATATCCGGATGCGAGATGTAGATGTGGATGCAAATCCATATGCGAGATCTAGATCCAGATCTCATAGTTGCAAAAAATCTTAAGCACAAAGGCTTCATCCTCTTGTTTCAAATGCAGCCCATGAAGAAGTCAGTGCATGGAAAATTCCTTCCAAGATCCTGTGCATGTACTCTCATCTTCCAGTTGAAGCTTTCATTGAATTTTCATTCACCCTGAGTGCTTTCCATAATTTTTAATTACTCATATGCAATTAAAAATAAGGATGATGAGTTATCTACGGCCAACCTTGCACTGATGCATGTACAAAGAAAAGAATGCAAAAGCTTCAAGGATAAAAGAGAAGACAATGCGAAGGAAAAATTCCAGCTTGTTTCCAATTCCAATCGCTTTGCAATTCTAGCTTGTTTCCAAATCCGCTTTGAATCAATCTACATGCGCAGACATGAAAAAGGACAAAGTCACTTTCCTCTTCCTTCTTCTTTCCTCCGACAAAGTTAGCTTTCTCCTCTTCCTTCTTCTTTCCTCTACAAAGTAATTGAGCGATCAATTAAATTATATAACTTAAGTGATTGGTTTAAAAGTCATTACTTGAAGAAGTCAACTACTTGGAGATAGGTGGCGGGCATGTAAAATAGAAGGTTCTATTTTCATTGTAAATCATACATGTCATGCAAAGAGGAATTCTATGAGGGATATTTTTAGTTGTTTCTTTTCCGACTTCCACATGTGTCGGTTCAACTAAAGCTTCCAACTTGTAATTGACCCTCTACATTCTATAAGTAGAGGAAGAACTTTCGGGTTAAAAATCAGAATTTGTAAGTAGAAATCTTGTGTTCTAGACTTTGTCTTTGAACCCCTAAGAGCAACTTGGAGCAAAGGAATACAAAGGAGCAGGTTTCCGGAGAACTTTGTGTCACGGTGTACTTTGTTTCTTGCTTTTAATCTTAGATCTCTTAATAGACTTTATTTTATTTTATATCTGGATCTAGAGCTGCCTTTGTTTTATAATTTTGTGTGTTCATATCTATTAAGTTTCTTCTATGTGCATATAATTAGCTCTGCTATCTACTAATTGGGATGCACATCTTCCCCATTTCTTCTCTGTATTTCCTTTACTTCATTCTTCTATAAAATACTTCCTTTCTTGAACAAATTTGCTTACTTGTTGCGAGAACTTCTTAGTTATGGTTCATGAACTAAGTGGTTAAAGTAAAACCCTTGATAGACAATAACATATTTTTATTGAAAATCGACACGGAGCCTCACCGATTAAATGAGGGAGATTTATCTCATGACTGCCTAGGTTTGATGCTATGCAAAAAATCTAGCCAACAGTTTTTGGCGACTCCTTGGGGAACAACTATCTTTGCAGATCAAATCTTATCTTTTGAAGATCAGAGTGTTTTCCATACAAATCTCAACCTAGGCTGAACGTTCATTCACCCAATCCATGAATAATGCGCAAGGAAGGACTAATCATTTCTTCATACTACGGGAGCAATTCAATTTCAATTCCTCCTCAAGTTAGAAACGGAAGGATGATCATTTCTTCCCATCAAAAGGAGCAATTCAATTTCAATCATCCTCCTCAAGTTAGAAGCCGCAGATCTAGTCTCTCACCAGGAAGAAGAGTGCAAACACATCCAGATCTAGATCATCTTGACATAATCCGGGCGTTGGAATTATTCATCAAGTCTACGCTTGGAGAGGACGTGCCTTGTTCATCATGCTGAACCGAAACCCACTTGCCCCTGCAGCGCCTGTTCCATGGGGTGCAGCCTTTGGACCTTTGAATCGACTCCTCCTATGCATGATCTACCTAAAGGGATGAGAAAGAATTTTCTGAAATTCTTTGGAGATGGCAAAGCAGAATCCAGATGACCACTTGGCTGTGTTTTTCATATCCTATGGAGTGCTTGCAGTCGAACATAAATATGTATCTGTTAGACTCTTCATAGA
Source organism: Taxus wallichiana var. yunnanensis (assembly GCA_018340775.1). Classification (NCBI taxonomy): domain Eukaryota; kingdom Viridiplantae; phylum Streptophyta; class Pinopsida; order Cupressales; family Taxaceae; genus Taxus; species Taxus wallichiana. The sequence goes on from CM031239.1 coordinate 850,523,879, forward strand.
GACTCTACATGACTTGGCTGAGAATGGTTCTACCGGCTAGCTCCTGGCACCATAACCAACTGGGCTACTATGCGGGATGCGTTCCTGAAAAGATTCAAACTAGCTGAAGATTCCAATACATTGATTACTCAACTCACTCAGTTGAAGAAGGAGCCACATGAGCACATGCGGGATTTTATTGCAAAATTCCAGCTTCTACTTCTCTGAATGACGAGAATCAAAAGGTATTCTTCATCAACACTTTACTTCCTGAAGTAAGCTATCAACTCCAAAGAGCACGTCCTGCTAACTTGTTAGCAGCCCAAAACATGGCGGTTGAAATTGAAGATGATCTCATCATGGTTGGAAAATAAAGAGCAACACTTCTAGAGCTGAAAGTTCATCCTCTGCTACTACATCCGATTCACTATTGCAAAAGTTAGCAAATGAGATGATGCAGATGAAGAAACAAATGGCTCAAATGGCTCAAGGCAACAATACTGCCCCTGCTCAAAATTTTAACAACTGAACCGCATTGCTGGTTCCCAAAGATTAGCAATTGAAGCTGCTCCCAGAAACAACGTGGAGATGAATGAAGAAGACCAGGAAGTTGACACTGATCAGCTCGAGGATGATGATTTTATAGGACCTGTTGGTGACTCCAACATTAATTACCTGAACTACAAATTTGAACATGACGATGAGAAACTTCATGAAGATGATCATGGTCATGCATATGCAGTACTTACAAAATCACAAACTCGCCAAGCTGAGGCATTAGCTGATGAACAAAGAAGGGGCAACCCTTTACCTTCTTCTTTAGCTCCTAGAGATAAGAATGTGAGTTCTTCATCTCAACCACAGAAAGTGGCTCAGGTATCTGAATCTATTTCTTCTTTTGACATTATTGATCATGTTAAGAAAACCAGAGTTCAAATGTCAGAAGTTGAATACTTGAGAGATTTTCCTGAGCAGTTAAATAGGCTAGTCAAATATGTACAATCACTAGGACAATCCAATACATCAAAAGGTCTTTTGCCTAAGCCCAAAGATACTCCTCCACAAACAACACTGCAGTTGTTAAATCCTCACCATCTTCTGAAAGGGTGGAACTGCTTCTATGTTTCCCTATTGCTTAATGGTTTCAAGTTAAGCAACTGCATTTTAGATTCAGGTGCATCTGACAACTCATGCCAACTAAAGTTCCAGATGCTCTTGGGCTTACCTCTGACGAAGACCATAAAAAGGTGCTACTCCATGGAGAGACAAGTCCCTTTAATCGGAAAATCAAAGATGCACAAGCTATTCTAGCAGCATTTCCTAACAAAATATTAAAGATGACAATTTTAGTTATAGATATTCCTGTCTCCTATGGGATGTTGCTGAGCAGAAACTTCTACAAAGAGCTGGGAGGAGAAGTAAAGATGGATTGGTCCTGTGCACATAGTCTTATCAAAAGAATTAATCAGAAGTGGAGTCGAAAAAAGTCCAAGTACACAAACAAAATCTGAGGATCTTAGATCTCAAATTCTTTTTCAGGAATCTGACCGTGGGGTCTATTTCTTGAAAATGGATAAAGACATTCCAGAGCAAGAGCCAACAAAAGAAGAAGAAAAAGTTTGGACTTTGGAGTTTAAAGGCACCTGTTGTTCTTTTGGATCAGGAGCTAGCGCTCTACTAATATCTCCAAATCATGAGGTATTTCCATACTCCCACAAACTGATGTTCAAGAACACCAATCATACGGCGGAGTATGAAGCATTGCTTCTAGGAATGGAGCAAGCTAAGAAGAAAGGAGTAAAACTCCTCAAAGTCCAAGGAGATGCTGAACTTTTAGTAAAGCAGGTTCGAGGGCAAAGTCAATTCAAAAGAGATAAGCTAGAGCATTACGAGATAAAGTGTTTTCCACCACATTCAATTTTACAGCCTTCTCTATTGACTTCATTCCAATAAATCAAAACTCCAAGGCAGATTCTTTGGCAGTCATAGCTATACTATTGAATCCGGATAGACCACCATCCATATTCAGACAAGGAAACTATAAAGTGGAGATGGTCTACCACCCCAGAGTCCCTGAACAAACATCTACATGTCTGCATGTTGAAGGGAGTAACTCACCACCACGACAAATAGTCAAAGGAAAAGCTGATCCAGGTTATGATGACAGTAGTGGAGTAGTCCAACCAAAAGGTAACAAAATACCCAAGGGTTTGGAAACTTTCAACAAGCATGATCGGTACCTGAAGAAGAACAATGAATATGGTGATAGTTCTTCCTCAGAAATGCAACAAATAAATTTGGGAATGGAGCAAGTTGATGCAAACTTACCCGCCATGGAGAGAAGAAAGGATGAGCCACCACCAAAAGAAGTTGATAAGGACTTTCCCAGAGTATTTGACAAGAGGGCCAAAGAAAGGAAGTTCGAGATTGGACTGGGTACTCTAGTGGGACAAGAGATATGAACCGAAGGACATGCATGAAAAAATCCAATTCACTCTGGAAAGGGCCCTTCATGATCAAAAGAGCTGAAGGAATGGATACTTTCTTCCTTACCTACCGGGATGGAATTGAGTTACCATTGCCTTTCAACGGCGATATGAAGTTGTTCATGAATCTGAAGAAGCGGGTAAAACTTGTATGTACATAAATAAAACTTTGTTTGTTTTTTGTGTTGTGTTGTTTTTGTTTTTGCCCGAACCCATGCCCAAAAGACAAGACACAAAACCAGAGATGCTGGGATCTCATCTTTTCCCTTTTCATTCGACTAGAGAAAAAGATGTCCACAGACGAGCTGACTAGTGTCACCCAGATTTCACCCTAAAATCTGTGACTACCCTATCCAAAAAAAAATTGTACTTTTAAAATAATGGGTCGTTTTGTGTTTTTATTGCCTGAAAGTTCTTGTATTGCGTCAAGATATTCCCAAAGAGCCATATTAGCCTTTTTCACCAAATACCCAGATGCCCAAAATTGTTATATTCTGTCATCGAGATTTGTCTGCGGGAAATTTGTATTTAATTATTTTAAGCCCCGTATGAGGCTATTTGCGCTCCGTTTTAACTTTGTTATGATCGAACATGTCATTATTCCTATGTACCAGAAGGGTTTTAACTTGGAATAAGTTTTGGGCTTTATTTGTAACTTTTGGCAATTTTTCGTGTTTTTGTGTTGTCCCGTTTCGTTTTCTGTGAAATTTCTCTAGAACAATTCCTTTGTCGGGTAAGCCCGATTTTTGGCCTAGAGCAGCTGGAAAACATATACGCATGTTATGCCCGGAGGAAGTCACCATCGAAGGTCTGGATCACTGGGAAAAAGTGAAGTCGTGCACAGAAAAGCCCCTGCGGGGATGGACGCATTTTGGAAAACAAAGGATTTAAGCTGCAATGGAAAAAATAGAAGCAGCAGGCAAGTGGGATTTTATTGCCTGCCTTGCAGGGCACTTTTTCCGTGATATAAAATTCACTTAAGCTGCAGTGGGAAAATTAGAAGCAGCAGGCAGGTGGGATTTTATTGCCTACCTTGCAGGGCACTTTTTCCCGTGATATAAAATTCACTTAAGCTGCAGAGGAAAAAATAGAAGCAGCAAGTAAGTGGGATTTTATCGTCTTCCTTGCAGGGCACTTTTTCCCGTGATAGAAAATTCACTTAAGCTGCAGTGGGAAAGTTAGAGGCTTACTGTGAGCGGAATTTATTCCACTGCCTTGCAGGGTAAAAATTCCCATGGTGAAATAAAATAAAAGTGACTTAAGTGAAATCACGGGATTTTATTGCCTGCCTTGCAGGGTAAAGAATCTCATTATGAGAAAATTCTTAAAAATAGAATTATATGTACAAAAAAGTGCGACCCATCTTGGGTGAACAATAATGCATTAAATAAATATTTGTTAATATTTATTCACCCAATTTTGGCACCTAGGCTTGTGGAAAAGTCAACAAAAGCAAAGGGGAATAAATCAATTGGAAATAGAATTCCAAAATTAAATAAATTTAATTTATTTAATGCAGCCCCTTTTGAGAAGGAATTAATACTTTTTAAAGTATTAAATGATTATATTAAATTCTATTTTCAGTGGCTATGGTCAAAGCACACTGTGAAGCTTAAGTGAAGTGAAGTGTGAAGGATTAAATTGGATTAATTTAATTTATTGAATGGTTGTCCTTAAACATGTTATTTTTAAAAGAGAAGAGCTTGATTTTTAATTAATTAATTGCCTTTAATTGTTAGGGCAATTATTAATTATAGAATTGTGAGGGTTATATAAGCATGGGCAGCCATATGGGTGAATTATTTAATTCACAGGTAAAGAATTGCAGCCAAGAGGAAAAGTGCGCCCCATTTGAAGAAGGATTTTGCTCAGGCAAGGTGGAAACAAGGCATTTGAAGAAGGATTTTGCTCAGGCAAGGTGGAAACAAGGCTAAAAGCTTCCAGATTTGGCACATGCTTTGAAGAAGGTTGATCTTTGTCTGCATAATTATTTGCACAGGGGTTACATGAGCTCAGGTGTTTTTGAAAGGATTCATGCTCTCTTTATGTGCAAATTAAACACCATTTTTTGGGGCAGCGAGGCTTGAAAAGACATATTTTTATAATTAAAATTCACTATTCATGCTTTTGTGGCCATTTTTGTCTGAATAAATTACAAGAATTCATTACAGTGCTTTACTGAAAAAAAAGAAGCTTTTATCAATGTCTAATACATTGCATATATCCTCCAAATTTGAATAATTGAAACAGATCTGCACCAGTTTTGAAGAATTCCAGTTAAATAAGAAGAAAAAGAATTGTTCAGACAAAGATAGACAAAGCTATGGCGAAGAAAGATGAAAAAGAAAGCACAACGGAGTCATGCATTACTTCTAAATTTGTAGATATTGGAGACACGGATCTAGGCTCGGAACCTCTTGCTGAATTGATAGAAAGACTCCACTCATGCGTGCAGGAAAGACTTCACTCATGCGTGCAGATAAAAAGCAGTGGAATTATTCGAGCTGCAGCTTTTCCATCCACAACCCAGTTGCCAGAATTTGTTATGCAGGTGCAGATCCATATCCAGATGCAGATGTAGATGCGGATGCAAATCCATATGCAGATCTAGATCCAGATCTCATAGTTGCAAAATCTTCCGGCACAAAGGCTTCATCCTCTTGTTTCAAATGCAGCCCGTAAAGAAGTCAGTGCGTGAAAAATTTCTTCCAAAATCATGTGCATGTACTCTCATCTTCCAGTTGAAGCTTTCATTGAATTTTCATTTACCCTGAGTGCTTTCCAGAATTTTTAATTGCTCATATGCAATTAAAAATAAGGATGATGAGTTATCTACGGCCAACCTTGCATTGATGCATGTACAATGAAAAGAACTGCAAAAGCTTCAGGATAAAAGAGAAGACAATGCGAAGCAAAATTCCAGCTTGTTTCCAATTCCAACTGCTTGAAATTCTAGCTTGTTTCCAGATCTAATTTGAATCAGCTGCATGTAGACATGAAAAAGGACAAAGTCATTTCCTCTTCCTTCTTCTTTCCTCCAAAGAAAAGTCATCTTTCCTCTTCCTTCTTCTTTCCTCCAACAAAGTAATTGAGCGATCAATTAAATTATACAACTTAAGTGATTGGTTTAAAAGCCATTACTTGAAGAAGTCAACTACTTGGAGATAGGTGGCAGGCGTGCAAAATAGAAGGTTCTATTTTCAGTTGCAAATCATACATGTCATGTAAAGAGGAATTCTAGGAGGGAGATTGCCAGTTGTTTCTTTTCCGACTTCCACATGTGCCAGTTCAACTAAAGCTTCCAACTTGTAATTTCCCCTCTACATTCTATAAGTAGAGGAAGAACTTTCGGGTTAAAAATCAGAATTTGTAAGCAACAATCTTGTGTTCTAGACTTTGTGCTGAACCCCTGAGAGCAACTTGGAGCAAAGGAATACAAAGGAGCAGGTTTTCGGAGAACTTTGTGTCACGGTGTACTTTGTTTCTTGCTTTTAATCTTAGATCTCTTAATAGACTTTGTGTTATTTTAGATCTGGATCTAGAGCTGCCTTTGTTTTATAATTATGTGTGTTCATATCTATTAAGTTTCTTCTATGTGCATGTAATTAGCTCTGCTATCTACTAATTGGGATGCACATCTTCCCCATTTCTTCTCTGTATTTCCTTTACTTCATTCTTCTATAAAATACTTCCTTTCTTGAATAGTTGCTTACTTGCTGCAGAACTTCTTAGTTATGGTTCATGAACTAAGTGGTTAAAGTAAAACCCTTGATAGATAATAACATATTTTTATTGACAAATCTGACATGGGAGCCTCACCGGTTAAATGAGGGAGATTTATCTCATGACTACCTAGGTTTGATGCTATGTAGAAAATCTAGTCCAACAATTTGTTTTCGTTGTTGTTCTACGTCTTCATGCGATCCTCTTGGCTTCTTTCTACGAAATGTCGATGGTGAGGATACCCAACATGATTTCAAAGTGTCGGGCAGTGAGGTTGATTATTACCTCACCCTTCTCATTCTCGACACATCTTGTGTCCTTATTGTAACAATGGCCCACCACCATCATGAACTCATTGTTGATTGCACTCACGGGAATTCCTATAGCAAAGTGTAGACCACTGCCGACCAATTTGTCCATCCACGGGCTTCCTGTGACCTTCTTGGTTCTAGCCTAGAAGTCCTCCATGTCAATATGGCTGAGCTCTGAATCTCTGATATCCAGGTCACACTTTGCAAGGGATTCGGCATCCTGACCCTTTGGTATTTAAACTTCATTTCTTCTTCTGTTAGCTTGGATTTACCCTTGGACTTGGTTGGCTTCTTACTCGATGACGACATGTGTGAATCGAGTTCAATTTGTTGATCTGCAAGAAGCGGGGAAGTCTATCGCATAAGAGCCATGTTAGGCATTAAGTCATCCATCAAAGCTTACATAATGAAGAGTTAGCAATTTACAAGGCTGCAGGCGCAAAGGTGCGGTTCTCTACGCAAGTGGAGGGTCTCAAAAAGCAAGGCGCACTTTAGGAAAGTGTTGCATGGAAGAAAATAGCACCATAAGGGGTGCAAGGCGCGGAAAAGCTACACACAACATTCAGATGTTGGTGTCAATGGATGTGCACTTGTGCCATATGAAGGGTTTTAACTGGGCACAGATTCATTTGGTGTAACAAGGTCTCAGGGTGTGCCTTTAGCGCAGATGTGGTACATGTTGCAAAGCATTATGATGTGCCAAGGGTGCGCAGATTCAAAGGGTGCATCATTAAGGTAAGGTGTGCCAAGAATTTAGCTTTGGCACGGTGTGGGAAGGGCCTACACAACATTCAAATGTTGGTGTAGTTGTAGTTGCACTTGCAACTATGTTATTGCTTTAGGAATTTTGTAAGGCGTGGGTAGGGTCAATGTTGCATACGGGGATAGTGCGCCCCTTTGGCGTGACTAGTGTTTGATGTTACATCAATGAAACTTGCACTAAAGAAAACACAATGGATGTTTTGCAAAGGCTTTATAATTTTTACTCTTTTGGCAGAATTTGTGGTTAGCAGATTTTGACAGTGAGGGGAACAGAGGAAAAAGGGACAAGGATCCATTCTAAGACAAGGCCTTCCAGTTTAGTAGATCTGGAAGGAGAGTAAAACTAGTTTGAAGGTGGGTTTGATTTGCAAAACGGGCTGGAGTTGCATTACCTTCATAGGTTCATTTTTTGTTTTTAATAATACTAACCTCCAAAACAAAAAGATACCACAACAAATCCACAAGAAGAGCAGGGCCACTTACCAGGAATATATAAGATAGAGAAATGATGTGGGATCCACGAATGTGACAAAAAGCAACACACGGGGCTGACAGGAACGCTAACAAGTGCAGAAGAATAACTTTTCACATTTTTTGAATTGTGAAAATGATAGGTCGGATGTGCCTATTTATAGCAAAAGGTGCAATAAATGTGCCACCAACTTTTCTATGGCACAATTAGGGAGATGTCGACGAAACTATTTGCGCAATGGCGCAGCTTTTAAAGTGTCGACACTGCGTTTTCCTTGGCGCACCATTGATGAGTGAAATATTTGGAGTGTTGACAAGTGGGCGCATGCGCCTTGGCGCATTTTTTAAAGGTGCAACATTCAGATCTGACATTCAAAATGTTGACACTCAATAGAATGCGCCAAAGGAATATAGGGGGCGCAGTTTTGGTTGATGTAATGTGAAAGAAAACTGCACCCAACCCAAAAAGGTCAAAAATGACCAAGTTCCAAAAACTAGATTTTCTGGAAAAGGGGTTTTATGCCATTCTGAACGTTAAGAGACCTCAACGGGGGACCAAAATAGAAAATATGGTAAGGTTACCTACAAAATTGCCCTCAAGTCAATTTTACGGGATAACAGTGGCTCTTTCTGGGGACTATCTTTGAGCGAAGCTTAAGGGTAGAGAATCCAAGATCAACATGTGCCTATCCATTGGGTTACAGAAAGTCAAAAACAAGGGTGACAAAAGAGGAAGGAAAACATACAAACAAAAAAAAAAAACACACGACAAAAACAAACACACAACTAAAGCAAATTGTATGAAGAAGAGAGCATGCTCTACTTCACGAATATATTTTGAGATGTTGCCCACTATAGGGAAGCGGGAACTCGGTTCCGTCTAGATACAAGAGATAGAAGCTATTCTCTCCATTGAGTGTTTGATCTGAAAGGCCCTCTCTAAAGAGAGTCAAATTTCCCGTGCATGCCCTTGGGCTCTCTTCGCTTGTCCTATAAAAGGACGAGATCTCCCACTCGGAAATCCCTCTGCTTAGCCTTTTTGTTGAACAGTCTCTTGACTTGATTCTGATGTTCGGTGATCTTGTTGACCACCCTTACTCTCCTTTCTTCAAGTTCTATTAGATACATGATCCTCTTTTCAAGAGAATTCTGGAAAGTCTCATCTTCGATCGCTCATGCCAAGCGTAGAGCAGGGAGTTTGGCGGAAATGGGGAGCTCAGCGTCGATTCCATATAATACTTGAAAAGGTGACATACCGAGAGACCTCTTGAGTAATATGGTCTGCCCACAAAGCATCATACAATGACTTGTGCTAGGACCGCTGATTTTCATCGACCAACTTCCGTATGATGGTCACTAGGTTCTTATTACTGGATTATGCCTAACCATTTCCTTGGGGGTAATAATCGAGGCATGAGCCAAGGTTATCCCGTATTCATAGAAAAAACCTATAACTTCCCATGAGGAGAAGTTGGAAGCATTATCAGCAACGATCTTGTGTGGGATACCAAACCTCACGATGATATTTTCTTTGATGAAGTTGCAAACAATTTCAGAGGTGGCATTCTTAATAGGTATGGCCTCCACCCATTTGGTGAAATAGTCTATTGTTGTTAGGACATAACTATGTCCGGCACTTGATTAGGGATGTAGTGCTCCAGATAAAGTCAATTCCCCATTGCCTGAATGGTTCGTCAATAATGACGGGCCTGAGGGGAAAAGCAGCCAATTTTGGTTTGCCAACAAACCTGTTGTGCGAGGACACATTTTTCTACCCAGGTGGTTGTATCCTGAAATAGTGTTGGCCAATAATACCTGGCCTGATGATCTTATGTGCTATCACGGAGGAGGAGAAATGACCACCGTAGGCCGAGTCATCAAAGGTTTCAAGCAATTTGATCTGCTGCGATTTGTCAACACATCGCAAGAAGATGCCATCAATACTGTGCTTGTATAGACCGTCATCCCATATGACATATCTAGCTTCCCTGAGCTTTACGGTCTGCTTCTCCTTTGAAGTTAGATGAACTGGACACTCACCATAAGTGAGAAAGAAAGCAATGTCTGAATACCATTCGTCGCTAGTCGCAACGAATAAAACCATAGGTAGAGAATCAGCTTTCCCCAACTGGCCCTGCGTTCTGTCGATGCAGTCATCTTTCTCTTTAGGGACCTTTGAATCTTTGTTTTCAGCCATAAGCTGACATAGGCCCTTGCCTCTTACCAACTTGGTTGATTTTATGTCTAGATCATACTCTTGGACCTTTGCAACCTAATTTCCTCACAAACTTCCTAACTCCTGTTGAGTTAGGATAGACTTAACTGCCGTGTCAGGAACCAACACTACCGTATGAGAGTTTAGAATGTAGTACCGGAAGTTCTTGACTGCTTTGACCACTGCGAAGGCATGTTTTTCTAACTGAGACATCTTCAATTCATGAGGCTTGAGAGGGGAGCTCATGAAAGTGATTGGGGATTCAACATCCTCAAAGTTCTTTTGCATTAAGATGGCTGATACAGTATGCGCAGATGCATAACTGTACATGATAAAATCCTTGGAGAAGTCGGGACATACCAGGATGGGTGCATGAGCAACGGAGGCTTTTATATCCTCGAATGACACCTTTCCTTCTTCACTCCACCAAAAATTTTGTGACCCTTTCATCATATTTGATATGTGACGAGTCTTTTCAGTGAAGTCGGAACAAAGCGTCTAAGAAAATTCACCTTTCCGAAGAAAGAGTGAACACCGGTCTTACTTGTGGGTAAGGTAAGGCTCAAATAGCCTTAACCCTTTCGACATCTATCTTTGTTCCTTCCTTACTGATAACGTGTCCCAAAATTTCCTTGATGACCCCGAAAAAAACTTTTTAGATTTAGGGAAATCTCGTGTTCTCGGCATCTAATCAATACTTGCTCCAAATGATCACAATGATCACTTCACTTTTAGAGAACATAGTTAAGTCATCTAAATAAACTACGATGACCTTTCCCATCATACCTTTGAATGTGAAGTCCATTGCTCACTGAAAGGTGGCACCGGCATTGGTCAAGCCAAAAGGCATCCTGTTGTAGGCGAATGTGCCCCAGGGAGTAGTGAATGCTATTTTGAATCGGTCTTTAGGCGAGACCTCAATCTGATTATAGCCCGAAAAACCATCAAGCATGGACAACATCTCGAACCGGCCAGTTCTTGCCTAAAAAGAACCTGATCCATTATGGGTAGCGGGTAGTTGTCCTTCAAGGACGCCTGATTCAGGTTATGAAAATCTATGCATATGCGTATCTCGTCATTCTTCTTTCGTACTGGTATGATGTTTGCGACCCAGGTACTATGATGGATAGGAAAGATAATCCTCGCATCCAACATCTTTTGTATTTCCACTTGGATGGTACCCGAGATCTTGGGATTATAGTGCCTCTATTTCTGGCGAAAGGGTTTGACATCATCTTTTAACGAGATGTCATGTTGAACGTTCTTAGGCTTGAATGACTTTAGATCGGCATAGGACCATGCCAATGCGTCCATATATTTCTTTAGCAATTTGACAAACTTCCGCTTTTCCTCGGGTGTACAACATTTCCGATGTTCACAAACTGCGGATGTTCCACAGAACCCAAGTTGGCCAAATCGGTTTCGAAGAGGAGTTAGGGTCATCTTGCCGCTTCTTCTTGACAAAACAATCATGTTTGTCAAATAACCCTTCCAGAGAGACTAAACATTTTGGAATTTTATTTCCCTTGAGTGACATATGCCATCACCTTCCTTTGACTCATTTGCTTGACCGGTGATTATTCACGACATGCAAAAGTAGATCCTTCAAAATGAAGCTCGCTGAAATTTACTGCTTTTCTCTAGAAAGGCAATAAGTTGATTGTCATTGTTAAATACACCGCCCAATGCTTGAGAATTGTCTAGCATGCTTGGGCGGAAGACTACCTCAATAGATATATGTGTGCATTTTTTCAACCACAGGTGAGGGAGCATAAGAGATGTTGAGACGGCCAATGAATCGGACATGTCATTCTGAGCTTTTAGAACGGCTTTTATTGAGAAAGCATCAAATTCCTCAATGTTATCCCATACTGCATTGTGGTAGTGCCTGAGTCTGTCATTTTTCACTTGGTACACCCCTTTTACCTAGTTAACGATCAGTTCGGCATCACCTTGTACTTTTAGGTTCTTGATTCCTCTTTCTTTTGCAGCTTGCATACCGAGTAACAAAGATTCATACTCAGCAGTATTATTTGTATTGAAAAACTACAATTTTAAAGAAAGAGGAAAAATCTCCTCTTCAGGAGATATTATGACAGCTCAACGCCGCATCCACTCATTGCACAACTGCCATCAAACTGCAGTGTCCATATCTTGTTAAGGTCCTCCTCCTGGACGAGAATGTCCATTTTATCAGACTCAGTGGATAAGAAGTAGTTCCCCATCCCTGATGATTCGAAGAGGATTTGGGCTTTGGGGTCGTCAAAATTGGTGACCAGGTACTTTTTTGGCGATTCGGCTCCAATGTCTGCATTACACCCTTAACAAGGATTCGGCTTTGGAGCAGTCCATATGAATCTCTCCACCAACTTCTCTGCAAAAGCTTCTCCTAACAAATTTCATATGCTTTGCCGGATATCAAAGCAACAAGGATGGTCATCTTTACCCTTTTCTCTGGGAACACTACAAATGTGAACTGTGCGTCTTTGATCTGACCAATCAATGGAACCTGTTTGGTTTCCATGGAGTAACATCTGCCGAAAGGCTTGGTAAGAGTGATGCCCAAAGCATGGGCGACCTTTTCGGCATGACATTATCGGAAGCTCCAGAATCGGTTATGCGGTTGCTTAGTTTGTGGCCATTGATTAGGAGGGAGAGATAAAAAGGTTCAATTTTACCTAATGCGGAAGTCGAGGCAACATTTATGCGAGATGCAGGAGGAGTGGAAAGGATTCCTTTTGGGGAGACAGGAGAGGGGACAACAGCTTGGCTTTGGATATATTCATTTAATCTCACAAGTCTGCTTGGGGTTAGACTAAAGATACTTAGCTTCGGGCATTTGAATCTTGGTCTTTTTAGCGTGATCGATTATGTCGAATGCGACCAAGGGTTGTGTTGATGAAGGAATGAGTCCCTCACTTCGCGGCGGTAGGGTAGGGTTACTAGTATTTATGGGAATAGAAGAAGGTTGATTTGGAGGAGAGATGGGAGGAAAATATTTCTTCATAAAAGGCTTAATAGGAGGTTGAGCAGGAAAAGGATTACCTCTTTTAGCAATTGTTGGAGGCATGTTTGACATAGCCTTCTCTTTTTGTATCCTGGCAGCAACTTCTGCTTCTTTTCCTTGGGAGCGGGTGAAAATAGCATATGATTGTCTGCTTGCATACCCTTGGGTACCCTCTTCTTCATCAGATTCCTCATCTTCAAATTCCATATACCCGATTGTAGAGTTGTCAGTCGGTTCACCGACATCTTGATCATCTTCACCTTGCGATGAAGGTTCTTCATAAATTTGCTCCTCTTCTTCGATCTCGACTAGGGCATTGACCGGAGGAGCCTCAAGTGCCAACCGCGGAGCAGCTGAAGAGCAAACACAGCCTTTATGGGGCATTGTTGGGAGTGAAGTTTCTCCGCGGGATATCCCAGTATGGAGTGTTAGGAGAAGCTTGAGCTAATTGCTTCTTTAATGCGAGCAAGTCGTTTGCCATCTTCTGGAATGCCGGATCTGATGAAGTGGCTTGAGAAGGAGTTAAAGCCTTAGGCTTGGATGGATCTCGTTTAACTCGCCAGATATAAGCAGATTGTCTTCTATCCGAATAGCCACAGCTTGAGTGAGGACCAAGGTGGTGATCTGTTCTTGTAAGAGTAAGAAACTTACTCTTGAGCTCACGGCGTTCACAAAGAAACACTTTTGATTTTCTGGTGTTGGTAGCATGGCAGGTGGCACACGATTAATCAGTGAATTGAAACGGGTGATAAAATCACGCATGGTTTCATTGCCTCCTTCTTTAAGTGAGTGATCTTTGATAGTAATGCAAACACGTCTTCTGAAGGCTTATAACTATCTTCAAATGTAGTTCATAATGTGGCCCTACTAGTGATAGATTTGGCCGGCAAATGTTGGAACCACTCTGCTACGGGTCCTTGCAAGGTCTCTAGAAAGAGGCGTACTAACACATCTTCATGGGTTACATCCGAGGATGCTTTGCGCATGACATAATGAACGCAGATATATGTGAATCCGTGCTCTGATTTCCACTCCCATCAAATCTTGGGAAATTCTTGTGATTTCCATGAGGGAGTGCATGAACTAGATGTGGCAATGTAAGAGGGCCCATAGCGTTTCCCCATGGTACTACCATTTGAAAAGCTAAAAAGAGGACGTGAGCCGGAAGTGTGGTTCCACTGAGTAACAGAGCACTGCAAAGGGATGTGGAGGTGCCTTGCGAAAACTGGTTCTTTCATGGAGGCGAGGCACTTCTAGGTGACCGATCAGGTGAACTCAATGACGTGAAGCGCCGGTGTAATCTAAGTTGTGTCATTGAAGTAGATCAAAAGTAGGATCAACTTCTCCACGGGCTCTCTTGCTGGGGTAAATGGTTCACACGCCAATGTATCTTTTCGGATCTTGAATGTCTTTAGAGTAGATTTAAAAACTCTTTTTGTTTGTACTTGCTGATTTTCTGATTTTTCCGACAAAAATCAGCAACATGTACTTTCTTAAATATTTAAAATTATTCCTCTTTTGAAAACCGATTACGGTTTAATGACAAAGATTAACGAGGATAAAATGATGGTTAACTTAGTAAGCTGATTTTCATATCTTAAATTTGACATTTTGTAAGGGTTTGAAAATATTTGTAAAAATACTAAGATCTCAAATCTACGAAATATACGGATTTTTATAAAAACTCAAGAACTAAAGGTTTCTAACTAGTCCGAGATCTATGGATCTCTCAAAGAAAAATTTCAGTTTGGATCACTTTTGCAAAAAAATTTGGATTTTAAGCAAAAAGTTAAGATTTGCAAACAGGTAGTGATTTCCGTAGTTTTATCTATTTTCTTAGTCACCGCAACAGCTTTAAAAACTTTTAGTGTCATAACACTCACATAGATCTGGTTCTTTCCCCAGTAGAGTCACCAAAAACTGTTGGTCCAAAATCTATGTCGAGAGGGCAGATCTATGGATAGACGAGCCAACAGTGTGCGGGGGCATAGCCCTCTTTGAAACAAAGACAAAGCAAAAATGGTTTATTGTTATTCTACCGGTAGGAATATGCGCAAGTCCTACATATTCTTCCTTCGGGGTTTGCGATCTCGTCCCGGTAGGGGTATTTCTAGCGTGAACGAGAAAGGAATGAAGGGAGGAATGGAGATAGGATAGGTCTAAAGGGAGAAAGAAATGAATTCCAAAGTAGAAAGGTCAAAGGGTTTATGTTTTGGGCTGGTAGTAAACAAAGCCAAACCTACTTGCATAAACGAACAAAGCAATACTGATGAGAAAATGACAAAAAGTAGAGATAGATCTAATAAAAAGCAACATAGATCTAACTTAAGGAAGATCTAATGCACATAACACATCCATTGAGCACAAAGTCTTAATTTTTATATTAATATTTTTTTGTTACAAAAGTACAAATCCTTTTCCCTCTCACTTCTATTTTTCGTCTAAAAATGTTCACTACTTGAATACAACAAGTATCCAAGTATTTATAGAAGGAGAAGGAGAAAGAAGGCAAAAAGGAGCCAACAACTATTTAAAAATATTTAAAAGTCAACTATTGACTTTGGGGCAATTTGGTGGATGACAACATCCCATGGTGCAACATGGATGATGTCATCATTTGTCTAATATTCTTTTAAATATTATGACAAAAATGGGATAAATCTCGGGAGGAAGGAGCCTATTCGTAGTCGTCCCTTGGGTGGAAAGGAGTATCATGTTTCTACCCGGGGGAGGAAATGTGAAATTGAGCTCGATACTCAATGAACTTGTTGACCATCGTTTAAAGTTAATCCTAAGTGGGACCCTTGGTATGATCCCCGATGACTTCGCAAGTCTCCCGTTCATCTCTGAGTCTTTCCGGGAGTTTGAAGTATTCATTACCTACCTCCATCAGGTATCCAACAAAGTCGCGGCAGGCCAAAAGTTTGTTCATAGATTCTATATCAAAACAACCTCGGCGACGCTAAACCTTGCAACGTGATCTCCTTGAAAAGTCGAGATAGTGTCATCTGCCTTCCTCAAGGCGTATGATGGGGTGAGCAAACCTAGAGACATCCTTAAGACGATCTGCTCCATTTGATGCATTGCATCCAAGGCTTCTTCCTTGATTTTGTCTATTTTCTCCAAGACAAACTCCATCTGGTCAACCCGATAGTCCAAAGCAAAGGGACTTTGTTGGGTGCTCTTGGGTGACCGAAGATGCCGAATTTCATTAAGTCATCGACTGGGTAGTCGAGCATCTTCTGGAATGTCTCGTGTTGTAACCTGGCATGGTCCAACTCTTCGGAGATAGGTCCTGCAATTGCCTGGAGTTCCTTATTAGCCTGATCTATATTTTGATATAGCTCTGTGAATTTTATAATCACTTCCTCACTATCTTTGAGGATCTGGTCTCTCTAGGTGGACACTGCCATACCTTGCTCGCCAATCTTGGCATACTCATTTATCTTTTCCTGACTAAGGGCTTCAGGAGTTTCGGTGGCAGCTACAGGAGGTGCATTGCCCATTTTCTGCAGGGCTTGGAGAAGATGCTTGTTTTTCTCTTTCAATATCCTCTTCTCTTCCTTTGCTTCCTGAAGCTTTTTGCAAAGGGCATCCACTGCGGATAAGGCCTCTCCTTGCAGGATTTTCGAGGATGTTCCCATTGTGACCTAAGTCACTGT
The DNA here is from genome assembly GCA_018340775.1 of Taxus wallichiana var. yunnanensis. Lineage (NCBI taxonomy): Eukaryota > Viridiplantae > Streptophyta > Pinopsida > Cupressales > Taxaceae > Taxus > Taxus wallichiana. The sequence goes on from CM031239.1 coordinate 850,540,495, forward strand.
AAAATTTGTAGGAGACAGATCTTTTTCTCCTTTGTGGGATTAGGGTATGCGATCTCCATAACTCTTTCACCGAAGCGCTTTAATAAAAGCGGGTTATAAGCCTTTTTTCTTAGCTCCTTTAGCCAAAATCACGAAGAAGTCCATAGGTGCAATGGGGACTTTCCTCTTGTGTTGGCTCAGGTGTTTGGAGATCCATTCTGGACTTAAGGGAGTGGGACCAGGGGAAGAGGAGGGAACATGGGTGGAAGGAGGAGTAGCTGCAGTGGGCACGGGAAATGCATCGAGACACTCGGTGGCAGCATCGAGAGAGAAGCCAACATAGTGCTCACGGGGGTAGGAGTCACTGCAGGAGAGGAAACCGTGGGGGTGGAAGGGATCTGAGAGATGAGAGAAGAAATGTTGGGGGACAAATCCATGAGAGAAGAGAAGATGGAGGAAGAGGAAGGGGGAATGTAGAAGATGAGGGAGAAGACACAACCAAAGGAGTGGTTGGTTGAGCGACATGAGGAGGGGAAGGAGGAGCGGGAGATGGGATGGTGGGAACTTCACTAGTTGCAGTAGTGGCAACATCCTGAGTGGATGTGCCCGTTGGAACACTTACCACTTCTCCTTTTTCTAGGATATCGGCTTAGTACTTGTTCCTCGGCGGCGAAGGAGGACTCTCGGAATTTATTCCTGAGTAGTGCTTGTCTCTCCCTCTTTATCTTTCCCTTTGCCCTTTGGCAAGTGCTTCGGCTTGGCGGGTGCATTTCCCAAGGGAGACGTGGTGAAGTCTACTCCAAGGTAGATGAGACTATTTTTCTTGCACCAATGCTCGGTGCGTTGCAGAGTGCCCTTAACCCTTTCCTCAATAGTCTGAGGTGCCTTAGTTCTATCAATCTTAGTGAACGACCAATTGTCCCCATCCGTGTCTAGATAAACTCAACTTGATTAGTTGCTTGAAAACCCTTTGGGACAATGGCCACGCCATACTTGAATTATATCTGCTAGGGCCAGTAGGAGTGGTCCTTTCTTCTGAGCTCGACTTCATGATATAGATCGATGTAGATATCTTCGATCTGAGGGACGTGAATTGGATCAAGCTTTTCCCTTGGAAGGCAATTACGAGGATCAAAGGTTGGCCTCACCGAGAAATTATGCTTTAAGTTGAGCAATTCAAGCTCTGCAAACATCTCTTGGGCTTTGCTTTGTGAAGTGTAGGTGTACTAGCCCACCATGAGGGGAAATGGCATTCCACCCTTCTTTCTTTTTAAACACTTCTCATGTTATGTGATAAGCTGTCTAGACAGCTCCAATAGGATCAGCTTAGTCCCGCATACCTCGGTAACTTGGTGGGCTCCCCCAAGAAGTTGGCGACTCTTAGATAGGTGAAAGTGGGCAATTACGTAAATAACGCTCCCCACTTCTCTGTGGTAGTGACCACACTCTTGGTCGTCCGACCATGAGTCATATTGCGCCTCAAGAGGTAGACGACGCCATAGAAGAAGGCATCATTTATTTTGCTTTGAATTGGGCTATACTATTTTCTAGCCTTAACTCTGGATAATACTCATATATTCGACCTGGGCCATACCTCGCATCGATTCAATCTTTGGGTAGTCTCTTTCGAGGCGGCGGCGTACACTACATAGGAGTTCCTTTAGAACCTCCCAGTTGTTGAGAGTTGTTGAAGTTGCTCGGAGATTGTGCTGCTGATAATCTCCGCCCATTCAAAACGTTGATCCGGGACATTTTTGCTCATTGTTTCTAAATATCTGAGCATCCACTTGTGGGAATAATGAGCATCAGGAAGCCCAAACACCCTGCTAAGGAAAGTGACGGTGTCACTCAGCTCTTCTGAGAAGTCACTGCGATAATGATTTGTGGCCACCTACTCACTACCTTCTTGTTTTTGAGGTATACCTCATTCATCGGTTGCATGCATTTTTCTTCGTTGTCGTTCCACGTCTTCATGCAATCCTCTTAGCTTACTGCTATGAAATTTCGGTGGTGAGGGATACCCAACATGATTTCAAAGTGTCGGGTAGTGAGGTGGATTATTACCTCACGCCCTTCTCATTCTCGACACATCTTGTGTCCTTATTGTAACAACGGCCCACCACCATCATGAACTCGTTGTTGATTGCGCTCATGGGAATTCCTACAACAAAGTGCAAACCACTACCGACCAATTTGTCCATCCACGGGCTTCCCGTGACCTTCTTGTTCTAGCCCAGAAAGTCCTCCATGTCAATGTGGTGAGCTTTGAATCTCTGATATCCAAGTCACACTCTGCAAGGGATTCGGGCATCCTGACCCTTTGGTATTTATACTTCATTTCTTCTTTTGTTAGTTTGGCTTTACCCTTGGACTTGGTTGGCTTCTTACTCGATGAAGACATGTGTGAATCTAAGTTCAGCTGTATTGATCTGCAAGAAGAAGCAGGGAAGTCCATCGTAGAAGAGCCATGTTAGCTGTTAAGTCATCCATCAAAGCTTACAGAATGAAGAGTTAGCAATTTACAAGGCTCAGGCGCAAGGCGCAATTCTACTACAAGCTGGAGGGTCTCAAAAAGCAAGGCGCACTTTAGGAAAGTGTTGCATGGAAGAAAACGGTGCCATAAGGGCGTAAGGCGTTGAAAAGCTTACACACAACATTCGAGATGTTGGTGTCGATGGATGTGCACTGCACTACATATGAAGGGTTTTAAATGGGCGAAAGATTCATTTGGTGTAACAAGGTCTCGGGGTGCGCCTTTAGCGCAGATGTGGTATATGTTGCAAGCATTATGATGCGGCAAAGGGCGCAGATTCAAAGGGTGCATCATTCAAGTAAGGTGCGCCAAGAATTTAGCTTTGGCGCGCGCGGGAAGGGCCTGCACAACATTCAAATGTTGGTGTAGTTGTAGTTGCGCTTGCACCTGTGTTATTGCTTTAGGAATTTTGTAAGGCGCGGGTAGGGCCAATGTTGCATGCGGGGATAGTGCGCCCCTTTGGCGCGACTGTGTTTGATGTTACATCAATGAAACTTGCGCCAAAGAAAACACAGTGGATGTTTTGCAAAGGCTTTATAATTTTTACTCTTTTGGTAGGCTTTGTGGTTAGCAGATTTTGACAGTGAGGGGAAACAGAGGAAAAAGGGATAAGGATCCATTCTAAGACAAGGCCTTCCAGTTTAGCAGATCTGGAAGGAGAGTAAAACTGGTTTGAAGGTGGGTTTGATTTACAAAACGGGTGGAGTTACATTACCTTCATAGGTTCATTTTTTTGTTTTTAATAATACTAACCTCCAAAAACAACAAAGATACCACAACAAATCCACAAGAAGAGCAAGGGCCACTTACCAGGAATATATAAGATAGAGAAAACGATGTGGGATCCATGAATGTGATGAAAAGCAACACACGGGCCTGATAGAATGTTGAAAAGTGCAGAAGAATAACTTTTCACATTTTTTGAATTGTGAAAATGACAGGTCGGATGTGCCTATTTATAGCAAAAGGTGCAATAAATGTGCCACCAACTTTTCTATGGCATAATTAGGGAGATGTCGACATGAAACTATTTGTGCAATGGCACAGCTTTTAAAGTGTCGACACTGCGTTTTCAGCGCCTTGGCGCACCATTGATGGGCGCAACATTTGGAGTGTTGACAAGTGGGCGCATGCACCTTGGCGCATTTTTTAAAGGCGCAACATTCAGATGTGCAGACATTCGAATGTTAACACTCAATAGAATGCGCCAAAGGAATATAGGGGCATAGTTTTGGTTGATGTAACGTGAAAGAAAACTACACCCAACCCAAAAAGGTCAAAATGACCAAGTTCCAAAAACTAGATTTTTCGAAAAGGGGTTTTATGCCATTTCGAACGTTAAGAGACCTCAACGGGGGACCAAAATAGAAAATCTTGTAAGGTTACCTGCAAAATTACCCTCAAGTCAATTTTACAGGATAACATGTAGAACCGCTTGAGGTGCATGGCGTTCATAGGTTCTAGAAGCTCTTCACCATCCGAGTATGCAAGTTTATAGGCTCCTGATCCATACTTAGCAACCACCACATAAGGGCCTAGCCAGTTAGCTTCAAACTTACCTTTCTTTTCTCTGTCTTTGATGGTGTTCTTCTAATTTTCTTTTAGAACTAGATCTCCTACATCAAATTCCCAATGAATGATGCATTTTTGTATCCCTTGGATACTCTTTTACGAAAGACTTTCGGGTGATTAATCACTCGATACGCTTTTCATCGAAGAGTTCTAACTCTGTCAATCAAGCAACTCTGTAGTCCTCATCTTTATCAAGATAGTCCCTGAGAGATATTCTCAAGCAAGGAAGCTCCACTTCTAGAGGTATGATGGCTTCAATGTCATAGACAAGTGAATAATGGGTCACACCAGTAGGAGTGTGCATGGAAGTTCGATAGGCCCAGAGGGTGGGATGTATCTGTAAGTGCCAATTACGGTTGGTTTTACTGACCATTTTCTCCATAATCCATACAACGGTTTTATTAGTAGCCTTTGTTTGTCCATTACCTTGGGGTAATAGGGGGTAGACCACTTGAGTTGAATATGGAAACGTTGACACAATGTCTTAACTATTTTATTTTTGAAGGATTTACCATTATCGATGAATAATGGCGGAGGGGATACCATAACGGCAGATGAGACGGTTCATTATGAAGTTAGAAATTTGTGCACCGGTGACGTAAGTAAGAGGCACAACCTCTACCCATTTCATAAAATACTCAGTGGTAGTGATGATGTGTGTGTCGCCATCTAAAGAGAAAGGATGGAGCTTCCCTATGAGATCTAGACCCCATTTATAAAATGGCCAAGGTGTTGTGATAGGCTGCAAAGCCTGGGCTGGCACATGTATTAAGTTTCTATACTTCTGACATAGTTCACACTTCTTTACAAAATTGTAGCAATCTGATTCCATGGTAGGCCAATAATAGCCTAACCTTAATAGTTTTTTAGCTAAGACCATGCCATTAGTGTGTGCTCCACAAATACCACCATGTACTTCATTAATAGCGTGGATTGAGTTAGTAACATCCAAACAATGAAGTAGATTCTCGTCCGTAGCCACGACGATAAAAGGTTCCCCTAGGAGGTTATAACGGGCTATACGGAGGATAAGGGCTTTCTTCTCAGAATGGGTGATGTCTGGTGGAAAAGTGTCATCTTGTAGGTATCGAAAGATAGGGTCATACCAGGGGATAATGGACCAACAACTTCACATGCCAAACATGATTCGGCATATCATATGCGGGCACTTGTAAATGCTCTACAAAGAAAGGCATCTTACTTTCCTAAGGTGGAATGTGTAACAAAGACCCAATTGTAGCCATAGCATCTCGTGGATCTATTATGCGACCTTGGCTTTTGCTCGAATATGATCTATGTAAAGTACTCCTTCAAGGTTTCGACCATTTTCTTATATGGAATGAGCTTCTCATCTTTAACTTTATACTCATCATTAACTTGTTTAATGATAAGCTGGGAGTCTCCAATGACTCGTAGCTATCTGATATTCCAAGTAATAGCTAGCTTGAGGCCAGCAATGAGTGCCTCATACTCTGCAATGTTATTAGTGCACGGAAATCCTAACCGGAATGCTCTTGGTATGACTTCCCTATGTGGAATGATAAGCACCACTCCTACTCTGGATCTGTGGAAGGTGAAAGATCCATCAAAATGGACCTATCATTCTACAGACTCTTCAATGTACATCATAGATGCGTCTGGAAGATCCAGGCACAAAGGTTCCATCCTGGGAGAGGAGCTTCTACTAATTGATCAACCAATACCTGTCCTTTCAAGGACTTCTGATTCACGAACTCAATATCAAATTCACTCAGGAGAATGATCCAATTAGCCATTCAGCCTGTGAGGGCGGGTTTGGATAAAAGGTATTTGAGAGGGTCAACTTTGGATATGAGTTTGGTTTTATTGTTTAGGAGATAATGGCGAAGCTTTTGGAAGGTAAAGACAACTACCAAGCAAGCCTTTTCAATCTATGGGTAATTCAACTCGTAAGCAATCAAGGTGCGACTGAGATAATAAATTGCCCTCTCTTTATGGTTTAGGTCATATTGGGCAAGCAAAGTGCACCAATAAAGAAACCGGTAGCGGAAATGTACAAGAGGAGAGGCTCGGACGGGGTAGGCGGCATGAGTACAAGTGGGTTGACCAAGTACTATTTTAGTAGTGCAAAGGCCTTTTGACAATCTGGTCCCCAGTTGAATGCAACATCCTTCTTCAGTAAATGGGTAAAGGGGTGGCACTTATCCGCAAGTTGTGAAATAAAGCGACGGATTACCTGAATTTTCCCTTGTAGACTTCTTAGTTGTTTGAGAGTGGTAGGTGGCGCATTTCTGTGATAGTCATAACTTTTGTAGGGTCCACTTCAATCCCTCTTTGTGAAACAATGAACCCTAGGAGCTTTCCTGATAAAACACCAAAGACACATTTCTTAGGGTTCAAGCGAACCTTATAATCCCAGAGACGCTGAAAAATACGTCTCAGCACTTCAGGGTGCTCTCCTCTACTCTTGGATTTAGCTAGGATGTCATCAACATAATCTTCCATGATGTCATTCATCATATCATGGAAGATAACAATCATGGCCCACTAATAAGTAGCCCCAGCATTCTTGAGTCTGAAAGGCATGACCTTGTAGCAAAGGTTCCCCAAGGGGTAATGAAGGTTGTTTTATGTTGATCTTCTTCTGCAATCCATATCTGATTATAACCTGAAAACCCATCCATTAAAGACAACATTTCATAACCAGTGGTGGAATCAACTATCATGTCAATGTTAGGCAAAGGGAAGTCATCCTTAGGGCATGCTTTATTGATGTTGGGAAATCAATGCAGATTCTTATGCTGACAAGCTTCTTCTATACAGGGACTATGTTAGAGATCCACTCTAAATAGTCAATGGGTTTAATAAAATCAACAGCTAACAGTTTTTCCAATTCTTCTTTGACAAGGAGCGCCACCTTAGGGTGCATCTTTCTCAACTTTTGCTTGATGGGTTTGGCGTCTGGGTGCACAATGAGGTTGTGCACAACTAAATCTAGGTCCAAACCAAGCATATCTAGCGTATGTCCATGCAAATATATCCATGTATTCCCTTAAGAGCTCTATAAAGACCTTTTGTTCCTGAGCTGAGAGTGAAGCTCCCAACTTTATCATTCTAGGTTGCTCTTCTGAGCCAATGTTGACATTAATTATTTCCTCAACAAGCATCTTAGACATCTTCCATCCATGTAGGATCGGGGAAGAGTAAGATCAACTTCCTACGGTAGCTCATCATCATCTTTAAATGGATAAACCACTTCATCTTTAGACTTTCATCGTTCTGTTTATCTATGAGTGTTTCAAAGAGTTTGTCACTGTGAGACTTTCGTTTATCATTTCTACAAGGTTTCTCTGAAGTATTTGTACTCTTGTTTACCACCTTCTTATTCAAACGTCCACACATCTCTGCCTCTTCTCCGAAGTATGCACAAGTGTCTAGTTAAATTGAAAATCCTTTCTTATGATCCCCAGCTGGAATAGAATCCCTGAGTCCCATGAACTCCGCAAATGCTTCATCATTTTCAAAGAAATCTAGTGGCACGTGAAGTTGTTGATCCCAATCTATAAGTTCAGGATACACAAGGGTTATTTGATGATTGGTTAGGGGGTTGGATTCAGATAAGGTAAGGACCGCTAAATCTGGGAATAGGTTAGTGGAAGCAAGATCCTTGTAGAGGCTACATTGGGAATCTATGTCGCTATCAGAATGAGATGAAACATCCTCACATTCTAGAAGAGGTGGCGTCAATCTCAAAGGGTAGAGCATTATGAGGCCTTATCCCCAGGCCATGCTTATCTGACTTGAAACGAGGGATGGGAATAGGCTCTAGCCGGCCTTGTGCATTAATTCCACATCCAAACCCATTGTAGCCCATGAAAAACATCATGCGGTGACCTTTGATGTACTGGGGTGCTTGATGGCATGAAGCCATGGTACCTTCTAGCACTCTGCTAGTAGGATCTTCTAACATCTTCTCCTCAGATAGGAGACCACTATGGACAAAATTTTCTAATGGTTTAGGACACTGCTCCCGAGTGCTCTTGAACTGAAAATAAGGCTTACCCCATGTTCTAGGAGATACTGATAAATCTGATATTAACAAAGCCTGTTCAAGAGTGAATGGCTCACCTGGCCATATTTTGCCGAAGCGTTGCCTCCCATGAAGAGAACAGGTTGACTAATGAAGGAAAATCTTGATTATAAGGTGTGAGTGACTCTAAATCTATCTGTTTCTTAATAGCTTCCATTTGTAGGGGAATAACAACATCCGCCGAAGGACACTCATAAGCCCTACAATGTGTGAATGGTTCCAAGTCACCCAAAATGGTAACCACTTGTCCTTTATGACATAGCTTGATACACTGATGGAAAGTCAATGGAATGGCCTGCATGGCATGAATCCATGGCGCCCAAGAGCATGTTATATGGAAGGTCTAAGTCAAGGACATGAAATGTCATGTCATGACAAGTTGGGCCTACTTCCATGGGAACTACTATAGTACCCACTGACTTTTGTTCTTCATTGTCGTAAGTTGTGATTGTGATAGTCTTAGCTCCCATATTTGTTTCTAAATGGCCTAGCTACTTAACTAGCTTCAAAGTGCAAATATTTAGACTAGATCCACCGTCCACAAGTACCCTCTTGATTTTGCGACGGGTAACCACCACTTCTAAGTATAAGGGTAAGTTGTGTTCTGGGTTGTTACGTGGGATTGCGGTGTGATCAAAAGTAATATGATCATTGGTGTCGAGGTGTGCAATCATGGCTTGGAGGTGTGTGGGATCTACATCTGTAGAGACTCCTAAATTTTGCAATGTTTTATATAGTATGTTCTTATGGGCAGTAGAGATTTTGAGGAGATCGAGAATGGATATCCTAGCAGGTGTTTTCTCTAACTGGTCTATCAAATTATATTGACCTTCCTGAGGGATAGGCATGGGATCTGGTATGATTAAATGAGCACGTCTCGTCCCTACTGCACAACTCTTTTCTAAGATCCGGATAGTGTTGACCTATTCATCAGATGAGCGAATACATCCTATGAGAGAATCAAAGGGACTATCATTAGTAGGGTAAACATAAGCGGCAATTCTATAGTCATTGGAGGTTTGTCCGTGATCTAGCTTCCTTTTCTTTTTATCTACATGATTAGGAAAAGGCTCTTTGTAGATACCCATTTTCTCGTTTGGACCTTGTCCTGAGTCAGGGGGAGAATCTACAGCTATCTTACCCTCTTCAATGAGGTCTTGTATGTAGTGATGTAGTCTTAAACACATATCTATCTTGTGTCCTTTAACATGGTGAAGTCACAATACTCATGGTCTTTGAACCAATCGGTTTTGGAACATCCTCTGGGTATGGTACTCATCGCAGTTGGATATTCCACCATTTTTACATTATCTAATTGCTTTAGTATGGCCAATAGGGATTCCGTTAATGGCGTGAATGTGCGTTTAGTGGGTGCCTTGGGACGAGGTCCTTGTGAAAGCTTTAAAAGTGGGCTCGTCATATGACTTGGACTCTCTTGGAGTTCGTAATGCCATCACCAACAACATGTTTGTTTTTATTGAAGAATTTTGGTTTGTCTATGGATTTGGCTTCATGTTTGTCTTTAACAATAGACTTAAGCGTTCCCTTCACAATGAGGGCTTTCTCAATTTGACTGCCTTTCTCTATGACCTCTTCAAGTTTGAGCCACAGTGCATCTATAAATGGAAGGCTATTTTTGGGTTTAAGTTAGGAACAAATATGCTCACTAGTTGTTTTCCGTAATGCACAAGGGAAACGACTTGCTAACCCTCGCCATCGTTGTAAAAAGCTGGCAAAGGTCTCATTGGGTTTTTGTTTCATATTGCATAGATCGTTCATTGTAATATCATTTTCCATGTTATAGGAATAATGTCGTATGAATTTTTCTGCTAATGCGGGCCACGTTGTAATGGAGCCCTTGGGAATACCATAGAACCATTCCAATCCCAGTGCTCCTAGGCTGCGAGGAAAAAGTCGTATTAAGAAGTTATCACTATATGTGACCTCTGGAAAGCCATGTAAAAGTCTTTTATATGATCACGAGGATCACTCTTGCACTTATACTTATCAAACTTGGGAATGGTAAAGTGTTTTGGGAAGGGTTGTCGTAACATGTCCTTATCGAAGGGGTAAGGGCATAGTTCTTCATATGAATATTTCCTATTCTGGCCTACGTTTCCCTCATGTAGCGTAGTAAGCGTATCTTTCATTGATTGTAACTCTTTCTGAATGAGTTGTTCTTTAGTAGGTGACATTGGTCTTTGTGTTTGAGTTGCCTTAAAGGTAATGTCAGTGTATGGATCAAAGTGAAATTCGCTAGATTTTATTTTGTCTTTGTCTTTGTATACGTTTCTTCTTGAAGAGCCTAGGTTTGCTAATTTCTAGCTCAATTTCAAGATCTGTTTTTGAAGGATCTCCTCTTCAACCAGAGGGTCCTCTTCTTCATCGAATTTGGGAGGAGGTGAAGCTTTACACTCAATCTTCACTTTATGTGAAGCTTTGTAGTGAGGTCTTCATGATGGGTCCCCTTCAACAGTGGCATGATGTTGCCCAAAAGTAGAAGCGTACCCTGTCTCAAAGGGGTTATCTATGTCTAAGAGCGATACTGTTCTCCTACTTTGTGATTAATGACTTTGGTTTCTATTTTGCGTTCGTGCGGAAGTTTAGCTCCTAATTCTAAGACTCTTGCGAGTACTTGATCTCTATTATAATATAGGAGTTCATCAAATCTTCCTAGGTCTAATCTTTGTTGCTCTCCGAGAAGAGTCTAACTCTTCTCCACTATGGTCAATTAATGGCTCTGCATCTTTGACTTGAGAAAAGAGAGGTGCTAAATTGTTTCTACTAAATGGGAAGGTTTCAAAGGGTTTTCTCCTAAGTCATGCTCATTTGATTTGGTTGCCATCTTTGCATTTTAGGCATTACTAGCCAACGTTTGTATGAAGCTAGTGTGGCTCCTAAATGTGTGATTTTGCAAGCCGTTCAAGGTGATGTTTGAAATATACCACAGTGTGTCCTAGATGCAATGCTATGCAATTGTTTTTATCAAAGAACACTCATATGCACACCTAAATGTAATGATCACTCAATTTTGTTGCTACCAAGCCTATACCCTAAAATAGTGACAATATTGTATCAATGCATAGGTCAAGTTAGAATTCTAACAAGACCTAAATATCAAAGCGGTATTGATGTAGTCTCCTGACGAGGTATACTTAAAAGTAGTTTGAATGTCAATGAAAGCTAAGTCTTTTGAAAAATGGAAGTCGTGACTAGATATAGTGTAACAACGCTATCCTGATACATTAACCAAGCAAGCAAGGTGTTAGTATCAAGACAACATCATTGTGATATATATAAGGTGATATCAACACTTTTAAAAAGACTCAGATGATGTCGAAACTAAAACCAAGTAATAAGTATGACAAGGAGTTTTTAATTGTGCAAGTAGCGTAACCACGCAATAAAAGGGACTTATATCACGTTTTCAATGAAAACATGATGTAAGTACCAAGATTGTGTGACTAGAATGCGAGCAAAACTATCAACTCAAGAAGAGACAAATGATGAACCGAACTCACAACAGTGAAGATGATCTTGAAATCAAGATCGAAGGACTTTATCAAAGATACAAAAAACGTACCTACGCACTTTAGACATTTAACAACCCAACCGCAAACATGGATGGGCGTAAATGGACAAAAAAGTGGCAAGTACTATCTCTAATAAACACACGTGAGGTATGCTTCATTCTCACTCCAAAAGTGGAAAGTGAGAATGCATGGGTATAGATTGAAAATATGAAAAATAGACCAAGCGCCACTTGGGCAGAGCTTCGCCTCATCCGAAGGCGAGAAAGAAGCTAAGCTAAGTGGGACGTTGTCTAATTTTCATGATAGAAGACACTTAGCTCAAACTTATGTGGGCTCTTTGCCTTGTTCGAGGAACAAGGTTCAGATTCCAAGTGAGTCATCACTTTGTGATGGCTTGACACGACAATGGACTAGCAAAGTGGGCTCTAAGACAAAATGGCCTCCTTAATAAGTTCTCTCAACTAGGTGTTAGAAGATTTGTCTAGATGTGAGTGCGATTTTCCCAAAGAGTCACAATGACTGATTTGGGAGTATCTCAACTTTAGGGTACCCCTTCTGATACAATGAGCAACTAGTGTTTTCAGTTGTATCGTCACTGGAGCCACGATACGGACAATCTTTGACTCTAACTCACAAGGTGTACTAGTCAAATGGGTAAGTGGAGTGCTTCCTGTTTCATTCACGAGGTTACATAGCGGTGGATTACTTTAGGGTTCTGGAACCCCCATTGTTGTAACTTAAGGCGTTATGCCAAAGGGGTTATGTTCCAATTGAACGGATAGGGATGTACCCTTTTCCAAAACCTGCAATATACATTGTGAAGGGGAATGGTGTGTTTTTTATCTTTTTAACTTAAATGTGGTTTCAAGTAGCACACCATTTGGCAATCTACATGTAAACACGTGTATTAGAAGTTTTGTGTTTTGTTTTGATGCCTTTCTTTAACAAGCGTTAGGTCCTGTAGACAACGAGTTTAGTAATTTTCCATTTCACAAATTGATATCAAGAAAGAGAATCGACACCTTGCTTTTGATTCCTAAGATCACCAAATGGCGCGAAGGAAGAGCATACGCAATGTGAAAATTCTACTAAGACAAATCATATGGAAATTATTTTACTCTTTAGAATCATAGAACAAGTGTTTTTTTTTTTAATGTGACATAAAGTTGTACAAGTGCTTTTGATCTCCAAGATCGCCTAGAAGGCGCGAGGAGAGAGCATACACACTTTACAAACTCCGTGCAAGCCAAGAAATGAAAACACTTAAGCTATGCAAGTTGAAATGACAAAACAAAACCCTGCATCTACTTGGTTAGTCTTAAAAACCTTAAAAACGCTTAGCAAAATGAGTTTACAATTTGGAGAAAGATTTTCAAATTTTAACACAGACGCATGCGCGCCTGTGACTAACAAAGAAATAGCGCGCCCATCAACCGATGGATACATGCCCTAACCGACACAGATGTGTGGCAAGAAAAAATTGACAGAGAGGTATAACACCTATGCGGTGCCTGCTGAAAGGTACGCTAGGGTTTCAATGTGTGCACTCTCTATTCAATGGGTACGCCTGCAAGCAAAAATGTCGAAAAACAATGCGGCAAAGAGACACCAACACATCCAAAGACACGAAGACGCTCAAAAGTCAACGAAGACGTTGATATTTCAACGGAGATGCGGTCGGGTCAAAATGACAGAGTTTAAACAATAAGACAATATACGCCAACGCGTCCAGCAGACAGTACGATCACCAACCAACGAGAGATGCCCACCTGTCGACGGAGACACGGCCCATTCTAAAATGAATAATCAACTATGTAATATGCTCGACGGGTGCGCGGCCAACTCAACACCATCGCTAGGGTTTTGACGGAGACGTGCCCTGTCAAGACACCTACGCGCGTACCCCCTAAAAAACCTACAAAATTCATGGATTTTGAAATTTTCAAAAAAAACAGGTTAGTTGTTAGTCAAAGAAGCTTATTTCTAGTTCAAACCCACAAAATATATGCAAACAAGGGTGATTTAACTAGCTTTAGAAATGGAAATAAGCAAATAACAAGTTGTTTTCTCTAAAAACATGTAAGTGAACTTTGAAAAACTTAAAAGACCTCCATTAATGGAGGATGGACATAAGTGTCCCACCGGCATGCCAAATGTGTTCAAAGAAAGGTTGCAAAAGCTATGGAATGGGGTAAGAACACTCAAGAACCCCAAAGCTTTGTGCAAAACCGATCAATGGACCATCAGTTAAGAAATAAACAAGGATTCCTACTTTGCATGCATTAGTTTAAAGCAAACAAGCAAACTTAGCAAATGTAATTAACCTCTATTCTTGAAAGCTTAATCAAATGAGCCTAATAAGGATCTAAGCAATCAATTTATGCTTTAAGAGAATGGGATCTCACCATTAATGGCTTCAAGGCCAATGGTTCTTCCCATTTACTCCATGTTGTGTGGTGAAATGCAAAAGACAAAGCAAGATAGCTCAATAAGAAGAAATAAAACTCCTAATCCTAGCAATAATACTATAGTTTATGTTAGAGGGAAGAAGTGTTCTTGAAAATGAGAGGGGGGTAGTGGGCTATTTATAGTTTTCCATTTGGGAAATGGAAGGCTTTTTGGTGCATGTGGGACTAAAAGGGAGTCAACATGTTAATTAGCAAGTCAAAGCAAGATTTGACTAAGTTTAGAAGAGTTGATCATGTTTTAGGGTAATTAACCTAGGTTAGACTAATTAATCTTGTTTAGAGAGAAATTAGGGTTCTGAAGGCCTAATCAATCCAATGAAATGGATTAATAGTCCAAGAAGCTAATAGAGGCGATAAAGAAGATGATTCTAGCCAAGAAGAGCCTATTTAATTGACTTATAAGAGGAATAAGACTAAAAAATGTCATAAAAGGGGAGTTAGATCTAACTGACGATGTGTCGTCAATTGGTGAGGAAGAGAATAGTTAGTGCAATATTAGATATAATAGTGCTTTGATCAAACTACAGGTGTCTACATTTGCCCCTCTTTGGGGTGACATAAGTTACGTCACTTCAAGAAAGTAGACAAGTATAAATGAGTAGAAAATTTTTGAAGGGGTAGAAGAAAAATTAATAGGATGAAGGTAGGATGAAGGATGCCCCCTCGAGTGTTGATGGGGTGATAAAAGAACTCGATCGACGATCGAAAAGAGAACAGAAGGAAGAGAAAGTGCAAAGAGGAGATGAGGAAAACAACAAGAAAAGGGGATATTGAGCTATCCAGTAAACCAGTGCTAATAACTTTAAATCATCATTTTGCTTAGAATCCTCATCATTGGCCCTTATTAAGATGTAAGCATACGACAGAAGCGTAAAAATGGCATGAAAAATCCATGATACAAACAATTGTCCCTTGTTAAAATAACAACTCCATGCAACATACAAACATGCAATGCAATACGAGAAGTAAACAAACTCTTCTAACAAGGAAATGTGTACAATCACACACACTCAAACCAACAACAAATAATGGGTTTTTACATTGTTTTCGGCCCATGTACATTATTGAACACCATGCCTCAAGTAACCAATGCTCTCATCAAATTTCAACACCTCTTTTCAAGAAAAACAAACATCTTTCAAGGCTTCCGGCCAGCGATAAACTCGGCTGAATTTAAAACTTCTTGCAATGTTTTCAATGCCTCAAGTAAATAATGCCCTCTATGTAGGTATAGTTTATTTTTAATTAAATATTCTCAAAGAATTTGCTCATTTCCTCTAATAAAGATAAAATTTCTAAACAAAAACTTAGACAAAAATAAAAATAAAATTTCTTGCAAAAATCCCCTCCACTTCCTCACGGGCCGCTCTTCACCTCCTTCATGACCTTCTATGGTTTCCTTGTGGATTCAATCAGCTATGATACCACTATTAATAATTTGCACTAGTAGATGAGAAGATAAAGTAACAACATTATTTTATTGATTTGAGAAAAAGCTTATACAATAGTAAAAACTCCATTAAATTCTTTTACAATGCTCCCAAACTTGTATAAACTTTCATGGGAGGTAGTTTGCATATGGCACCCAATGGTCCAAACCTCCAACTTGTAACACACTCATAATCTACAATGACATGATAAATTACTAACATAACAAAGGTAATTAATGTGTTCCTAGCATTAATTTATTTACTAATGGCGTGCATGCCCGACTAACCATAACTTATCAATAATACAAAACACATTTCGATCATAAATTCAACATTCCAACCAAAGGTGCAAGCTTCCAAAAACCTAGGCAAATGATCTACAATACAATCCATGTCATTTCCTCTATTGCCCCATGTGTAAGAGCCAATGGAAGGTTCAATATCTCATGAGCAGAGCCTACAAATAAAATTTTGAAAAACTACATGGTCTAAAAGATGGGGACTTCATCCTCACTTGCCGGGAGTATCCATTAGTATGGTAAAAGTCATACCCGATATTCCATTTGTCAACATTCTTAAAATTATTAGTGTTTAGCCCTATCTTGACCAAGTTCCTAGGTTCAAAGAAGTTATTGATTATAAAGTTAAACCATGAACTGCATCCACATAATCCATTACTTAGCTCTAGAATTCTACAAAGAGACATTGGTGTTCTACAAAATTGCAAATTGGTTGATTGATCATTGGCCCCTACACCATCCATCTCAATATGATTCCATCAAGTTAGATTATTTGCTTTCAAAAGCTCTAAACTAAGTTTAGTCTCTTAAAGCACAACTACACCTTGGTTTTCGTCAAATAATAAGACACTTATGATAGTTTTTCTTTTAGGGGTATTGAGCCCTTACTATTCTAGAAGATTATTTTCATTTTGACAAATGTGGGTATTTTGACTCTCCCTAGCATGCCCTTTAATTGAGGTCTCGAGATCAATATCATTTACACCATTGTTTCCTTCTACATCTTTTCATGTGTATTTGTCATTACCTTGCTTATTATAAATTGCATCTTAAGCATTCTTCCCACATAATAATTGCTAGTGTCGGTCCCCTTGATGTCTCAAGATGGATGTTTCTCTTCCCTAACTTCACTTCCATTTTGCAAGGCAATGTGTTCATTACTATAATCTTCATTTGGGTTTTCCTCCACCATTTATCCCATCTTTTGCCCCTTTCGGGATTCATATGATATCTTCTCAATCTCTTCTTTGAAAGCATTATCCAACATTCAAGCTTTGTCTTGCTCGTCTCCTTTTGTTTTTGTGCTAGTCTTTGGAATCAATTCTACTTGCACATCTAACCATACATTTTGATATTTGCCCCTTGCCAACTTTGTTTAGTATGTTTTTGGCCACATTTTTCCTTTGGCTTCTAAAAACCATAACTATTAGTTTGGATATTCCCCATTGAAAATCTCCCTCGAAAAATATGTTTTCATAATAGAATATACATATGAATTGAGTACATTTGTAATCAAACCATTGGATCCACTCAATTCCTTCTATGCAAAGCATTATACTATAGGGAAGGAGGAATCTCATGTAATATTGACACAAAAATTCAGTTATGAGGAGTCCCACTTCCCATCCTAGCTATGGACGAATAGACATTTGCCTAGGAATTGCCTAATCTTCTCAAACACTTATGTTTGAAATTCATGTGGCATGGCATACAATATAATGCAATTTGGAAGATTTGAACCCCTCTTTGTCAGATTGAAACCTTGATACAAAGATATTAACAAGCATGCATTCTTAACGAAATCCTCCTTAGAAGATGTGCTCACAATCCAATTAATTGGCAAAAACAACTATGGACTAGCTTCTAACACATACTCAGATCACATTGTCCCCTTGATCTCCGAGTTCATATTGGCCCAATTGTATTGTTTCGAACAACCAAAAAAATTTAAATCAAAAGCCTCTTGATGCTAACATCACAATGTTTCCCTCCTAGTGTCTCAAGATCCATATCCAAGATTGGACTTTCATCAGTTGCTTCTTGGACTTGGTCATGGATCTTTTGCTCAGACGTGATCTTTTACATCTCAGCTGGTCTACTGATTGCCTCCAAACCCTTGTTCATTTGAAGGAAAACCTTCCTCCTACCAATACCTGACTGAATGAAGCAGTTTGGGAAGACAAAACATCCTCGTTGTCTTTTGACATCCTCAAAAGCTAAAGGGAAAACCAATCAAAATCTCACAATCTAGATCTTACGCTTCAGAATCAACAACTTAGAAAATCAAGTGTACATAAAACCCTTACAGAGCTAATTTAAAGTATTCCAGCTTCAATTATCTTCAAATATTGAAATATCTGAACCAGGTGGATTTTAATTGATTTCTTTGGAACTGTGAAGAAACAGTATATATATACTTAACCCAAATTTATGGTTTAAACTTTATCCACAAGGGACCATAAGCAACAAAACAAACTATTTCCAAGATTTGGATATCACAATCAATCTTCAAATGAAAATGTTTTAAAGTATTCTTTCGATAATTAGCATTGTTAAGGGCCTTTTACACACAGGCCGCAAAACAAAACAAATTTTATTAACAGTATGTAGCAACATACATCAATTCCCAAAGATTCAGAATTTTTTTAATCGGAGGGGACACAGATATTAACTATATCCAGAAGTTTATATATAGACCCATTTCAGCACCCCCAAGGGGTAGAGTTGGAGAATCGAACTTGGTTCTTGCTTGCACAATAACACCCATAAATCAATTGCCCTCCATCTGTGTTCTACTGATCTGAATTCTTGTTAAATATTTTAGTTTAAACTTGGCAGAAAGTTACCATGAAATGGAAAATTAACAAATTAAAGTTTGTTGCATTCGAGAAATGGCCACTTCAAATTGTTTACAAAACTTCTGTTCCACCTCAGAAATCTTCCCTATCGCCTTCAGTATAACAACAGGCTAAGAAAAGCACCCAATGAACTTCAAGTGCATATTAAAGTGTGTTTAAGGGCATCAGGAGGGACGGAGCACAACAATCTATGCCTGAAAGTGTGAGCCAAGAAAAGTAAATACTAATTATCAAGCACTCTACAATATGCAAGTTTTATCACTCGAGCAGTAAAACACAAATCTCTCACACCATACCAAGAAGTGACCAAACACCACTCAAGTCACTTCATCTATGTCATGGTATTCTCGTAACAAAAATTATCGATGTATCTCTTTAATTATTAAGCACCGAGTTAAAATACATGCACCACATACCGCACACATTTATATATATATGCTCATAAAACCTGCTTAAAACTCACAAATCAGCTTAAAACCAATATTGGCTTACACGGAGGAAAAAATCATAAGATTGTAGCAAGTTGCTCTCTTGATGAGGGAAAGTGCCAAACACAATGAAGCAAGAGTGCAGAGTAGAATGGTATGATTTCCTGCCAAATGTATACATCTAATATATTCTAGCATACGGTTTCTTACAAAAGTTGAACAGAGTATGGACTCCATGAGATCTGATACAAAAAAATCCTCAAAGAGAACAGACATTAGACTGTTGCTAGGAAATACACGAAAAAATTAATTCTTATTTTTTCTGAATTGAACAGGAGTACACAGTATAAGTTTGAATTTAAAGGATAAAAGGTATGAGTGATACCCTCATAGTGCATCGACTGAACTTTCACGTATTATTGAAGTGGTTATTCAATGTCCAAAGAGAGTTCGCAAATTGAGCAAGCCTTATATGAATAACTTGTACATGGTCCGACATTTTAAATCTGGAGTACTATATATCTATTACCACTTCTTTTACAAGCTAGATGAACCAAATTCTCAGTAAAGTGAAAAGGCAAAGGAACAGAGAGAAATTACTCTACACAAGATGCCATGTATAATGAAATATGTTAGCAGAGGCTTCCAAGACAGAACAAACAGAAAATAGAACAAAATTTAAATCTTACTGTTACTCCAATTCCAACCAAGGAGAAGGAATAAAAAATAGTACAGAAGCTAAGAAAGATCAATATCCTGATTAAAAAGCTCTTGGATACCGTGTGCGGCCTTTTCTCTTCAAGAATTCAGGTATTTCCACAGTTGCACCATCAGTTGCTACTGAGGAACGACGAGTGGCCCCTGGGTTTGCTTCTCCATATGAAAACTGGCGTATGCCCTGCAGTGTCCATTACATCATAAAACTCAGCTGTCACATAGAAACACAATCCTTAACAGCATAATAGCAATAGAAAACTTACAAACTAAGCATTACCTGTGCTGCTTTTCCTTCTACTTCATCCTGGCCTTTGAATCCAGTTGCAATTAATGTTATACTCACCTGAAAAATGAAATAGGACAAAATAATTGCCCCTGTAAGTTTCTAAAATAGAATTTGAGCATATATGTGGCCATCACGATTTCACTGCATCCTAATTCAAACCTGAAATTAGCCATTGATTTTTGACTATGCATTTTAGATCATACACATGTAGAAACTCCCAAAAACTAAAAATACTCCTTTGCCAAGGATGCTAACATTCATATATCTATGAACACACAATGAAAAGATATGTGATTATTCTTCATAAATTAAGAATCACCATGATCTTCTACCATAAAGTATATAAACACCTGGAATTCGTTCTCTCAGCAATAGGTCTGCTCTCCAGTAAAATCCAACTTGAGTTGCCTTATCCATGTGTGAAATCCAGTCCCGAAAAGTTTGATTGCAAGACCTTCATTTGGAGGCCATAGTAGGCCTTTGTATTTGTATTTCTTGTGCAAGAAGTGTCAACACGCTCTCCTAAACCTAGATGTGGAGGGCTTTCTTCTAGATCCGAAGAAGCATGAGCATAGTTTGAAGGGTGTGGTCCCATAAATGATGGCTGTCCAACCAAAGTTTATGCAAAGTGTGTATGAAAATGGTTTGTCATTCAATGTTGTGAGATCACCATATTGGCAAGATATGGTGAGAGCATTTAATGAGGCCCCAAAAGGGTACAAAGGACTAAGTTATGAAAAACTTTACACCACCCTATTGACAAAGGAAAAATAACATGTATAATCCTCATTGCATTCAATTAGATATTCGTGGGCCAAAACATGAGTGTCCATTGTTTCTAACGGATGGAAGGATGCAAAAACCGGCTATTGATCAATGTGGTTGCAGTATGCCCTAAAGGGGAAATGTTTTTTAATGCAATTATTTGCGAGAGGCATATGAAGGATGCCCAATTCATTGCCACCATCCTCTTTGAAACCATTGAGGTTGTGGGGCCTCAAATTGTTGTCCAAGTCATAACGGACAACTCTAAAATTTGCAAATCCGTTGGGATGTTAGTGGGGACGAGGTATGAGCATATTTTTTGCACAACTTGTGTTGTCCACTCACTCAAATCAATTTTGGAAAAGTTGGGCAATGACATCAAGTGGATTAAGCAAGTGTATGTCAAGGTCAAAGAGATTTAGATGTTTGTGACTAACCATCGCTAGTCATCATCTTAAGACAACTTGTGAAGATGCGAGAGGCACTTAGTAGAATGGTCACTTGCAACCTATGGGTTGTATGGAGGCAATCAAATCTTGAGCAACCCCAAAAATGAAGGTGTTGATCTTAGATGACAACTAGAAAGATCATGTAGAATACTTATTGAGTTTCACCAAACCCATTATGAGTATGATCCATTTTGCTGGCATGGATCAGCCACGTCTAGGAGAGATACAAGATGGCATTGACTTAATGATTGAGAAGATTAAAACCATCACAAATGCAATAGAGTAAGATATTGAGGAAACATTTTCAAACAAGTAAAATCATCCTCATTTAGCAAAGTGGAACAAAATGACCACCCCACTACATCTTGTTGCTTTTGCATTGACTCTTAGATTCACAACATGGAGATCCTTTCCTTGTTAGGGAGGTTGCCACCATATAGGTATGCTAAAGTCGGTGAAGGGCATATGTTGCCATTCTCTAGGCTCTTCCTAATCCCGGGGTAGAAGACATGGTTATGACCAAATTTGGATATTTTATAGCCTCCACAAGTCATAGCCTTCGCACTCTTCAAGACAAATACAAGAAGAATCCTCAAACATGGTGGTACGTCCATGGTCAAAGATCCATGTACCTGCAACCTCTTGCGATCAAGGTCTTGTCATTGGTAATATTTTTAACTTTTAATTTTCTTTCCTTTTCATTTTAACCTTTTTAAGATTTATGTTTGAATTTTTATTTTTATATATTTTAATTTTGCATTGAATTTACCTCAATAGGTTGCAAGTTCATCTTCCTCTACACATAACTAAGTACATACAACTTCATTCACTCATAGAAGCACAAGTTGGAGGGAAAAAAGCTAGGCAATTGATGTATTACATTCCAACTTACACCTTTTATCCCACAAGCAATCGGAGTGCAAGAGGCGACAAAGCATTAGGATGTTGACCTAGAGAATGTTGACTTGGATGCTTCCATTTACCACTTCTCATTACATGGCAAGGAGACTTCTTTGGCTCTACAAGACCTACATGCACATGGGGGTGCTAGTAGTAGTGGGAGTACTTCACTTCCATGTGGTTCTAATGAACCACATCATGGTATCGATGTTCATGCTCTTGAAGGAAAGCAATGTGATGAATATTGAATACTAACCACCTTTTTTGAGACCATTGTAACCTACTATTTATTTTAATAATGTGATGTGTTCATCAAAAAATACTAGTTTAATGTAATAATTAGATTTAATAATTATCATGTCATTTCGACTCATCATTTGGCATTTGGTTGCCTTCATACAAATTATGAGTTGTATTTTTTGGTTATTTAGCTTATTTTGTTTTATATATGCAAAATATGTGATTAATTCCTATTTATTAGGCTATAATTTATATATTTTTAATTTTTGTATATGTTTTGTACAGTCATATCCAAGACAAAAAAATCATTGTATCCCCACAGTGAATACTTCGTAGTTGTATCTAAACCATATCGACAACTTAGAAATCTGTGAGAGATCTGAGCAATCCATCCCTCCAGTCATAGGTTATGCTTGGATCTCAACTTGTCAAGGTGAGACACATAAATTTGGTGATGTTCATGGTTCAGGTATAGTGGTTTTCCTCATTTGTGACAACCTCATGTCCAGAGTATTATTAATAGCTTCTGATGTCCATTCCATATACATGTGGTTACATGTTCAGAGGGGCCCACCTCCTATCCATGGTGTCTTCATTGCAGTTTGCTACTTCCCTCGCCTCATCACCCTTTGTTCTGCAAATTGATGGGAACCTGTACCTTAACCTTAATCTAAAGATCTCCTAGCATTCCTTGGTGGGCAATGTTATTCATCTAAGTGACTTCAATGGCCATACAAGAACCCGCCAGACACCTATTCGTGAACTTGCACAAGACTAGTTATGCCTTCAAGTGTCGGTCTTCAGAATTTGGTTTAAACTTTACAAAGAGAATCAGCGAATGGAAATACTCGGTCATAGCCTATAGGATGCACCTCTCCGGATGAGAGAATCGTAGTCTCTACATTTTCAACGAGCTTACTTGTTTCCCTAATTCTAGTAGATTCACTTGTTCCCCACAACTAGGATTTCCTTATTTCCCATCAGCTCCCACTTGCCAACCATGATGCATTGACTTACACCCTCCATGTTGCTCCTCGCTCCTATCCCCCATCGTGCCCCCAACACTCGGAACCCCACGATCCACATTGATGATGAGTACACCATTCACTATACTACTCAAATATCCAACTTCTGTTTTGAATACTATTCCCTTTCTCTTCCCACCACAAAGCCCGTGTAAAAAAATTTATGTCATGCCCTCTAAGACGAACCCTTAATTCATGTCATCACACTGTGCACTACTATAGCTCACATTTGCCCCATTGGTCCAGCCCTATGAACCATTGATATGATGACAAGTATAAATCCCTACATCAAAGACTTAGTCATTCCCTAGCTGATGCAAGAGCATCCACGATCAAACAAATGCCAAGCAACACAATGTGCACAAGGCCATGGTATAGTGAAAAGCAAACACAATAATTCATGGGGTGGACTTAATAGTCCATCGTATCCACATAACAAATGGGCCATACTCAAGTAAAGGGAAAACATCATAGTTATTGTGGGGATTCAATGAATAATTGCATCCACGCAATAGTTAAGGGTCACAATAGTGAACTGTGGTCGTGTGGTGAGAAGATGCGGGGTAATACCATGTGGCACAATCCCACAAAACAAGATCAAAACACTAGGGAAGCAATGACATACAAAGGTACGAGATTGTGATGTGTGTCACAATCCCATAAAGCCACGAGATCATGAGAAAACCAAAAGGCAAAGGAGGTCAATGAGCAAGATCATGTTGTGTGGCACAAACCCACAAGACCATAGGGTCATTGTTATAAAAGCAAATACGATAGTGACCATATGCAATACACTTTGGGATGGAGTTTATAATTCCAAGCATCCACACAAGAGGTGAGAAAAGGCATTGAAGATAAAAAAGTGAAGCACGGTGTGATAATGTGGTGGTGCATAATAGCTCCATGTGTCACAAGGAGACCACTTATGTGATAAATTAGATGCAATAAGGCAAAAGCATAAGGGATGGATGTGATAAGAGTTTTAGATTGGATTAAACAATCTAATGTGTCGTGCAGCTTAGGACACCTTTATAGCATAGCCATAAAGTGCTTGAACGCGATAATGTGAAGTGCGAGGGAGTGTCACATAGAACACTACCAGAAAGGTAGAAAGTCATATAGGTTCACACAGGTGGTGGTTGTTGAATCACTAATGGAGGATGTGAACTGGAAACTATGGACTGCAGAAGAATTTAATGTGTGATGGCTACCACAACTGCAAAAAAATTCTATCAAAAATCGACATGGTGAAACCTTCAAGAATTGAATAAGGTCACCAAAGTCGGTCTAAGAAGAGGAAAATGAAGTTATTCCCTTCGTTAATGGATGTGGAGCTCAAGGAGTGGAACCATCTAGAACATGAGCCGCTAAAAATATACAGTGAAAGAGATAGCAGGAGGTGAGCCCAAAAGAGAAGGGAGGTCTTAGATATGGAGAATACTAGAAACAGCAAGTGTAAAAGACCCATGTTGCATCATACTGTAGTAGCAAAGTGTAGAGATAGCATTGTAAAGCCTGAGACAAGGGTATGTAAGTTGCCTTGAAAGGCTTAATGAAAATAGATTGTTTTTGGTGTGTAACTCTATAGGATGCACGGGCTAAGGCGTCTGTTCACTTGACCCCCTAACCATGACTGCATCAATTGCTACCATAGCTGGTTATAGCTCTTAGAGGCTGAGTTTGAAAGTTTATGTGGATGTGAAAGGTTTGTTTTCCACAAGCGTTTGCGGGTAGAAAACACGGAAGAGTGAGTGAGTGAGTGAGATTGCTTTAAAACATCTTCCAGCTAGTGAGTTGGACAGAAGGCATTTGGCGTGTATTCCACTAAAGAGAAGTAGTGGATGTCATTCTCCATCTAAGGATAGGTGGGTAGAGAACAGGGTATTGTGAGAGAGTCTAAGGGCAGGTTTGTGTTTGTATCTGGAAGTTACAGTAGTGTTAGTTGTCAGGGAGAGTTCAAATGGCTACAAGAAGAGTAACAACAAAGGTTGGCAGAAGAAGAGATGAAGATGCCATCATGGCAGGCAGATTGGATAAAGTTTTGGATGGAGTAAGTGTCCTATAGACAAGAATGGACACCCATGAAGCTGATAGAAGAGGGTTGACACCTGTTGGTGACATAAGTGATGATGAAGAAGAACAAAGAGTTGAGGCTAGAAGACCAACTAATGAAGTTGGAGGAGCTGAGGGTAGATTGCTTAGAGTTATTTCAAAAATAGGCAAGGGAGTGTCTATGTTTCAATGGGTCACTAAACCTGGAAGAGCTTATAGATTGGTTGACTGAACCAGAGGAATAGCTCAGAAAAAACTCATCTGCCTTGTGGTGAAGAGATGCAAATAGATTTGCAGATTTTATCAGCAAGCAATCTATAAAGCTGGCGCCTGGAGACCTCAATCAGATTGGAGGGCAATTCAAGCACAACCAACAAGCCTTTAGGTAGCTCCTGAAAGAGTATAGGCTGATACCAGATCCAGCATGAGACAATCTTATGAAGCCAAGACCAAACAACCAATGAATTTTTTTCAGATGTTAATCGTCTCACCTAAGGAAATTCTTTAGCCAAAAGATTCAACAAGATTGCACTCAAATATTTCCTCGAGGATAGGAATGGAGCAATAGGTTTGAAAATGCCTACATTTATGGCCAATAAATTTATAGAGCCTTCAACCAATGCCAAACTGCAATCAAGATTGACACAGAATCAGAGAGGGAGCTGATCAGAAAGGCTACACAGACGGATCAGACTTACAGGCAATGAAGCCCAAAAGAAGCAGTTGAAAGGCAGTTGTTACCCAATAAACTGCACAATATGCAGGGGCAGTCAACTCAGTTCCACAAGGAAATCAAAAGGCGTCCTGAAGCCCACAGCTACTCCAGCATTACAGCCTATTATTATTACTGATTAAGGCAAGTGCTTCAATACAGAAACATTCTAATACAATGTTGATCCTCACTCTGGTCCACAGAATACATAAAAGTGCTCAACAACTTGTATGACCAACCTCCACAGTGCTCAGTTGGCATTCCATGCAGTGGCCGCCAAGCATTAACATTGAACTACAATTTTTCCCATCACCTGAAGTCGACTGAAGCAAGGAAAACATCTTTCAGGCATCTACAGATGCCTATGGACACCACATGGAGTTTCTAATGCAATGTAATATCCCTATTATAAAAAAAATCAATATTCTGATATTTTTGTAATTTTTTTTGAGTATCAATGCTGATATAAACCCAAAACAATAATAAAACACTGAAATATGCAAAACTGAAATTATCCAACTGCAATATTTATTCAAATATACTGAATATGAATTTATTACATCAACCCTAACTGAAACTGCATAGAAAGCATGGAAACTGAATTTTCTCTAAAACCCTAGCTGAAAGAGGAATTCTGGAAGTACAGCACCCTGCTGGAAGGTACGCAAACCCTGAAAGCAATAATAAATCCATGTGAGTGTGATGTCAGCAGAATTTTCCCTGAAAAGAATGACACCAAGGAAGTGTACTACAAGTGGTACAACAAACTATAATTGTAGGTACACCAATGAATAGTGACATCAAGCTGAAATGTCACTTCTAGAGAATATTTTATTAATTTTCTGAACTATTGCAGCCCCATACACAGCCATAAATCAGCCTATTTGTACCTGTGTGATGGATTTCCTCTTAATCTTAGAACTCTGGTGTAATCCTTGGATGGAAGTACCAAATGGGTGTGAGGGTTTTTGTCCCCAAGCACCGGCACATGAGGATTTTGTTGTTGCCAAACTTGCAAAACAAAGCGTTTTTGAAGTTGTTCAAATGATTGAATGATTAAATTTTCCAATATTTTAATAAGCTCTTGTTCATCCAAAACCATAAAAGTAATTAAAATTAATTTTAATTAGATGTTCACCTTTTTCCATCCTCATAATTAATAATTATTTTTGGCCATGTAATTAATATTTTCTTTTTGGGCCCTTTTAGTAATAATACACTACGGAAGTGGTCCCATGGGAGGGGGCTCCTAAATTTTCTTAGCTGGTGTGGAGAGTAATTTTAGGAGTATTTATAGTAAATGCGGTCTCATGGTATAAAAGTTTTTTGAGAGTATGCTGCAATTTTTTAGGGAAGATATTTAAAAATATTATATTTTAATTTGCAATAAAATTCAAATTAAATTTGCTCATTTATAAATTGACATTTGGCATAATATGTTCCTACAAAATAGAAGTGGGTGGGGGAAACTTTTAGCCCCCTACCTTCCCCTTAAACTCTCCTCCTACAAAAGTGGTGCTCCTTGTTTTTAGGAAAAGATTCTAAAATTTCTTGTTTCCCTAAATTTATTTTGTCATGGGACCACCCGCTGAATAAAAATAGGAGCAGCAGCCCCCTCCATGGGACCCCTACCTAAGTGTCATTTTTCCAAGTTATAACTTAAAGTACCTTTTTGGACAACTTAATGAATTATTATTATATTATTTCCCTTTTTAATCCCCCCTTAGCCTATGGGAAATAAAAATAGGCTTTGGGTCCTCCGATTTAATTAATTCGAGAAAGGGGACATTACAGTCCGCCCTTCCCAGAATTGTTTTCCCTCAAGCAATGCTTGAACCATCATGCAAAGACCAGGATCCCAAACCAACCTTTTTGTCTCTTCCAGTCCTCCATGTGAGGTAGTTAGCTTTTGTTGCACTACTCTGATATAATGATGAAATGGAAGCCATGTACCCAATGATGCTTCCCCAACAACCTCCATGAGTGAACCCATGATAGTTGAATCATGAATCAATTGTGATCTAGTGAGAGTACTACCAAACACAACACTCTCCATTTTGTTTGTTGTGACAACTGTAGGGGCTCCATTAGCAATACCTTGAAGTACTACCTCCTCTCCATATGATTGGAATTTCAGCTCTATAGTTCGGTAATTCTGTGTGAATTCCCCAAGGGAATGTAACCACTGCACACGTAAGACCATCACAGGTTGTTTTATGCCCACCACATAGAAATCATCATGCATCCTGTGACTGCCAAGTGTCACCTCTAACTGTTGAATTCTCTTGGTGCAAGGAATAGTAGAGCCATCAACTACCATAACATTGAACCCATCAAAATTCTCTAGTAGTACTTTAGGTTATAGCTAATTGAGCCCCTACAATTGTCACAATGAACAAAATGGAGTGTTGCATTTGGTAGAACTCTCACTAGATCACAGTTGATTCATGATTCAGCTATCATGGGCTTGCTCATGGAGATTGTTGGGGAAGCATCATTGGGTACAAGGCTTCCATTTCATCATTTGAAATATCCCTTTTGAGGATGAAACTGAAAAAGTAGGAAATTAGCACGAACCCCAAGATGATCAAATCTGATTTTTAAACCAGCAAACTGAAAATTAAACCTAGATTTGGACAGCGATCAGATTTTCCGAACAGCAGTATGAAAATGCATGCAAAACACTGAAAATAACTTTGCCAAAATAGATATAAATATTTTAGGCATCCAATAAACCAATAATCAATGAGAAATCTGATCCAAAACACTGCTGGAAATTAATTAAAAACCAGCAAAGTACAACTGCAATAAAATTATGATGATTCCAGCCTTACAAAAAATGAGGAAGACAAATATGAATTCAATTCAACTTGTCGTGCCTTGAAGGCACTAAACTCTACCCTAGGGTAAGTCGCTCCACCTAGGAGAGACCCCACAATGCATGTAAATGTCTGTAGATGACTTCTTTGATCCTCCAAAACCCAAATCTGCAGAAAGGTCTTCAATATGTCTTCACTCCAACCAAGGAAAGAGGGTTTTCATCCTCCAACCACCACTACAAGGGTTTTCGTCCTTCTAGGAAGATGCCACACACTTGGATTTGCGCCCAAGAGTGGAAGAACAATGAGCAATCAGCCCACAAGTCCAATTAGAATAAATGTGCCAAAAGTGAATGCTCCAAATGAGGTCTCTAATCCTCTTTTATACCCTTAACTTGGCGCCAAAGCCCAAAAAGGAAAGGCCGACCCATATAAAGCATGTTTAATCTTTTAATTGGCTTTTAAAATGCACCAAACCTAGCTAACCCATTATAATGGGACTTTACAAAGATAAAGCATAAATATGATCCCGATCTTCCCTTGTTCGTCCATTGCTTTCCTTCGAAAGAGGACAGTCAAGGAATCCTTTATTTTAAATTAATTCAAACAAAGGGGACATTACATCATTATATCGAGTAGCGCATCAGAAGCTAACTACCTCATATGGAGGACTGGAAGATACAAAAGATTGTTTTGGGATCCTAGTCTTTGCATAATGGTTCAATTGAGGAAAGCAATTATGGGAAGGGAGGACTGTAATATCCCCTATCTCAAATTAATTAAATCGGAGGACCCAAAGCCTATTTTATTCCCCATATACTAAGGGGGTTAAAAGGGCAATAATATAATAATAATTCATTAAGTTGTCCAAAAATGTATTTTTAAGTTATAACTTGGAAAAAGACACTTAGTATATTATTATTAAAAGGGGCAAAAAAATATATTAATTACGTGGCCAAAAGTAATTAATAATTACGAGGATGGAAAAAGGTGAATATCTAATTTAAAGTAATTTTAATTACTTTTAGGGTTTTGGATGAAAAAAGCTTATTAAAATAATTGATTGGGAAAATTGAATCATTCAATCATTTGAACAATTTCACTGCTTTTTTACAAGTTTAGGGCAATAGTTTCCATTTTTAACACAAAAGGCGAAAACCCTCACCCATTTAGTAATATTCCATCTAGGGAATTCACGAGCTTTCAAATTCGAGAAAATTCATCACAAAGGACAACAAGCTGATTTATAGTTGTGTATGGGGCTGCTTTATAGTTCAGAAAATTAATAAAATATGCTCCATAAGTGACATTTTAGCTTGATGTAACTATTCACAACGTCACTATTCACTATTATACCTACAATTATAGTTTGTTGTACCAACTACAATACACTTCCAACCTTGGTGTTATTCTTTTCAGGGAAAATTCTGTTGACATCACACTCATAGGGATTTATTATTGTTCTTTGAGGGTCGAGGTGTCATACCTCCAAAATTCCTCTTCACCTAGGGTTTCAAAAAAATTATGTTTTCATGCTTTGATGTAGTTTCAGGTCAAGGTTTGATGTAATAAATTCATATTCAACATATTTGAATAAGTGTTACTCTTGGGTATTTTCAATTTTGCATATTTCAATGATTTAATATTATTTAGGGTTTATATCATCATTGATACTCTAAAAAATTACGACGGGCGGGCATCATTCTAGTTAGCGAGATGTCCTACATACCCCTTGTTCCTCGTACCACTCTGTGTCGTCTCGGCCAAGGTGAGGGCAGATATATATATATATATATATATATATATATATATATATATATATATATATTAAATATTCTATGCAATTTTTATTCAAATAATTTTTTATTACAAAGTATCAATGTTGATATAAACCTTAAATAATAATAAATCAGGGATTTTGAAATATGCAAAATTGAAAATACCCAACAATGACACTTATTCAAATATGTTGAATATGAATTTATTACATCAAACCTAACTGTAATCTCTCGATAGATTGAAAGCATGAAAACTGAATTTTGTCTTAAACCCTAGCTAAAAGAGGGATTTTGAGGTATTGTATGGTTATTCATTATACCGTAGGCACCTCTTGAATAGTGACGTCAAATCCCTAAGTGTACTTTTCGGAACAATAAATCCCTATGAATGTGATGTCAACAAAATTTGGCTTTTGAAGATTCATTCATGCATTCACTCAAAAGAATGACACCTCTTTGCTAGAAGTGTACTACAAACTATAATTGCATGTATAGCTTGACTATAATTTGCATTTGGAAGTACAACAATGAATAAGTGATGCCATGAATAGTGACATAAGGTTGAAATGTCACTTCAGAGAATAGGTTTATTAATTTTTGAACTATTACAGCCCATACACAACCATAAATCAACATGTTTGTACCTATATGATGGAGTTCCTCTTAATTTGTTGAAGCTTTGGTGTAATCTCTCGATAGAATTACCAAATGGTTGTGAGGGTTTTCGTCCCCAAGTCATCAGCCCCATTTGGAACATGAGGGTGTTTGTCTTGTGTTAAAAATGGATATTTCATGTGTAATGTCCCCATTCCTATGCCGAGGCCTGAAAAATAAGGTTATTTCCAGGGAAGTCCATCATGCATGAAATTCAGATCACCATTGTCTTAGCTTTGGTCATAACCGAAGAGGGAGACGAGATGGTGGTGGTATTGGGCATGGGTTATTTTATTACCACCTTCACTTTATGTTATATTTTGTCGGTTGTAGACTTAAGTGATGGGCGAGTCTTGTTGGGTGGTACTTTATGTTCTATTTCTTCATTGGGACTACTTAAGTGTACTTTTCTATCCCAAGTATGTGCACAATGTAAAGTTGCTTAAGTTATATTTATTTGAACCCCATGCATGAGAGGATAGTCCAGCCTAGAGAGAGATGCACATGATTGGTGGCATCATGGTCTCTCCACCACGATATGCGAGTTCACACATGATTGGAAAGATGATAGGAGACAAGACTTTTCGACTCTCATTGAAGAAGCACAAAGACATTTCACCGTAGATCGGGAGGAATCGAGGAAGAAGAAACTATTTACAGTGTCGTAAGCCATGGGCGTGATAGGACATAATTACGCAGGATAGGAAAGGCACAGAAACTGCATTGAGGTCTTCGAGGGACATAATTACGGTGATGAGGGAGAGGAGGTAGTAGAGCCTCATGAGCATGATGACAGTGATGCTTTGGATAGTGCAGATGTTGAGACTACGGAGGAGACTTTTTCCAGTGAGACCATAGCCACATTGTCTAGTATCCCAGTGCACAAGACATTCGGGGGTTTGAGGACTCTTGCGAAGGTCCAATGGTGGTGGTGCTCATTGATAGTAGGGTCACCCAAAACTTTATTGATGCCACTTTGGTGGAGAGACGGGGTCTACAGATAAAGGACTTCGAGGGCTTCAACGTCATTATTGCCAATGGTGAGTCCAAGAGATGTACACGGAGAGTCCCACGACTGAGCATCATTTATGGATAACTATATAGTTACCGATGACTTCTATATTGTTGGTATTGGGAAACCAACATAGTGCTTGGAGGACAGTGGCTCCACTCTCTTGGTGAGTTCCAAACTAACTTTCAGACGATGGAGTTGAAGTTTAAGTTTGAGGGTAAGAATGTGGTCTTGAGGAAATTATCTACAGATGCACCCACAGTTGTCACGGCCAAGCGGATAGAGAGGATTTTCAGGCACAATGATGTGGATTGGGCAGTTCAATGCTTGGTTTCGACCAAGAAGTCAAATGATGATAGGCTAGGGTACCATGTGGATGTTCAAGCCCTACTGGACAAGCACAGTGCACTTTTCAGTGATATATCTCCAGGTGTACCTCCAGATAGAGGATTTGAACATGTGATTGAGCTTGAGGACATCAAGCCCGTAGTCACAAATCCTTACCGTCATCCCAAATGGTTTAAGGATGAGATTGAGAGGGCCATACGTGATCTCCTAGATATGGGACATATCAGCCCAATTCCAATCCATTTGCTTCTTCAGTTGTCTTGGTGAAGAAGGATGGAACCATGTGCATGTGCATAGATTACCGTGCCTTGAATAAGAAAACAATTAAGAATAAGTATCATGTGCCTCATTGACGAGTTGATGGATGATCTACATGGTGCAATCTATTTTTCTAAAATAGATTTGCGATCTGGATACCATCAGATTAAGGTCAAAGAGGGGATGTGCGAAGACAATTTTCAAATGCCACTTCGGTCACTTTGAGTTCCTTGTGATGCCGTTCGGATTGTCTAATGCACTCAGCTACATTTCAGTCCTGTATGAACCATGTGTTCAACCACCACTGCGGAAGTTCGTGTTGGTATTCTTCGATGACATTCTAGTCTACAACAGGACATGGGAGGATCATATGAGACATCTTGATGAGATATTGGATATCTTAGAGGCTAATTCACTATACGCGAAGCTTTCTAAGTGCAAGTTTGGCATGACAAAGTTGTTATACTTGGGCCATGTGATTGGAGGTGGAGTCAAGGTGGACAGGGCAAAAATTCAGGCAATATTAGATTGGCCACCGCCGAGGACTTTGACACATTTGAGAGGGTTCTTGGGTCTATGCACTTACTACAAGAGGTTTGTGAAGAACTTTTCTCGATTGACTACACCTTTGATAGATTTGACCAAAAGGGGGTTTTGCTTGGTCAAAATCAGCACAACAGGGTTTTTATCACCTTAAGGGGGTGATGAGCTCATGTCCCATTCTTGCATTACCAAATTTCTCTCGACCATTTGTACTTGAGTGTGATGCATCAGGTGAGGGCATTGGGTCGGTTCTCATGCAAGATAGGCATCCCACTTTGCCTATGAGAGTCAAAAATTGAATCTTTTGGAAAGGGGGTACTCAATTTACAACAAGGAGATGTTGGCCATTATGCATGCATTAGCCAAGTTCAGCAAAGATATCTTGTGGGCGTAGATTTATGGTTCACACGGATCACAACAAATTGAGGTTTTTCCTAGGGCGTAAGGATCTCAACGATCGCCAACAGAGATGAGTAAACAAGTTACAAACTAATGATTTCGACATAGAGTACACTAAAGGTAAGAATAATGTTGTAGCTGATACATTATCTAGGAGGCCTCGCCTTATCTCTATGATTAGTTCTATGTCGGAAGTTTCAAAGAAATTGGAAGGCTCACATACGTGTTGAGTATTCCAAATATCAATTTGCTCCGTGAAATTGTGGATGGCATTATTCAAGATGATGGATACAAAGTCTTGGATGACCTCATATACTACAAGGATAGGATTTTCCTTGTACCTGAGTCCAAGATGAAGGAGAAGATCCTTCAAGCAATGCATGATACACCTCTAGCAGAACATCCTGGGTATTTTAAGACCTCAAGTCCATCAGAGAGAGATTCGCATGGAAAGGGTTAAAGGATGATGTCCTTAACCATATTAGGGAGTGTTTGGTTTGTCGTGAAAACAAAGTCGAGCATTCTTTTCCAGCAAGACTTCTTGACCTCTTCCCATCCTTGAGCGAAGTGGGAGCATATCTCTAGATTTTATTACAGGTCTTCCCTCAGTGCATGGGCACGAATGCATTTATGTGGTGGTCGATTGGTTGACCAAGTATGCACATTTCTTTTCTATGCCTACAGGGCATAAGGCTCCACAGGTAGCTCAAACATTTTACACAAGTGTTTTTAGGCTTCATGGCTTGCCTAAGAACATTGTCGATGTGACAGGGATAAGATTTTCATGAGCACATTTTGGAAAGAGATTTTCAGACTTGCAAGTTGATGTGAAATCAATAGTATAACTAAGCTACATAAAGAACAATCACATTAATAATGAAAGAAAGTTGCAAAATACAAGACTAAAATTGCAGAGGAGAAATTATAACAAAAATACCATATATTATTGATAGAATAAAACTTGAGCAATTACATGATGAGAGAGCTTACAATATATAGGAGAATGAACTCCTTAAAATAAGGATTCAACTCCAATCTTTAATCCCATAATATCCTCACATATCTCTCCTATAATCACCGCCAAACCCAACAATCTCTCACACAACTCCCAAATAGCTACGTGAGTTGTTTATTCAACAAAGTCATGACTAATAAATATTATCTTATATTATTGAGTTGATTAATAACTCATATTAATAATATTACAAACTTTTATTTTTCTCACACAAATATGATATTAATATAACAATATTAATATCTTACTAACACACTAACTTACTAATGTAATATATGAATATTACATTTAACTATTACAAATAGATGGCTACACATGGGTGAGTATTGTTCAATACCACCTACTAAATGAGTATTGGCATGACTCCTTTTCGGGCATTATGCGGGTATGATGCTTCATCATTTGTGAACCTAGTGTTATCGATATAGTCGAGCTCCGAAAGCTTGTGATTGGTTACAAGAGAACCACGATATTTTGAAGACCCTCGAGGATAATTTGCGAAAACTCATAATCGGTAGAAGATTTATGCGCAGATATGCACAAGGTCAAGAGATCTTTTGAGGTAAGGGATTTGGTCTTCCTACGATTGCGACCCTACAAGACAATCCTCACTTAGGAAGAGTGGTGCTAAGAAGTTGAAACCGCGGTTGTGGGCCATATAGGATAGTACGGAGGGTTGGGGCAGCTGCATATGAGTTGGAGCTCCCGGAGCACACCAAGATTCGCAATGTCTTTCATGTTTCGTGCCTCAGAAAGGCACTAGGAGAGCATATTGTGTCTTCTACAATTTTGCCACCCTTGGACGATGAGGGGAAGTTAGTCTTAGAACCAGAGACTATCATTGAGGTGAGGCAAAAGAAGCTTAGAAACATGGTTATTACCGAGTATCTAGTGCGGTGGAAGGATTTGCCACTTGAGGATACCACTTAGGAGGGTGAGTAGATTTTACAACATCCTGGTTTACATTTACATTTGCTTGTGGGCAAGCAAATTTCAAGAAGAGAGGACTGTAATGTCTCCATTCCTACGCCAAAGGCCTAGAGGCTTATTTCTGTCTTAGCTTTGGTCATACACAAGTAATTTAGAGACATGGAGGTTTGTTGGGTATGTTATTTTATTACCACCTTCACTTTATGTTATATTTTGTCATTGACTTAAGTGATGGGCGACTAGGTGGTACTTTATGTTCTATTTCTTCATTGGGACAACTTAAGTGTACTTTTTAGTATGTGCACAATAAAGTCACTTAAGTTATATTTATGTCTATGAGAAAAGTCCCAAGGGTGCGATTAGGGTTTTGGAGAAAAATGTTATAAATATACCTTTGGGGTCTTTTGGAGATTCATTCATGCATTCACTCATACAAATATTTGGATCTTTTGTTGGTTGCACTCTTTGCTTGTGGAAGTAAGATTCTACAGGAACCCTAGCTTCGGTGGTGAGAGATCCACTCCTAGCTAGCAAAGCACTCTTCGGTGGTGAAAGATCCATCCCTAGTTTGCTATTTGGGAGCATTACTCAGTGCATATTTTCGATAGAGCTTTCAGTAATTTCAAGAGTTTGTTCGGTGTTAGTGAGAGGTTATTTGATTCCATGTCGTTTATATGATCCGCATGTAGGTTATTTGATCCGCATGTCAACCACCATCAGATCAGCCAACATGCATAATTTTTGGCTCAAGGGTTTTGTAATTTTCAGTTGTGTTTGAGGACAATTGTCTATCATTTTTATAAAATAAAATCAGCCTATTTTGAAGACCGAATCTGGTATTTCTTTTATGATTTCACCTTTTCAATATTTGGTGAGTAGTTTGAGTTAAATATTCGGAGGTTTTGCATCAGTTTTGAGTGGTTTTCATCTTCTATGCAAGTCGTCATGCATGTATAAAATTCAGAGCTGCATTGTACTACTTTATAAATTATTTAGAAATTGTTTTTGGATTGGGGTTTTGCCTAAAATCCATTGGGATAAAAGTGTCCATTGGGGACATTTCATATTGCTTCCCCAAACATGCAAATAAGCGTTTGTAAAATTGTTCAAATGATTGAATAATTCAATTTTTCCAATCAATTCTTTTAATAAGCTATTTTTCATCCAAAACCCTACAAGTAATTAAAATTAATTTTAATTAAAAACTAACTTTTTCCATTCTCATAATTATTTACTTTTGGCCATGTAATCAATATTTTTGTTTTGGCCCCTTTTAATAATAATACACTAAGTGTCATTTTTCCAAGTTATAACTTAAAGTATGTTATGGACAACTTAATGAATTATTATTATATTATTTCCCTTTAAATCCCCCTTAGCCTATGGGAATAAAAATAGCCTTCAAGCCCTCCAATTTAATTAATTCGACCAAGGGCACATTACATGCAATTCACAAATAGATTGAACAAATGAATCCAAGGCACCGCTTGAACAATTTCTCAATGAAAATATAACATTTTTAAAGAAGTCCATAAATCCAATGAAATGAAAAAGACGTGGGTGGAACAAACAAAGGTAGAGGATAGAGTATCAAAAAATGATGGCTGAAAACAAGAAAATGAGAGGATACCAATTCCACTCGCACTCCTTTGAAGGATGGAGTTAGACCTTCCTCTATTACCACAAGATCAAAAAGAAGCTCATACGATGGTCTAATAGCACCGCGACATGGCAAACATTCTGCAAAAGGTATAAATGTACACCCACGGATGGAAAGGCATCATATGCCAACCAAAAGGAGGCAACCACTCCCTTTAGTTTCACTTTGAGGTGTCCTCGCTCCTTTTATCATATTTCTTTCTCAAAGTAATATTTTTAACCAAAGGGTAAATTAGACTAAATAAAAAAGAAGTGATGTGTCCAAAGGAGATCCCAAGATCAATAATCAAGAGTTCGATTAATTACATTGAGGGACTGAACAGGAAAAGTCAAGTAGGAATTTGACAAGGACAAAACACTATGAACAACAAGAGCAACCTCCATAATTACTTGTCACAAGGAAAAGTAAAAGGAAAGCTATCCTCCTAGATAGGACAGTGGCCCATGCACACTAACATTCGCTTTGTAAGTACTCGGATGAGTATTCTATCTTTTAAGGGATGGCTGGAAATATCGGGCTCTTGCCTACTAATCTCCAATCTTTGTTTAGCACTCTCGAGACATAAATGCAACATAGTAATCTTCTATTATAGCATCCTATGTTCCTAGTTCCTGGATTTAGCGTGTTCTCATTTCTTGTAGGGCCTGTCAAGGCCAACGTTTGTACATGTTTATTCCTAGCCTATCCTCAAGTTATTCACATCCCCTTTAGAATTAATTAATTTAATTAATTAATTCATACTTTGAGTATTTATCCCTTTTAGATTTAATTCAATTAAATCTATCATATTCCTTTAGAATTAATCAAATTAATTCTATCATGTTTACATCCTTTTAGAATTAATTAAATTAATTCTAATTACACTTAAGCTATAATTAATATAATTATCTTATCTATTGACCTACTTTTGTGGTCATTCGTTGGGCATTAATATAATTATCTTATTGTATCTATCTTATACTCTTACCACCTTTAGCTAATTTAATTAAACATTTATTTAATTAAATGGTTAATTATCCTCTCACAACTCATAACTAATTAAATTAGTTATTTAAATAGAAATAATTATATTTATCTACTCACACTCCACTCAACTCTACTTCTAGAACCCTACAAAGGTGGGGGCAACAAAGCTACACATACAACCATCTTCCCGAACAAAATCCAAACATTCATTGCCCCTGCAAAGCTGCAACTGCACAAACCAAATCTAATGGTTATTTCAGAAATTATAATTATGAAACATGTAACCCATTCAAACCTTGATCCAATATTCATGGCCTCACCCTCAACTATAAAAAGCAAGTCAATCCTTTGTAAATCATCCTTGGAAGCTTTGTGTAATTGCAGCCAACTTCGCCAAAATTGTCATCTGCATCCTCGTGTCTATCTTCTCGTAGCATTGTCATTTCTACATTTGGAGATCGATTTAAGAGCATCCACAATCCAACAACTACAAGATTCTACAAGTTTAAATACTTCTGCAATCTTACTTGAGGTTTGCAAGGAAAAGCTTGGAGAAAAGGTTTTGTTGTTTATTTGTTTATCTCTAAACCTGCTAAGTTTTTCTGTAATGTCCCTTTTGGGCGGAACTCGAGAAATGGCAAAAAGATCCCAAAAATAAAATTCAAGGGACTGTTGTTATGACCCTGCAAAACTGATCTCAAACCCTTTCTAGGGCAGTGACCTTCCTAAGGAAGAACAACCCTTTGAAATAGAGTTAAATCTTGCAAAATACTTCCAATACATGTGCCAAAATTAATGGAAAACCCTTATCAATCAATTGCAGCTGTTAGAAATCAGATTTGCATGTGAAATTAATTATTTACGGAACCCTAACCAGCGAACATTCCCAAGCTTGTTAAAAATAGTAGAACATCATCAAAAATCACCAAACTCGAGATATTGGCTAAATAAAATATGGAGAATAAGATGATAATATCATATTTGTCAAAATGTCACTTTGCACATACCAATACACCACCTCAATATGGGTCACTCCACTAGAAATAAGATATAAATAGCACCAAAGAAACAAGCTTGCAAGAGAAAGATAGTTTATTCCTTTTCAACCAGCTTGCACACCAAAAAACCTTATGAAGGATTTTCATCCTTCACAAGTTTCCCAATCAAGAGTTTTCGTCCTTAAATGAGATTTTCAACCCAAGGGTTTCATCCTGTTGGTGTGAGTGGTATTTTTCACCTTTTATTTATTTATTAGATGTATTGCCACCTCACCAATTCAATCATCTCACATAGGTGACCATGGATCGTAGGTGTCATATGTGTAAGTGTGTGTCATAGGAGTTACTTTCCTTTTCGGAATTAACTCCTCTTCTCCATCATGGAGGCATCATTATCTCTGCATGGGAGTTACTCAGCACTCCCCTATATGTACACCTCTTCTTGATCTATGAGCATGGGGTTTGAGCCTTGTTTCCCTTAATGCATGCACATTGCTCTCATGGTTGAGTTCTTGCTTGTTGAATCTTGAAGCTACTCCATTCTACGGTTGAGTGCAACACCTTGTGTGCACGGATTCCCTCCAGGTCTTCGTCCTTCTTCCCTCTGTCATGGTATCAAAGCACGGATCTGAATTGTGCTACTCACTACGGTTGCTTACCACTCTCACACCTTGTTTTGTGCTCTACTTGCATTTTCAGGGTTCTTGTTTTCTATTAGGTGTACTCCTTAATGGTTTCTCTGTGTTCGAGTTCAGATAAATTTGTAGTTTCGAAGGTGCGGAGGTTTTTGTGTTTGAAAGGCGAACAGCTGTTTTTAGGACCAACTCGGCCCCAGCTTGCCAAGCTAGGAACCGAGTTGTCCCACACTCATTACATTACACTAGTCATCACTCAACGCCTTGCCTTATTGACTTATTGAGTCGGTGTTGTGCATTGTTCAACTCATTTTGCGGGATTCCATTTGTCCACGACTCGTGTTGGACTTGCATGCGTGCATTGTGTTTTACTCATCAACTCAGTCGCTTATGCTTTCGTTTGAAGTCGAAGTCGGCTTTGCATTGTTCATGCATTGAACAAGCTCATCCTTTTGCCACGCTTTGAGCTCTGCGTGTGTCACATCTCGTTTTTGCCGCCCATCATCCAACTCTTGGTCGTTGCATTAGATCTTTGGCTCGGGTTTCGGTTTGCACAGATTCGGGTTTTACTATTGTGTGGAAGGTTTTCCATTGGGTTTCCGGCTTGCGTTACGTTGACATCGTCCCACTCAACCTTGCATCATCTCGTATTGCGCACTCCGTGGCGTCGTCCCGTGCTCATTGTCTTGAACGAACCTCGACTCATGCCCCCTGTGTTGGGTTTTTACCCTATCGTGCATGTGTGTCGATAAATGGAGTCGACGACCCCTCTTGCTCACTTTGTTGTGTTTGATCCACCGTAAGCCTTAGTTGTTGTTGATCTCCATTGCATCGAGCTCACATTGCTTTGGGCCCGCCCTGCACCGTGACCCCTGTTTGTGCCTCGCTCGTTGCCCCCTTTTGGTCGGCATTTGTGTTGCTCACCGTTCTGACCTAGACCTCTCGAGCTCGATGGTTTTCACCAACGCATGCACTCACCTCGTTCGGTCATTTCAAACTACACTACACGTGGACTCATCTCAAGTCTATCAACCATCGTAACACGTGGTCTGCTCCCTCCAACCGCTCGTCGATAGTTACTTTGCATCCCTTCATCACGTGGAGCCACTCGGCACTTCAACACTTGACTCACTCGGTGTAGCATCAACCCACTCGGCTAACTCACTTCTCAACATACCGACTCAACTCGGCTACATCACCCTATCAACTCGCCTCAAATGAGCCAACATCAAGCGACTCGGTGCATCCACATGGCTTGACACATCAACTTGGGCACATTCCTTTTAGTATTGTTTGGAGGTGAAAACAATCCCTTTTAATGTTTTAAGGTGAAAAACATCCATTTCTTGGCATTGTAATAATTTTGGATTCATTTTGCTTGTTAATCTATGCCCTTCCTACGAGCGTCGAAGACGGAGGGCGAGGTTCGGGGTTGACAGGATGCCAATCCCCCCTCGCAAGCAAAACAAACCCTATCTAAAATTTGATGTCATTTCCAACAAGTACACATACGACCCCCTTTGCACATGTTTTAGGCACTTTTTAATCCGTTTACAGGGCTTATTGGCTTTTTCCATCAGTTGTGGGAACTATTTTTTTGTAGATAACTTTTGACCAGTTGCTTGGTTTTGAGCGCTTCTTTAGTCAAAATTACATGATTTTTCACACGCTACATGATGGGATTGTCATTTTTGTAAACACACTACATTGTAAAGTGTCATATTCAAGGAGGTCATTTCCCTACTTGTTTGGGCTTGTACTTTTTGCACTAAGTTATAAAGTGCCATCTAAGATCTTTTTGGGGTTTATCCGCACTATGGATTTCCATCATTCTATTGTTTTCCTCGATTCTGAGAACTATTTGACATGAAGGAAGGCATCATCAAACACTTGTGCATGGTCTATTGCCCTACCTCCATGGTCTCGTTCTTGAGCCTCTCGAGCCTTTGCAAAAGGATGAGTGGTTTAACTGTACTGATGAAGTCTATGGCCTTCTCGGTCTTACAATTTCTAGGGATATCCGACATTTATTCATCAACACTGAGTTCCCTTTCACTGCCTAGTCCATTATACGACAATTGCATGTTGATATTGCTTCACCATCCGAGAGCGACACTTCCCTAGATCACTTTTGTGTCGCTATGGATTCTTCCCCTTCTCACATCCCTTCCACTGCTAAGTGTTCCTCTATTCATGTTGCTTCTTGGGAGTCCTTTGTTTGCCATCCACATCAGGACCTTGCTTTTGAGACTACTCACATTACTACTGCCACTACAGAGCTCATTGTTGACCATGTTCATGTTTCCATTCACTCTTCACACTCATGTTCCATTAGAGACCCTTTCTCTGAGACAGATGTGACCATTGCCCTTGTGCTCTATCGCATCTCGATTGCTCAGTTGACGACACTCCCTGCACTTGTTGCTTCCGTTGAGTGTCATGTTGCTTCACCTTGGCCTTCCAAGTAGCTCTCTGCAGCAGTCTTCTCCTCCTACTTCATGTGTTGCATTGCATGCTCCGTTTGAGCCATCACACATCTTGGAGGATCTATCTCTCACATTGGGAGTGCTTCCCTAGGGACACTTGTCACTTCCACCATTTCAAAGATTCTTCACGATCCACCTCTTCTTGTGGATCCCTTTCTAAGGGTCATTGGGCCCCCTCCTCTCTCTAACACGCACATTGTCGTGGCATTACCTTTGTCTCATGTGCACTCTTTTGCCAGACCTATGTCACCTTCCAGTTGTAGATCGAGTCATATTTCAGAGTACTGCAGGCTTCTTCTTCGTTCGTGGAGTGGGTCGACTTCCGTGCTCCTTTTTGGTCCTTCCCAAGGCGGGAACGTTGTTCATTGTGCGCGGATTCTCTTGAGTCTTGGCGCAGAGGACCACATCATCGACACACTTCTTGGAGGACCTTCTTGTTCTCTCTTCTTTCTCTCTCTACTCTAGAGTATGATTGTATTTGGGTACCTTATCAAGCCATGTTGTCGGACCCATTTCTTCTCCTTCTTCTCCAGTCTTCTTGAGTTTGTCTCAAATGTCACCGCACATACCAAAACACCACCTCAATATGGGTCACTACACTAGAAATAAGATATAAATTGCACGAAAGAGACACGCTTGCAAGAGAAAGATATTTTATTCCTTTTCCAACCAACTTGCATACCAAAAACCTTATGAAGGGTTTTCATCATTCACAAGTTTCCCAATCAAGGGTTTTCGTCCTTGAATGAGGTTCTAAACCCAAGGGTTTCGTCCTTGAGAGAGAGTCAAAGGGCTACACTAACCAACTTTCACCGTGATAAGAATAATCTCCAAACACAATTTTTAATGCCCAACTGAACCTCATTAAATAGCCATAAGGAGTGCTTAAAAAAACATAAACATCATGCCCAACCCTTAAGTGCTTTTAACTATTAAAATGGGTATTTAGTACATGCTCACAATACCTTTATTACTAAACTACTTAATTTTCTCTATTGGAGCACAAAGCTTCCAATAGGATAAATGAAAATAACCATCTAAACAACAATAAAA
Source organism: Taxus wallichiana var. yunnanensis (assembly GCA_018340775.1). NCBI lineage: Eukaryota > Viridiplantae > Streptophyta > Pinopsida > Cupressales > Taxaceae > Taxus > Taxus wallichiana. The sequence goes on from CM031239.1 coordinate 850,584,085, forward strand.
ATATGATTCAGATTTCCCTTGCTTTCTCCTTAAGACCTACGGGAAAGAATGGGTTAAGGCCTTAAAATTTAGCCTCTAAACAGGGACATGACATTTTCACTTTGCTCACATTACGCACCGAGTGGGACGACCCACTCTTTTTAATAGTTTTTAGATTATCTTTTTCTAATCTAATCTTTTATGTGTTTTCCTTATGTCATTTTAACCTTGTTCAAGTTTCAGGGCAGCGCGAAGGAGAAAATCTAAAAAAACAAGTCTCTAGCCATTTTTATGACATTCTGTCCATTCCCAGATTTGGTGTGCTAGCGTCGCACGAGAAACGCACTAACGTCCAATTGCACACGCGGAGCGTATCACTATGTGCACTAGCATAGTCTTACAAGTGTTTCCGTAACATTAAATTGGTTAAAGTGTCCTTTGCATGCGTCTGCGCGTATGATTACGCGCGCTCTTTGTAACAAAAAAAAAAATCTTTGTTACGCTAACGCGTCTAATTGCACGCTACCGCACTCAACAAAAATCTTTTGTTACGTAGCGTGTTTAATTGCACGCACTAGCATATCAATGTGCGCTCGTTCGCGTAACCTATCTTCGAAGGCCATAACTTTTGCTCCCAAACTCGAAGCGACTGCTGTTCGGTTTTGCGACCAAAAGGTCTTGAGACAAACTATCACGATGAACACATAAGTTTTGGATTTAACCTTATAGAAAATTCATGGTTTCCTTTCTCCTAACACTTGTCATTTTTTTGTATATTAGATTCATGTTTTCTCCAAATTACTAAATCTTGTGCGTAGGTTTCCATATTTTCTTTCCAAAGAAAAATTTCTCAAAATAGTGCTTACATTTGAAATATTTGTTAAAGTTTTATTTGTTTTTGTATAGATCAAACCAACCGTGTATGCTCTTCTCTCGCACCCTCTTGGGTGATCTTGAGAATCAGAAACAGTGAAGTTTGTTTCTTTATTTTACATCATGTTTTTACCTCGGAAAACTAGCAATTGTTGATTGTAGGACCATCTCTACAAAGGTTGCATTTAAACTACTAACTGCAAGAGTTGCCTTGTTTGTGGGTCAAGCAAACTTTATCACTCTTTTTATTAAATTTTTATAAAACTCTCTTTAATTAATTTTTTTTGGAGACGGGTTTATTCCCCCTCCGACTATAACTATGGGAAGTGCATGGCCAAGGGCCAAAAACTCATTGTGAGTAACACAGGAACCTCAAAGTAGTTGGCACCTTGAGTGAACTAGCTAATGAAACAAGAACCCCACCCACTTGACTAGTACACCTTTGTGAGAGATTAGAGTCAAAATTATCCATAGTGGCAGCCCGGTTTGATCCTTTGAGCGGAGTAAAATCTGGCTTATTGTATCAAGAGGGGTAAAGTAAAGCCAACAACTAGCAATAGTATACTACGCTCGCTTGGGTAATCTTTTGGCATTTAGGGAGAGAACCACTTTTATAGGAAGCCCCTCTTTGACCAAGCCAACTTAAGTTTAGAGGCCCTCCTTCCATAACATCATTTTCATCTATTTTTACATATTAGTGAGTTTGTGTTCCACACTCATATCATACACTCTCCATCATCATCTCTTTTCGAATCCTCCAAATATCCTTCATTTGGATTTTTCATCATCTCTTTTCGAATCCTCCAAATATCCTTCATTTGTATTTTTCATCTCAAGTTCATTTTTACCTTAGCCTTAAATCTTTGGATTCCTTCCCCAAAGTTTAAGCAACTTCTTCCCATCAAAGTTAAGCCTTGAGTTGTGGATACCCACGTCCTCACTTGAACACCTTCATTCTCAATCTAAATCTTGACATCTTGATATTCACTTTATCACGATCAAGCATCATCACGATCTTATTGCTCTATCATTCTCCTACATCTTTTAGTTTAACATTCAAATTGTTAAACTCTAAGCACTCGACCATTCTACGTCTACAAATTTAACATTCACTTTGTTAAATTTTAGGCATCTTCATTTCCACATTCCTCTCTCTAAGCATTCAATTTGCCGTGAGTTGAGATAACTAATCAATCAACCCCCTTTGTCTCTTATCTTTACATTCACTTTGTTGAGATTTGGGCTATTGATCATCATTTCTACACCTCTTATTTCAACATTCACATTGTTGATATTTGAGTACTACCCTTTCATTGCTCAATCTCTTCTCTTTTAACACTCATTTTGTTAAGAGTCGAGCACTTTCAAGTTTATACATGTGGTTATCATAGATTCCAACAATGGTCCATTAGGGTTTTGGAAAAAATCCAAATTCCTCAAATTTGAGGCGAAAGGGACATTACAAACATTAAGTGCTAAAATAACTTTATTATACACACTCATGTTTTATTATTAATTTAAAAGTGGCTTTATGAAGGAAAAAGCAAAAAGAAATATTAAAGCACCACTTAAGTGAAATAAAGTAAGAAATTACTTTATTTTTATTTGTTTTAATTGCCAAAGTGGGGCACCCAACTTGGGACCTTTATTTCAAGTTTTGTGCCACCCAAAAGCTATAAAGGAGGTCGTTTGGGGGTGAAATGGATTATTATTATTATTATTATTATTACAACATTTTCTATTTTGGAGAGTTGGAGCTTGTGCTTTCACCTTCAGCTATTGAGGATGAAATCCCTCATTGGCAAGCTGTTGAGGATGAAAACCCTCATTAGCATTCAGATCTTGGGGACGAAAACCCTCAATTTCTCCTTGGTGGTCTCATATGGAGGTCACACTTGAGCTTCAATTCAGTCAATCAGAGCTAGAGCACGGATCCAAGGTTGTTTTCAGTGGTGGTACAGCTAGGGCACGCATAAAAATCATATTTTCAGTCTTATCTCAGCTAGGGCAGCCAACATTCAGAGGGAGCAGCATTAGAGGGTGCTACAGCAGCGTTTATCAGAGTTTTGGGACCATTTGGAGCTGGGCAAAACCCTAAGGAGGTGGAACGAACCCCTTTGGGGCTGTTGCAGCAGGGTTTGGGAAGTGCAATTGGTGGTAGGGCTGGTCTAAGGCCCTAATCTGCCCTAGGGCAGAACTTAAAGCCTCTCTTTCTTCCACTTTGACATCATACGGTCAGCTGTTTGTATTCCCCATTTTCAGTTCTGAAATAAATTGTAATAAATTCCTCTTGTGGTTGGAAAAATTATCTTCTTTCATTTTCATGTTCCTAGAGGGTTTATGAGTGATTTGCCCCTTGTGGGCATCCTTATTTTGATGAATTTTGATAAATAAAGGAAGGATCCAGATTGCTGTAATTTTTGTTAAGGGTTTTAAATAAAAATCAGATTGCTGCCATATTTCTTTAATTTATGCCCTGAGGGGACATTCGGTGTTCTAGATGGAGCAAGTGGAGGGGGAGGAGGGCCGGGGGTGGGGAGGAGGAGGGGGCTCCTCTCTCGTCCCGCATACAGTTCCAACATTGTTTTCCCTGGTGCTTGTCTTGTTAATGAGAGTGGGATCCGTCTCACACAAAAACCTTATTTCCTAGGTGCGGCAATGCACCTATATACATGAATAAATCTTTTTAGTTCATACAAATAGGTTTTGTATATTGTTTTGTGTTAAATTAATTAAACCTTACAAACCGTAATTTTAAAACAAAATCCTTTTGCCATAATGCTTAAAATACCATTTTACATTGTGTCGAATCTCACTTGAAACCATCTCCCAAATCACTGATTGTGTAGTCAATTTGGTTTACGGATTAAATTTACAAATAATTTTCTATTTTCTAAAGTTTATAGTTTTAAACTATGTAGCCAGGAAACGCCTAAGGGGCCCACGTTTCTGCCTGGAAACGTTTCGGAAACGCGAAACGGGTACGAAACGTGTTCGAAACGTTTCCCAAAAAAAATATATATATATATTTTTTTAAAAACGTCTAACTTATCTAGATTATTATCATGTATATGTGAATCATTGAAATTGTAACTATGTTGAATGATGAGTTATGACTCTTTAGAAGTTCAAATTTCAATGAATACAAAATATTTTGAGTGCTTTATCAATTATCTCTTATGGTCTACAAATTTACAATTATAAAATGGGTATTATATATATATATATATATATATATATATATATATATATATATATATATATATTGTACGGACGTTTCCGTCGACGTTTCGTATCCAAGGTTTTTTGAAAATTGACGTTTCCGCATTTCGTACCCGTTTCCGTTTCCTGGCAACATAGGTTTTAAATATTTAGAGTCTGTTTTATAAATAAACTAAATCTTTAATAATGGGTTGTCTTAAATATGTATTTTCCTAATAGTTTATAAAACAATATACTAAATCAGAAGACTGTATATGAGTATGGGCTGCCATATGCCTACCACTTCTCCAAACACTTGCACCTCCCTTCTACCATGCCATGATATTTGATTGCCTTCTTTTGTATTATCAAATGGTTGGGCACTTACATGCTGCATGCCATTGGAGTGCTCACCTGAGGCACCTTTTGTCTACCAGGCAGCCATTTAATATATCGAAGAAGTAATCACAACCATAGCTTAGAGATCTGTTGCTCTTGCAGATTTACTGGATTTCTAATCATGTGGGCACCTCAAAACATCATACAATAAATGTAAACTTTAACTATTGCAGATTTAGCGATGCCTTTTCCTCTTCTTTTGCCAATACGTCTCACACATGCACTACGACAGAAATAGAAATCACACCTCTCATGAATACTTGGAGCTCACAGAAGGACAAAACTAGATTGGTTGTTCATCCTAGCAGAAATAGATTCATTAACAAAAATGACAGATCCAATGCCTCAATGCCCTCCACTGGAAATCTTAATCTCAAAATACAGATTTTTCCAGTGCTTTATTAAACTAGAGCATCAGACAAATTGGAACTCTACAGCTGCAACTACAAGACTTTTTTCTCTTTTTTAATCCACTTCTCATCCTCTGCAGGCGTTTTATTTTCTTGAGATGCGTCAAACAATTCCTTGGCTCTAATCAAAAAAAAGAAATCACACCTGCAAACTATTCTAAGATATAATTATTCATTAAATACATGACTCATCAGCAAGGCCAAGCATTTGTAAACTTCCCAAGTTCACAATTAATACACCATCTTGCACTCCCAAGCTTTCTCTCTCCCACTCTCAGAGGACAACTGCTTTCATACCAAATGCAGAATTTGGTCAGTACAATATACAAAATATTACATAAACTAAAACATACGACACTTGATTTATTTATTCATAGCCTGAAGGGATATCTATACATCTTAGATATCCTATTAGTTAGGATATGATCCTTAACTAATCCTGATATTCCCTCAACCTAATTCTATTCTACGTGGTTTGTTATAAGTTATAACCATTCAACAACCTAATCTATTCACCTAAGTAAAAATAAACAATCTAGCTTATAATGGATTTAAATAATTACTATTATTTACATCTACAATTTTATCTACAATAATCATTAACTAATGTACAAAATCCTAACAGCCCTTTTTATATCTCAGTGCCCAATAAACTTGGAAGCTGTTATATTATCAACCTGTACTCACAATTTGGTGCCATAGTGATATTTAGAAATGAATGAGATTTCCAAATCAGAACATAGTTCAGACTCCAAAATGTTTAATTATGAGCAGCATTCCGAGAAAATGGCAAATAAAGCAAAGATTGTTGACAATCCTTTCTCCCCAGTTCTAAAATAGTAAAATATGGTGCAAAATGAATGAGGACTGTCTTCAGACGGACGATTTTCAAACCTAAAAATAGAAATTTTAAAAAGTTTATCAAGGAAAATGACATAATTGTCGCACAATGACAACTTAGCTATATATTGTAGCATATGTATAATATGGCACGACTGTCTACAAAGTACACTTAAGTTTCGTTGGTTGCATATTGATATAAATTATTTACTCTATGGTTCAAGTTCAGTATATGTTTCTCAATTGCCACATGTTCTAGCTTCATCACGTGTGTATTTGAGAATTATGTAGAATGGTTGCAATGCTACAAATTTGTTTCGCTTTTTAATACATCATAGGATTTTATGAAACAAGTCGAGGAAAAACAATAGAATATGTCAGGTACAAATCCAAATATGATTTCCATGACATGACTACTTACTTGTCCACTGAGTGATTCATCTATAACAGCTCCAAATATTAGATTTGCATTAGGATCCACAAGGTCATATATCACCTCAGCGGCAGCATTTACCTGCATATATAACAGGAAAAGGTTGACCATGAATAGAAACTTAAACCAAACACCTAACGAACTTTAAAGAAACGGCCAAAACAAAGTAGCAAAAGAGATTTATTTTAATGTACCCTAATTATATTAAAAAGTCCAAGAGGACTAAAAGTATAACAGAAGCAACAATAGCAACGGGAGGCAGATTCAACCTAATGAAAATAAATTTTAAAAAAACATTGACAAAACAAGATACAATCTTGATATAATGCAAACAGGTAGGGTTGGGAGAACAGAACTCGTCAACCATAGTCTTAGTCAGTAGCAGAATCCACTACAATGTATAATTTGTCTACTATATTATTGTGAAGAAAGTTCCAAAGGATGGTTCCTAAGAAGATGTTTACTCTAGTCATAATCCAACAAGGAAATAACGTCTTTCCCTAAAATTTGTAGTCTTTTAGGCTTTAACATACATTATTTTAGCTTTTTCACCCAATTGCAGCTTCAGTTCCTTAAAATTCGCAAGGTAACCCATGCATGTAGTAAAAAACGGCAGATAGCGAACCTCATTTGCTGATCTCGCAATAAATTTAGACAATACAGACATCATTGGCTTGAACAAACACCAAAAAATGATCAAGAAGGTCATCTTCAATCACCAATTCAACAAATACTTAAGCCTCTATCACTTTTTGTTGAAACTCCTCCTTTCATAGGCATCACAAGGAGAAGAATCAGACCTATTCTTTAGAATGCCTAATCAATGCAAACTTCAGAATTGGCTACTCTTTCCCTAGGGAAGAACCTTCTAATTTCTGAAAGTACTAGAAATTTACAAGACAAAATTTGTATCCAATGGTAGGATCAAGAAGTACAAAATTCTGTGAATACAGCTATTACCAGCTGAAATGCTACACATTTTCTATCTAAAAATCAACAGCAAAATATGTGTATTCTCACAAAAGGGGACTAGAACACTGTTGCTATAAGCTGAAACTAATTTGTTTTATGGCTGTGAAATGCCCTGTAGCATAAGGTGATTTACCCATACAAGAAAATAAGTTAATGGATAAAACCCAGTAACTACTCTTTCAGAATTTTAAAAACTAAAGATATTGCAGAATATGTCCAAAAAAAAAAAAATGTTGCTTAAAACTTCTGAAGTTGATTTATAATTCTATTAGTTTTGTGACTGTTCATCAAAACCTGTTGAAGATGACCTTTATGGTTGGATTTTCTATCAACTTCTCCTGACTATTATTATTTATTCATGATTTGGCCAAATATGGACATATTCATATGTCACCAGAAGTAGCATGAATTTATTTTCTAACGATATAAACTATTAAACTCTCAATCCCTGATTTTACTTTGAATTCCACTTTAACTCTAAAATTCAACAATGTCTTAGAATTTATCAGTGTTTCACGGAGTGGTTAACCAAATCTGTCAAGCATCTCTTATTTAGCATGGGCTGCAAATATATCATTTGAACTCATTTATATTGTCAGTGTGTATAGTTCAACTGATGTATTTGTGGTTCTCGGATGGTAATATATTCTGTTTTCCTTCTGTATTAAAACTCATGCATCAATCTCCCACTGTTGTGCCCCATGCACACAAGCACCTCTTATCATCAATGTTCTTAGTCCATGAATTGTACAAACACAAATGATCGAGTTATTTGACAAGAAGAGTATCCGTTTTGGCCCATTCTCTACATCATTGTTACATTCTGTCAACTTCACAATCTCAACCGATGATCCATGTTTGATGCTTTTCTCATTCAATTTCTTTCAAGTTCAAAATAATTTTAAGCTGGTGAGACACAACATTTGAATGCTAGACCACACATACAATGTGCCCACATTTTAAGCATGACTTGAGAGAAGGTAGGAATGGCGAATGCACAGACTAATGGCAAAACAGTCCCAACAGCCTGGGGATTACAAATAATATCTAAGGGAATCACCTCCTTTAGACTTGAGAGAAGGTACGATCTACTCGTACAAACATTGGATTAGCTTCCCCATTGTTTATAGACTCAAAATGTGTTATTTATAGTCTTGAGACATATATTGCAGGGTAGTGGGTTATTTCCATACAAGAAAACCACCTAGAATTCATACAAACATCTCTAGGATTACCAAGAATCCATTAGTTCCACCCTTTCCAACTCTAACCACCACTCCATCCAGCACCATCATGACATACACAGCAGCTCATCAATGTCCATTGCTGATCCGGATTTGATTGACAACATAATAAATTGCTAAATCTGATGTGCTATAACAACAATGAAATTGAAGCAGATAATACAGAAAGGAAAGAGGAACAATATTGCAATGTAAACAAAAGCGTTATTGATATGGGAGAGCTGGTAGTATTTGTGAAGAGATTTCTTGATATGAAAGCACTCTGACTTCTACATTCAAATGTTACTCATTTTATAATGTTTTTAGCAGGAACTGAAGAGACAAAATAGAACATGAAGTGATTATCCTTGAAAATCTGACAGGTTGTGTGACAAGTGTTCCCCACGAGGAAGAGATGACATATCACAACATGAAACTCACAAAACACAAAATTTCACAAAACTGAAATTCTTATAATTGTTTTTGCCTTGCTATTTCACAATAAGGGGCCCTTCAAAGCAATTTTGGGGTTGAAACATTAGCAACCAAACTGCAAGCCTTCAGCAACCATTTTGGTCGGCATATCTAGCATAACCTAAGGTTCCCAGCACATGCTACAATTTCAAATTCCAACTACCGGTGAATAAAACAACACCCTTGGTAGGGTGAACTACTAGTTTTTTGGTATTACTCTATAATACTTTCTCCCAAACTGCCACCTATATCAGTCATACCCCTTAAGAAGCAATGGACCTCCATACAAACATTTCTATGATTACCAAGAAAACCACCAAGAATCCATTAGTTTCACCCTTTCCAACTCTACCCATCACTCCATCCACCACCATCAAGACATCACAGCAGGTCATCAATGTCCACTGCTGATCCGGATTTGATTGGCAATCTGTTTGACAGCATAATAAATTGCTAGACTAATGTGCTAGAACAACAATAAACTTGAAGCAGATAATACAGACAGGAAAAAGGAACATTATTGCAATGTAAAACTATACCCTTGGTAGGGTGACCTACTAGTTTTTGGTATTACTCTATAATACTTTCTCCCAAACTGCCACCTATATCAGTCAGACCCCTTAAGAAGCAATGGACCTCCATACAAACATTTCTATGATTACAAGAAAACCACCAAGAATCCATTACTTTCACCCTTTCCAACTCTACCCATCATTCCATCCACCACCATCGAGACATCACAGCAGATCATCAATGTCCACTGCTGATCCGGATTTGATTGGCAATCTGTTTGACAACATAATAAATTGCTAGAGTAATGTGCTAGAACAACAATAAAATTAAAACAGATAATATAGAAATGAAAAAGGATCATTATTGCAATGTAAACAAAAGTGCTATTGATATGAGAGAGCTGGTAGCAGTATTTGCAAAGGGATTTCTTGATATGAAACCTCTCTGATCTTTACATTCAAATCTTACTCTTTTTATAATGTTTTTAGCAGGAAATGAAGAGACAAAATAGAACATGAAGTGATTCTCCTTGAGAATTTGACAGGTTATGTTATACGACATGAAACTCACAAAACACAAAATTTCCTTTTATAATGTTTTTAGCAGGAAATGACGAAACAAAATAGAACATGAAGTGATTCTCCTTGAGAATCTGACAGGTTGCATTACACGACATGAAACTCACAAAATACAAAATTTCACAAAACTGAAATTCTTTTAACTTTTATGCTTTCCTATTTCACAATTAGAGGCCCTTCAAAGCAATTTTGGGGTTGAAACATTAGCAACCAAACTGCAAATCTTTGGCAACCATTTTGGTCGGCATATCCAGTATAACCTAAGCTTCCTGATGGATGCTATGATTTCAAATTCCAAGTACCGGTGGATGAAACTACACCCTTGCTAGGGTGACCTAAAAATTTTTGAGTATTTTTCTAATGTTTGCTCCCAAACTGTCACCTATATCAGTGATCGCTCTTCAGAAACAGTGGACCCCATTGCTTCCAACAAATACGAGAATTTTTGTTCAATCTGGTTCTTGGTGAACAAACTAGCCTACCTTGACAACACAATAGAGTGGAATTTGTTGATTTTGGGTCTTATTTATCTTTGCAACAACTATTTGATCAATTGTAGCTGGTGTCGCACAACCAAGCTTCAACTCTATGAGCTGCAACTATTCTGCAACTTCATGCATGTCTAATACAGGAGGGAAATATAGCAGAAGTTACACATTGAAAACTGGATACGAACAAAGATAGGTTGGGAGGTTGAGTTCAAAGGCATTTTCGTCCAATTTGTTGGTGATAGTGTACAGCCATATTTGGGCCTCTTTAGTCCTTCTAGCAAATGCAACCATATCTTCTGCTGGTTATAATGTCACTCATACTTGGTGCTGGTCTTCCACAAAATGTTGTGTACCTGCTGCTGAATATGTTGAATTCGTTCAACAAATTTTTCTACTTTAATTGATTCTTCCCCGCATGCGGAGATTCTTCTAACAAATCCAAATGCAAATCTACATCTATTGGGGTCAGTGACTGAGATACAAGACACCTGAAAGTGGTTGCATCAAGTTGAGCTTTGGAGGGCCCTACTGTGGCTCTGTTGAACGTATGGAAGGCTCTCACCCCATATGTGTGGATGTTTTGAATGGTACATCCTAAGGAGGAGTACAATCATGCAATTGACTACTCTATCTTTCCATCCATTTGTGGATGGAAGACTATTGAAATGGTTCATTCGGTACCAATCATAGAGTAGTGAGTGTACCTGAAGAAAATCAGCCTATTTGTTTCTATCTAACAAAATGATCTACAGCAACCTGGAGTAAACCCACACATGCTCAAAGATGAGCTTAAAAAAGCCTTTTGTTAAGATGATCTCCGTAAACAGTGATAGAATTTTTATCTTGGAGAACCTTTCACCTGCCAATGGATGGAAAACTATCGAATGATTAGTTTGATATCTGTCATGTCCCTTTTTGAAGGCTGATTTTTGAAGACCTTAACCCATTCTTCTCCCCATGGGTCTAAGGAAGAAAGCAAGGGGAAGATCTGAATTACATTTTTATTGTTTTTATTTTTATTATTATCATGTATCCTATTGGGAAGCCTAGCGCTCCAATAGAAGAACTTAATTAGTTAGGAAACAAAAGTATTTTGAGCATTTGGGCTTAGATATTTAACAATACTTTTTCTTAAGGGGTTGGCCATCATTTTTGCATTGTAAAAGCACTCCTTATGGTTATAAAAGGAGGTCGTTTGGCCATTAGTGAGCTATGCTTTACGTGAATTTTTATATCTTGGTGAAGGATTGCTTGTTAAGCACCTTTTCCATCTCTCTCAAGGACGCAAAGCTTTGTTCTACATTTCATTGCTAGTTATAACTGATTTATGCCCTAAGCAACTTGCTTGGGAGAGTGTTTCGGGTGATGTTGCTGGATTTTATGTGATCAAGTTGCATGATTGGATTCTCCATAATTTCTAAAGGTGAAATCTTATATTTCTTTCAATTCTTCTAGTGTATATGAGTGTTATTTCATTTCTGCAAATTAATATTTAAATCTACAATGGAAGGGTTTCATGATAAATTTAAAATAGCACTTGTGGGCTTCCAAAAATCAGTTTTCTTGCATCTAACGATTGCTGGTTATTTCTTATAAATTATGAGCCTATTTCCTAAAGGTTTGAGTGAAGTTTGTGCCTAGAAAAATGTGTTTGAATTCTCCTAAAAGGTCACCACCCTAGGAGCAAAGTGCTGGAAGCGTGTTGAGGGTTTCACAATGAATTTTCAGCTATCTAAAGTCTGCCATAGTTCTGATTTCAGTCCTTCATAACCAGCTTTGGGTCATTTCCGGAGAGTCCCCAAAAAGGACATCACAATATTCATCATGGACCAATGAGTGGACCAAAAGATACTCAAGAACATGTTTGTCTCCATCTAACAAAATGGTTCATGGAAACCCAAAGTGAATACATACATGCTCAAAGAAGAGCTTGGCAATGCCTTTTGCTGAGATGTTCTTATAGGGTGTCAGAATTTGTAATATCCCTTTCTAGGGCTGAAACTGAAAAACAAGGAAATAGCACAAACCCCAAACTGATTAAATCTGATTTTTAGACCAGCAAATTGAAAAATTAGATCAGCAATGTACAGCAGTCTGATTTTTGGAACAACTTGTAAACAACAAGATTTCACCCAAATATCACCCTAAAACTCATCCACAATATTTATAAACCTTTTAGAAACACTTTAGGACAATTTTCATCATGAAATCCAATCTCAAACATAGCTGACAATTTATTTATCAACAACAGTACAGCCAAGATAAATGATCAAAAATGAGGTCTCCAAACCTAACAAATGGCCAAATATGAAAGATATCGACCTTATAAATTATGACAAATCTGAATATCAAATAATAAGTGAGTTTTGTGCCCTAAAAGGCACCCAAATTGACTCCAACCCTAGTCACTCCCTAGGAGAGGGACTCCAAACCATGCAAAATCTCTTGATAGGTCTTCTCCTTGATGCCCTAGATACAATCCAACATGAGGATCTTCGATTTGTTTTCACACCAATTTTGGAGATTTTCGTTCTCCAATATGCCGCAAGGAAGGTTGTCGTCCTACATGGATGCCACACTATGGATTTTCACCCTTAGTGGAGTTGGAAATAGAGCAATCAGCCCTAGAGTCCAAATTGATAAGTATATATGTCAAAAAGTGATGTGCAAATGAGCCAATGGACTCCTCTTATACCCTTTAGTTGGCGTCAAGAGTCATACGGGTGACTTTTCCCCATGACCGACCTCATTAGGTGTTTGCTTCATCTTCTATTTCCATGTTGGAAACTCTCCAACCTTGATGACCTCATAAGGAACTTACTTTATCTTTAATTTTCATGTTGGGAGCACTAGAATGCAATTGACCTACCTTAGGGAGGTAAAATACCAAATAAAAACATTAATAACAATGGAAGAAAATGGAAACCAAGAACTTCCCTTGAGCAATTCCTTTTGGCCACGGAAGAGAAATGGCAAGAAGTCTTTGATGAGCCCAAAAATAGCCCCTTTTATACAATATTTGACATTCGTATTCCTTGCATAAAGTGGATCTAAATGTAATTTCTGAACTTATGGTTTATTTAGGACAAAATAGAGAGTTTATATGAATTGTCCCCATTTCCGAGCAGTTGGCCTAGGAGGTTTTTTATTCGTCGTAGCCTTGGTCATACCCGAGGGGCTAACGACAATGGAGGCTATTGGGTATGGATGACTATTACCACCTTGCTTATTTGTTATAATTTTGCGTTGACATGAGTATCAAGTGGCTTGGTAAGACTCGATGTAATGTTTTGTCGTTAAGGGGAACCTCAAACACTTTAATGCTATAATTCTTTGTTGGGGATCACTATGTCCCTATGGCGACTTGAAGGGGGAAAGTAACTTAAGTTACTTCATGATTTTTTATTATCTCTAGAGGGGGTCGATTGGGGCCTTTTTGGGTCACTTGTTGCTTGGGAGAATGACATAAAAAGAGTTTGGGAAGAAAGAAAGCTCATTCTTGCACACTCACATATTTTTCTTATTGAGCAACTATTTGCAATCTTCTTACTTGTGGAGTAAGATCCCATAAAAACCCTAGCTTTGATGGTGAGAGATCCATTCCTAGCTAGTAGGGCACTCTTCGGTGGTGAAAGATCCACCCTAGTTTGTCATTTTGGAGTTGATTCAGGTTATTATTCACGAGATATTTTTCGAGATTCTAGAGAAGGGTTTGGAGGGTTTCGAGAGACATTTTTGTGGAGATAAATCAAAGGGCACTCTTCGGTGGTGAAAGATCCACCCTAGTTTGTCATTTGGGAGTTGATTCGAGTTGTTATTCACAGATATTTTTCAGAGATTCCAGAGAGAATAGTTTTGGAGGGTTTCGAGACTTTGTGGAGATAAATCAAAAGGTCTCAAATCAGATTTGTTGCAGCAATCAAAGCAGGGTTTGGTGCAGATTTTGGAGACATTTTCGTGGGTTTTCAGCCTTTCCCTTAGGGTGACGTCAGCCCTAGGGTTTTGCAGCAACTTTTTGGAGGTCTCCAAGTGTTTGTTTCCAGATCTGGAGGTTGGGCTTTCTTCTATATCGTTGGTAGATGTTATTTCCAGGACATCCAGAGTTTTATCTACTCGGTTCAGTTCGCAAATGTTGTTTTTTAGGGTTTTCAAGCCAATATTTCCAGATCTACAGTTGGACTTTCATTCATATTATTAGTAGATGTTATTTCCAAATTTTTAGAATTTATCACTTGTATTTGAAAAGTTATGAATTTTTGAAGATTTCCAATTGTCTAGGGCTTTCTGAAATTTTCTAGCAGTTATCTATTATTCAAAAAATTCCAAAAATATTTTTCTAGTGTTTGTTATCATTGTTGCAAACTCTCTATAAAATTTCATGTGTTTTGAGCAAGTATTTTGTGAGATATCAATTAAAACCAGTTCACTGCCCTAGCTGGTTATTTCTTGCAAAAATCCGAATTTTTATTTGTTGCAATTTTTATATATTTTGTGAATTTTTCAAGTGGTATCCCACAAGGGATATTTCAGTGGTATCGAGTTGTTCCTCTAGCTTGTTGGATTGAAAAGATGGGTGGCAGTAAGATTTGGGTCAATGTTTTAAAAATCGGTCAAACCAGAACCGGAACCGGCCGGTTTGACCTTTTTGCACGAACCGTTCAAGAAACCGGATCGGTTTGACCGGTTTTAGCCCAAACCAACCAAATTTAAGACTGCTTTTCCTTCTCTGCAACATGATGACTTAAAAAAAACGTTTTTTTAATTGTATTTTTTAACGTCTCTAAACCCTAATTTGGTGTTATAAATACACCCCCTCTATTCACTTCACACCTCTCTCATTGAGCATTTGTGAGCATTTGTGAGCATAAGATTGAAGAGTTTATTTTTTGTAGTGAGCTTGGAAGTTGGAGGCTTGGAGCTTGTTTGGCATTGCTTGTGGGCTCTTTGTGGTGATATTGGCATCCATTTGTGAGCACCTCACCTCTATTTGTGAGCACCTCTCTTATTTGCAAGGATTTGGAGGATTGGGGCAGCATTGAATAGTGTTCATTTGGAGTGAGTTTGGGCGTTGTTTGGCATCAAGTGTGGGCTCTTTGTGGTGGCATTTACATCTACATTTGGAGTGTGGACTCTTTGTGGTACCGTATACAAGCTTGGAGCATTTCTTCACCTCATTTGTGTGCACATTGAAAGGTATGTTACATTTTAAACTTGTCCCTTATTTGTAAATTTTATTAAATAAGAAATATGAAATTTATTTTGTTTTTATTTGCATTTTCAAATTTGTTTACATTTCTGCAATGGCCCTCAAAACAAAAGACCCTACATGGACCCATGCGGAGACGTAATTGATGATCAAATTTTTTGTAAATATTGTAAAAACACATCAAGGAGGGTGGGGGTGGGATTCATAGGTTGAAACAACACTTGGCTAGTCAAAGAGGCCAAATTACCCCATGTGATGCACCCGATATTGATGCCATTAGGTTGGAAATGAAAAACATGCTTAAAAACATAGATAAGAGAAGGCTAGGCAAAAAGAGATGGAAGTGAAATAGGGTGTAATGTCCCCTTCTAGGACAAGTTAGGAATTAACACAAATCTGATCACACACAGCTGTAAATAATTAATTTCCAAACCCCAACTGCTGCAAACTTCAAAAATTAATTCCCGCTTAACCGTTCATGCAAAAATCTTCAAACTTTGGATTTTGGGTCACAAAAATATGAAGAACAATATGCAAAAATCAGATTTCGCACAGCCAACCCGAAACCCTAATTTTGACCTAAAAAGTAGGTCGCCCAACACTTTTAGGGCACAAAAACCCCTCCAAAAATTATGAAATCAATTTATCCTTATTCCTCCTAATTTATATAATCAAATGCAATATTAAATCAACCCCAAACCGCAGATCTGAAATAAATATTAATTTACCGTACCCAGAAAAGCCTGCAGACAAATGAAATATTCTAAAATTGATATCTCACTCAAAACTCAATATTTCTTCACCAAATAAAATGCAGATTGTTCTATAAATTAAGATCTTTCCAAAGAACTAAAGATCTGAATTTTGTGACAGCCGAAAACCCTCCAAAACAGCCCCCAAAATCCTCAACCCAGTCGCTAGGGTTAGAATAAGTTTACTGCATTAAAAATCAGATCATAAAACACCCAACAATCATCAATAACATCCAAATATCCTCCTCAAATAAATGCGCCACTTATCCAAACAAGTCGCCAATGCTTGCAAGCATAAATCATACAAAGAACATACTTCAACACAAGATAACTCAACAAATGGAACAAGAGAGAATACTTCAATTGATCAAACCAGCTTACTAACTTCCCACGCAAGAGAGAGAGAGAGAGAAAGCTTTAATGGGCATGGAGCATAAAATAAATATCATCATCATAACATAAGTCTACCAATGATCCTAGCACTCCTTTTATAAGCAAGGAAGCACAAAATTCAAAATCCCTAGGAGAGGGAAATTATTAAATAAAAGCAGTTTATTTTCCCTAGGTGTGGCGTCCCTTTTTAAAAGGGTGATTTTAATATTTAAAAGCCACCTAAATATTATTTAATTAATTCCCCTTTTTAATTTGCATTTTGGGAATTTAATTAAATAATTACTTGCTCCATAAATATTAAATAATTAAATAAATATTGTTTTATAATGTCAAATGATAAAAATCACTCTCCAAGCAATATTATAAAATTATTTAATATAATTTTCCCCTTGCAACATCCCTAAAGCCCACGGGGAATGATAGGCTAAGGGTCTTCAAAAATGGGGACATTACATAGGGAGGAGGGAACATACCTTGAGTGTTGAAGGATCTTGTTCTGACCCTTCTGTGACTGTTAGAGACCCCTTTCGGTATATGCCTCCCCCAACAACTCATAGTCAAGAAAATCGGCCCCAAAAAAGAAAGACCATTGAAAGTTTTTTTCCATCTTCCATACATGCTACTACTAGTGCCTCCATGCCAACACAAAATCAGCCCACCTTGGATAACCATTGGAAGAAGCAATCTGAAAGAAGCAACTTTTGAGTACATTGTTAAATGGTGGTATGATGCAAATATCCCTTTCAATGTTGCCCGCTCACCTTATTACTGCCGATTTTTTATTCCATTATCTTTTGGTAAGGGCTTCAAAGGCCCTAGTATGCATGACTTGAGAGGATCACTTTTGAAGAAAGAAATTGCATCCATAGATGAATATTTGAAAGGTTGCAAAGCTTCATGGGCCAAAACAGATGCACTATCATGTCGATGAGTGGAGTGATGGCAAGAACCGCACAATAATAAATTTTCTTGCCTCTTGTCCATAAGGTACAATGTTTTTGAAATCGGTAGATGCATCGATTGGGTGAAAGATACAAATTTATTGTTTGAGCTTTTGGATGAGATTGTTTTAGAGGTGGGGTGGAAAATGTTGTACAAATCATAATAGATAATGCCTCTAACTATGTTCTTGCTGGTAAGATGTTAGAGGCTAAACACAAAACAATATTTTGGACTACATGTGCTATACATTGCATAGACCTCATGCTTGAGGATATAGGGAAAAAGATTGGATCAAGAACACTGTAGAGCATGGCAAAAGCATCACCAAATACATCTACAATCACTCATGGGTATTGAACCTAATGAGGAAGAACACTGAGGGCAAAGAACTTGTTAGGCCAACCATCACGAGATTTGCAACAAACTTCCTCACGTTGCAATCTCTTATTTCCCAACAACAGAACTTGAAAAGGATGTTTTCAAGTGATGAATGGAATGCATCAAAGTGGAGCCGGAAACAGGATGGGAAAGACACAAAGAAGAAACTTTTTGATAATTTATTTTGGAAAAAAACAACAAAGATTGTGAAAGTTGCCAAGCCTCTTGTTAAGGTGTTGTGGTTGGTGGATGGGAAAAAATTAGCCATGGGCTATATTTATGAGGCTATGGATCAGCAAAGGAGCAAATAAGGGCGATATCTGAAAGACGGGGTAACTAAGTATGGGCCTATATGGGAGATCATAGATAATAGATGGAACAATCAACTCCATCGGCCTATACATGCAACTGGGTATTTCTTGAACCCGAAATATCATTACAGAGCTCAACTTGGAGAAGATCAAACAGAAGAAGTAAAAGATGGTTTGTATGAGTGCCTAGAGCGCAAGGTCCCCGATGAGATGCAACAACTTGAGGTTCACCGACCGATCACTTCTTGGAAGCCATAGGTACCTTTGGGAAAAACCTTGCAAAGATTACGCAAGAAATGTTGACCAACCGTAAGAAATTCTAAGCTTTTTTAAGTTCATTTGATTAAAAATTTTAATGAATAATCATGAATTTTTAGCATAAGACAATCTTTATCTAATTTGTTGAATTACGCTTTAACCTTTAAGTTATAAGTTTTGTTTTACTTTTAATTTTTAACTGTGTTTTTAACTTTTTATCATCATTGTTTACTAATTAAACATTTACATTTTTTATCGCAGCACATTGGTGGGATTCATTTGGTAGTCAGTGTCCTCAATTGCAAAAGTTTGCAATTAGGATCCTGAGCCAAACTTGCAGTGCTTCTGGGTGCGAGCACAACTGGTCCGTCTTTGAGCGGATTCACACGAAGAAGAGAAACCGTTTGGAACAACGGTTGAATGATCTTGTCTTTGTGCAATACAACCTTCGGTTAAAGCGCGGCCAAATTGAAACCGACAACCTGACATTGATCCCATTGTCTTGGATGATATAGATCCAACCTCAGAATGGGTAGAGGAGAGTCAACCAACAAAGTTTGATCCCGATGACTTGGGGTGGATGGGTTTGGATCAGGAATCTGATGAGCCATTAGCAGCACCGCCGCCATCGTCACAGACCACACAAAGAGAACTAGTCGCACTCGTCGTCTACTCCCGAACCCGTGCAATACAATTGTTGCACATGTACCTGAGGATTTGGATGAGTCCTCAGTCAAAGCCAAAGGCCGGTGATGATATTGATGAGAATGACCTTGAGGATTCCATTTCCAGTAGCGGTGCAGAGTTTGATGATTGATCATTGATGTCATCTAGTTTATTCTAGAGTTTTGTAACTTGTAGTATTTTTAATGTATCAATGATCATAGCATGTTGTTTTTTTGGAGTCTCGAACTATGGAGGCCATTTAGAGCCTCATTGTTTATGTATTTTGTTTCGAAATCTCATATATGATATATGTATTGTGTATTGGACTTGGAGTTCGTGCCATTTTGCTATAAACACCTTTCTTGCATATATATAAGAGCAAACTTTGCATATTTTGTGTAATTGTTGGAATCATGGTTTTAACCTTTCAAATATATTATTTTCATTACGTAATTTTTAGTAAACCGGTTCATTAAGTTTGAACCATCCGGTTCCGGTCC
This sequence comes from Taxus wallichiana var. yunnanensis, assembly GCA_018340775.1. Taxonomy (NCBI): domain Eukaryota; kingdom Viridiplantae; phylum Streptophyta; class Pinopsida; order Cupressales; family Taxaceae; genus Taxus; species Taxus wallichiana. The sequence continues at coordinate 850,603,877 of CM031239.1, forward strand.
GGTTCGTTCGGTTCGATCCGGACCTCGGTTAATTCCGAGTCCGGTTTCGATTTTTAAAACATTGATTTGGGTGTTGATTTGATGAAACAATTATTCACCAACATGGTGAAGCAACAGGAAACTACTAATCTCTATTTGAGCCATCTCACTGAGAGATTAGCACAGTAGGCGAGCTTGAGACTCAAAAGCGATAGAGAGGAAACTAGCAATATGGGGCAGCGGGTCCATAGAGGTGAAACTGGAAATTCAAGGCAGCGGTCTCCCCATTCTTCTACCAGGCATTTGGGGCTTCATGAACCCTTGTTCTTGAAGGATCCAAAAGTTTCACAGGTAAGGCAGCCAACATATGTTTTGGATGAGGAGTCTTGTTGGGAAAGGTACCAATCATTGAGCGAGGGCTTCAGGGATAATATGCCTTTCACAAAGTACTTTGCAGAATGAAGATTGGTAGCAAACCCAAGAGAGATCATCAACTATAGGTACCTGAGTTACAAAGGAGATTGGGACAAATCTCCATTCCACACTTCAATGGTTCTAAGAAGTGTACCGCATGTGATCCCCGGATTCAAGTTGAAAACATACTTTGACTTGAATCCCATGCATGAGGAGGATGCAATTAAGTTTGCAATCCTACATCTTGAGGGAGATGTACATGACTGGTGGCATCATGGACTGATTACATAGGGGCACATACATATTGATACTTATGCAGAGTTCACACAGAGGTTGATGAGCAAATTTGACAGGAGGGACCCTGACAAGCATTTTAGGGAGTTGACTCACTTGAGACAGACAGGTTCTTTAGATCAGTACATTGCAGATTTTTAGAGATTATCAGTCATGGTACCTAATGTTTCGGAGATGAGGTTGACCTCACTTTTCACAACAGTTTGATGGATGCTCTAGCTGGATTTGTGAAGGCATTTGAGCCTTCTTCATTGCATGATGCTATTAGGAGAGCACGGGATTTGGAGTTAGCCACTCCAAAGTCAAGGTTTCCACCTCAAGTTCAGCAAAGGGAACCTCCATTTGGATCAGACGAGCTTCAGCAAAAGGAGCCTCCACCGAGGCAAGAGGTGGTTAAGAAGCCAGTCATTTCCAAAGAGCTTAGGGATGAGTTGAGGTGAAAGAAACTATGTTTCGATTGTTGTACACCTTGGGCTCCAAGGCATGATTGCACAGGAAAAGGGAGGGCCCAATTCATTGAAGTCTTCGAGGAGAGTGAGGGTGACAGAGGTGAGTTAAAGACCCACGAGATGGATGATGGAGATGGAGTTGCGTTGGATAGTCTTGATGTGGAACAGAGGAAGAGACTTTTCCTCGGGAAATTATAGCCACATTGTCTAGTACTCCGATGTACAAGGCATTCAAGATTAGAGGAGTTATGCAGGGTCAGCGAGTTGTGGTACTCATTGATAGTGGGGTTACCCACAACTTTATTGATGCATCGTTGGTTGAGAGACAAGGTTTGCAGACGGAGGACTTTGAGGGCTTCAACATTGTTGTAGCCAATGGGGAGCATATGAGATGCACACAAAGAGTTCCACAATTGAGCATCACCATGGGTAACTACACAGTTACCGATGATTTCCACATTGTTGGTATGGGAGTGACCAACATAGTGTTGGGAGTGTAGTGGCTTCACTCTCTTGGTGAGTTTCGGACTAACTTTTAGATGATGGAGCTGAAGTTTAAGTCCTGGGGGCAGGAATGTGATCTTGTGGGGATTATCTACAGGAGCACCTAGAGTGGTTGTAACGAGGGGATGGAGAGGACTTTCCACCATGATGAGGGGTTTTATTACTGCGGGCTGATGTGGAGTCTGATGGATGTGGGTGTTACCAGTAGTATTGCATATGAGACGATTCTGAGTTTGGGGTCACAGTTCATATCATCCGAGTTTATCGATATGTTGGTTATCTAAGGTTTCGGTAGACTGGAGATCTCATTTGTTTGTTGAGTACTCCAAGAACCAACACACTTGTCGGTTCTGGATGGTCGCATACAGGATGATAGCTGAGATTGGGGGATGAGATGATCTTCTACTAGGGCAAATTGTACCTTGTGTCAGATTCATGGTTGAGGATGGAAATATTGCAACATGTGGATTGTTCTTCCGTGACTTGACACTTGAGCTTCGATGAGACCTACAGGTTCATATCGAGAGAGGTTCAGATGGCATGGGTTGAGGGAGGATATCCTCAACTTCATACAGGGATGTACAATTTGTCGTTATGACAAATCGGAGCTTACAGCACATCATTTTCGAGTCGACATGGGATAGCACTCCTATGTATTTTACCGTCTTTCTAGGCACAAAGGACACTTCACCCATGTGTTAGGTAGTGGAGGACAGAGTGACTATTTTTCTAGTTATTTAGTAGGTTCACACTCATCACAAGAGGTGAACTATGTAGAGTTGACATTGTCGGTTGACCATTTATTGGAGTCTTGGGATTTTTCCCCACGGGACACATTGAGATACATCATGAGGAGCCTTACTCTTACACGAGTGTGGGTCATGTGGGAGAGTTAGCACACTTTACGCGTATACAAGTTGTTTCATAGGTTGATCTAGGGGATTCTACAGGATTCAGAGTGGACTTTCATACCCAGGAGTTGATTGGAGAGGTAGTGAGTGATCACATGATGATGGTATCAGATTGGCAGGGATTGGACAGATTGGCAGTCCCGATGTGGGTACCAATAGAGAGTCGGTTTGGGTATCATTCTACTTCACATGACAGCATTGTTCTCTATACGACATGGAGGTCATGATGACTACATGGGGTTTCTTGGTTACTTCGGATCACACCGATCTTTGGTTGACTACAGGGTGAGGTGGAGAAACTTACTTTGTGGTATTCAGCTTCTGCAACATGACAAGATAATGCTTGGGGTCAAGCATTTCTCGGGAGGGGAGGATTGTAATGTCCCCATTTCTGAGCAGTTGGCCTAGGAAGTGTTTTATTCGTCGTAGCCTTGGTCATACCCTAGGGTCTAACGACACTGGAGGCTATTGGGTATGGATGACTATTACCACCTTGCTTATTTGTTATAATTTTGCGTTGACATGAGTATTAAGTGGCTTGGTGGGACTAAATGTTATGTTTTGTCATTAAGGGGGACCCATAACACTTTAATGTTATAATTCTTCGTTGGGGGTCACTTATGTCCCTATGGCGACTTGAAGGGGGAAAAGTAACTTAAGTTACTCTATGATTTTTGATTATCTCTAAAGGGGGTCGATTGGGGCCTTTTGGGTCACTTGTTGCTTAGGAGAATGACATAAGAAGAGTTTGGGAAGAAAGAGAGCTCATTCTTGCACACTCACATATTTTTCTTATCGAGCAATTGTTGTTTGCAATCTTCTTTCTTGTGGAGTAAGATCCCATAGGAACCCTAGCTTCGGTGGTGAGAGATTCATTCCTAGCTAGTAGGGCACTCTTCGGTGGTGAAAGATCCACCCTAGTTTGTCATTTTGGAGCTTGATTCAAGGTTGTTATTCAAAGATATTTTTCAGAGATTCCAGAGAAGGGTTTTGGAGGGTTTCAGAGACTTTTTGTGGAGATAAATCGAAGGGTTTCAGATCAGATTTGTGGCAGCGATCAGAGTAGGGTTTGGCACAGATTTTGGAGACATTTTCATGGGTTTTCAGCCTTTCCCTTAGGGTGACATCAGCCCTAGGGTTTTACAACAGCTTTTTTGGAGGTCTCCAAGTGTTTGTTTCCAGATCTGGAGGTTGGGATTTCTTCTATATCATTGGTAGATGTTATTTCCAGAAATTCAAATTTTATCTATTTTCTAGGGTTTTATCTACTCAATTCCAGATTTGCAGCAATGTTTTTTAGGGTTTTTCAGGCTGATATTTCCAGATCTGGAGGTTGGGCTTTCATTCATATTATTAGTAGATGTTATTTCTAGATTTTCATAATTTTATCACTTGTATTTGAAAAGTTATGAATTTTTGAATATTTTCATTGTCTAGGGCTTTCTGAAATTTTCTGGCAGTTATTTATTATTCAAAAAATTCCAAAAATATTTTTCTAGTGTTTGTGAGATATCAATTAAAACCAGTTAGCTACCCTAGTTGGTTATTTACTGCAAAAATCAGAATTTTTATTTGTCGCAATTTTATATATTTTGTGAATTTTTCAAGTGGTATCCCACAAGGGATATTTCATTATATCATGGTTATTCCTTTAGAATTCATTGTTATCTTTCTTTTAGCTATTTCTATTGATTATTGGGAAAAAGATGTCAATTTGTGCATATGCATTTCATACTTACTATAATTGTGGAATAAGGCATTTTGAGCATTGAGCAACAGCTACAACCAGCCTTGGAAGATCTTCAAAATCTCTCATATCACTGCATTAGCTTCAGAGGTTTTTTCACTAGCTCCAGAGATGTTCAACAGATTCTATGAATGGCTCCTTAAGCATATGTTTGGGAAATAGTAAAAACAGTCATCAAGAATATACCCAAACCTAAATCTTATTGCATACTCAGATTCCTCTCGAAAATTATGCAATTTCAAAAAAAAATCATCTTGATTCGAGTTCGTATGCAAAAGTTATAGCCATTTTAAGCTTGCTTGAAGTATCTCAACTTGCTTCGGACTATCTCAGCTTGCTTCAGAGTATCTCAACTCGCTTTTAAGTGTTTTGTTTCAACTCGCTTCGGAGTCTCTTTGGGTTGCTTCGAGTTGGATATTAGAGCTATGAGGATGAATACTAAAATTGCAGAGATGAGCATAATTCCAAGGGTGGTATTGTGATCTATTTTTGGAAGTCATTCTAAAAATAGATATTTCTATAAGTATTTTATTATTTGTAAAATAAGGAGAATCAATATTCATTTTGATTCTCAAACAATAAAGTAATAAAGTCGGATTGTTAGTTGGAGTTAGATAAGCTCTCTCCATATTTTGTGGAGATTGATGCTTTTGGATAGATTGCAATCTTAGTTGATAAAGATGTATTCCTTAAAATAAGGAGGTGGTTGGAAGCATGGAATTATAAATGCAACCTCCCACACCTTTGAATGTAATCACCATTTTTCTAATCAATTCAATCTAAGATTCCATTCTATACATTTTGTAAATACGTATTGATTAAAATCCTCTTCCAAGGAATGAGTTGGCCACTCATTCCAAGGAAGATGGACATGTATATTTATGTTTATATTTTTGTTATTCTATAATTATTTTTGTATTTTTATTTTTTTACTTTGTAATTATTCTTTGATGTACATTATTGTAAACTGCGGGTCTTTTATGTGTTTATTTTTAATTCTGTAATTTCCTTTCCTACAAGTGTGTTTCCCTTCCTACAAAGTGTTTTAATTTCATGCAAGTGTGAATTTACTTTCATGCAAATGTGCTTTTAAATTCATGCAAAGTGTGTTTCCATTCCAGTAAGCGTGTTTCAATTCCTACAAGTGTGATTTGATATTTCTACCAAAGTGTGGATTTTTGGTAGAAGGGGCCATCAACAAATATTTCTTTCTCCTTTTGCATACAACCTTCGGACACCACCCCTGGATTAACATTCTTTAATGAAAAGGATTGACGACCCTCATCAGTCTTTGATTGGTACTTAATTTGAAAAAGGCGACATTACAGTCCTCCCTTCTCAAAATTGCTTGTCCCAAGCAATTGCAAATTTGGATGCTCCAATATTGCTGCACTTTCCCATGTAGCATCTTCAAGGGGCAATCCCTTCCAACGAACCAAATATTCCTTGATACTTTGGTTCCTTAACTTCTTCTCACAAACTTCCAAGATACTTTCCAGAATTAGAACCAACTTACCCTCCTCATCTAATGGTGGCAACTCAAGAGAGGGAGTAAGGTGTTGTCCAAGTGCCTTTTTGAGGCATGAAACATGAAAAACATTGTGTATTCTACTATGTTCCGGAAGCTCAAGTTCATATGCAACATTTCCCACCTTTCCTTTTACCTTGTAGGGACCATAGAAATGTGGTTTCAGCTTCTCTGCACCACTTTGAGAGAAGATTGCCTATAGGGCTGCAACCTCAAAAACACCATATCACCTACCTCAAATGACCTCTCTTTCCTATGCTGATCTGCATATAGCTTCTGCTGATTTTGGGCACGTTGGAGGTTTTCTTTGAGCTCTTTCAAGATATCATGGCTTTACTGAATTAAATCTTTGGCCCTTGGCACTCTACTATCCATCATAACCAAATCAACAAAGGAAGGGGCATCATAACCATACAAAGCTTTGAAAGGAGACATACAATAGACATTTGAAAGGTGGTATTGTAACAAAACTCAGCCATGTATAACCATTTCATCCATGCTAATTGTTTCCCATCAATGTAATTCCATAGGTAGCCTTCCACCCATTTATTGACTTTTTCTATTTTAGGATGGTAGCTAGCACTAAGTGTGAGTTAGTACGTGTCAAATGAAACAATTCTTGCCAAAACATGCTCATAAATCTGTTGTCCCTATCACTCACTATATCCTTGGGCAGCCCATGAAGTCTAAACACTTCCTTAAAAAACACATCAGCCACTATAGGTGCATTGTACTTAGCCGGAAGTGGACAAAAATGAGTGTATTTAGTGAGTCTATCAACCACAACATATAGACAATTCTTACCTTGAACCATGGGCAGCCCTGATGAAGTCCATGGAGATACTTTCCCATTTTTGAGTGGGAATAGGAAGAGGTTGTAGGAGCCCAGCTGGAAATGCATGTTCCACTTTGTTTTGTTGGCACACTAAACACTCCCGGATGTATTGGAGTACTTCCCCTTTTAGGCCTTTCCAATAGAATCTTTCTCTCACATGTTTGTAAGTCTTGAAATAACCCGGATGACCAGTTGATGGGTCATCATGAACAACCCTTAATATTTTACTCTTCACCTTTGATTCAAGCACCAAATAAACCCGGTTCTTGTAGAGAATGAGCCCATCCATCATTTCACCCTCAAAAATAGCATTAACAAACTTATTTTTGACATACTTTGGTTGTAATCAAATACTTCCAATCTGCTGCTATCTTAGATAAAGAACAAAAATATGATTCTCTTGACAAGGTATCTTCTACCAAATATTTGACTTGAGGATTTTTCGGAAGCATACCTTGAAGTGTCACCTTCTTGCCCATGTCCATAAAGCTCATTTCCATGTTTTGGTAATTAAAAGTGAGTTCTCCCAATGAATGCAACCATTGGACCCCAAACACGAGATTAATACCAATCATGCTAATCAAATAAAAATCAGCACATACCTCATGCTTTCCCAATGTGAAGAGGAGTTGGGGGCACCTCCTTGTGCATGTCAAAGAGTGGCCATCCATTATCTTAACCGTGAAGCCTTTGAAGTTTTCTACCTTCAAATCCAACTTGGCCACCAAGCACTCACCAATGAAATTATGAGTGGCTCCACTATCAATCAAAACTATGACCCTCTTGCATACATACATATACCAGCTAAAAAGTCTCTCCACTTTCTCCCTCTAACAGTTTACGTAATTTTTTTAATAAAATATAAATGATAAATGAAAAACAATTGCTCAAACTTAAATATGTTTTCTTCGAGCCTTATCCATTGGGCAACCTAAACCAAACTTTATCCTTGTCGAACATGAGAATACAAACTCAAAGTGAGTGTAAAATCATGTGCACACACAATTGACCTTCCTCTAGATTTTGGCATTTGGCATTTGGCATTTACCATCATGCAACTTTGACCTCTTTGATTTCAAACTTGCCTCTATGGACCACTCTAGCGCTACTCCTTGAAGATTTCTGAAATGTCCCACTTCCTAAGATAATCATGACGAAGACCCTTAGCCCATTTGGTCTTCCCAACGGCTAAGGAAGAAATTAAAGGGGTGACTTAAGTTATGATATTTTATTATAAAGTGCAAAAATAAAATAAAATATTATAAGCACATATAATGAATTTGGTGTCCCCAAGATTTCACCCTAAAATCTAGGACTACCCTTTTTAAATTTTTCGTTCTTTTTAAGTGAAGGGTCATGTTTTTGTGTTTTGTTTTGCTTGCGGTTGTTCGCATTGCTCAAAGGTATCTCCAGAAGTCATAAAGCCACGTTCGTCAAATACCCATATGCAAAAGCTCACTCAATTCCCTTCCCAGACTTAGTCTGGTTATATAAAAGCGTTTTATTTATTTTTATATTAAATAAATAAAGTTCTTTTAAAAATAGATTGAGCTAAAATTGGGAAATTTGGGTTATATAAAGCACTTCACCCCATCATTGTTACCACACCAGTATTACTTTCACCTCAAAGTGGAGCATTCACCCGGGAAGAGTTTTACAGACTAGCTAATTGGAGAATTCTTTTCGAGCAATTGCCCATAGCTTCTTTCAGGTATTTTGTTTTTATTTATTTCTTTTGTGTTCTGGTTTTGGTTTTCCTTTGTTTTTCACCTGGCAATCACCGTAGCCTTCTCTTTCTTCCTACGCCTTGGGTTTTTATGAGCTCCCCATTGTTTTTATTGCAAGTCAACTTGTCCCAGCTGTAATTAATTGTATTCCCGCAAGCATTCAGGCCAAGTCATGGTTTTTCAGGCATGTGCAAAGTCTAGTTGCAGTTTTTAAGAGGCAGAGGTTTTCTTTAATGCAAGTCGTGGATTTCCAGTGCTTTGTCTACCAATTGCAAGTTGTTGTCACCCTCCAAAATTCACGATGGTCTTTTAAGTGCAAGTCGTGGTTTTTAAAACCTTTGTCTGCCAATTTTGAGCTGCCCTTCCTTTTCAATTTCCACGCAAATATTAAAAGAAGGAAATTGCAAGCTAAGTCGTGGATTTTGGTTGCCTTCCTCCCTGAATTTCCACGCCATTTTTAAAAGGAAATTTCACCTTTGCAAGTTGCCTTCCTTCTCTAAAATTCACGTTGCCTTCCTCCTTGAAAATCCACGCAATATCATAAAGAGCCAAGGCAAAACGTTTTAGTGCAAATCGTGGAAATACAAGTTGCCTTCCATCTTCCATTGTCACGCAAGTCTCTTAAGTGAAAATCAACGCAGCCTTGTGTAATTTAAAGCAAAAGTCACTTAACCAAGTCGTGGTCTTTAGCTGCCTTCCACCTCTAATTTCCACATTGCCTTGTCTTATCAATTTCCACACAAATATTAGGAGTTTGCAAGCTAAGTCGTGGATTTTTAGCTGCCCTTCCACTCCAATTTTCACGCAAATATTAAAAGAAGATTTCACTTTTGCAAGTCGTGGTTTTTGAATGCTTTATCCTCTAATTGCAAGTTGCCTTCCTCCTTCAATTTTAACGCAGCTTTTTAAAGGAGAGTTCACTTAAGTTGTCGTGAATAATCATTGTCTTGTCTTCCAATTAAAAGCAGTTGTCCTTCCACTTCAAAAGCCATGCAACTATCTTCTAAATTGCAAGTATCCACTCTAAAAGCCCAAACGCAGCCCATGTGGAAAATATTCATAAATTGCATGCAAGGTCTCCCAATTAATCCCTCTCAAAGCTCATGCATGTTATTCCCAATCTCCCAGTTTAGCCCACATTGAGCCTACTTATATTTTCCTGCACCCGGAGTAATTCCTAGAATTCAAAGTTGCTCACATGCTATTTTAAAAAAAAAAAAAAGGTGATGAGTTGAATGTTTGTCTGAATTGTTTATAGGAGTATTTCACTTGTGCACATACTTGTGAAAATTAAGTTGAGGTTGATGTCAAATACATTGGAGATATCTTCAGAATCAAGGGAAGCCATTGCAACTTCTGCACAAATAGATCCAGCTCTCACAATTGCAAAAGCTTCTGGTAAAAGTGGAAAAAGGAGATCTCAGACAAAAGTTGGTTCAGGCAAAATGAAGGGTGATGACAAAGATAATCCAACGTAGAACCATGCATAGTGTCCAGGCTTGCTTGAGATTAATGATACAAACATGGGGCATGAGTCTATCAATGAATTGATTGACAAATCTAGGGCAACCAGCAGACATCCCTTATGCGGGCTATAAGGGACAATGGAATTATCCAAGCTGCAACATTTCCGGCTACGGCCCAGTTACCTGAATTTGTTCTAGAATGTGCAAAGTTCTACCATCCTCTATCTAGAACAATCAGGGATGCAACAGGAAAGACAGTGATTAGACTGGATGCACAATTCATCAATTATTGCCTCAAGATTCCGGCAAGACCCATAGTAATTAAAATCAGCATGCAAGAGGCTTTTGATAGGTGGGAGAAGAACAAAGTGGACTATGTGGGTATAATGAACAGGAAATATATGAAGAAGCCTAGGTCGCCATCAAAATTTCCAAGGACTCTTCCAAGGTCAAATGCAGGAGGTTGATGACATCACTCGGTTGTTGTGCAGAATAAATGGGGAAGGTAATGCAAAGAACTTTCACTCATGGATGTATTCCTTCGTCAGGACAATTGAGATCAACAAAGCTAATTCAATGATCAATTGGGCAGAAATCATTAGCAACAACATCGGGAACAACTTAAAAAGGTTAGGCAAACATTCAGTTTTAAAATGACTTCATATCTTGTGTATGTTGTAGCCTCAGACGGGGTATTCTCCAAGTTGGACGAAGAGATACTTTCAAAGGATCCTATCTATGAGTTTTACCCACACTGGTATTACCTAGGTACTACAAGGAATACAGGGTAGTGAATGATGGCTTCTTTTATGAAGTCATTTGCAGGCTTAATAGTGATTTGAGGACAAACAGAGTCAACGAAGAAGCTTGGGAAGTTGTCTCTCAATACATTGTGTTTTCATTCAGTTTGTTGACTTCACTTATCTTAGGGTTAGTGGCTTCTCAGGTGCACCAATCAAGCTACCTAGGTATCCCAATGATAAATGGATTATCATGGAGCTATGCAGGCAGCTCATAGAATTGCATGACTTACAATCAAAGCAACACAGACGGCGGCGAGATAGCTTCCCAATCACAGTGGGCAACTATACTTGTCAGAATATTCACAGAGCCAGAAATATCCAAGCTGAAATGTTTCTTTGCTACGAGCACGAATCTTTCCTAGCCGGATGAATTTTGATCCTTATGGAATAGCAAAGAAGACAATCTCCCAGAATACACGCACATTCCTTCATTGGAAGATTTCTGGATGAAGTGCAAGAATGAATATGAAGTCAGGAAAAGAGATTTCAGCAGACTAACAGCTCGACAGGTTTCTGACTTTGATTTGGCAAGAATACCTGCAGACCTTCCCGATGATGGCCATGTGATACTGGATGCATACCATCAAATGGGAGGAGATAAAGCTGCTCTTCAAAGCAATATAGGTGGTGGTCCTGGTTAATACCTCAAACTGGTTGATAGAAAGAGGACACTGCTTGGATGAAGCGGTAATGCATCAAATAATAAGGAATTCCGGCAAAAAAGAAGCATGATGGTGAAAGCAACAAAAGACCAGAGAAGTTAAAAGTGCTCAAGAGGTCTCAAGCATCGGGTAAAGGAAAGTCTCCAGTTGTTTCACAAGTGCCACTTACTAACGGATCTTCCCTGCATCAACTCACAACACTTCAACAGTTTCGGCATCACAGGAAGTCATGGTTATTCCACTATTGAAGCCAACATCATTCATATACACTCCTCTTCCGCCACCCAGTTCTCCACCTCCTACAGAGGAACTGAGGGCACAGATGGCAGAATTCGAAAGGGCACTTTCCTTAGATGGCACAGAAGGAGAGAGTCATAATACAGTGGTGAATTCTGATGCAACAAGGCCCTAGCAAGAAATGGTGGTACACATTGATGCTTCTCATTCTCCAGATAATAACTTCTCTGCTTGGTTGGCTTTGCAAACAGTTCCAGAGGCTAGGGAAGTAATTAACTTGGAAGAGGAAGACTTGCAAGTTGCTCATGAGCTTGGGAGGAAAAGTTAAAAGGCCTAAAGCTGCCAAAGTGACTTCAAGGTTGGTCATTGAGGAATCAGGGAAAAAGTTTGCAGAATTATCAACTCCAGCTGAAGGGAAGCAAAAGGGAGAACTAATGGCAGCGGATATATCAGTGACTAGAGTGTCATTGGGGCAAGTCACCACTGAGGGATTGAAGCAGGATACCCAAACATTGATAGATACTTTGTTCCTCAAGCTTGACAGGAGAAAGCAGAGAAAGCCAAACTTCATGAGCAGATCTCCCAGTTATGTGAAATTATCACCAAGGTTGCTAAACCTTCCTCACAACCAGTGCTAGTACAGGAACAGGTAAGTTGCCATTTGATCAAAGAGGTTGAAGAAGCAGGTGATAAAATCAAAGCTATTGATGAATGGGAGAGGCAAATCATCCACCAAATGCGAGCAATTCAAAGAAGTACCAACTAGCTTGGAAAGTATGCACAGAGCATTGGCTCAGTTGAAAGAATTGATGACAGGTATAGAAGGTGAGAATGCAATTGCTGAAAGCCACTTGGAGATTTTGGCTAAAATCAATTCACTACCTGAGAGTGTATTGATTGAAGAGAAAATAGCACCAGACGGATCAATAGAAAAGGGTAAGCAACTGGAAATGACAATGTCTTTCCGCATGAAAGTTCTCAAACATATGCTGAGAGAAATGCAGTTGCTGGAAGACAAAATGGAAGAAGTGTCAAGAAGTGTAATCTCTTTCTCTACGGAGGAAGTAATTGATGGTGTCCATTATTATACAAGGTTCATTCCCGACAAACCACCAACTTCCCTTGAAGAATTTCTTCCATTTCTCCAAAAGAAGATTGATGAAGCCGTCATACCTTTCACTTTTGATTCAATTGAGAAATTAGTAAGGCTTCATGCAGATGTCAAGGAATTTGGACCTAGTTTAAAGAGGGTAAAGACAAGCATTGATATTCTATCCAGGGAACTACTAAGGTTCAAGACTGAAAGTGGAGCTATTGCTAAGGCAGATGGGAAAACAATGAACTACATGCTTGACAAATACATTCAGTATCAGAACAAAGGGCAAGTATGAAGTATCACTGCTGGAATGACTTCTTTCTTCTTCTCCTTATTTTCTTAGACAAAAATTGTAAAACTAAAGTAATTGGTTAAAAGTCATTACTTCTAGTTGTTTGAAAAGGTCCTTTAATTAAGAATAGGTGGCAGACATGCAAGGCATTGATTTAGTCTTCAGTTGTAAATCATGCATGTCATGCAAAGAGGAATTCTAGGAGAAAGATTGCCAACTGTTCCTTTTTATAGCTTCCACATGTGGGAGTTCATTGAAAGTTTCCTATTTGTATTTTCCCTCTATGCACTATAAATAGAGGAAGAGCCTACGGGTTAAGGATCACAATTTGTTCATCAAAATTTGTTTAGCAAAGGCTTTTGTAACTAGAGCATTCTTGAGTTTTCAAACTTTGTGTTGGAACCCTTGATGTGATTTCTGTGAAAGTTGGGGATTGAATAAAAGGTGGATTTCTAGAGAACTTTGTGTCTACAGTGCTTTGTTGATTACTCCTATTCAAGGTTCTAGATAAACTTTGTGTTATCTTAGATCTAGGTTAGAAGTTATTTCTTTCCCTCTTTGTTGAATGTTGTGATTTATCTATTTATTTAATTTGTGTGGATGAGACCAACTCTGATAACTATTGGTTAAGTCAGCACATCTTCCTTTCTTCTTTCCCTACTTCTATTTTTCCCCCTTCTGCAAATATCCCATCACAACTGCTTACTTGCTGCCAAATTACCCAATGTGGTTCACGAGCTGAGGGAATTAAAGTAAAACCCCTTAAAGTAGTTATTAGGATTCACCCCTACAAAATAGATAAACATCTTACACGGGAGCCTCACCATTAAATGAGGGAGATTTATCTCATGACTACCTAGGTTTTACGCTGTGCATAAAATCTAGCCAACAAAATTATTATAAACTTAAAAATAGAAAAGGAAAACAAAAAGCAAAAAGCATTTAGCCAAAAATGATTTATCCAAGGAAAATGCGACTTGCTTAAGGAGAAAAAGTAGGTGGGAAAAAGCATTTAATGAGGAAAAAATCTGGTTGGTCATCAAGGGTGGCTATTTGGGTCATAAGTGCTATAAAGGCAAGTCGACTTGCCTTAGGAGGACACCACTTGATTATTTCTCTTATTTCTGATTTTGTCTGAAGCTTATAACTTTGTCAAAAATATTTCTAAAGACGAAACCCTTTAGAAATACTCTCTTGAGGACGAAAACCCTCCAAGAGATCAAGGGGATTCTCCACCTTGGGGTTTCCATTGTGCATCATTGACCCAGTAGTATTATTTCAGTATTTTCTAGTAGTAGAAGGCAAATAAGTTGTAGATTTTGGCAAGGGTTTGAAGAGAAAATTGTTATCATTTTTCTATGCCCTTATTTCAATTAGAGCAACCACCTATGGAGATGATTCATGATGTTCTAGGGCTGATTTGGAGTTGTTTCTAGTTATTATTACTCCTGATTTTTATACATCAAATCATCCCATTTTCAGAATTTTTGGAGTCCTGGAAGTATCATTTACAGTTGTGTCTGAGGGCAGCCTGTCTGCAGATTTTATAAAATTATTCCAGCGTGTTTTGGAGCTCTATTCCGGTATTTCTTTCATGATTTTATCATTATAAATATTGTTGCTTTGTTTGGGCTAAAGATCCAATGGGTTTATGACATATTTCATGCATTTTCTTATCTAGCCCTAGTCGCATTTCTCCTTTATAAATCAGATCTGCATTAAAATAATTGCTATATCTTTTATAATCTGTTTTTGGCTTGAGGGATTTGCCTCAAATTTATTTGGGAGTTGAAAAGTGTCCTTTAGGGGACATTACAGTGGTATCAGAGCAGTTAATCCTCCCAGCCTGTGAGGAAAAGAAGCAAGGTCATATCTAAATGCAATCAGCAAAAAACCATATAGTATATCAAAGAAGAAATACTCCAAAGAAGGGGACTATGGATGATAGAGAAAGACCTCCTCCCAATGATGAGTTGAGTTATATGAATGAGATGTTCTCTAGAGGTAATAGAGAACTGCAGAACCGTTTGATGGAGTCACATAGAGATCTTAGAGACTCCTTTATAGGAGCCATTGTTGATTTGGGTAGAGCCTTACAAGGGATAAGTACGAACTCTCAAGGGAATCAAGGCAATCATGGTGAAGGAAGCTCTTCTAGTCATCATACGGAAAGAGTTTCAAACAAGACTCCTTCCAAATTCTTTCGTGCTAGTTTCCTTCAAAGAAATGAGCCACAAGAGGAGAGGGAGCAGCCACCAACACATGGGTTTGCTGAAGAAATCAATCTATATGGAGATGAGTATGCATCATTGAATCCCAACACAAGGGATTTGCTTTCATTCAAAGACTTTTGCCAGCTTAGAAGAAGCGAGGGACCAAGGAAGAAGGTGAGTCATCCTCAAGAACCAAGGAAAGATATTCAACATAGATTGGGTAAGATCACTCTTCCTACATTTGATGGTACGGATAAATGTTCTGCTAGAGCATGGTTGCAAAAGTTAGATACTTGTCACTAAATCCTATGTATGAGGAAGAGGCTCTTAAATTTGTCACCTTGCATTTAGAAGGTGTGGCTCACAAATGGTGGTATCATGGTCTAGTAACACAAGGACATGGTTCCATTACCACTCTTGAAGAGTTTGGCAAAAGGCTAACAAAAAGGTTTGACAGGAAAGATCCAGAGGTACATTTCAGGGAGTTGGCACAACTCAAGCAAGAGGCATCCATGGAAAGGTATGTTGCTGATTTTCAGAAATTAGCAGTCATGGTTTCAGATATTAGTGAAAGAAGATTAATTGTTTTGTTCATGGAGGGCTTGACCGAACCCCTTAGAGGTTTGGTAAAGGCTTTTGAGCCTCCATCTCTTCAAGATGCTATCAAAAGATCACTAAATCTAGAATTTACAGCGGGAAAGAATAGAAATCTGCAGTTTGGGCAGCAGAAAACATCACCTTTGGGGCAGCAAACAAGTTCATGTGAACCACCAAGGACAACCCCAAATGATAAGCAAGGAGCAGCAGTTAGTGGGCAGCAAGGTAGAGCACAAGAATGGGAAAGAAACAGGTCTGAAATTGAAGCAAGAAATGAATTAAGGAGGAAGAAATTATGCTTTGATTGTAAGGACCCATGGACACCCAATCATCATTGCAAAGGTAAAGGATCTATCCATTACATTGAAGTTGTTTTAGATAATG
Source organism: Taxus wallichiana var. yunnanensis (assembly GCA_018340775.1). Taxonomy (NCBI): domain Eukaryota; kingdom Viridiplantae; phylum Streptophyta; class Pinopsida; order Cupressales; family Taxaceae; genus Taxus; species Taxus wallichiana. The sequence goes on from CM031239.1 coordinate 850,620,015, forward strand.
ATGAGGATGAAGGTAATGCTGATCCAAAAGATCAAGCAAAGGAAGATGAGGTGGTTGTCACAGTGCTACTTTAGCTACATTAACAAGTGTTGCCTAGTTTCTATGTTTTCCATGTGAGAGGTGATCTTCATGGGCAAAAGATCACCATATTGATTGATAGTGGAGCAACACACAACTTCATTGATGAAGATTTGGTTGCCAAATTGGGTTTGCAAGAAGAAGACTTCCAAGGATTCAATGTGATTGTGGCGGATGGACATTCAATCACATGCACCAAGAAGATTCCTCAACTCCAATTCACCATGGGAGGTCATGAGGTAAGTGATGAATTTTATGTTGTTGGTATTGATGGTTTGGATTTAGTACTTGGTGTACAATGGCTTCAATCCTTGGGTGAATTCATCCAAAACTATCAAACCATGGAGTTGAAATTCAAAGTGCAAGACAAGGAAATTGTTTTGCAAGGTATGAGGAAGGGAGTTCCTCAAAGAATGGCAACCAAGAGCATGATAGGAGTATTCCAAGAAGGGCAGATTGCACAAGATGTGAGTGGTGAAGAAAAAAACATAACATTGCAGCAACAGCTGATTTATGAAGAAATTCAGCCTTTTGTGGATCATGGTGACTTCATAAGGTATGGGACAAGTAAAATAATGTCATATATGTTGCATATTCAAATTTGTTTTGAGAAAAGTGATGAACTAGAAGATAAAATCTGCAATCTGCATTATGTAATACCTTGGATGCAACCATGTATATATGAGCATCTTGTGAATGACAAGTGGTGGCAAGTTTTAGCTCATTTAACAAGTACAGGTGCCAAGAATCTTGAAACATTTCAGCATGTTTTGTCTATTGTGCATGACACTTAGACAAAAGAGTTTGGAATTGCTTGAGGGCAAGCAATCTTGGGAAGGGAGGACTGAAATGTCCCACTTCCTAAGATAATCATGACGAAGACCCTTAGCCCATTTTGTCTTCCCGACGGCTAAGGAAGAAATTAAAGGGGAGACTTAAGTTATGATATTTTATTATAAAGTGCAAAAATAAAATAAAATATTATAAGCACTTATAATAAATTATTATAAACTTAAAAATAGAAAAAGGCAAACAAAAAAAAAAGCATTTAGCCAAAAATGATTTATCCAAGGAAAATGCGACTTGCTTAAGGAGAAAAAGTAGGTGGGAAAAAACATTTAATGAGGGAAAATCTGGTTGGTCATCAAGGGTGGCTATTTGGGTCATAAGTGCTATAAAGGCAAGTCGACTTGCCTTAGGAGGACACCACTTGATTATTTCTCTTATTTCTGATTTTGTCTGAAGCTTATAGCTTTGTCAAAAATATTTCTAAAGACGAAACCCTTTAGAAATACTCTTGAGGACGAAAACCCTCCAAGAGATCAAGGGATTCTCCACCTTGGGGTTTCCATTGTGCATCATTGATCCAAAGAGTATTATTTCATTGATCCAGTAGTATTATTTCCGTATTTTCCAGCAATAGAAGGCAAAAAAGTTGCAGATCTTGGCAAGGGATTGAAGAGAAAATTGTTATCAATTTTTTATGCCCTTATTCCAGTTAGACCGACCACCTATGGAGATGATTCATGATGTTCTAGAGCTGATTTGGAGTTGTTTCTAGTTGTTATTACTCCTGATTTTTATACATCAAATCATCCCATTTTCAGAATTTTTGGAGCCTAGAAGTATCATTTACAGTTGTGTCTAAGGGGCAGCCTGTCTGCAGATTTTATAAAATTATTCCAGTGTGTTTTGGAGCTCTATTCCGGTATTTCTTTCATGATTTTATCATTATAAATATTGTTGATTTGTTTGGGCTAAAGATCCAATGGGTTTATGACATATTTCATGCATTTTCTTATCTAGCCCGGTCGCATTTCTCCTTTATAAATCAGATCTGCATTAAAAATAATTGCTATATCTTTTATAATCTGCTTTTGGCTTGAGGGATTTGCCTCAAATCTGTTTGGGGTTGAAAAGTGTCCTTTAGGGGACATTACAATTTCAGATATGCTATTGCTCATTGATAATGATTCTCAACATTGTGAGAATGCTCCAAGAGAGTGAGGCATCTAAGAGGTGTAGAAAGTGAGCAATGACCTCATCAATTTTTGTATATATATGCGACTCTTCATTAATTTTACACCATAGCCAACCCATAAAACGTGTCTAGGCAGCCCCACTCTTTGACCAATTTGCAAACTAGCCATTGAAGGCTCCTAAATGCTACTCGCGAGGGCGACCCTTGTGGTAACCAACACTCTTTGGATTCACCGATAGTGTCTTCGGAGTGCAAAATGTGGATCGAGGATATAGAGAATGTTTATCTAGGATTCCGAGGTGTTCTTATATAGACTACATTGATCCTAAATGAGTTTGGCTAGCAAATAAAGGTGGTTAAGATAGCACATAGAATAACCGAGAGGAGGAAAATGTATTCAAGAATCAAATAAATGTGAATTGTCTCGTGTCAAGGTATGTCAAAATTGATGTTGCCAAAGTGCCAAAAACCAAATTTAAGTGTCTACAGGGATGAAGAAGCTCCATCATCTCGAAACCTAAGGCTATCATGGGCAAGCAAAGACAATCACTCAACAATTGTGTCATCATTAATGTTTTGGTTCGATGGCGGGCATGCAACCAAAAGACGCAACTTGGGAACCTCTTCAACAGCTTCAACAACAATTTTCACAAATTTCAAGCATTGAGACAAAGCTTCCCAAAGGGAGAAGGCATATTACAACTCCAAGTCCTAACTAATTATTACTATTTTGGCATTGTAATAGTCATAGTTTTCATTTAGCTCGGAGTGCCTATTTAGTTTGTGGGACCCACTCTTGAGCATGAGACTAAGGGTTTACAATGAAGCTTGGGGGCCTATGTGGTTGTAAATCAAAAGACGCATCTTGGGAGCCTCTTCAACACCTTCAACAACAATTTTCACAACTCAAGCTTTAAGGACAAAGCTTCCCAAAGGGGGAAGGCATGTTACAACTCCATGTCCTAACTAATTATTACTATTTTGGAATTGTAATAACATAGTTTTCATTTAGCTCGAGTGCCTATTTAGTGCGTGGGGCCGACACTTGAGCATTAGAGTAAGAGCTTCAATGAAGCTTTAGGGTTTATGTTGTTGTTAGGATGAGCCTTAAGCATTAGGGTTAGGATTGCAATGCCTATTTATTGATTTTGTAAGAAAGGGAAATTTGCTTTTGTAAACAAGTTATGCTCTAAAGTAGGTTTCCATCTCGAAGAGGCCTACGATATCTCAATATAAACAAGTTTGAAATTATTTTTTTAGTTCATTAAGAATTTTGGTCTTTCACATTTTGTTATTATGTTTGCATTTAATATTTTGCAAGCACGTTCTAACATTACACAAGGATGAAATAACTAGAATCCATGCTTTGTTTTGCTCCACTACGTGGTACATATGAAATCCCTAACAACTTCTTGATCAAAAGTTTTTGATTTTGATCCACTAGAGGAACCAAACAATAGTGTGAAGATAATTTTGAACCGAACATGAAAAGATATTGGAAAGAAATAAACAATCAGTAAGAAAAAGAATTGATATACCTGCAATTATGAGTTTTGATTCCCTCTATAGCCCAATGCCTCGCAAAATCATTGCCCAAATTAAAGCTCTGGTACCACTTACAATGAACTTGTTATATATCGCAGGAGCAAATTCACGACATTAAATCACAATTCAACATAGGGCATGAACAAGTTAACTATAACTTCCAATAAGAGCAAAATAGACAAAATCCACGCAAAATAAGTGAAATAAATAGCAAAATGTTAAATATATGACCGATCCAATTCAAATATAATTTGTAATATGGTGATCCGACACTCAAGCACTAGCTCCCTATATATAGCATAATTAAGCTATGGGGGACTCCATAATCCCAATTAGGCCAACTACTCCTATTATGAAATATAGATATTATCAAATGACTAAGTCAAAGATTATGCACACCACAAGTCCACCACAGATATCTCAATATACCCAATTAGCTAAGGGTGTAGCATTTACGCTCATATTTATTCTATTAAATCATTTAACTACTTATGAGTGTGGGGCATCATTGCTTGACTAACAAATCTCTTTAGGCACTAATAACAAATTGATTGTCCAAGCTCCTTCAATACCAGTCCTACAAGTATTGCCTTGATTTTTATGATATTTTATATGGGCTAAAAAGAACTTAGCTTAAGCATCTTAACAGCCCTTGTAATCGGGAAGGGTCAATTGTTCATACATCAAATTTCCCCTTCATCGAGGTAGCCATTCTAGCCTTTTGCAATCCCAGATCGGAGGATGGAAAGTGATACTTGGAGAAAACTCACCAAAGGATACTAGAGGGCCTAGATTTATCATGTTATCTCCTAGAGCATAGAGGTCTGGGTGATTCCTCCGCATAGACTCGAAAAATTTTGTGCACAAGGTGACAACTTTCTCCACCATCTTCCCAATTGCAACCTAGCGGACCATCAAGCCATCCTCCTACATTAGGTCAATCACATTTAATTTATGTATTGTGTGCACTTTCTTTCAAGTCTAACAAAGAACCATTCCACACCTTAACATGTCTCACACACATACCTTCAAATTGAGAGTTGATCTAATTCTCTCATTCACAATTAGCACCATGTGCATCTATTATGTCACAACAAAGGGTTCGCCTCAAACTCCTATTTGTTGGAGTGCACACACCTCTAAATTACAAGTCTTTTAGGAGGGTGCACATACTAACCAACTAGTCAAGCAACAGTCCACCATAAATGTTGTCTTAGGCACATATGTTGATTCGATTGATGCCTAGAGATGGCCCAACTTGAGATCCATCTTGGTGACATATTTTGCACCTTTGATTTGATCCAATAGATCTTCAATCTAGGGAATCAACTACATATTCTTCATATTAATTTTGTTCAATGCTTTGTAATCAATACAAAGTTTGCCAAGTCCTATCCACTTTCCATGCTAGCACAATCGAGTTTTGATGCAAGACCATCACTCCACTATGTAAATAAGTCTTGAGTCATCATATTTTGGTTTGATGGGTGTGTTAGTAGGTTCTAGGGGTTACTAGGAGTCATTTAGATGTGGTGGTTTGAGTCTAAGTTTTTCAAAATTTGAATATTTGGCTTTCCCTCCAAAAGTACAAAATGAGTCTTGGAGGTATTTTGGTTTGTAATGGTTGATTTAATGGAATCTTGAAGCTTATAAGCATGTAAGGGGATGAAATGAGGAATAATAAGGTGTCTTAGGTCCTTATATCATATAAGAAGCATGATATGAGTCAAGAAGCCTAAGACTTGGTCTTTGATCTAAGCAACTTAGTGCTATAGCTAAGGTCATTCATGTGATCAATGAGTCAAGAGGGTGTATTTGGTTAGGTACAAGTGGGAAGGATATAAATTTGAAAAATGTAACTAATTTTCTCATTCCCATTCAAATGGAAATCAAAGGAAGCTTCAAGGAAGGACAGTGGTAATGTATTCTGTGGTTGTGTGTAAACTGTGTGCTTGTTGGCTCTGATTGGAAGTCTCATGAATATAGTTTTCTTATTGATTGTGGATGGATATCTAATGCATGTTTGATGGTAATGCCATAAATGACCTGTGTGAAACATTATTTTGCAAGTCTTTTGAAATGTTATGGTGTGTGTATTAATGATTCTTATATGAACTGTGTAGACTGATCAAACTGTGAGGAATTTGAGGGAACCGTGAGTGTAGTGATATTGCAAACTGTGAAAGGAAGTTTGGCACATTGTGAGTGAGTCAAGTGTTGTCTATGCATGGTGTAGGTGGTGTAACCAAACCCTAAATCAAGACCTTTGCAATTTATTGAAGACTCTGCAAAACTGTAACTTGTATTGTGACTGTGATCTCTCCTTCAAGTAGGTTTATTTATATACATGAAATTGTCATAAATGTGAAAGAGGACTCCTGAGTGGTGTACATGTAGAACTATTTATACTCATAGTTTGTGAGTTAAGTATGCTTGGTGGTGAAACTGTGCAAAACTGAGATATAAGTTTGACTGTGATTTTCCTTGCAAAGTGTGTATAGGGAGTTACTTGTTGTGGCAAAAGCAAAGAGCATTGAAAGTTTTTCTCAAGTCTAGGAGAATAAGAAACAAGATAGGTAATTTGCAAGTTTGAATTCCTTTGTGGCAATAACAGTGAAGAGTATTGGTTTCTTGATTTAGTGATGACTGTGCATGATCAGTAAAGACTATGGAAACTCATGAAAGGGATGTAAATTTATGACTGTGACTTTGATGGACCTCTAAAGTATAGAATGCCATTGTATTGTTAGAAGAATAATTCTTTGTCAAGATTGTGTTTTGTATTGTCAAGCAAGGGAGTTTGGAGGTCTGTGGCAGTGAGCATCTACAGCAGGGTAGAAGGAAACTCAAGTGGAAGAGGTTTGACACGTATTCCCAAGAGCTACTGGTAAGACTAACTTGTAAATAATCACTAATCAGACCTTGGTGCAAGATTTAAAGCAATAAATTATACCCTAGTGAAAGTTATAATCAATCCTTGCTTCTCGGGCTTACCAGGTGGATTACAGAGTGGCACAGCTAGGGCTTGTTGTTTGAGGATCCAAATCAAAGTATTCAAACATGAAATTTTGTGTAATTTGTCCTTGTGAAGCCCTCAACGTGTTTCAAGAATAATTTTACAATTCCATTGGTTGAAAAAGAAGAAAACACTGACAGTCTAGGAGAGGGTTTTGAGAACCAGTGTAAGACCTAGTTATTGAGGCTAAATTAACAAAGGAGGTAAGCCTTAAACACTGAGCTACATCTTGGAACTTCACCCACAGATGGAAAGTGATAATGGGTGCTAGAAAAGCCTTTCATCTTGTATTGAAGTTTCCTAGAAAAGATTCTGAGCGTAACAGTCTTATTATGGAAACCTAGTGAGGGTTTGAACAAGAAAGTAACAAATGTGTTAAGGAGAATAATACAAAGTATGGAATACTGAGTTTTTGGGTGCACCTAGGGCTTGGTGAAGAGCAACCAAAAATGATATTAGTTCACTGTGGGTGTTTATAGTTTTCTCCAACCTTAGTTGGTCCAACAGACATTGTCTTAAGGGCATTGATTTGCAAATTTGGGTAAGTAGCAAGAACATAACTCTTGATTCTTTCTCCATGAATTTTGATGGATGATTCTTTCTCCAAGAACAGGGTGTAAGGTGTAAGAAGAGGGTAAAAGGCTACAAGGCTAAGAAAGGGCTATTGGGTTGAAGAGCAAGGTGAAGAAGGACAAATTGCAAGACTTACAAATAGTCCAGTAGATGAATTATTATCACTCTTAGAGTAAGAGGCAGGGTATGCAGATGCACTAGAACTTTTCAAGAGGAAAAATAGACTGATTCTTGCATTTTACAAGTCAAGATAAGAACATTATAAACCTTATATGATCATTCATATGCAGAGGGAGATGCATTTTGATGGTATAAGCTTGTGATAGATGATTTGAAAGTTGTGGTTGATGTTTTGACTACATCAAGTTTCCACAGGGCAACGCACTTAGATGCAAGTAAGTTCTCTAGATTAGTTCTTGAATTTATTTCATCATTCTCCAAACGTGAGCATTGCTACAAAGACCTATTTGGCACAGCCGTGCTACGGGCTAGATCTATCAAGTACTTCAACAAATAGTCGAGTGGGAGTCTTTGGTTGTTGTGAAGATGTATCTGTACTCTACCGTCATTAGATCCATCTCTCTATGTTGTATTATCTAATAATTTACAGGAGTTCGATTAATCACAATGATCTTCTTGTCCTCTTGGGGCTTGACCATGAGAAGCATGAATTTTCCAGCCTGATCAATCACCTTTCTACATTGCTTACCACTGCTAAAAAGATCTTGCCTCTAGTTTTTGTAGTGTTGATCTCCCAAAGTGATGACAACAATTTGAAGCCTTGATTTATAGTTGTGTTACTTCCACGTGTACATCTGCCAAAACAAGACATAACAAAACTCTAGGGATTCCGTGCAGAAGGGCATGAAGGCATATAGGAGACAACATTGTTGGGTGACACGTGTCCCTGACCTAATACACCAAACATGTATAGCTAACAGTGAGGTGTTGGGAAATTCAACTTCACAACCATATAAAATATATTCCTCTAGCTGCCAGAGTTCACAAAGAAGTGTAGAATCGACCCTTAACCCACTTCTATGAGTGGAAGAGGTGCCTACATCTATCTGTGAGGTGGAAACATGTGCCATGACAAGGATTGAATAGAACCATGCCTTCATGATTTGATTTCCTTGTCCACATAGGCACTACTGTTAGTATTGGTTTTGGGGATTATACCTAAACCAATAATGCTCATCTTCCACATAATTGTTTGTCTAAGTTTCAGTTGCTTGTTTGAATGTTGCATCATGTTCCACCATTCTTCTAAGTCAACTTTGATTCTTGCCCTTGAATCGAGGATTCCCTATCATGCAGCTTGTTTTCAAAGTTTCTCATTCTTGTCCACCTTCAACCATGTCTTATTCTTGTAAGAAGTTCTTTATTTCCTTTATGCTTAAACTTTTCTTCAATCTTGACTGCAGACATGGAGGTATCTTACAATGTCCTTAGCTCTAAGAACTCCATTTCTTCTTGGATGTAGAGATGAAAGTCACTATAGTACTTGGGCACTTTGCACCATTTACTGTCATGTAAGCCAACTTTTATAGGCAAGGCATGGAATGCATTGGTATAATCCTGCACCATTTGTTCTTGATCTTGGCACAATTGCTGCCACTTTTTATACTGATCATTGTAGTTTTCACATAGTATTCCTCATTAATGGCCTCTACAAAATCTACCCAAGCTTTACTGGAGTATCTTCACACTAAAGTGTTAAATCATCCTCTTCTTAATCCTCTTGAGTTTTTTGAAGGCCATATTTTTGCTACGTTACCAGGTATTGCCCTAGAGGCCCCCATACCCATATCAGTATGGTCCTAGTACTATTATTGGTCTGGGTACCTTACAAGTCCTTCTATTATCCTAAGGACCCTAATGTTATGGTAAAAACATATTAAAAACATTGATGATCCATATACGACAGACATGAACAAAAACACTCAAAAATATTAAAACCACACACAAATAAGCTGCTGCTGTTAGTCCTAGTGCATATGGGTCTAATGAACCAAATGTTGATTTTGATACTCTCAACGAATAACAATATTATGATTTGTTCACGCAATTCTCGAGTTCAACTATGACCATTGGCTATTTTCCTATTGTGAACTAATAATATAAGCCTACGATATATCATGTCAGGACTCATTTAAGGTTTTGAACTGTCAATTATCAGTAGTGTTTTGTTAATTGTTTTATTGTATTCATATAACATTGTTACTATGGTTACTTTTGTTTATTGTCTATAATTTATATATTTTTAAAAATTGTTAAAAAAATTGTGCATTTTGATTGTGTTTGTTTAAGTCATCTCAAGATGATGTCCACAAGTAGTCATTACCTTAATGACAATTTTCCTTGTGTATTTTTGTAATAATAACAAGGTCAGGGGGCCACTTAACACATACCCACCATAAGTATTTGGTGGTAGGGGAGAATGGTGAATGTAATCTATGGCTTTGGACTTCTCACCCTCTAGCTTCTTTCCCCATTGGAAAAGCTTCTGGAGCATGTAATGTCATTATATGTCACCCTTGTCTCACAATTCTTACCCGTGTGGGATTAACTCAAGCTTTTAAAAGTGCAAATGTTATATTTTCACTGCCAGAAAAAGTATTCATAAAAATACATGATTCTAAGTGTTCAATCCACTTAGCTACTACATTTGCATCAATTGCTCCTTCAAAAATAGTGCTATTGAAATTGGCTTGTACCTTGAAAGGTTTCGGGCCCCTACAAGGTTTTCTTGTTGAAGTCATAAATGTCATGGGCACAACTGGTTTAAGATCTTGTGTGAACAGGTCCTTCTGGATCCTCTGCTTTTCAGGCGCTTTGTTGAGCAACAATCGAAAAGTATATTCAGCTCCCTATTTGTTTGCCATGTAAGTTTGAATTAACAAAAGTAATTTGAAAGTTAATGTGGCTCAAGACTATCTTTCCTATAGTCTGACCTTGTTCTATGGCACATACAAACATGAAACAAACCACTCTGATATCACTTGTACGGATTTTTGGGGCAATCTGGTGGATAGAATCTTGAATGGCTAAACCTAACCTTTTATTACATGAATGTGATTGAAGTAGATAATGCAGAAAACAAAGAACAGCAATGCTCACACGCACAAAAAGAACAATATCTGTAACAATAATGAAATAAACAATGCTATTGATATGAGGAGCATGCACATCAATCTCTATGAAAATATGTGAAGCCATTGCAGTAGATCTATATACAAGAGTCAACAAATGAAGTGGAAGAGGAACCACCAAAACATGGTGTGATTTGTCTTCCAACGGTTACTATGATACTAAATTTGCATTGCTTGTCAGAAACAGCCCAGAACCAACTTGTAGAGAACATAACTCCATTATGACTCGGATCAGCCATTAGGACCACTCACTGGAATCATAACCTACATGGTTGATCTGCCAATGTGGGCAGCTTCTAATCATTTGACACGCCTCTCACAGAACTTGACAGTTCCTCCAGTCATCCATAATGTTTTATCTGTGACTGGATTATAAGCTTTTAGTTATAACTAAGTTCTGGGATCCTTTGGAAAGACCATAACCTCACCATTTGTCCAAAGGTTGCAAAAATCAATGTTTCGGCAGTTTCTCAGGTTTTCTACAGATTCCCCCAGAATGGTCCAAAGGTCCCCACTGGTCATTTGAAGCAGCAAGACTGGAAAAGAATTAAATAAAATAAATGTGCAGAGGTGATATCAGACCAGTAAATGTGAATGCTAAACATAACACTGTCAGAAACAAGTCCCGTAGTATGTATCTCGTCCCTTGACAGATTGAGTTATGATCCAATCGAACACCTTTAAGGTCAAAATGGCATCTTTCCAGAAGATCCAATTAAACTTGATATTAACACCGATTTATCTTCATTTATAATTCTGATTCTCTTAGCATCTAGTGGGCTTAACTTTGGTAAAGATGGAACATTACCACAACTCTGCCCTGGATTTAAACCCCCCAGGAACCACTGGGCAGGTTCCAGGCATTATTGCATTGGAAATCTTGCACATATTTTGTGCCCGGGAAGCAAGACCCCATTTGCGTTCCATTTGGCGAGGATCCCTCTAACCTTCACTTCACCAATCAAACAAAAATTGATTCTTTTCGTGAAATGCATTGCCTCCTGAACCAGATCTTGTTGGTTGTTTAGAAATTAGAAGTATTCTTGGTCATAATTTCTCAAGGATCACATTTCATGAACAAGAATTGTGAGATGCAGAAATATTTTTGGGACATTCAAACTATCATCTAGACCATCAATGCTAGTGCATGCATTTTCTTCAAAATACCATCGAACATTTATATTGATCTACCAAACCTTCGAATCTGCACGTAGCTTCTTCATTTCATTATTAGGGATATCAGATTCTCACATCCTGTATAAATAAGCTTTCCGTGTGTAATCACTTCACATTCCCCATACTTGTAAAGCCACATTACATCGATGTACCTAATGTCAATTACCAGCAAAGAAAGAAAGAAATTATATCAATTTCCACGAACAGTCAAAAGTAGGTCAATGGGACTCAAAAATACATCCAATTACAATTGAAAGTGCTAGGGTAAAAGGACCCTAGGCGCAATGTCCAACAAAATGAAGCACAGTAAAAGCACTGAAAGTAAACGTGGGGCAAACCCAATGCAGTAAACCTCCTAACACGTGGTTAGGTAAACAATAAAAAATAGCCAGATCCATATTACTGTGAAAGGCAGGCCAACACAAGATCTTAAACATCTGAAAAAATGTTCCATGGTGAATGGCTTGGGCAAAGAAATAGATGTTACAAAGTTAGCATATTCTCCCCATAAAATGGGGTTCTCTCAACCTTTGGTGGGTCCCATATAAAGTCGCCATACAAGAACAGCTGATCAAAGTCTCCAAATGATGTTAAGAAATTGACTTAATGCAGCATTGATGTATTTTCCACGAAAATAACTTGTCTTGATGTTGGTACTTCCTGCTAATAAACGGAGAAAACAAACCAAAATGGTCTTGTATCTTAAAAGTTTATAAGTTTTAGCACCTTGTGCATATTTGATATTTCCAAAGTTTCTATGCTTTTGAAATGCGATATTTTCACCATACTTGAGCTAGTGTGCACAATTTTTGGTTATTCTGTGACTTTTTATGAAAAGAAAAACATACACAAGAATGTAACTCAAACTATGTTAAATCACTTCCTCAAGGGGTTCAAGGCAAATTATTATTAAATATTTATCTACAAAATCTGTAAAGCACCTCAAACAATGTCAAATCGCTTCCTCCAGTTATATTCCACACAATACCAGTTGCTCGCTCAATGCCAATATCTAGTAGGGGTGATTGAATAGCATTAAGAGCAGCATCTCTAGCCCTTGTCTTGCCTGCACAGAATTCAACTTGGTGTCATTTGGCTTATGTTTGTAAGACTCCCTATTTCCAAAATATACAATAGACAAAAAAACTATTAGTATATAAATCCCATAAGATGGCAAAATAGTTATAAATGTAAGCAATCATGACACTTCACATCACCTGTGCTTTTCTTTCAGATTTGAGGTATTTTAAGTTTTGATTTGAGAAATCACACATTATTAAAAATATGCAGTCCAGCACAACGAATTGAAAATTAGTCCCATAAGATAGGACACTTTTTTAATTTTAGTCGACAATCACAAGAAACATGCAAGACAAAGATTCATATTTTGATTGTAGGTCATGCATGCTTTCGAGTGGAATGTAAGGCATTACAGGAGTACTTTGGTTCAGATTTCTAACAGGTAAACAAGAAAGATAAGACATCAGGGTGCCAAGCTATCTTCTTTGCGTAAATATGGCTTTTCCATGGACAGAACGTGCCATGGAGAAGTAAATCCATGGCGTTCTTTTCCTATTACAATCAAAATAAAATTGTCATGAATAAGCAATGTAGCAGGTCATCTTTAGTTGTTCTTAGTAATAAAATTTTAACAGGCTTCACTGCATGACGTTCTCTTCTAAAAGGCAAAAGCATAATGTTTTCTCTCACGAGTTATTTCTAATGCATTACCAGGTAGATAACATTCCTATAAGAAACCAGAAGGGGGCAAAAAGAGATACAACTGGAAATATTGCTATATTTTCTCTTGCTTCTACAAGGTAGATAACATTCCTATAAGAGACCAGGTGGGGGAAAATAAATATCATTGGAAATATTGCTCTGAAATGGGTGAAAGTGATAAAACCATTAGCTTCTATAGTGCACATGTAAAACTGTGTTTTGAACTATTAAATGGCCCTGATGCATGGTATCAAGTAAACCATCATATTAGCGATTTTGTTTCAAAGTCAGTTATTCAGATATATGGTACATATGAGATACAATGATATGAATAACAAAAATATGTATGTTCAAATGACCACGTTTTCACTCAGGATGCCAGTAATTGTTGCCAAAGATCTGAAAAATATAATGTCCATCTCTAAGATTTTTTTTTAACATGACCTCTTCAAGATACTTACAAACATTGTCAATGTGTAAACAAATTTATAACAAGAAAATAAATAAGCCATATAAACATGCAACATTAAATTAGTCACATACCAGTTTAAATCTTTAAAAATCTATCCATGCAAAAACAATTAAGGTATGTTACCCCAGTATACCCTTAAGGAGGTCACTACCCATTAATCCTATTAACATTTGCATATAAATTGTGCTTGACTACACTTGGGAGTTATTTTTAGAACTGGATATGGATCAAGCACATGAAAATATAATTGTGTTAGATAAATAATAATAGTAGTCTGATCCATACCTAGGCATTATTAAAATCAATGTGAAGATATAGCATTAGGGCATAAAATACCTAAATAGATGCAGTTCTCTAGGAAGTTGTCTACACAATTTAAAGCAGACCTCACACCTGCATATATGAGTATTGCCCACGTATTATTTCTCTTTTTCTCTTCAAATAGATATCAGAACAACAGAAAGTGTTTGGCATCTGGGAGGACACGTGATATGGCACATGTAGAGAAAGAAAGAAAGTGTATCAACATTCACAAATGACCAAAGACATGCGATAGAACTCAAGTACATCCCATTACAATAACAAGAGGAAGGTAAAATGAGCTCCAATGTCTCAAAGAAACAAGAGGCTGCAAGCTAAAACATTGTAAACTAACTAGTGAGGTGAACCCAGAATATGTAAACACTGAACATTTCAGAAACAACAACATCATCAACTACAAACATTACAAGTAATCAAGTGAGAAGGAGACCAGTCACCGAAGAAGATAAAGCTAATGGAAGACCATGCTAGAGGTGAATTCGGCCCTAATTTGTATCCAACTGCTGAGAAGACAAAAGATCAGCAACTTAATCAACTACCATGAAAGAGCCAATAAAGGTCTGCTAATGTCCATAGGACAATGGCCTGGAATAAGAGGGCCTAGTTAGCCAATCTTGGGGGTGCAAAAAACATATCATGCGGACTCTCCAAACATTCATGGCTGATGATTCTCAGAAAGTGGAGAGAAAGTTATCTGAAATGTGAACAAGGGTCTGACCCTCTATGCATAGGAACAAGAGACCCATTGAGCCTAGCGCAAGAAAAGGAGGATGGACGTACCTCGGTAGGTGCTTGCAAAATGGGGTGTGATCTCAATGATCTATCACCAATTGTGTGCGTAAATATAGAATTCATAGCATACTTAACACATCTAAATGCTAGAATAGGACGGAAAAGAGGTAATTAATGTGGCCGTCCTAGAGTCCCCTACAAATCCCAATGTCTAAAGCTGAGCACTTCCCAAGGTAAAGAACAAAGCATATATAATCAAGGTAGCGGAAATAAGAAAGTGAATGACCCTATTGAATCTCTAAACAAGCAATAATATGTCCCTCGGAACTCGTGGTAAATAGGATACTTGTAAACAAAGTGTTCCTTTGTCTCTACCTTGTGGAGAGAGCAAAGGCAATAGATCTCGTAATGTTCCCTTCTCTAATGTTCTCTATTTATGGGCAACTTAATAATATTATTATTAAAATAATAAATAAAATGTATTTTCAAATACTAAAGCAGAAAGAAGACCCTTAGCCTATTTTCAGTCGCTAAAAGGGGAAGGAAGGAAGTAAATTAATAATTTAATTTTAAGTGCTAAAGTAATTTTAATTATTGGCACTTTAATTAAATTATTAAAAAGTGGGAAAAGTAAATGTTAAAAAGGAAATAAAGTGTCCCACATGGAGCGCTCCACAAGGAAAAGAAAGAAAAAGGCTATAAAGGTAAATGTTGGGGCCCATTGTAAAGATCTAGTAAATCTTAATACTTCTCTCTTGGAAATTGGAGGATTGAGCTCTCATTTTCAGCCTTTGAGGACGAAGACCTTCATTGGATCTCATTGGGGATGAAAACCCTCAATAGTCACAACACTTGGGGACGAAAAACCTTTAGTTGTTGCATTGGTGGCTTTATCTGGGAGTCACAAGTGAGTTTCAAATTCAGAATTTCATAATAGGAAGGGTTTCCATCCATGTTAGGGCACAAATTCAAGCTAGGGCACACTATTTGGGAGCTACCACACTCAATTTCAGCTACCCATTTGGAGATTTCATGATCACTTTTCAGTGGGTTTTGGTGGTTGAAAAAATACGATTCTAAATTTGTTTTATAGCTGCCATTTTTGTGGTCATTGTGAGCTATCATTTGCATTTTATCTCCAAGTATTTCTGAAGATATGGATTTTTGAAGTTTTTATTGTTTTTGAGCAATTAATTAATTCGAGCAGTCTATTTTATTGTTGAAGCATTTATTTGCATGATTTCATCAAGGGTTTCATGTTGTTGATGTATTTTTGAAGATTTGTGTGCGGAGATACTAAAATTTGAATTTAACCTAGGTTGCTTAGGGTTTTGTGGACCTAAAACAGGTCGCTGCCCTAATTTTTACATAAAATCAAATTATTGTCATAAAAATCAGGTTTTCTACATGTGGTTGTCATCATTTCCAGCAATGTTCCATCAGGGTTTTGGGGAAAATCCAAATTCCTCAAATTTGAGCCCAAAAGGGACAATACATCTTCTCACCTCGGGAGTAGAGTGGTCGGTCTTGATCTGTAATTTTGAGATCATACTCTTAATTGACCAAGAAAACCCCAAAGTGTAATGTCCCCAAATGGGGCACTTTGAACCTCTGCTGGGTTTTAGGTCAATCCCAAAATCAAGTGCAAAGTTATAACATAGATATCAGATTGAGCGACTAGGGTATGATGCAATAAACATAGCAAACTGCCCTAATATTTTGAGTTTCTTATTCCAATCTGATTTCTTATATTTGTAAAGCCCAAAATATGCAAAAACAAGCAGATTTCTGACACAAAACAGATCTGAAAATATTTATTAAATCTGCAGAGTGAAAGTAACCGTTATGAGCTCCAAACAAGGCTGATTCTATTTAATAAAATCTGCAGAACCAGATCTGCAGTTACAGCTGAGAAAGAGGGTTTGGACCCCCAGAAAACACTCCAAAATTGGTAGAATAGATGACTAAAAATCAGCTTCAAACAGCAGGTACAAAACTGATTTTTATAACCTTCCTTTATGCCAAAAACAATCTATAACTGGGTCGCTCCAGCTGGACATTATGTGAAACTTCAACAAGCAGATCTCCTTTAAATATTCAAAGGGAAAATGAACCCAAAAGGAAGAGTTTTCATTCTTCCTTCAACTTCTCATGAGGGTTTTCGTCCTCAGAGAAAGCAACTGCAAATACTCAGCTTCACAAGTAATTTTCAGAATTTTAGATGATCATAGAATGCCCCCAACATAAGTCGACTTGTCTCTTTAAAGAAAGAAGTGACCCAAATAGCCACTTTCCATGACCAATCAGCTCTTTCATCATTTAATTTATTTTTTTCCCCAAAAAAGCCTTCCTCATGCAAGTCACATTTTTCTAGAGTGGATAACTTTGGCCCATATGCTTTTGCCTTTTTCTTATTTATTTTTGCTCCCTAGTGCAAGTCACACTTTCCTAGAAATAAACAATTTGGCTCAAGTGCTTTTCACTGTGTTGCCTTTTTCTATTTTTTAAGTTACTAATAAATTATTATAAGTGCATCTAATGTTTTTCTTTTATTTTTTTTTATTTTGCACTTTATAATAAAATATTAGAACTTAAGTCACCCTTAATTACATTCCTTAGCCGTCGGGTAGACAAAATAGGCTAAGGGTCTTCGTTATGATTATCCTAGGAAATGGAACATTTCACAAAGGCCATGAGTCTAGTGATGTTGAATATAGTCAAGACAGATGATGGTACCATCATCAATATGCGAAAATGCAAGACAAAGAAGGCCATCTTAGGACAGTCCACTGCAAGAGAGAAATCCAAGTGACCTACATATATTCTCGATATATGTCCTCCTAACAAATTTATCAATCAACTTCAAGAAGATGAGGGCGTTTAAATAGTGTCTTATGCAAGGGAGGCGGTCAATGTAAATGCTGATAGATCAAAGAAGAAAACTAGTCTATGAGTACCAACATTGTCATCTTCAAAGGAGAGTCCAACAAGCAACCCACTCAAGAACATAGGGGAAAATACAAGTATCTCTTCTAAACCTAGGTAAGATTGATCATGACGCAAGTCTATGGAGATGGAAAACTAATCTGAAGATGATGTCAAGGAAAAAAGCTTATGCAGCAAACTTATCTTGAACAATACATAAAGAGTCATTCCTTGCAATAGATCAAAAGTCGACACAAGATACCATGCAACCTCACAATAGGCATCCAACCCATACGTCCTAAGTGCAGACCCACAAAGAATAATGGCTTTGATAATACTTTCAAAGAGTTGCACCTTCATAGGGATATCTTGGAACTTTATTCTCAAAGCACTGAAACTCCAAAATAGACTAAGATGCAAGCTAAAGATGAGAGATGGATGTGTAAACTGAACCTCAAGTATATATAAGTTGTAACTGCTATGAATTCTCCTTTGTAAGAAAATTGGAACATGGAGTGAGCACCTTTAGAGGTACTGAAGATTGTAACCTTGGTTTTACAAAGATTAACCACTAATTGTTGAAGGTCGCAACACCAAGAGAGAGCAACCAATTGTCTCTAAAATCCCTAGTGGGAATGAGCAAGGTAGGGACACATAATCAACAAAAATCTGTGTAGCAATCAACACATAATGTAAGATACAACCATCGTTTTCCCAAATATGTTGTTGAATGAAGTCTTCACAATGATATTTGCAGATTCCGAGAGAGTGGGGAAGAGAAAGCAAACCTCTTATATCCAATAATACTCTTGACAGAGTCGAGAATCTAGTGGAAGTCCGATATCAGCGATAACTATCTCATAGAGGCTCATCATAGCAGCAACAAAGAGCTTTGAGACGTCAATGTAACATAGCCTCTAGAACAAGTGTCTGAGGCTTGAGCTTAATGTCCAAGGCCTTCATATATTCTACAAAACAGCAAAAGACTTTAGAAGACTGTTGTTGAGCGGCTTGAGCCTCCTTGATGGTAACTCAAGAGTTAAAATGTGATCAATGGTTTGGAAATCTCTACAAAAGCCTATTTTCCCTCTTGCCTAAAGCCAACCTGATCTAACTGCTTAGAGAGCTTCACATTGGATAAAACTTGGCAAATGTGTGCCCAATCATAACTTTTCTGAGTCAATGATTGCTGCACCAAAGAGAGAGGGAAGCATGAGCAAACAATTTTATTAAATAGATCAGCCATGGGAAAACATGTGATTCAATGCCATATTTGAGAAACACAACCTGAAATCTTGCAAATCTTTGCACATTGAATCACTTTTGCAAGTGCACTTCGAATAGCTCTCTTGATGTCTCTCAAGTAAAATAAATGACAAAAAGCCAGTGAAGAAGAGAACTAGACGACAAGCTGATCTAAAATTTCTTAAAGAATATTGGCATGCATTACCCAAGGCTAGAGTCAACATTCAAAAAATTGCAAGTTAACCATCCTCAAAGAGACAAAGAGATTGCATGGAAAGAGAACTAGCAAAAAGAATAAAAATTTGATGCACATAGCACTGTGTCCACAAGCAATCTTGCATCAACCAAAACAAGAGAGTGGTTTGTGAATGTACGGATGTGACTTGCCTTCTTGCTAACATCATTGCACACATGGAAGATGATCAAACAGGGCAAGAAGCACCTATAAGTCCATCACCTCGGAAAAGGCTTGAACAAAAGGTTTCAGTCATCTACTAGGATCATAATGATCCTTTCTTGGGCATATGGTGAAACCTTTGGTTTACGCAAGTGGCAGTTATGAAACTTCTCGCTTGAGTTAACAAGAGGTTTCACAACCGCCAGATTGCACAAACCAATGCTTTTTCCCACAATGCTTGTGCACATAGAGCAACAACCCAAAATTCAAAATTTGTCAATTCCAAGCATTTCCAAGAAGCTTGGGAAGGTAGAAAGGCAATGATATTTTTAGAAGATGTCACAAAGATCGAACGGATCAATCAGAGGCAGTTTCAAATATGCAAGTGGGGTTGGAAAGGAGTATCAAGTAAGGAAGGAAACAAAGTTTCATTGAGAACTTGCGAAGGGGTTGTGTCAAGTTTAGAACATCGAAGGTTTGTGTCAAGGTCCTTTGAGGGACTATTCTAATGTTTTCCTCTTCATAGATTGTCTTCAATAAAGAAAAGTAGAGTTGTATGATTGAAATCTTTATAACAAGTCATATATTCAAAGCCTAGGATTTTAGGATTTAAGCCTAAGAATTTAAGTGCCCATGTGTGCGGATTTGTGTGAGGGTGTTGAGTCCAAAGTGAGAAAAGGATGCCATTAACTTGACCCCTCTGACCTGATGTACATCATTTGGTATCAAAGCAAGGTTGTATCTTGCTTGTTAAGTTTGTGAAGCTCCTATGGGTTTGTTCTACATGTGAGAGAAATCCTGTAAATGTAAAGAGTTAGAAGAAGAAGAAATGGCACATAGAGGAGTTCCTTTGAAGAGGAAGGACACCAAGAGTTGCAGACTTGGTAGAGATGTTGAGAGGATTCAAAGTTAGATTGGAAGCTATAGAAATTGCACAATGGAGAGGACTTATTGAAGATATGAGTCACAATGGAGAAGAAGCATTTGAGGTTCACCTTGAAGAGTTAGTAGATGATCCAAACGAAGGCAATTGTCAACATGGAGGCAAACCAAAGTTGGACACACCCGGAACTTAGGAAGTTTGTGTCATGAGGATCTCGTTGATTAGATTGTAGTTTACATACTTTTTCACGGCAAACAAAAAAAATTCTGAATTGGCAATAAATCGGCAAAACTCATAAACTTAAAAATAGTTATATTTCTTTTAAAACATACTTTTTTACAAAATACAATTACAGAGTATGTCAAATGATCTTGTAAAATGTTGAGAAGTGTTTTCTATTAGATTTGAATATAAATAAAGTACTATGGAAAAACTCACTTAAAACTAGCTAACAAAAAATGCACCTCGGTTTGGATAGAAAATATTTGGCTTTGAAAAAAGCTTAGAAGTACTTGAAACTCGCAAGAACTTGGTGAGTACGCCAACTATGATTGATCACTAGGTTATAGAAGTATTTTGACTATAAACACATTAAGCATCCCACGAGAGTGAAATTTTCTTGCACAAAGTTGAAGAGACGTGCATCCTTATGGTGGGATCATGTACAAATAGAAAGGGCTAGAAGAAACTAAGATAGAATCAAGTCTTCAGATAAGATGGTAGCGAAGTTGAAAGGCAAGTTCTTGCCATCCGATTAACAATTGAATTTGCTCAAGGTATTGCAAAACTTGAGGAAAATAGTGATGAGTGTAAAAAAGACTACATGGAGGAGTTTTACAAGCTCACAATTTAGGCTGGTCATGTTGAAGACAAGGAGAAGATCTCATTCTATGTGAATGGTCTTCATATTTCCATACAAGATGAGTTTAAAATGATAAGGTTGAGGTCAATGAAGGAAGATTGTTGATGTACTTTGAAGGCGAAAGAGAATTTGTATAGGAGACAAAAATACAAAAGGTAGAGCAAGGTTTGCAAGAGAAATAGGTCAAGCAAAACACCAAAAGAAGACAGGTAATGTCGATGGAGAGGATATTCTCAAGAGGAAGACAATACTTTGGTAGAGGAAGAGGTAGAGGATTCATGGGTACATACTTAGTGATGCAAATGAGAAAAAGGGGAGCCAATTGGGAGGCTACCTTACTCCCTAGCCTAGGACTCTCACCCACACTCTAATCGACACACACAAACACAAGAACACACCCTGGAACCATGCTGGCTAGATTTTCTGCATAGCTGAAAACCTAGGCAGTCATGAGATAAATCTCCCTCATTTACCTGAGGCTCCCGTGTCAAATTTGTCAATTAAAATATGCTAGTATCTATATGGGGGTTTTACTTTAACTATTCAACTCATGAACCATAGTCAGATAGCTTCTACAAAAAGTAAGCAACTGTTTAGAAAGGAAATATTTATAGAAGGAAATAATAACACACAGGGAAGAAATAGGGAAGATGTGCAACCCAATCAATAGATAACAGAGTTGATTGCATGCACATAGAAGAAACCAATAGATATCAACACACATAATTATAAGCAAAGGCAACTCCAAATCTAGATCTAAAATAACACAAAGTTTATTAGAAGATCTAAGATAGAAAGCTAGAAACAAAATGCACCGTGACACAAAGTTCTCCAAAAATCTGCTCCTTTATATTCCTTTGCTTCAAGTGGCTATCAGGGGTTTCAGCACAAAGTCTGAACACAAGAATGTTGCTTACAAATTTTGATCCTTAACCCGAAGGTTCTTCTTCTACTTATAGAATGTAGAAGGGAAAGTACAAATGGGAAACTCAACTGAACTGAAACATAAACAAGAAGTAAAGATGACATCTGGCAATCATCCTCCTCTAACTTCTCCTCAAGTGACACATCTATCACTTAACTAATAGAATCGTTCCACATAACTTAAAGCAATGGTTTCAAAACCAATAACTTTAAAGTTTTACAATTTCATCCGGGAACATGGAAAATAGAAGAAGAAAGAATAGAAGAAGAAAGTCCTGCCAGCTGTAACATTTATATCTTCTTTTTGTTCTGATACTGAATATACTTGTCGAACATATAATTTAACATCTTCCCATCTGTCTTAGCCACAACTTCCTTTTCTGTCCTGAACTGCAGCAAGCCTTCGTTCAACACCCTGATACATGCTTCCACATCCTCCAAGCTTGGCCCGAACTTCGCAATATCCGACTGCAGTGCCACCAGTCTGCTGATGGAATTCATCGTGAAAGGCTTAGTAGCTCCATCAATTCTCCCCTGCACCATCAGAAGAGACCCTTCCAGGGAATTAGGCACTCTGCTAGGAATGATCCGTGTGTATGAAGTAACATTTCCGACCACTTCCTCATGAGTGAAAGCAATGATATTGTCTGGACAAAGACGATGCCATACTCTCAAGTGTCGTGCGTCCTCTCAAAGATAATTCTCAGATCTCCAAACGGAAAGATACTGCAAAACTCCAATGCTTCCCCTTCTCAACCGATCCGTCAGCACAATTTGCTTCGCAACCAACACTTCTCCCGGCAGCTTATTGATTTCAGCCAAAGTACTCAAAGTTACTCTCAAAGAATCGTGTTCATATCTACTATGTTTGTCACCGCTGCTTCAGCTTGATTTTGATCCGTATCTTTCATAACCTTTAGCGGGGCCGGCACCTCTCTCGAGTCAGTGTAAGCTTCGACGAATGATCAAACTTTTCCATTCGTCGATAGTTTTTACTGGTTACATCTTCCATTTCCCGCATCGATGATCACCACCGCCTTTGTGCTGAAATGGGCTGAGTGGAAGATTTAGCAACCTTGGCAATGATCTCGCACAACTGAGATACCTGCTTCTGAAGTTCAATTTTCTCCGCCTCTTCTTTGCCAAGCCTAAGGAATAGAGCATCTATCAATGTCTATGTATCCTGCTTCAATCCTTCTGTGGTGGCTTGACCTATGGGTACTCTGGTCACTGTTATGTCTTCTGCCGTGAGCTCATCTTCTTTCTTCCTCTGCCTTGGAATTGACATCTCAACAAACTTCTACCCCGACTCCTCGATGATCAACCTTGAAGTTACCTTAGCAACTTTAGGTTTTTTGTCTTTTCCGCCTAGACTCAGGAGCAGCTGCAAGTCATGTTCCTCTAAGTTCATTTCCACTCTAGCCTCTGGAACCAATTGCGAAGTCAACCATTATGAGAAATTACTTCTCGAGAATGAGAAGTTGCCGAGTGTACCACTATCTCCCGCTCTGATTCCTCTCCATCAAAAACCGCTACAATGTTGTGGCTGCCATCCTCTGAATCATCCAAAGACAAAGCTCTTTCAAACTCTACCATCTGCAGCTTCAACGTTTCTTCAGAACAGGTGTTGAACGGAGTGGCTGAGGAGAGAAGATGAATGTTGCCGGATTCAACTGAGGAATGACAGTGTCCTGCTGAGGTGCAACAGTGGGTGAAGTACTGGATGCTGGAGAAGTCGGAACTAACGTCATAGCCGTGGAAGTGATCTTCTCCTTTGATTGAGACCTTCTGTGCACTTTCATCTTCTCGGGCCTTCTGCTGCTTTCTCCTCCATGCTTCCTCTTGAGGGAATCTCCTGCGCTAAAGTTTCCCGTGACTTGATTCATCAATGCTTCATCAAGGCAATATCCCTTCATCAACAACCAGTTTGAAGTATTCACCAGAATAGCGCCAAACCTTTCCTCAATCGTATGGCAGCCCCCTACGTTATCCTGAAGTATGGCTC
Organism: Taxus wallichiana var. yunnanensis; assembly: GCA_018340775.1. NCBI lineage: Eukaryota > Viridiplantae > Streptophyta > Pinopsida > Cupressales > Taxaceae > Taxus > Taxus wallichiana. The sequence continues at coordinate 850,644,024 of CM031239.1, forward strand.
TATCTCCTCCCATTTGATGGTAAGTGTCAAGTAACACATTCCCATCATCTTTAAGATCCACAGGTATCCGTGCTAATCCAAAGTCAAACACTTGCTGTCCTGATAGCCTGCTGAAATCCTTCTTTCTAACCTCATACTCACTTTTGCACTTCATCCAAAAATCCTCTAATGAAGGCACATGTGCGTACTCCTGGGAGATCGTCTTCCTGGCTACTCCAAATGGATCAAAGTTCACCGTGCCGGGAAGAACTCTTGCTCATACTCGAGAACATTTCCGCTTCCAATCCTCGAGCCTTATGAATCCTCTACAATATAATGTCCCACAGTGATCGAGAAGAAGCCCGTAGACTTGTGCCATTTCGACTGAAGGTCGTGTATCTCCACAAGTTGTCTTCTCAGCTCCATGGTGATCAATCTATCATTCGGATATCCGGGCAAATTTTAACCGGTTCTCCGAAAAGCCAGTGAACTAACCCGAGGTATGTGAAATCTACAAACTAAATGAATAGACTACCACCTCGATACAACTTCCCACGCTTCCTCGCTCACCTGTTGGCCTTTAGGTCCTTGTCCAACCTCGCAATGAATTCGTGAAAGAACCCATCGTTGACCACTTCAAATCTTTCGCACGCAGTATACAGTAAGTCGTGGGTAGCACTCAAAAATGGAGTCCTTAAAAAGAACACCACATCTATCCAAATTTGAGAAGATGCCTTGTGAAGTCACGCATATACCAAATAGAAGTCATTTTGAAGTCGAAAGTACGCTTCACGCCCGGAGTTGCTCACCAATGTTGTCGCTAATGATTTCCGACCAATTGATTATCGAATCCGCTTTGTTGATTTCAATGGTCCTGATGAAAGCATACATCCATGTGCGGAAGGTGTGAGCGTTTGCTTCGCCATTTATCCTGCATAACAATTTGGCAATATCATCTACCTCTTGTACCAGATTGGACCGCGGAAGAGTTCTTGGGAACTTGGAAGGAGATCTGGTTTCATCATGTATCTTGTTCATTATGTTCACGCAATCAACTCTATGCTTCTCCCACCTGCTGCCGGCATCCTGTATGCTAATAGAAGTCACCACCTTTCGTGCCGGAATCTTCAAACAATAATTGATGAACTATGCGTCCAACCGGATTATTGTTTTCCCCGTAGCATCTCGAACTGATCTGGATGATGGATGGTAAGACCTAGCACACTCCATAACGAACTCGCAATCGGGTCGTATGGAAACACCGCAGCTCGAATAATTCCACTTTGCTTTTAACTACACGCATGAGGGAGTCTTTCCTGATCTGATATGTCAATCAATTCGGAAAGAGGTTCTGGACCTAGATTTATGTCTCCAATGTCTACAAATTTAGAAGTGATGCATGACTCCATTGTGCTCTCTTTTTCATCCCTCTTTTCCATGGTTGTATCTATCTTTGTCTAAACAATTCTTTTTCTCTTTATTCGGTCGGAATTCTTCAAAACTGGTGCAGATCTGGATAATTCTTCAGATTCGAGGATATATTCAATGTATTAGACATTGATTTAAGCTCCCTTTCTCTTATAAAAGCACCTGTAATGAATTCCTGCAATTAATTCAGACAAAGATGGCAACCGGAACATGAACAGTGGATTTTAATCATAAAAATCTGCATAATTCAAGTCTGCTGCCCCAAAATTTGATGTTTTATTTGCATGCAAAGCAAGCATGAATTTTACCAACTTCACCTGAGCACCTGTATCACTTATGCAGACAATTATCCAGACACAAATCAACCTCCTTCAACCTATGCGCCAAAATTGGAAGCTTCCAGCATTAATTACACCTTCTGAGCAAAAATCCTCTTCAAATGGGGCGCACTTTTTGTCTGGGCTGCACTTCTCTGCTTTTGAATTAATTAATTCATCCTTATGGCAACCCCTGCTTATATAATCCTCATAATTCTATAATTAATTAATGTCTTTCCTATTCCTGAGCAATTAATTAATTATTTAATAAGTTTTACTCTTCAAATGGGGCGCCTATTTTGTGCATGCTCATGGCTGCCATAAAATAAATTAAATTTATTTAATTTTAGCCTTCTGCATCCAGTTAACTTAAGCCTCACAATATGCTTTGACCTTAGCCACTGAAAATAAGAATTAATTAAATCATTTAATACTTTAAAAGTATTATTTCTCTCCCAAATGGGGCGCACTTTTTGACATGAAGGGGCTACATTAAATAAATAATATTTATTTAATTTTAGAACTGTCTAATTCCAACTTCCTTTTGTCCACTTTCCTTTGTTGACTTTTCCACAAGTCTGAGCGCCAAAATTGGAGAAGAAATTAATTAAATTAATTAATTTAAGGCTGCCTTTCTTTCCCTAAAGGGGTCGCACTTTTTGGAATAAGGAATTTCTATTTTTAAAAGTCAATTGGCAATGGGATTATTTACCTGCGCAAGCAGCTCCGAAAATCCCATGATTCACTTAAGTTGTTTAACTTTCATAATGGGATTATTTACCCTGCCAGCAAGCAATAAAATCCCATCAATGCCTTAAGTGATTTTTCTTTTATTTCACAATGGAAATTTTTACCCTGCAAGGCAAGTAAGAAATTCCCGCCTGCCTGTTGCCTCTAATTTTCCCATTGTGACTTAAGTGACGTTGCTTCCATGGAAAAAAGTACCCTGCTAGGCAGGTACAAAATTTCCACCTGCCCGCCGCTTCCAAAATCCCATGATCCACTTCAAACCCCTTTTCCAAAAATGTTGTCACCTGAAAAGAAGCTTTTTGGTGCACGACTTCGTTTTTTCCAAGAGAACCAAACCTTCGATGGAGAATTCCTTCTGGCACAACGTGCATACGTGGTCTCCAGATACTCCAAGCCAAACCGGCAAAGAAATTGATCCAGAAAAATTTTACAGAAAATGAAACGGGAAAACACAAAAACACAAAACGTTAAGTCACAAATAAAGCCCAGGATTCATTCCTGGTTAAAACCCTACTGGTATATGGGAATAATGATATGTACGATCACAACAGGGTTAAACCGGAGCACAAATTGCCTCAAACGAGGCTTAAAATAATTAAATACAAATTTCCCGCAGCAAACCCCAGCGACAGAATAAAACAATTTTGGGCATCTGGGTATTTAGTGAAAATGGCTAATATGGCTCCTTGGGAATATCTTGACACAATACAGGAACTTTCTGGCAATAAAAATACAAAACGACCCATTATTTTAAAAGTACAAAAAAATTTGAATAGAGTAGTCTCAAATTTTAGGATAAAATCTGGGATACCAAACCAGACACTCTTTATTGAAATTCAACAATGTTATGGAGATTTACACAATTGCACACCGAACTATAGTTCAAAAAAATTGTTATCGGCGATTAATCGGTAGGCCAAATTTTGACTCAGAAATCGGGAATCGGCATTAATCGGCAACTTTATCGCTACTTTTAAAAACATTTAAATTCATAAAATATACTTAAATTAAATGTAAAAACAATGTTAAATGATGCGAGAAGTGACTTCATACAATATACAAAGATACTATTATACCGTATATACTAGTATACTATTATAATGTTAAATGATGTTAAATGTTAAATCTTTATACAAATGTTATACTATTATAATTTTATAGTGTATATCTTGTATGCTTAACTATAAATTTATAATAATGTACAATATATACAAAACGTATAAAATTAAATTTATAGTGTATGTTATAGATTGTATAAAATTAAATAATGTATTTTATATAAATGTATACAATGTACAATATATTGTATAAGTTGTATATACTATAACTATTAAAAAAGATTGTAATATATTAATTATTAAATATATACAAAACAACAAAACGAATTAATATATTATATAAATAATATTAAGTATTAACTATTTAGTGTAAAGTTACAGCCACAAACTGGCCACGAAATAAATAATAACTATAAGTATTAACTATTAACTATTAAAACGAATTAATATATTAAATAAATATTGTAATATTTACCCTGCTAGGGCCACGAAATGGCCACGAGTTGCTAGAAAATAGATCTGGAAACCACGGCGAATGCACTGTGTATTAACTTGCCCTCGAAACCAGGTCGAATGCCGACAAAACCACGTTGAATGCCCTCCTACATGAGTCGGAATGGAGGAAATACGAGTCGCAGAAGCAAAAAACGATTCGAGCAGAAGAAAACAGGAGAAAAAATCGCAAAAGCAAAAAACGATTCAAGCAGGAGGAAATGGAGCGATTTTCCACGATTTTTCACACAATTTTTCAGGTTATTTAGCGCCAGAAATCGCCAATTTATCGGCAATAAATAAATCGTGATTTAGGGCAAGATAAATCGTTTTGCATGTGAAAAACGATTTAACGCGATTATCGTCCGAGTAATCACGATTTTTAGAACCAGAAACTGAACTATTAGGAAGACATACACTTATTCTAAAGTATAGTGTAATGTCCCCAAATGGGACACTTTTTGCCCTAGAAGGATTTTAGGCAATTCCCTTGCTAAAGAAACAATTTATAAAAGATATCTCAAGACTTATTACTGCAGATCTGATTTTTAGAAGGAAAATGCGACTAGGGTTATTAGAAAAACCCACACCAAACAGTAGTAAAATTAATGTCTTTCCACTCCAATATAACATGCAGATTTTATGAAGCTAAAACAGACCCTAAACTGAAGTATGAGACCTTGTAAAAATCATTTAAACTGCTGAAAGTAATTACCCAGAAATGGCGACTTGTACCATGGAAGAAAAATACCATATAAGCTGCTAAACAAGGCTGATTTCTGGTTTTTATGACAACAATGATTTTTGGAAGATTAATGCAAAAGAAAATACCACTTCTGAGCTCCAAAATTCTGATTTTTATTTAGTAATAATCTGCAGACCTGAACTGGTAATTACAGCTGAGTAATGAGGGTTTGAACCCTGAAACAGCTCCAAAAATAGCAGCTTAGATAACTGAAATCCAGCTTAAACACTCAGCAACAGATCTGAATTTTATCTTCTCCCGTAATGCCAAAATAATCCCTACACTGGGTCGCTCCAGCTGGAAAAATATGTAATGGTTCAAAACCAGATTTCTCTTGAATCTTCAGTACAAAAAGATGAGTTCAAGGAAGAGTTTTCGTTCTTCCTATCACTTTTCCTAAGGGTTTCCGTCCTCAGAAATTTGCAGCAGCAATGCTCAGCTTACAAGCCAAATTTAGAAAATATAATGATCATAGAATGCCTCTACTACAAGTCGACTTGCCCTTATAAAGAAAGAAGTGACCCAAATGGCCACTTTCTATGTCCAACCAGCACTTTCAACATTAAATGCCATCTTTCCCTCCATTTCCCCTTTCTAGAGCAAGTCACATTTGTCTAGGAATAAACACTTGGCCCAAAGCTAGTCGCACTTTTCCATAGGAATTACAATTTTTATAAGTGCTTTTATCCTTTGTTCACTTTTCTATGTCTATTTTAATATTAAGTCCATTAATTTATTATAAGTGCTTTTTATAATGTTCTATTTTATTTTTCGCACTTTATAATAAAATAATAGAGCTTAAGTCTCCCTTTAAAATTCTCCTTAGTCGTCAGGAAGACAAAATAGGCTAAGGGTCTTCGTCATAACTATCCTAGGAAGTGGGACATTTCATATGGTTACAAATCACGAACATCACACTTGCAAGCTCTTGGCTCTCCTCTCACTCTCCGAGCTAAAACTCAAATCTTTGTTCAGCTCTCTCATGGAATCTATCTCTAGAACTGGAGCTTGTTCTCTCAATCAGCTTCTTACACAACCGCCTCCAACTCTTCCCCTTCCTCTAACTTTGAATCCCCATGACCGACATTGATCCCTAACAACTCCTAGATTCCCCACTTTTTGGAAAAACCTCCCACTTGTCAAAGGTATCAAAGTTTGGGCATTACTCACGTAGTTCTTGCATTGTGGGCAAAATCACCAAGATAAGAAGGTTGGCGGTTGTGGCAAGCACCGCTTTAGAGACTACTTACGGCGGTTTTGTAGCCGTCACTTGTGTAAAGTGATGGCTTTGCCACCATCCCAAAAAGGGGTCAATTGACATCCGGGAGATGGTTGAAATTGTCTTTTCCTCCATACTTCTAGGCTTTCTTGTCATGGTGGGCTTCTAGTGATGCTTCAAAACTTATGGCAACATTGCAGCCAAGTTGCACAAACACACGCACAATTACGCACCCAATCCCAATCCCGCATTTGGTTGATGCAAGATCATCCATCAACCCGGATGCTCCTACATCATATAGGTGTGGAAATGTTGGGCAAACAACGTGAGTGTCCACAACCACAACAAAACAACAATAGAAGAAAAGAAGCTAGCAATCACATTGCACAAATAGATGAGGAGAGTATTCGTTCACCCAATCACACAAAAGAGTCAAAACATGGAGAAGCTCTTATGATGAAGAGAGTGCTGCTAAAACCAGCGAGAGAGGAGAATGAACCATTGCGAAGGAAGAATCTTTTTAGAATAGTATGCAAATCTAGAGGTAAGTGTTGCAAGGTCATTGTTGATAGTGGTAGAAAGCGCAATTTGGTGTCTAATGAGATGGTAGAGATGTTTAGGTTGAAGAAAATTGCGCATGTAAACCCATACCAGTGTGTCTTAGTTACAAAGGGGACGTCAAATATCGGTAAGTGAGCAATGTTTGGTGAATTTTAAGTTTGAACCATATAGAAACGAGGTTTTGAGTGACATTATGCCCATGAATGTTAGTCATGTACTATTGGTAATTTGATATGAAGGTTATACATGATGGTAGGATAAATACATATACTATTGTGAAGGATGGTAGGACATTTATATTAAGCCCATTTAAGGATAAGGGAGAAGTGGGTAGGAATCCTAAAGTGTTGTTGATTTCTAGAAAACAGATTCTAAGAGAGGTGAAGAAGGAGAGGATGTGCAAAGGAATTTCCTCGCCTCATCAATCCTTGAAGCTTTTAGGGACTTAAAAGCTGCAAATTGGGAGGTATGATCCAAAAATGGATCTGAAAATACACAATTGTATGTATTCTCCATATTTGATACTTGCAGATTGATTCTCAGCATATTCTTTATTCAGAAGATGGTCTAGTCAGGTTGAGGGAGATCCGGACACCTTCAAATGACATCTCTGGGCCATCATTGTTCTGTTCGGGAGTTTTTTAGGTGACGGCACAACCGCCGCGATAGCTATGCAACCGCCAGCTTAATAGGACCAACGGTTGTGTAGAATCGCCAATCTTTCTTTATTGGCAAGTCCTATTCCCGACACACCAAAATTCGGAAACTCAACAATTGCAAATGTTTGGGCTTCCAAACAGTTCGGTTCGTCTTTCCATCCATCCTTGGGCAGAGCAACTATAAATATGCATGCATTTGATCATTCAAGGCAAGTGTTTTGGGTGAATTCAAGTGTGAGCAAAGAGAGGAAGTTAAGAATGTTCTTGTTTTGTTCATGAGAAGAGTTGAGTTCTTGTTGAGAGTTGCAAGCAAGTTATACAAGTAGGAGTTAGAATCTTTCTTGAAGGTCATTGTATGACAGTAAACTTGTATTATTTGGAGATTTGCATAGTGAAGGGAAGCAATTGCTTACCCAGCTGGAGTTTTTCCCACACCGGGTTTCTCCAGGATAAACTCTTGTCTCTTTGTCTTGCAATTTCCTATTTTCAGTATTGTATGGATGTTTCTTTCATAAACATGATGGTTTAATGAACTTAGTTAGATTCTTCATTCATTATCACTTAGACAGGACTTGTTCATTGTTTTAAAAGGCAATTTACGGATCACTTAGGGCAGCGAACTGCTTATGAGATTCCAATCCACTTTTCACTATGTAAATCAATGTAGAATGCCACAAAATAATTTATCTTAGCCACGACAATATTTATGCATCATAAATACATCAATTATTGAAGAAATATCTAATAAACACAATTGGAATTAAATATTTATGACAGCAACAGTTGAGCCCAAACCGAGGGCTAGAAAAATTGCAAATCCTCACATAAATTCTCCAAAGTTCAGATTACGGCCTTATAAATTATGTCGAACAAGAATATCAAACCAAAATAGTGAAATCAGCCCTAAAACATATCAAACCCTCCACCCATGCAAGTCGCCTAGGGTAAGAAGGGGGAAAAACCAGCAATAAACCACTTTGAAGCACTTTGGAAACCCCTATATGGGATTCCCCTCAAGCTTGAGGAGTTTTCGTTCCTCAATCTTCCAACAATGGAGGTTTTTGTCCCCAAAGTTGAGCCACACTAAAGGTTTCATCTTTAGTGGAGAGTAGGGCACACTATGCACAAACTCAAGATATCAATCTTTAGAATAAACATGCATAACCTTTTCAAATGATCCTTCATGTCTTTATATATCCTCAAGTGGTGCCAACATCAAAATAGAAGCCCAAAGCATAGGCCGACCTTTAAGTAATTCTATTTCTTCATTAACCTCTATGTAGGCTCTCCAATCAAGGCCAACCCATAAAGATTAGAAGTCTTTGAACCAAATAAGAGGCCTTCATGCCCAACTCACCATTAAAAGTATTTAAAAATACTTTTACGCCATTACATCAAGTAGAATTCATCATCCATTGAGCCAATATTGACTCAAACAAAGACATAATGGGAACTAGAAGAAATATGAATGCAATTCTCATTATGTCCCATTTAGGGGACATTACAGTCCTCCCCACTCAAAATTGTTTGTCCTCAAGCAATTGCAAGTGCTTGGATCCCAAATAAATCTCAGCTTCTCCTTTGGCTTCCTGTTTGTACCTACACATGAAACAAACTCATTAAAGAAAACCAAGGGTTTCAACATCCTTGCTTCCTCATATCTCATGGACATGATGGCAAGTCTTCTTTCTTTCCTTTCAACAATTTTGCAAACTCCCCCAAGGGATGAATTCTCATATTTTCCTTCTGGTTGTACCAAACACAGTTGTACCCATGCATTTCTCTTTTGGAAATCACGATGTTAGGGGCTGAAACCTTATTACAGCTGATAGCAACATGAAGAAGGGGCTGGAAATGTTTATGACAGTCACATAGAAGCTTAGGACAGCATGCTTGAATGCCCAAAATTCAGTATTCTTACTACTTCCATTCATACCAACAACTTCCAGCTGAGATACAATATCCAGAACTATTAGATAGCACACAAAATTTGTGAACTCAGCCTCTTCTCTTAGTGGAGTACTTACTTCAAGAGTATGCTTATCATTTTTCCCTTTTGATGCATCCTCAATTCCTTCTATGGCTGATATATGTACAGCTGCAAATTCATCATAATTGCTTCCTTTTTCCACATTTCTTCTGGTTCTTTCATGGATCCAAGGGTTAGCAATACATAGATCAAAAAATCAGAATTACAATTCTTACCTTGATGACCCAAACATAAAAATGATGCAAACAATCTCCTCTATGAAGACGATCATATTGCTTGTGTTCCCCATAAGGTTCATTTGATCTTTCCCTCATCCCAGCACTCATAATGATAAAATTATCAGCAGTACTGATCTTGAAATCAGAAGTTTCTCCTTTTGCAATACTCACAAAAACACCCATATCCCATATGCGGAAACAAACTTGAAATTGAATCAAAGATGTGCTTCTCACCTCATCATTCCTTGGAGTATGAGATGCATGATAATATCCATACAGCAGTGATATAGGAGCTGGAAATGATCCTATATTGATTGCCAACAATGCTATAAACTGAAAACCAACACTTCCCATGACTGAATCCACCTGTATGCTTACAAATGTGCCACTGTGCAAGCTGGAAGTGCATATGACAGCAATGTTATGATCAAAATTAATGAAGCCATTATGTAAAAACATATCATCCTTGGCTTCTCCTTTACATACCCGAAAATAGTAGATCTTTGTGCAATGCAATTCCAACAAAACCATGCTATGTTGAATCCAAACATTATGATCAACAACAAGATGATTTTTACTATGCTTACCATCTTTCCGTATCAAACACCTTGTTGCCCTTGCAATGATGAATGAGGTGAGAAGGGACCAATCCCTGATGGCTGAAAATGCTTTGGAAATTTGGAAACTATCTCCTCTCATGGCTGTCCTCTTATTGATGACAGCAAACATATTGTAGGGCAAACTGAAATAGTTGATAACAGCAAGCTCAAAATCCCAAAAATCAATTTTTGCAACCTTCACAATCATACCTTCTTGGCTATGGGCAGCAAGATTGAACCCCATTGGTTCAAGTCTCAACATAGAGCACATAAATTCGACTTCTATCTTTGGAATATTTCCTCCAGGATCATGTGCAAGCCTTAAAATCTGAAGATACTCAAGAAGAGATGGCTGTCTAGAAATAGTGATTTGCTTACCATGAGTTGTCCCCTCATCTTCAAAATCACTTCTCATCATGTTGGCTATAGCAATGGGTGGAATTCCTTTTGTCATGCCAATATTTTCCTTATGTTCTTCAAGGACCAATTCTGAATTCTTTCCTTCCCATTGGTATGAGATGACGAAGGAACTAGCAAGAGTAGCTTCAATGTTAGAAACTCTATTCTTCAAAATATTACCAAGATCCCATACCCTTATGCACACACAAATCTGAATTTGCATCAAGAGGTCTACATGCCTTATGTTGCAAGTTACATCCATCATTCTAGCATGCTTTCCATAATGACCCCTATCTTGATATGACATAAATGGAAGCAACAAATCTGAAGTATACCCATACCTTGGACACAAATCTGAAAATGCTCGAGTATGGAGCATTGAATATGGAGAATGATCATCATACCTTTGGCTGCCATGAAAATCCAACTTATAGGCAATGCTTGGAAGATCCTCTTCCCATTTATTTTCCTTCATCTTCTCACCATTGTTAGAATAGCCCTCATGATGACCAAAGTAATGTAGTAACCTAGTGTGATGCAATATACTCATGCTATGATCATAAAATAAATCAAGTGGCTTACCCTCAGCTGTTGTTTTGGAATTTACAGTAGGCTGAAAATCCACACAAGTGTCCGGTGAGGTCCCTTCCTCATAAACCTCCTGCAGATCTGATTTTTCCTCCTCCATTATGGGCTGATCTGTTTTGTCTTCATGCTCCAAAATGATAATTGGATTACCCTCTTCCAATGCATCCTCTTTACCCTTATGCAAATCTGATTTTTTTCAACATTTAACCACACACACCCATTAGAAACCAATGAAACATCATTAAACATTAAGGAACTTTTACCTTGGGACTCATGCTCCATGATTTCCCTTTCCTTTCTAGGCTCATGCTTCAAAATTTCATCAAACCCTTGTGTCTCTAAGGTGTTGTTTGGAAAATCAGCCAAGAGATCACCTTTGACAATGGTGGTGGGTGCTTCTAGGGCTCCCAAAGGCTGATCCATCACCATAAGCAGCTGCTGTGATGGTTCTTCCTCCTTAGCATGGTGGATATCTTCCTCCTTTGTCACCTCGGAAGGGTTGCTATAGAGGGAAGTTGTATCTTCGAACTTCACCATGACTTCCTCTTCATCAAGCTTCATAGCCTCTTCTTGCTTTGCCAACAAGATATGCTTTTCTCCTCTAGGGTTGGGATATCCTTCCCAAGACCCTTGTGACTGGCTTGAGGCTTGGACCAAGTTCCAATACCCACTCTATCTTTCCTCCATCCTACAAACTCGGAAAATGGTAGGGCATCACGAATAACTTCCGGAAGAGCCCTATACTCCTCATACCATGTAGCAATGTTGTCTACTTTGGATGGCTGAGTATTTTGACTTCCTTTGAAGAGTTCCTTCCACCATTTGGACCCTGAATGGTATGGATCAGCTGAGCCATTTTGGTGGTCAATCTTTCTTGCGCTAGGGAAAGCCTTTCGAATCTACCATCACCAAAAATTATATCCGCCATTTTATCTTCTTGCATGAAACCCTCAGGCTGGGAAGACCGAAGCTCTGATACCACTGTAATGTCCCTTTTTGGGTTGCAAATGGAGAAAAAGGGTTTACCGCCATCACCACAAGATCTGATCTGAAAATACCTTCAAGCACACACACAACAAACTGAAAATAGCTGAGAATATCTTAGAATGATCAACCAATACAAAATCTGCAGTCTCCTAGGGCAGCGAACTACCTATGAGATTTGAATCCACTTTTCACTATGTAAATCAATGTAGAATGCCATAAAATAATTTATCTTAGCCACGGCAATATTTATGCATCACAAATACATCAATTATTGAAGAAATATCTGATAAACACAACTGAATTAAATATTTATGACAGCAGCAGTTGAGCCCAAACCGAGGGCTAGAAAAAATAGCAAATCCTCACATAAATTCTCCAAAGTTCAGATTACGGCCTTATAAATTATGCCGAACAAGAATATCAAACCAAAATAGTGAAATCAGCCCTAAAACATATCAAACCCTCCACCCATGCAAGTCACCTAGGGTAAGAAGGGAAAAACTAGCAATAAACCACTTTGAAGCACTTTGGAAACCCCTATATGGGATTCCCTCAAGCTTGAGGAGTTTTCGTTCCTCAATCTTCCAACAATGGAGGTTTTCATCCCCAAAGTTGAGCCACACTAAAGGTTTTGTCTTTAGTGGAGAGTAGGGCACACTGTGCACAAACTCAAGATATCAATCTTTAGAATAAACATGCATAACCTTTTCAAATGATCCTTCATGTCTTTATATATCCTCAAGTGGCACCAACATCAAAATAGAAGCCCAAAGCATAGGTCGACCTTTAAGTAATTCTATTTCTTCATTAACCTCTATGTAGGCTCTCCAATCAAGGCCGACCCATAAGGATTAGAAGTCTTTGAACCAAATAAGAGGCCTTCATGCCCAACTTGCCATTAAAAGTATTTAAAAATACTTTTACGCCATTACATCAAGTAGAATTCATCATCCATTGAGCCAATATTGACTCAAACAAAGACATAATGGGAACTAGAAGAAATATGAATGCAATTCTCATTATGTCCCATTTAGGGACATTCACCTTTTGTTCAGCGGAAATTTTTTTTAATAGTTGTAGACAAAGAAAAACCTAGTTTCCTTTCTCTAAATGACAATTGCTTTTATTAAAAATATGCTTGTTATTTCATTCATTATGTATCTCGACCAAGTAATACCTAATAATCTACAAAGACAAACTAACATTGAATGTGATCTTCTATAGCTAGGACCTTGTAGTGATTTTGCAAATATAAAGTATTGGATAGCAGCAAGATATTCCTCAAGCATTTGTTTAATATTTTGTTTAGCCCTTTGATTGTAGTTGGTACAAAGAGTTAACACCGAGTATTGATAATTGGATAGGTTTGTCCCAAAATTGCTTGTTAAAACTAGATCCCGATCACTAATTATAATTTTTGGATTCCCGTGAAGTTTTTGTAACATGTCCATGAGTTTTGCAATGCTCTACATATCTTGAATCCACAACTACCTTTATCAAGGACAACAAGTTGAAGACTTTCCATCTATAGGAAATCTTCTTTACAAGCTTGGCCACATGTTCCTTCCAAAGACACCCCGAAAGGCACATCCATGGGGCATACTACTACAAATAAGTTGGTTATTTTGGACACACCAAAACATGGGTCATACTTCAACAACACTTCTATTGGCCATACATGCACAGAGATTGAGGCTCACATTAAGTCTTGTGACCCTTGCAACATTGTGAAACTTACTAATCACAAACGCAAAGATATGCTGAAGCCTCTTTTAGTTCCATCTAAACCATGGGAATCTATCAATAAGGATTTCTTATATTTTCTATCGATGACCAAACATCGGCACAACTCCATGGTTGTGGTTGATCATTTCTCAAAGATGGCAATTATGGTTGCACACAAGAAGACTATCAACGCACTAAAAACAACCAAACTCTTCTTCCAATACATTTGGATACACTTGATGGTCCTCTTTTCATTGTCCTTGATCGAGATCCCGATTTTTTTAGTCACTTCTAGCATGCTTTGTGGGAATGCTAGGTATGAAACTCAATAGATCAACAACACTCCATCCTCATAATGATGGACAAATTGAAAAGGTTAGTTGCACCCTAGTTCAATTACTACAAATGTACAACAGCCCTCATCCTCACACTTAGAATGATAAATTGGTGTACATGTAAAATGGTTGTTCATAGTTTTACAAGGCATAGTCCGTTTCAACATATAACGGATTCCACCTATGTCACCTCTTGACATTTATTTTCACAACCTTACGGTTCCAATAACTAGTGCATGAGCAAAGGATTTGGATTGTACACACTTGAGCCCAACAGAAAAAGATGAACTTTTCAACAACTTCAAACCCAATTTCTGCAATCATCTACCCACACAATAAGAACCGTTGCTTTTCAGGAAGGGAAAATGATCCGAGTACAACTAGGTTGGAATCGCAACTCTCATGACAGACCAAGTGAACTCCTTGTGATATTCGCTACGTATTATACCACTACAACTTCACAATGCTTACAAGTGACATTGCGAAGAACACATCATTTTGTCAGGTTCCACATGTATAACAAAACATTGTTAGGGTGTTGACAGAGCACACGTTTTGTAACCACCCAAGTGACACTTCATCTTCAAAGTAAAGAATTGGTTAAGCGGTTGAACCCACTGGAACACAAATTGATTATGCAGACAACCATTCCATCTTGTAATTGATCTGAAAATTCTATAACTCTAACCCATTGGAACTTCGTGTGGTTAGACATTGTACCAATGTTTTAAAAATCGGAACCGGTCGAGGGTTGGACCGGATAGGAACCGAAATGACCGGTTCAAACTTTATGAACCGGTTTACTAAAAAACACATAAAAATTTACATTTTTAATGAAAACAATATATTTGAAAGATTAGAAACCATGATTCCAACAATTACACACAAAATATGCAAAGTTTTCTCATGTACATACTATATAACATGTAAGAAAGGTGTTTATAGCAAAATTAGGGTTTAGGTCGGCTAAAAGCTGAATTTTTAATTTAAAAATTGTTTTTTTGCAAAATTAGCGCCGTATTATAGCGCTTTTTCCAGCTTGGCCAGTTCAGAGCGAAACCGGACCAGTTTGACCATTTCAATACCAAACCGGTCCACCGGTCCGATTTGTATACCGGTTTGGGAAAAAAACATTAAACCGGTCAAATCGGTCGGTTCGATTCAATTTTAAAAACATTGCATTATCTGACAAACTCCATCTTCCACAACAAGTTCTCATTGCCATACAATCCATCCCTAGCTTTGGCCCACGAGAATGTGTAATTTTATTCTCGAGCCCAACATTGTACCCATATGTATAATACTTTATTCAAGATGAATAGAAGAGCTATATTGGTATCTCATGTTCTCTCGAATCTGTTATAGTGCACCACAATTGTTTTCTATTTTGCATTGCGTGTTCAGATTAATTTGCAAGTTAATTAAAAATATTTGTCTTTTCCTGGTTAGTAAATTGTCCTCTATGCAAACACTTAGGCCCCGCACAGATCAAGTATCGTCTTGGAAAAAAAAAAAATGGCAGTTACAGTCAATCAAGTCATTCTAGAAAGGGAAAATCGGTGTTCTAACTACCAAAAATTGCTTGGAAAAATGCTTTTGTTTGGCAAGTTAAAAAAATGTCAAATTCTGAAGTGATGTTGCTATGATATCAAGCACAATACGGAGCTTTTCCACATCTTCTTTACTTGTCATGGAATTATCAAGAGGTATTAGGTCTCCTTTACTTGCCATAGTGTTTTTAATGCCAACAACCTTGAATTCAACATATGCAACTTGGGACCTATGATAGAGTTCACTTTATCCTGGAGAAGTAGTTTGTGTTCCTGATAACAATTCAAGTTTTCTCATATGTTCCATTACTTTTCCCTTGTTTCTTGAGCTTGCTTCTTGGTTAATGCCAACCACATTCATTTATGAAAGTGGGGTGACTTGTCCCTTGAGTGGGATTTCCTTGATCTGAGGAGGAAATTCAGTGATCTGGGGTTTTGTGAGGAATTTTATCTGGCCCTTTAGGATCTTTTCAAGGAGCCATACCCTATACATGGATGGGACCAATCAGGAAAACAGGAGGAATGTAATGTTATAAGTCCTAAAACTAGGTTTTTAAAATCAGGAGGATGTGGAGACTATAAGAGTAGGGGTTGAATAAGTAATAACTGAAAGTAAGGGGCATAAAAACTACGACCAAAACATTAGGGCCAAAACAATAGGTTGAATGGGTTTGAAAAGGTAGATCGCAAAAAATAAGGTGTGATAAAGTAAGACACAAAAGAAAAGGCAATGTTTTAGAAAAGTTTTCCCGAATTATTGCAACTGCTACTGAAGTCTTATTCTACAATCCTCGCCGTTATGCCACAAATTCATTGCCCAAACTCCCACTTGACAACACTTGTTAGGATACGTGCACAAGAAATACAGCAGATCTACAGCCAAAGAAAGTAATATAATTCACCACATATATATGAAATGAAGCAGAAATGTGCAGATTAATGGGGTCGGAACCCAAAATTATTTTGCAACAGAATATGAAAGCAATGTGCAGTCCATGCGGGCTAAGTCACAAGGTTCGAGTTCGAATTCGAGTTCGACAAGGATAAAATTCGGTTCAAGTTCGCCAATGGATAAAGTTCGGGAAAAAAAATGGTCATTAAATTCGAACAATAATTTTAAAATAATTATATATAACTTAAAATAAATATATAGAATATAAATAAAAAAGATTAAATTAAAATTTGAAATTATATAAAACTTACAAAATTAATTATTTTTTATAAAAGATAAAATATTAATAAATATTATAAATTAATTTTAAAAGGTAAATAAAAGAAATCAAATAATAACAAAACTTTAGAAGATCGTAACTATTTTATAAAATAAAATAAGAATAAAATGAAAATAAAAAAGCAAGCAAAAACGAAATAAAATACAAACATAAAAATTTACACAAATCAAACATTATTAAAAAAATTAAAAACCCTACATGCAATCTCACATATTCTTTGAAACATAAGGCAATATGCAATGTCACAGATTTTTATTTTTGCGATGAGTTCCCTGCCTAGTGAGGAAACGGAAATAAATCAAACAGGGTTTCCGTCATTTTAACGCCGCTCACGTATGCATTTGGTGTTAGTCTCAGTATTTTGCAAGCGGAATTAGGGTTTGAGGTTTTGACGACAACCCACCACAACGCTCAGCTCCACAGCCATGACAAAGCATAGATGCCGCCATTCCATAACCTAGACGACTTCACTCAGCACAAATTCCGTACGAACTGCGACGGTTTTCAACAATTTTTAGTAGTATGAGATTCGCGAATTTTGATTTTTTTCTAGAAAATGCGGCGAACCTTGTAACATAGCTTAAGGGTATAATTGCAATTATAGAATCTTTCACCAATTCTTGTGTATTACTTCTCTAATTCTGTTAATTCTGCTATATTTTCAGTTTATCATCAATCAATTGTGGCATTTGTTCATATTGTGGATGAAGATTCACAGTGGAGTGCTAGTATTCAGGCACAAAAATTAGAAAGAGAATGTCGATCTGCAAAATATAAAGTCAAACTTAAATTTAAAAATAACCATGGATAGTTCAAGTATAAAGGCAGTAATTTGAGACTTGATTCCTACAGTAAGAGAAAAGAAGAAACATTATGCAGAAATTTCTGAAAGAAAAAAATGCAAAAATAGACACTGAAAATAAACAATAAACAACAAGCTAATATCAACAAAACTATCTAAAAGTAAAATAAATTTCAAAATCACCAGTTGCAGTGCCTATTCCCATCAAAGAGGACCCAGCATTTGCCATAATAGCTCTAACATCAGCAAAGTCAACATTAACCAACCCAGGAACCTGCAAGAAAAGCATCAGATATTCAAAACATCTTCCTTAGTTATAAGACATTGCCTAGATACTACTTTATGTACAATCAGGACACGTATCAAATGTCATCATGTACAATAAATTAATGTGCCATGTAGCGGTCTGAAAGAAAATGTGTTTTTCCTGCGATTCAGTTTGATATAGAAAAGCTTGTAAGGATCCTCTCGTAAATGACGTAATCTGCACTTTAATTGTATATTATTTGCATACACATAGGCACAATTGCCCGTAGAAAACAAATTTAACTACTGTCAAGAGATGGCTCCTTAACACATGAATCAATAAGTGTGCTTCATATATGCAATGAAAAGCATACAACATCAACCTAAATGTATGCCTTGCCTACCGTGATTATGTCGGAGATGCCACGAACCCCTTGTCGAAGAATATCATCAGCCAAATTAAAAGCTTCCGTGACTGGTGTAGATTGTGAAACTGCTGTCAATAACTTATCATTTGGAATTACAATCAAGGTATCCACATTATTTCGCAAGGCAGCAATTCCTTCCTGTGCTTGTACAGCTCGCCTACGACCTTCAAAAGAAAAAGGAGTAGTCACAATTCCAACAGTCAATACGCCAAGAGACTTTGCTATTCCTGCAATTACAGGTGCACCTCCAGTACCAGTACCACCTCCCATCCCAGCCTGTCAATTTCCCAACAGAAGTAATGCCATCAAGAGAGTTTGCTTGACTGAAACATCCATATTGCACATTGATAATTTTAAGGTATCCATGTAATGCATAGAAAATTTCAAGTGCTTGGATATGAAATTTCTATCTACAGTATGCGCCTTATAAAGACATAATTGCTTGTTGAGTTTTCACTGTATAAATGCCAATACGATTATTTAAATGATAAACATCAAATATAAGAACTGTCACATAACTGGCTACTTTAAGAAAAGATCATAGAGTCCTTCCTCCCTCCTACCCCGCACCACCCTGCCCTTCCACGTCCCCTTCGTTATGATAATAAAATAACTATAAGTCCTTTAATTTTTGTAAATAGACATTATCATTACCCTCCATTCCCAACCACTGGAATTTCCTTATGATTTATTCTCCCAGTTTTCAGCAAAGACATTGGCAATGACTTGGAAACTTGTTGGACATGAGAACTACAGTAATCTAAGATATCAAATTTATGCTTTTAAGGTTTCAGGAAAGGACTTTTTGGGAGTAGAGTTACTAGTCATATTGAAATAAGATAGTAAAGTATTTGAAAATGTTTAAATGACGGTCCTGGCCATCATTTCCTAGTCGCATATACTTCTTAGACAAGCAAAAATAATTGTGATTTGTCACATATTGTTTATTAATCTGGAAAAAAATCGATTTAGTGCCTATTTATTAATCATCAAATGAATTTGGTTTTTGATAAAATAAAAGTTATTAAAATATTGAAATTTCAAAAATTTATGGTCAAGAAAGAAGATCTTAATTCAGAACTATTAGAATATAAGGCTTATTTATTAGCGTTATGTTAATATTAGTTAAGTGTTAACTAATAAATGGTTGGAACCACTTTGTAACCATCTTTCACATAATAAAATGACGGACACAATGATAATGTGTGCATTCCGGTTTCTTTTCATCCGTTCTTTGTACATTCTAATCTTTCTTTATTCTATCTCTGCATATTCTAACATTAGTATCAGAGCAAGCCAAGCAAGTAGAAAGAGAAGGGAAGAAGATCTCAGTCCCATTAGAGCAGAAAAACACGAACAAGGGCGTCGAGAGCGTCAGACGGAACAAGCACAGTCATCACTAAAAACACGAATTTTAGGAGTCGATTCAGTAAATCGAGGGCATAAAATACAATCGTGAGGTTCGTGAAACCCTGTCTGGTCGCAAGGGAAGGAACAACAACCAAAACAGTCACAAATACCACAACCTTTACCAGTCACAAATTGCATTTCTGCCATTGTAAGGGTCGTGAGGGCTGGAAACTAGTCGCAAACAGTGTTTTCAGTTAAAATACTAGTCGCAAGTCTCAGAAATTACCAGAGATCTGAAGATAATACCTGCACTAGGGCACGAAAAACAGTTGCGAGGTCAAACTCCATTAATTTGATTGATTTCAAGGGCATCGTAGACATTTGAAGCATTGAACCTGAATCTATTTGAAATCTGCAAAAACGCCATTGTCTTCTAGGGCATGGAAATTATTATTATTGCAAGGACAGTTCGAGAATAGAAAATTATTACTGTTTTTGTGGCTGCCTGAAGTAAAGAATCCATAATATAGACTGTAATAACATAATACATGACACGAAAAGAAGAACGATTATAGCCATTGTTGAAAATCCACCAAATGTTGAAATTGATGAACTCACTGATAGAAAATGTGTATTTTAAAAGAATCCCAACACTTTGAAGACTTGAAGGAATCTAGTGTAGGTGAAACTCAGCATGCATGGCTGTCCAAATAGTTCAGGAGTTTGTGAATCTCGAGAATTTACCCTTACAAGGGTCATGATTCATGAGACAACTTGATGGAGCACTGTGGGAGTAGCTTAGTATGGATGGTTGTCCAACAATTCAATAGATTATGTAATTCGGGAGTTCAAGGAGGTGGAATCCAGGAACTCTGGAATTCATCTCGGGAACTACACCTTTACGAGGGTCGAGAGGCAGCTTGATGGAGTTTTACCTGAGTCGAGCATTGTTTTGAAAAGGAAAAGATTTTCAAGAATGTGTAGTCTTGGTTGGTTTTGTTATTTTAAACTTTTGTCAAGTATGTTTTATAGATTAAGCCTTAAGAGGGGGTATTAAAATATAAGGCTTATTTATAAGCGTTAAGTTAATATTAGTTAAGTGTTAAATAATAAACGGTTGGAACCACTTTGTAACCATCTTTTGCATAATAAAACAGCGGACACACCATGATACTGTGTTGTAATGTCCTCTTTTCTAAAATAAAAAATAACTAATAATATTTTAAGTTGGGCCCGACCAATTCTTCATTTTGGGACAACTTAATAATATTATTATTAAAATAAAAGGTATTTTTAAATACTAAGAAAAAGACCCTTAGCCTATTTTCATTATTTTCAGTCGGCTAAAAGGAGAGGTCATCCCTCTTTAGGAGGGAAAAGCAAATGTTAAAAAAGAAATAAAGAGGCCTACATGGAGCGCTCCACAAAGAAAGGAAAGAAAAGGCTATAAAAGCAAATGTTGGGGCTCATTGTGATCATCATCTTGTGAATTATATACTTCTCTTTTGAAATTGGAGCATTGAGCTCTCATTTTCACCTTTGAGGACAAAAACCCTCGTTGGATCCTATTGGGAACGAAAACCCTCAATAGTCAACACTTGGGGACGGAAACCCTCATTTGTTGCATTGGTGACTTCATCTAGGAGTCACATTGGAGCTTCAAAATTCAGAATTTCATAACGGCAAGGGTTTCTATCAGTGTTAGGGCACACATTCCAACTAGGGCACATTTTTTTGGGGCTGCCACATTCATTTCCAACTTGATCTACCCATTTGGAGATTTCAGGATCACTTTTCAGTGAATATTCGTGGTTGGAAAAATCTTATTCTAATTTTATTGGATAGCTGATATTTTTGTGGTCAATTTGAGCTATCATTTGCATTTTATCTCCAAGTATTTATGAAGATATGGAATTTTGAAGTTTCAGCTGTTTTTGAGCAATAATTAATTCCAGCAGTCTGTAATTTATTGTTGAAGCATTTATTTTGCATGAATTCATCAAGTGTTTCATGTTGTTGATGTATTTTTGAAGATTTGTGTGTGGGAAAGGCTAAAATCTGAATTCTACCTAGGTTGCTTAGGGTTTTGTGGACCTAAAACAGGTCGCTGCCCTAATTTTTGCATAAAATCAGTTTGCTGTCATAAAAATCAGGTTTTCTACATGTGGTTGGCATCATTTTCAGCAATGTTCCATTAGGGTTTTGGGAAAATCCAAATTCCTCAAATTTGAGCCTGAAAGGGACATTACATGTGTGCATTTCGGTTTCTTTTCATCTGTTCTTTGTACATTCTAATCTTTCTTTGTTCTCTCTCTCCGCATATTCTAACAAGAACTCTGCCCCAACCTCAAAATGTTTCCAGCATATATAGACAGAAATCCACAGAATTCTAAATTCAAAATCCGTTACCATTATTCTATATACATTAAAATGCTGAAAATACCATCTAGCAGGTACTTTGAGCCACAATAAAGTACATAAATTCTGAGCATAACAGCAAAACCCATGATTGTACAAAAACACAATGCTACAATATAACAAATAAGCATGAAAATTAGACCAGAAGTCAGAGCCAAAATTACATGCAAACAATAAAATTCATCATTTAGTCGGAAAGTTTTGCTATTGTTTACCTCTTGCAAAGGACAAAGACAAGTAGTTTTTGGATTAGTTTTAAAGCTCGGACTCGGGATAACCTCGGCAGCCCAAAAATTGACTCGGACTCGGGACCAAGCAAAAGCTCAGCAGATGAAAATATATATAAATTCATAAAATGAATTTAAATAACATACAAAATGCTGTCAAAAAGCATAAGAAATGAATTTAGAGAACACATAGCTAGGACAATTGTTGGAAAGCCTTCAAATCCATAGCCATGAAAAACAAATTCCAAAAGGAAACGTCAAAAACAAAAATTGCTCACTGGCGAGTACTTGCAAGTCAGAGGCAAGTTACTTGCACTGCAATATGACTCGAGTGTCTGGAAAGTTTACATAAGTGCCCTGTGAGTTTTGTATTCATGATTTTTGGCATGCAAAGAGCATTCAGTCTTCTCAGAACCAACTATCCCTTCATTACATGCCAGGTCGCACAGCCTTCTAAATTTTCAGGATAGCCTAGTGCATCTATTTATTCAGATAACTTAAATCAGCTCCAACGAGAGGTGGTTTGGTTTCAGAAAACATACAGCAACCGATGTCTGGGAATCTAGCTACAATTTCCTGCAGACCTGGAGGATACACTTCCCTGTTTCATATATCGAAGCTTTGGATGTCGCAGGAGACAACGCCAGAAAAACCCTTCCATTTACAGTCCCACCTCCATGGATTTCTTTGTTCATACTCTCCATTCCCAGCATAAAGCCTTTGTGTGGCACATCCTCTTTATACAGGACAGTTGTGCCTGTGCCTAGGGCAACTCCCTTGGTCAAAATGTTAATTTCAGCACAGGCACTAAATATTGCATTTCTTCTCTAGGTGTAGCCAAGGTCATTATGATCCTCCCACTCAGTTGTTTTCCGTGAAGGCTTCCAGTTGTTGAACAGAACTCTTGACCTTCAATCCCCATTTCTGCGAACTTTCCACTTGCAAACATAGTTTCATGGTGGAACAAATATTTTGTTCTTTAAACTACAACTCCTTTGTGAGAAGATCATACGATGCTTTTTGGAGGCCAAATTCATGGACTTGCCACAACCTTTACCTGTCAAATTTTCCTACTTGAATGAACTCTGAAATAGGAGAATGAACATACGGAGCAATAACACATGAAGAACAAACTATGAATTCCATAGGGATCGCTATCACAAATAGCCAAATCTCCCTCACTCCAAATTACCATCATAATGTTGAAACCCCTTGCTTGTCTACAGGCAACAAGACATCTCAGATTAATCACAGATTTGATGGGATGACATTTTGCGCAATCCCAAGCAAGGGCCATTCTAATAACATAAGCAGCAGTAAAATGATGAGAATATTGCTCATTAACATAGAAAAGAATCTTCATCTCTGTACCACTAGTGTCCCAGCATTTCATCCTAAAATCTAAGACTACCCTATCCGAAAAAAAAAAAATCGTACTTTTAAAATAATGGGTCGTTTTGTGTTTTTATTGCCAGAAAGTTCTTGTATTGTGTCAAGATATTCCCAAAGAGCCATATTAGCCATTTTCGCCAAATACCCAGATGCCCAAAATTGTTATATTCTGATCATCGGGATTTGCCTACGGAAATTTGTATTTAATTATTTTGAGCCCCATTTGAGGCAATTTGTGCTCCGGTTTAACTCTGTTGTGATCGTACATATCATTATTCCCATATACTAGTAGGGTTTTAACCAGGAATGCATTCTGGACTTTATTTGTAACTTCTGGCAACATTTTGTGTTTTTGTGTTTTCCCTGTTTCGTTTTCTATGAAATTTCTTTGGATCAATTCCTTTGCCGGTTTGGCATGATTCTTGGCCTGGAGTAGCTGGAGATCATATACGCACATTATGCCAGAAGGAAGTCACCATCGAGGTCTGGTTCTCTGGGAAAAGACAAAGTCGTGCACCAAAAAGCCTCTTCTGGGCTGGCCGCATTTTTGGAAAAAGAAGAATTGAAGTGGATCATGGGAAAATTAGAAGCAACAAATAGGTGGGAATTTTGTATCTGCCTAGCAGGATACTTTTTCCCATGGACGCAACGCCACTTAAGTGACAATGGAAAAATTAGAGGCAGCAGGCAGGCGGGAATTTCTTACCTACCTTGCAGGGTAAAAATTCCCCTTGTGGAATAAAAGAAAAATCACTTAAGTGAATCATGGGATTTTAAGGGCTGCCTTGTGAATCATGGGAGGTAAATAATCCTATTGTCATGTGTTTCTTAAAAATAGAATTCTTTATGCCAAAAAGTGTGACCCCTTTGGGGAAGGAAAGGCAGCCTTTAAATTAATTAATTTAATTAATTATTCACCCAATTTTGGCGCCCAGGCTTGTGGAAAAGTCAACAGAGGGTAAAGGACAAAAGGTGGTTGAAAATAGACTGTTCTAAAATTAAATAAATAATATTTATTTAATGCAGCCCCTTTATGTCAAAAAGTGCGCCCCTTTTGGGAGAGAAATAATACTTTTAAAATATTAAATGATTAAATTAATTCCTATTTTCGGTGGCTAAGGTCAAAGCATATTTGTGAGGCTCGAGTTAATCGAAGTAGTCTAAAATTAAATAAATTTAATTTATTTAATGGCAGCCATAAGCATGCACAAAATAGGCGCCCCATTTGAAGAATGAAGCTTATTAATTAATTAATTAATTAATTGTCATTAATAGGAAAGGCATTAATTAATTATAGAATCATAAAATTATATAAGTAGGGGCTGCCATAAGGATGAATTAATTTATTCACCGCAGAAAGTGCAGCCCAAAAAGGAAAAGTGTGCCCCATTTGAAGAGGATTTTTGCTCGTAAAAGGTGAATTTAATGTTAAAAGCTTCCAATTTGGCGCATGTGTTGAAGGAAGTTGATTTGTGTCTAGATAATTGTTTGCATAAGTGATACAGTGCTCAGGTGAAGTTGGTAAAATTCATGTTTGTTTTGCATGCAAATAAAACATCAAATTTTGGGGCAGCAGGCTTGAATTATGCAGATTTTTATGATTAAAATTCACTGTTCATGTTCCGGTTGCCATCTTTGTCTGAATTAATTGCAGGAATTCATTACAGGTGCTTTACAAAAGAAAAGGAGCTTTAATCAATGTCCAATACATTGAATATATCCTCTGAATCTGAAGAATTATCCAGATCTGCACCAGTTTTGAAGAATTCTAGTCGAATAAGAAGAAAAAGAATTGTTCAGACAAAGATAGACAAAGCCATGGCAAAGAGGGACGAAAAAGAAAGCACAACGGAGTCATGCATCACTTCCAAATTTGCAGACATAGGAGACACAGATCTAGGTCCGAATCTCTTTCTGAATTGATTGATAGATCCAGAGCAGGGAAGACTTCCCTCATGCGTGCAGTTAAAAGCAGTGGAATTATTCGAGCTGCAGCCTTTCCATACACAACCCAGTTGCCAGAGTTCGTTATGGAGTGTGCTAGGTCTTACCATCCATCATCCAGATCAGTGCAAGATGCTACGAGGAAAACAATAATTCGGTTGGACGCAGAGTTCATCAATTATTGTTTGAAGATTCCGGCTCGAAAGGTGGTGACTTCCATTAGCATTCAGGATGTCGGCAGCAGGTGGGAGAAGCATAGAGTTGATTGCGTGAACATAATAAACAGCAGAAACACGAAGAAGCCCAGATCTCCTTCTAAGTTCCCAAGAACTCTTTCGCGGTCCAATCTGGTGCAAGAGGTAGATGATATTGCCAAATTGTTATGCAAGATAAATGGCGAGGCGAATGCTCACACTTTCCGTACATGGATGTATGCTTTCATCAGGACCATTGAAGTCAACAAGGTTGATTCCATAATCAATTGGTCGAAATCATTAGCAACAACATTGGTGAGCAACTCCGAAACATGAAGCGTACTTTCAGCTTCAAAATGACTTCCTATTTGGTATATGCAACAACTTCACAAGGCATCTTCTCCAAGCTGGATAGATGTGGTGTTCTTTCTAAGGACCCCATTTTCGAGTGCTACCCACACTTATTGTACTGCATGTGCAAGAAAGATTTCAAAGTGGTCAACGATGGATTCTTCTACGAATTCATTTGCAGGCTAGACAAGGACCTAAAGGCCAACAGGGTGAGCAAGGAAGCGTGGGAAGTTGTATCCAAAATCGGCAGTCTATTCATTCAGTTTGCAGATTTCACATACCTCAGGGTTACCGGCTTTTCTGGAGAACCGGTTAAGCTGCCCAAATATCCGAATGATAGATTGATCACCATGGAGCTGAGCAGACAACTTGTGGAGATACACGACCTTCAGTCGAAACAGCACAAGTCTACGGGCTTCTTCCAGATCATTGTGGGACATTATAGCTGCCAGAGCATTCATAAGGCCCGAGGATTGAAAGCGGAAATGTTATCCGAGTATAAGCAAGAGTTCTTCCCGGCAGACGGTGAACTTTGATCCATTTGGAGTAGCCAGAAGACGATCTCCCAAGAGTACGCACATGTGCCTTCATTAGAGGATTTCTAGGATGAAGTGCAAAAGTGAGTACGAGGTTAGAAAGAAGGATTTCAGCAGGCTATCAACGGAAGTGTTCGACTTTGGACTAGCACGGATACTGCGATCTTAGAGATGATGGGAATGTGTTACTTGACACTTACCATCAAATGGGAGGAGATAGAGCCATACTTCAGGATAACGTAGGGGGCTGCCATACAATTGAGGAAAGGTTTGGCGTTGTTCTGGTGAATACTTCAAATTGGTTGTTGACGAAGGGATACTGCCTTGATGAAGCATTGATGAATCAAGTCACGGGCAACTTCAGGCGCAGAGATTCCTCAAGAGGAAGCACGAGGAGAAAGCAGCAGAAGGCCCGAGAAGATGAAAGTGCACAGAAGGTCTCAATCAAAGGAGAAGATCACTTCCACGGCTATGACATTAGTTTCGACTTCTCCAGCATCCAGTACTTCACCGATTGTTGCACCTCAGCAGGACACTTCCATGCCTCCACTGAATCCAACAACATTCATCTTCTCTCCTCAACCACTCCATTCAACACCTGTTCCAAAAGAGACGTTGAAGCTGCAGATGGCAGAGTTCGAAAGAGCTTTGTCCTTGGATGATTCAAGATGGCAGCCATAACACTGTAGCAGTTTTTGATGGAGAGGAAATAGAGCGGGAGATGGTAGTACACTCAGCAACTTCTCATTCTCCGAGAAGTAACTTCTCAAAATGGTTGGCTTCGAGGCTTGGTTCCGAAGCTAGAGTTGCTAAGGTGACTTCAAGGTTGATCATCGAGGAGTCGGGCAGAAGTTTGCTTTGAGACGTCAGTTCCGGCGGAAGGATAGGAGGATGAGCTCACGGAAAAGATGTAACAATAACCAGAGTACCCATCGATCAAGCCACTACAGAAGGATTGATCAGAGACACGCAGACATTGATAGATGCTCTATTCCTTAGGCTTGACAGAGAAAAGGCGGAGAAAGATGAACTTCAGAAGCAGGTATCTCAGTTGTGCGAGATCATAGCCAAGGTTGTTAAATCTTCCACTCAGCCCATTTCAGCTCAGGTGAGTGATCATCTTATGCAGGAGATGGAAGATGCAAGCAATCGGTGAAAGCTATCGATTTAATGGAAGAATTTGATTATTCGTCAAAGCTTCATACAACTCGAGAGAGGTACCACCCGCTAAAGGTTATGAAAATGTAGCAAATCAGTGAAAGCAACCGTGACGAGCATAGTAGATATGAACACAGTTGTTGAGAGTAACCTGAGTACTTTGGCCGAAATCAACAAGCTGTCGGGAGAAGTATTGGTTGCGAAGAAAGCCCAGTTATTGCCGGACGGATCGGTTGAGAAGGGGAAGCACCGGAGTTTGCGGTATCTTTCCGTTTGGAGATCTGCGCAGAGTTTTGCTGAAGAGGATGCAGGCACTTGAGAGTAATACATCGTCTTTACTAGACAGTATCATTGCTTTCACCGAAGGAAGTGGTCGGAAATGTTACTTCATACGTACGGATCATTCTAAGCAGAGTGCCTAATTCCTGGAAGGGTCTCTTCTTATGGTAAAAGAAAGAATTGATGGAGCTACTATGCCTTTCACGATGAATTCCATCGGCAGATAGCCTGGCACCGCAGCGGATATTGCGAGGTTCGGGCCGAGCTTGGAGGATGTGGAAGCGTGTATCAAGGTGTTGATTGAGGGATTCTTTGCTGATTCGGGACGAGAAAAGAAGCAGTGGCTAAAAGATGGGAAGATGTTGAATTACATGTTCGACAAGTATATTCCATGATCAAAACAAAAAGAAGACATAAATGTTACAAATTGATCCGACTTATTCTTCTATTATTTCTTCTTCTATTTTCCATGTTCCCGGATGAAATTGTAAAACTTTAAAGTTATTGGTTTTGAAACCATTACTTAAAATTATGTGGAACAATTCTATTAGTTAAGTGATACATGTGTCACTTAAGGAGAAGTTAGTGGAGGATGATTGTCAAATGTCATCTTTACTTGTTTATGTTTCAGTTTAGTTGAGTTTCCCATTTGTACTTTCCCTTCTACATTCTATAAGTAGGAGAAGAACCTCCGGGTTAATGATATCAGAATTTGTAAGCAGCATTCTTGTGTTCCAGACTTTATATGAAACCCTTGAGAGCCACTTGAAGCAAAGGAATATACAGGAGCAAATTTCCGAAGAACTTTGTGTCACGGTGTATTTTGTTTCTAGCTTTCTATCTTAGATCTTTGAATAAACTTTGTGTTATTTTAGATCTAGATCTAGAGTTGCCTTTGCTTATAATTATGTGTTTATATCTATTGGTTTCTTCTATGTGCATGCAATCAACTCTGCTATCTATTGATTGGGATGCACATCTTCCCCATTTCTTCTCTGTGTTTATATAATTCCCTTCTTCTATAAATATTTTCTTTCTTTAAACAACTACTTACTTGCTGTTGAACTATACAACTATGGTTCATGAGCTGAATAGTTAAAGTAAAACCCCATATAGATACTAGCATACTTTAATTGACAAATCTGACATGGGAGCCTCACCGGTAAATGAGGGAGATTTATCTCATGACTGCCTAGGTTTTATGCTATGCGTAAATCTAGCCAACCACACACTTCACACCTATTGATCCAGTGAAGAAGGCGTAACTAGTTTTAAAACCACTATAGTCATAATCAAATGTAGTGAGGGTAAATTAATGGTTCTTCTCCAAATCCAAATATTGCCTTCTCTTGCCATGTGATTAGATACTAAATAAACAAGAAGGTCGCAATGCAACTAGTCCTTGTTAGTGTATGCAAAGAGAAGAAAGAATTCAAAGAAGGTCAATGCACACACCAACAAGTGTGACAATGTTTATTATATAGAATAGGTGGTTACGAATTGATTGAACAGCTTACTAACTAAATAACCGCATTATATGCTATATAGTGCTCTATGTTTTAACACCCCCTCTTAATGACTAAATTGGAAACAATACCAAGTTTGTCCCGAAATATTACAAATGTCCTACACCCACATGTTTAATCATAAGATCTATAGACTGTGCCATAGGTGGTACTTTGAAATCAGCAGTCCATTGTTGTGTTGCAATTGTCAAATGGAGGACCGCAAAACAAGAATTTGGTCATGTGAACAGAGGATATGGCAAGTGGTCCACTGATTCTTCGTTACATGATTCATTGACCAGCGATGAATCATCAATGGTTGAGAGTGTCAGTGCCATCCCGAGTGTTGGAATCAAAAACTCGGAGAGGTTGATTGAGAAATCTCTTCCGTGGCTTGTATGGTCTCGGAGTCTATACAGAGATTTGGTTAGCCTGCAATCTAAGTCACCTCGATCATGCCCTTGCAACACCATGTAGTTCTCATCCAACCTTTTTAGGAAAGCATGGTGAAGTGCCTTCCAATCAAATTGAGTTGCGAAGGAGAGAAATGTGACCATTTGTGCAGGAAGTTAGAACCAACTCCACAATAGTAGGAGAAACAAGCATCTTCGTCTCGAAGGGAGAAATAA
Source organism: Taxus wallichiana var. yunnanensis (assembly GCA_018340775.1). Classification (NCBI taxonomy): domain Eukaryota; kingdom Viridiplantae; phylum Streptophyta; class Pinopsida; order Cupressales; family Taxaceae; genus Taxus; species Taxus wallichiana. The sequence goes on from CM031239.1 coordinate 850,674,314, forward strand.
CCATCTCCATAGTAGTAGGAGTGAGAACCAACTCCTTTGTCTTATCTATTTGCTCATGTATCCCCCTCTATTGGGAAAGGTCTTTCACAACATAATGAGCAAATTATTCATGCTCTACTATCCTTCGAGCAAGTACCTCTGAGTGAGTGGCTTGGCATGCCATCTCACCATGCACCTTCAGTGCATCTAGAATAGTGGAGTCTCCATCCACAACAAATTGTTCTTCAGAATGAGAAAATCCATCCTCGCAAGGCATGTCTCGCCTCCCGTACATCTAGTATAGTGGATATTCCCTCCATAATAAGTGCATGTAGGTTGACTATATCCAAGTCAACAGATCTATGAGGAATGGCTTCCTCCCAAGGCATTGCGACCTTCTTCTACACATCTTGTATGGTGGAGCTATCCTCCAGACATGCATTAATGTTGATCGTAACAGGATCAACAAGTCGATATTTGCCACCTTGCTCAATACCAAGGGCAATCATCCGTCTCTATTTCACGTCAAAGAAAACACACTTCTTCCCACATAAATATTGGGATTTTCAGTTAATTGACAAATAGATAGAAGATTCTTTTGTAAAGAAGGTACATATCTAACATTCCATAACAACAGCTTTATGAGCATTATTCAATATAATGCATATATCTCCAATCCCTTCTACTGCAAGTGATTCTCCATCAGCTAGTACTACTAATTCAAAACATATATTTGCAATAAATGAAACATATCAATCCCTGCAACATGAAAAGTGTCTGGATGCGCTGAGTCAATGATCGAACAACTAATATTATTGTCATGCGAGCATGATGATGTAAAACAATAAAGAGCATGCTCGTCATCCAAATCACGTTCTTCCGCAACTACTACCATATGTTCCTCATCCCATGCCTTTTTGTTCATTGCGAAAGATCATACGTCCGCTTCCGACAATCCTTCTTAAAGTGCCCAACGTTGTGACATGAATAACATGTGACTCGATACCAAGTGGAGGACTAGCCAAAATGACGTCTCCACTTTCCTTTTGAATGTATGAAAAGAGCACTCTTCGATTGGTCACAATTGGATTCTACCTAAATTTGTCTCTGCTCTTTTTGCAACAAGTAGGAACTCACCTTGTCAAACTTGAGAGTTTGATTTTCAGCCATTAAATGGAATGCCTCCACAAATGATTCATATAAAGAAGGTAACTTCTTCAAAACCAGAGCCACCATATCATCATCATTCACCTTTTTGTTGATGGAAGATAACTAGTCTTGGAGGTCTTTCATCCGAAGTAGGTGCTCAAACAACGATCCACCTTCTTGTAACTTCACAAAAAAGAGCATATTCTTCAAGTATAAAACCCGACTCTTTTCTAACGTCTGATATTTATCCCTCGGATTGGTCTACGGCACATTAGCCATAATGGCATTCCAAACCTCGGGTATCAAATTATCTAACATCGACAACTTTAGAAGTAATAGAGCCTCCTTATGACGTTTGACGTAATCCGCAAAGTTCATAGCAGATCTACCTTCACTACCCGTGATTATCTTATCACAATCACGAAATTCTGCAAGTGTCAAAATCTTATGGCTCCATACAATAAAATGTGCCTGTCAATTTCTCGTCTCCAACAAAATCAAGTTGGATATACTTGTCATTTATTATTCCAAAAACAGAAAATCGGAAAATAATAAACAATATTCTGCTCTCTAACACGGAATTCAATGCAATATATACTAACTGAAATGACTGTAATGGAAGAAACTGTTCAGATTTAAGGTTATTTAAAAACCAGAAATTCTTTGTACCCTAGTGTTTCAACAGCCAGCAATAGGAAAACTTTTTTGTGCCCTAAACCATAATCTCCAGCGATTTCTTCCACTGTACTCTCAAATGGTGTTTTGCCCTAGCGAACTGGGTCTTACCCCCACGAAAATGGCAGGTATTTGCTTCTACAGGCCCAAAATTGCGAGTTGAACAGTCACGAAACCTTGAAAATGGTTACAACGTGCAAAAACTTCAAAATCCTCACAAAAACAGCACCTGCGACTGAAAAACGTGACTGGAGCTTTACGATAGTATTCACGTGCTCTTGCTAAGTCTGCAAGTCATGCCTTCATTCTGCAAATCGTGACCGTATTCACATTTATTAGACTATGCCCTTCGAAAATATGTTGCAATAGACAACATGCCCTAAATGCCTACATAAACGACTAGAAATGCCCACATTTTTTAACATGAACAGTTAAAAACGAGCCCACAAGTGCCCACGATTTTTGTCTTTGCGCTCATGACTGGTTTTCTAGTAAATCACTAGTAATGATAAAAAACAAAAGCTTTAGAACCCCAAAAGGGAACTGAAATGAAAGAAAAACTTCAAAAACCTAAAACAAAAACAAAACAAAAAACTAGGGAAATGCCTCCCAAATTGAACTTCAACCAGTAAAAATTCTTCAAATCTGATGATCACTTTACATCAGATGACAAATTGTTTGAAGTCACTTACATGATTGGACAAAGATAGACAAAAGAGAAAAACAAAAAAACTGAAATCTTCAATTTTTAACTGCATGGAAGTCTTTTTACAAAGCTCGATCGTTTCTACTTAAAATCATGGCTTCTCACAAGTTTTTTTAGATGAATTATTCACCAAACAATCTATCAAACGAGTATTTGGGACTCAATCAGTACTCACCAATTTTGAATCTACAATCCCACCAGCCTCAATGAAACTTAGGTTACACCAAGATGCCCCATCGAAGTTTTGCGTCTTAATGCCCAAGAGGGGGCTTCCATTAAACAAAATCTCAATTCATTTTACTACAATTAACCCTTTTATCAAATGCACCTAAGTTGCCGAAACGTTTTGGATACGGGAGCGGGAGCGGAGTATCCGATACGTGGAAACGGCAAAAAAAAATTGACCCCGGATACGGCGTAGGATACGACAATACAAAAACTATATAAAAATTAAAAATATATAAATTTCAGCCTTCTAAATAGGAATTTAATTATTAACCACATATTATGCATATGAAAGACAAGATAAAAGACAAGTTATAAGCTAAATAAGTGAATAACCACAACAAACAAGCTAGGATACCGATAAAACTTAGAAACTTAAAAGCTTAAAAGTTAAATTAAAATACTTAAATAGAACACAATGTGAATGTCATGAATATCATGATATACTAAATTCAATCATAGATCAATATTCAAAGTTCAAACTATCTTTCATTGTCAATATTCATCATATTCCTCTTCATCAAGAGGATCAAGATCAGCTACATCATCATCATTATGTGGTTCATTAGAACCACATGGGCTCGAACCACTACCAGTTGCACCCCCTTGTGCATGTAGGTCTCGTGGTGCCACAGAACTCCCCTCATCATCATATGCTCCATGGTGGGAAATGGAAGCATCCAAGTCAACTATCTCTGGATCAATGTCCCAATGTCTTGTTGACCCTTCCTTGTACTCCGGTTGCTTGTGGGATAAAAGGCACAAGTTGGAATGTATGTATACCAAATCTTCAGCCCTTTTAGCCCCCAACTTGTTGCGTTTCTGTGAGTGGATGAAACTATATGTACTCCAAATAAGCTCGAGGAAGATGAACTTACTCGCAACCTATTAAGGCAACCCAAACTTCAACGTCAATGCAAAGTTCAACTTCAAACTTAAACACTCTAACTTAAATTTTTAAAAATGAAAGAAAAGAGAATAAAAAAATTTAAAACTTACCTGTGCCAAGATCTTGATTGCAAGAGGTTGCAAGTAAACCGATGAAGTACCATAGAGGTACCACCACATATGAGAATCCATCTTGTATTTGCTCCGAAGAGTGAGAAGGCTATGACTGCATTTCTCGCTATGAAATTGCCAAACTCTACCATAACCTAGTGTTGGGCCTTAGGATCGGGAAGAGCCTAACCAATGCCGCCATATATCCTCATCGACTTCCGCACCCCGTATGGTGCTACCCTCCCCGGCAAGGAAAGGATCTATGTCTTTATAAAATCTAGGAGTCAATGCAAAAGCCAAGAAATGTAATGGGGTGGTCATTTTGTTTCACCGCTCAATAAGGATTGACTTCACTTGTTTGAAAAATATTTCCTGGGATCTTGTTCTTTTGCATTTATGACGGCTTTTATCTTCTCAATCATTGAGTCGATCTTGTCATATATCTCTCTAGACATGACTATCCGTGTCAATAAACCGGAGCATGCTCATAATGGGCTCCGTAAAACTCAACAGATAATCCACTCTATCCCACCAAGGGTCCTCTTAGATCAGGTTCTTCACTTTTTGAGAGCCCTTTGAGTGTTTGATTGCCTCCATACAAACCAAAGATTGGATGTTACCATCCTCATGAGTGCCTCTTGCACCTTCACTAGTCATCTCAAGACGATTGGTGTGATGCAAACCGAGTCTCAAAGAACCTAATAAGAATGAAGGGAACAAAAATTAAAAATAAAATTGAAAGCTAAAAGAATACTAAAAAACTTATATTTAAATTTTAAATTAAAAAGAAAGAAAGAAGGCTTTTCCTTACCTTCAGTAGCTCCAACTGCGAGAATGATCTAAAAATGCCCTATGACATGTGGTGGTTGGTGACAAACATTTGGATCTCTTCAGCTTTTGCATACACTTGCTGGATCCACTCTATTTTGTTTGCCATTTTCTTTAGCATTAAATTCAATGAATGCATGGCACATGGTGTCCAAAAAATATGCTCATACCGTGCCTCAACTAGCATCCCCGCAGCTTTGCAATTTTTGGCGTTGTCCGTTATGACTTGGACAACATTTTCAAGCCCCATTGCCTCAATGGACTCAAAGAGAATGTTGGCTATGAATTGGGCATCCTTCACTTGCCCCTCACAATCAACCGCTTTCAAAAACATTGCCCCCTTTAGGGCATACTACAATCACATTGATTAAAGGGCGGCTTCAGCATCTTTCCATCCATCAAAAACAATTGACACACCTATTTTGGTCATGAGTCTCTAATTGGTCGAAGGAAGTTTCCACATATTTTTTTGTTTATCCGAAAGGGTGGTGCGGATCTTCTCATATCCTCGTGCCTCATTAATGGCTTTCACCATCTCATGCCAATAAGGTGATCTCACAACATTAAAAGAAAGCCCATTAGCAGATCCACACCTTGCAATGTGTTCATCTGCAATTTCCTACTCTCATTTTGAAAGGCCTTTTCCAATGGCCCTTTTGTCTTACTTTTCTTTCGTGCAAGGGAAACATCCTCATCCGTGGAGATAGGAGCCACAAATGGATGTGGCATGGCCACAATTGGGGATCCACTAGGTGATGGAGCAACTGAGGCCTCGCTGAACAAGATGAACCTCCTCTTTTGGCCAATGGATGACCCGCTCTCATAGCCACATTTGCCTCTGCATCTTCCTACTCTTTGATATATGCCAAAACTTTTGCTTTTGGCACCCCAACATTATTCCTCCCCTTGCATACTCTTATACCATTACCCGTTATGGCACACAAGTGGCTTTTCACCCTACTGTAAGAGCCTTTGAATAGTCCATCACAATCATTGCATTTCCATTCAAAACAACCACCACCTGCAATTTGTTGAAGTATTGTTACATGCCTCCATAACGGTGAATTTGGGTCAAAGTCCTTGGCCAAAGATTGCCCAGAAGAAGCAAAACTTGTTGTTGCCATTGTAGAAATACCTACAAGGTTCAAAAAAAAAAAAAGCAAAAAAAAACAATGGCATGCAATTGCATTGTGATTGAACAATGAAAATTAAAAAAATTAAATAGAAAGAGCAAAAAAAAGATGAACATAAGCAAAAAAATCAAAATGTAATGTGTGCAAGATTAAATAACCAAAAAAAAAAAAACAAGGTTAGAAATTTAAAAAAAACTTACCTTCACTTAGTAAACCACAAATCCTTCACAAATCTTCCTCCTTTACAACTCCTCACACTCCTACAAGCTTAGCAATAGCTCCTCAAACCCTAGACAAGCACAATGCAATTTTGGAGAGCCAAAGGTAAGTTTCTTTGCTTTATGTTTTGTTTTTGAGTTCTTTTGTTTTATTGCTTAGAGTTGTGTTTTAGGGTGTAAATTAGATTAATATTTAATTTTTTTAAGTAGTACTTTTAAAACATGAAAACAATTAAAAAAATTTAAAAAAATGTTTTTTGAGGTGGGAAGGCGGCAGGCCTGCGAAAACAGCCGGGTACGGCCTGTGCTGCACCCGGCCGCTTTGAGCAGCCCGCCACCGCTCCGCCGCCGCTCCGCTGCCCCAGCAGGCTGCCGTTTGCTACTTAGAAATGCACACAAGCAAATATTGACAACATGTCAAAATTACCATTCATAGATGTCACAATATATGTCCAAAATACCCAGTTTAAGAGCCCAAAAATTTCAAAGAATATCCCCCAATATTTGAAAAGTATCATATCAAAAAAAAAAAATTTCTTCCTCATTATGGCCTCCCAAAACTAGGCAAAATTCAATATGAGAATACTCGTGAAAAATTAAGGTGCAAAGTGAGGTATGAGTTGATAACAAATTAACATAAAAGTTACACCAATGGGTCCGAAGTCTTATCGGTGAGATGACAAGCTCATATAGAGCCCACCAAGGTTCAATTCCCTAAAGGCGTCTAGATAGGGGATGAGGTTGGCTACAAGCCCTAAGCGAATTTGACAAAATGGATACCCCTTATGACCTTTGCTCGAAACTCGAAGGAAGGCAAAGATGGTTTCTAAGTACCAAGGTACGTTAAAAACAAGCTCTAACAACAACAAAAACATGTGTGGTGCAACAAAAAAATCGATGTTAGTTCAAATTTGTGAGAATTAATGACGCAATGATATGAAGCCAAATCTCTCTATCGACCAAGACCCACCAAATGCATTATAGTAAATCTTGAATAAGGTGTGCAATGTGAAACATTTTTTTATTTTTACTTTTTCCTTTGGGTGACTTACATTGCTTGAGTGTTTTGTTTAGATAACTAAAAATAGGCCAAGGAGTGGCCCTTCGATGTGCCTTGCCTTTTTCCTTTTCTTTACATATACAACCTCCTTCCGACAACAGCCATGGATTTAATGCCAATTTTGATGCCAAACCCTCCTAGAGTGGTATCATAAGAAGCGATTTTTCAAGGAAGAAGATGAGGGTTTTCAAAACACGGGCTTGGACTACTTTGTTAGAATAATTATTTATAAAATAATTATTCATAGTCTAGTGTTGGAGTTATGTTGTTAGAACACCTCACATGTAAAAATATTATCTTAGGTTGTTTAAACCTATATAGGCTATAATAAGATGATGTTGTACATGTCAAACTAGAATCTAGGAACTAAAATAGGCTTATGTATAAATATTATGACATATTCAATGGAAATATGTCATGTCCCCTTTTTTAATTAAATAAATCAAAAGACCCATAGCCTATCCTTCATTTCCCGTAGGCTAAAGGGGTGGTGTGCAGGGAAACATATTAATAATTTAACTTAAGTTGGTCAAAAGTAACTTTATGTTATATTTATAAAAAGGCAACTTATGTTATATTATTAAAAAGGTTATATTTTTAATAAAAGCAGGTCAACAACAAAATAGAAGAGGGACGTTGCTTTATGAGTGCTTTTCCTTAAAAACGTGAAAGTAAAATTATAAAAGTGGGGCGAGTGGGCTTATTTGGGGATAAACCTTTCAATCATACAACTTCTTTGTGATATTGAACATATGTAAAACACGGGCATGGACTACTTTGTTAGAATAATTATTTATAAAATAATTACTCATACTCTAGAGTTGGAGTTATGTTGTTTGAACAACTCACATGTAAAAATTATTATTCTTAGGTTGTTTAAACCTATATAGGCTAGAATAAGATGATGTTGTACACGTCAAACTAGAATCTAGGAACTGAAATAGGCATATGTAAAAATATTATGACATATTCAATGGAAATATGTCATGTCCCCTTTTTTGAATTAAATAAATCAAAAGACCCATAGCCCATCCTTCATTTCTCGTAGGCTAAAGGGGTGGTGCAAGGGAAACAAATTAATAATTTAACTTAAGTTGGTCAAAAGTAACTTTATGTTATATTTATAAAAAGGCAACTTATGTTATACTTTGTAATTAGGGCAATTCAATATTCACCCAAATTAAATGAAACTCTTATGCAAATTATCCTGAAGTATTCTAATGTCTACTATTCCTAACCCAAAGTGGGGTTAGAACTAGCGGAGGTAAGTGGAATAAATCGGAAATGACAAGGGCACACTAAAATTAGCACCAATCTGATTATAAACAGCTGAAAATAATTAAATAACCAAACCTCAAACTGCTGCAACTTCTAAAATTATTTCCCACTTAACCAACCAAGCAAAAGCCTTCAAACTTTGGATTCTGGTGCAATAAAATATGGGAAATATGATCATGCAATCCACTTCCACCCAGCTATAAGAAAAGTATCAGATTTGTGCAAAAGGCTGGTTGCCCAGGGCATAAAATACTGTTGTTCACTAAATAATTAATTCCAGCTTGTATACTCATCCAAAATTCACCAAATTACATGCATGCACTCACAAAAATATGAGAAACCAGATCTGAACTTAACTTGTGAGATTCGTGCTCTAGAAATGCTAGAATCCGACCTTCACCCAGCTGACTAGGGCATAAAAAATACAGCAGTATATTAAAAGGTCAAATCAGCACCAAAACACATTAGATCCAATTCGCTAGGGCATGAAAATATCACCAAAAATACCACACACCAATTCGCTACCATAAAAAGAGTAAATCCTTGCACAATAATCAGATTTCACCTTCACAACAAATCGCTAGGGCACAAGAGAAAATCAGACCAGCAACCATGCAAGAATGGATCCTTCAACAACTCGCTTGGGTCTTCAATTGGCCAATAACAAGGTGGTGTTGTAAAACACCTTTAGTAGAACAACAATGGGCATGCATCCCTTTTCTTCAAGCATGAAGAAATAACAATAATCATAATCAGCATACCCCTAAATGGAGCCTTACATGTGCTCATATATCCTTCCCAAATGGGGCGATCCACTTTGGGAGGGAGATTACATTTTAAAATCACTTTTATGTCGGCTATGACTTACTTTTTGCTTTTGTCTATTTTTATTAATAGCCGACATTACATCATAATGATTACATAAGGAATTAATTAATTAATTCACCCACTTGCAAGAGTGATTAAATCACTTGGGTAAATAATTAATTAAAATACATTCAGCTCCTCATTAAATTCTATTAAATAATTAAAATTGTCTTATATGTGTAAATGATAAAAATCACTATTCGGGCAACCTTAATTAAATAATAAAATAAGAAAACCCCAAGAATTTCCCTTTAATCCATGGGGTGATGTGAACTAAGGGTCTTTAGTACCTATTTAGTAATGTCCTAGAAAAGGGGACATTACAGTCCTCCCTTCCCAAATTTGCTTGCCCTCAAGCAAATGCAAGCTCTCACCCCAAAAGCCAATGTATCCAAGTAGAAGAACATGTTGTAATACTTCCACAAACAAGCTCCCGTGCCTATCAAATGAGAGAGCTGATGTAAAAACAATATTTTGCAATGGCTGCCCCAATCTTCCTTGAATTCCCAAGGCTGCCCAAGAAGACCAACTACTGTCATACCAAACATTGACAAGAATTCTGAAAAGTAATCATGAATTTGACAAGAAAAATCAATTTCCAACTTGGCCCATGCATCAACAATGTTCCTCAAGGTGTAAGAGAGCTCTTTAACCATGAACATGAAAGCAATTGAGTAATATAAGTGGCTGTCGTAATTGATGACAGCAACCTTAGTGGTTGCAAATGAGCACACAGCAGCTTTGAACCAGCTCCTTCCAATCTTAGAAAAAGGTAGAATACTCTCTCTTTTCTTCGTGAGATCTTGAGGTCCTTGGGCATGAATCCTCAAGTTATGAGCCATATGAACATGCATTTTCTGTACTAGCCAGAGGTGCAAAGAGGCTATCCCAAAAAACTCAGAAATACATGTCAAAACTTTTCTCATTTCACAACAACAATCAGCCATCATGCCCAATTGAAAATTCATCATGTAATGGTGCCACAAATTAGATGTACTCAAACAATTACCTTGTTGTAGGAGAACATCTTCTTGCCCAAAAGTGAATGCTTGGAACACCAAAGGCTGCATACTTACCGCTGTCCATAACCCCAACAATTTGTCCAACTCATGACTGAAAATGTGCATCCTATCATCCAATGAAGTGACGACAACTGAACATTCATCACGAGTGATTAGAATAGGCTTGAAAAACTGAAAATTACCATCTCTAATGGTTGCCTTCTTGTTTGTGACAGCAAGCATGATGTAGGGCAGTCTGAAATTGATGATAGCAATATTGTAAAAACTCTCAACAACAAGCACAAAATCCCAAAAATTAATGTTTGTATCAAGAGTGATCAGATTTTGAGAATTGTAATCCTTAGGAAAGACAACTCTTACCAAATTCATGCTTGAAACTTCCACAGTCAACCATACAGTTGGCAGCCCATCACTTAGAAACTTTAGGACAGCAAGATGAAGATTAGGCAATGGTCCCAAAATGGCCTCTAAAATAATGAAAGTGGCTTCATACCTTTGTGTAGTGACCCCACTTAGGTAAGAACCAATTAGATGACTGGGAATTAGGCCATGCTCATCCTTCTGGGGCTGAATACCATAAGGATATAACTGTTGTTCTGAAAATGTTGTTGTATACACCTCATAAAAATTGCATTGGCTACCCTTTGCACTCTTGATTCCCTTCCATTGAACCATATCCTCAATATTTCTCTTGAGTCCTTCAAGGCCCAAATCTGAATTTTGTCTTGCATATTGATATGAAAAGACCAAAGAACTAACAAGAGCGGCTTTTATGTTAGACATACTTTTCTTCAAAACATTGTCAGGATTCCAATTTATTATGCATGTACCCAACTGAATTTTCATCAAGAGATTAACATACCTTATGTTACAAACCATATCCATTTCTCTATCATGCCTCCCATATTGACCCACAAATTGACATGTTGTAAGCAAAAATCTGAGACTTTCATACCTTAAGCTGATCTCAAAATGTTCATCTTTCTTTGTCACAACAACATCACCATCTCCCACATTTGCCGGTTGGAATGCATGCTTATTAACGCGGATATGGCATGTGGTAAAATTCTGATTTGTTCCATTGTTTGCCATCTTGAGTTCTTGGCCAAACTTCCTCTTTTTACCATTTCCACGAGGATGGCACAACTGGAATATTTCTTTGTTACCCTTTCTCCATTTAGTACCCTTTATCTCCTCTTTCAAGTTAGCACAATAATGCAAGTACAAAGTATGATGGTAATACCGAAAATCTCTGCTATGAGAATCATCAAAGTGCTTACCCTTAGTGGCTGCCATAGAAAGTCTACCAATGGGAAAAACAACATTAGGGCCTTGAGAGGTGCTTTTTCCCCTTGCATCCGGGTCTCCTAAAGTCAAATCATGCATGCCACTACTCATGCTCGCCATAGGTAATTCTGATTTTTTCCCTATCCTCATGAAATCAACCAAAAAGATCTCAAGATTAGCATTGATAATTTTGGAAGAATGTAAAAGATTACCCGGATCCCATACCTTAGGGTGCCCATAGAAGGGGTTTTGAACCAAAGAGTTTTCTTGCCTCATTTTGCAGCCCATAATCCTCATTTTATCTCCGTCTCTTACATGTTTCTCATGAGGAAAACAAATCTGAAATGGAAAAGTATGCAACCATAATTCAACCTCTTCATACCTTGAAATATCATCATGTGATCTACCCCATTGGCTGAATTAGAAAGTTCTGATATAGGGTTGACACCCTCTTCATGCTCCTTTTGAATGGTTGTTCCGGAAAGGACAGCCAACTGAATACTAACATCCACATTAAGAATTGGTGCTTCCCCCAAACTCTCTTCCTTAATTTGAAGATCTGAATTTTCTTCTTCCTTAGGCTCAAGATCCTTGATCCCTTCTTCTGAAACTTCACTATCACATATGCAACCATTAGAAGATAAAGAAATATTTTCAATTAATGAGGGATTTTCACCTTGCTCATCCTTGCAATCTTGCACATCGAACCTTTCTAGGAACCTTTGGCCGAAATCTTCAAGGGAGGCAATGGATTCGACCCTTGGGTCTCCAACAAATGATGCCACCACTTATGTGCCATTCCATTCATGTATATAGAGATGAGCATGAGGGCATCATCCTAACACATAGGATTCCCTCGCAAATATGTCTTAAATTCCTCCAACCAAGATCTAGCAGAAATATTATTAGTGCCATCAAAAACAAAACTTGGGTCCACTTCATCCTCTAGCTTCCAGATCTGTAACACAAAACCTCACAGGTGCAGAAGAACGATGCTTTGATACCACTGTAATGTCCCCAAATTAGGGCAATTCAATATTCACCCAAATTCAATGAAACCCTTATGCAAATTATCCTGAAGTATTCCAATGTCTACTATTCCTAACCCAAAGTGGAGTTAGAACTAGTAGAGGTAAGTGGAATAAATCGAAAATGGCAAGGGCACACTAAAATTAGCACCAATCTGATTATAAACAGCTGAAAATAATTAAATAACCAAACCCTAGACTGCTGCAACTTCTAAAATTATTTCCTGCTTAACCAACCAAGCAAAAGCCTTCAAACTTGGGATTCTGGTGCAAGGAAATAAGGGAAATATGATCATGCAATCCACTTCCACCTAGCTTAAGAAAAGTATCGATTTGTGCAAAATGTTGGTCGCCCAAGGCATAAAATATTGTTGTTCACTAAATAATTAACTCCAACTTGTATACTCATCCAAAATTCACCAAATTACATACATGCACTCACAAAAATATGAGAAACCAGATCTAAACTTGTTTGTTTCGTACACTTGAAATGTTGGAATCGACCTTCACCCACCGACTAGGGCACAAAAATACAAGACTATATTAAAATGTCAAATCAGCACCAAAACACATTAGATCCAATTCATTAGGGCATGAAAATATCACCAAAAATACCACACACCAATTATTACCATAAAAGAGGAAATCCTTGCACAATAATCAGATTTCACCTTCACAACAAATCGCTAGGGGACAAGAGAAAATCAAACCAGCAACCATGCTAGAATGGATCCTTCAACAACTCGTTTGGGTCTTGATTGGCCAATAACAAGGTGGTGTTGTAAAATTGTTGGCTAGATTTTTGCACAACTAAAAACCTAGGCAGTCATGAGATAAATCTCCCTCATTTACCGGTGAGGCTCCCATGTAAGATGTTTATCAATCTGGTAAGTATAAATCCTAATAACTATTTGTAGGGGTTTTACTTTAATTACAAAGCTCATGAACCATAGCTAAACAATTCTGCAGCAAGTAAGCAATTGTTTATGAAGTATTTTCAGAAGGGGGAAATAATGGAATTTGGGAAAGAAGAAAGGAAGATATGTAATTCAACCAATAGTTTTCAGAGTTGGCCTCATACACATAGATAAAATAAACAAATAGATCTCACAATATTCGAAGTAAAAGAAAGGGAAAGCTTCTAATCTAAATCTCAGATAATGCAAAGTTTATCTAAGATCCACACAAAAGTAAGAAGCAAAGCACCGTTGACACAAAGTTCTCTAGAAATCCACCTCTATTCAATTCCTCAGCTTTCACAGAAACAACATCAAGGGTTACAACACAAAGTCTGAAAACTCAAGAATGCTCTAGCAAAATTGTGATCCTTTAGGCAGTTAGTAATTAAAATACTAGATAGCTTTTCAAAACCCTAGGCACAGGGAAAGATCGCGAAGAAGAATGAATAGGCTACGGAAATTGCCAAAAAAACAAACCAAAACACGAGACAAAGAAATAAAACAAAAAAGAAGTTGCGAAAAATTTCTCCAATTAGCTAATTTGCAAAAATTCTTCCCCCCGGGTGAATGTTCTATAGTAATAATGATGGGATGAAATGCTCTATATAACCTAAATCCTCCAATTTTAGCTCAATCTATTTTTAAAAGAATTTTATTTATTTAATAAATAAAATGCTTGCAGACAAAGTCTGACGAAGGAATTGAGTGAGTTTTGGCATGTGGGTATTTCTCGAATTTGGCTTTTATGACTCTCTGGGGATACCCTAGAGCAATGCAAAAGCAACTACAGGAAAATAAACACAAAACGGCCCGTTACTTTGAAAAGAACAAAAATTTTAAAAGGGGTAGTCCCAGATTTCGGGGTGAAATCTCGGGACACCAAAAACACCTTTAGTAGAACAACAATGGGCATGCATCCCTTTTCTTCAAGCATAAAGAAATAACAATAATCATAATCATAATCAGCATACCCCAAAATGGAGCCTTACATGTGCTCATATATCCTTCCCAAATGGGGCAATCCACTTTGGGAGGGAGACTACATTTTAAAATCACTTGTATGTCGACTATGACTTACTTTTTGCTTTTGTCTATTTTTATTAATAGCCGACATTACATCATAATGATTACATAAGGATTTAATTAATTAATTCACCCACTTGCAAGAGTGATTAAATCACATGGGTAAATAATTAATTAAAATGCATTCACCTCCTCATTAAATTCTATTAAATAATTAAAATTGCCTTATATGTGTAAATGATAAAAATCGTTATTCGAGCAACCTTAATTACATAATAAAATAAGAAAACCCCAAGAATTTCCCTTTAGCCCATGGGGCAATGTGAACTAAGGGTCTCGAGACTGTTTAGTAATGTCTGAAAAGGGGACATTACATATATTATTAAGAAAGTTATATTTTTTAATAAAGTAGGTAAACAACAAAATAGAAGAGGGACATTGCTTTATGAGTGTTTTTCCTTGAAAAGCGTAAAATTATAAAAGCAGGCAGTGGGCTCATTTAGCGATAAACCTTTCAAACATCCAGTTATTTGTGAGTTTGAGTAGTTCACTTCAGCTTTCAACCTTAGAGGACGAAAAACCTCTAGTGGAAATGACTTGGGAACAAATACCCTCAAATTTTGTGTGGTGGTTCCATCCAGGATTACATCTAATGCCCACACTAGTAACACAGCCAAAACACGAATAATTTCTTTTTACAACGATATCAACAATACTATCAATATCACTTGGGCCCACATAACAGTCACACAATGCTTGAACCAAAACACGACATACATCACTTCGCATGCATCTCCAAGACAAGGAGAAGGTGATGCCAACAAAACATCAGAAATGAAAATGTATAATCTAGCCAAGCAATCGGTGCTTGTCAAGGGGAAAATGATGCCATTACTTCCACTTATCCCTCCACTAAGGAAGACTAGCCTTTGGTTCCTCCAAAACAGTCATGCAACCACACATGAAAAACACCCTTATCCCTCTACACTTATCCCTCCACTAAGGCTAGTCTCTCAAACTTTGTTTCCTCCCAAAATAAATAAGCAAACCCATACACCATGATAACACTTATCCCTCCACCTATGGCAATGCAAGTCCCCAACATACACACATACATAAAATACCCATGCATACAAGATACAACTACCATCAAATAAATGAACACGTGCTCTAATGAGAAACCAAAAAGCCAACAAAAGATTAAAATAATGAGAGTGTGAAAATGACATTTCATCAATAATATGAGTCACAATATCAAGCCTTCATACAAGACTTGCAAAGGGAAGGATCATCATTACAAACTACCACTTATCGCTCCACTAGGAAATCCTGAGCTAGCCTTTGGTTCCTCCCAATAAACATGTAATATAAAATAACAAATATACACTTATCCCTCCACTTGAGACAACACTTATCACTCCACTAAGGCTAGCCCCGAATTCCCTTTGGTTCCTCCATATGAAACAAACAACTCCTTATTCTTCCCTTCACTGACATCACACTTATTCCTCCATACACAATGATGTACCCTACCCCCATATATCTAGACATTCACACAAGCAAAACATCAACAAAACAATTCCACATTGGCTCCAAAGGAGAAACAAAAACAATAATCATAAACCACAAGGAAGAGGTAGAGTAAGGTCTTTAACCACCATATACATATATTTCTCAATTTACATCTTATTACAAATTTACTCCTTTTGTATTAACATTGGTTAGATGACAATTAATATACATAAACATGTACAATCTCACGAATGAGACAACAATAATTGATATCGCCTTCGCTCAACGCTCAACGAGCGTCGCACAATACAATAAAATGACCTCATGAGGGAAAAAGAAGAAAGGGCTTTGCCCACAATGTACATAGGTTATTTAGTTCACAAAATTTATTCATTTAACATCATTGATTAAACCACGTTTATGTGTACAAAACATATGCTCGTCTCAAAATTGCAAGTTTCCCATTTCATTAAAAACGTTTGGTCACCAAGGAAACACTCCATTTACTTTCATTTATTTTATGATCATGTTAGGCATTTTAGTCGTTTTGACATCATTTAAGGTGCATACAATTTATATAACAATCGTTCCCAAATTTTATCTCATTTACTTTTACTCTTATTACATTTACGTTGTTTACTTTAGTCTCTCATTGGAATCGTTTTCAGGTATATGGCCTCCCCAAAGAGTGTACGTAGATGGGACACACAAACTACGGGTAGGGCTTTAAGGGGCCCCATCCTTTAGCCGGGTACGGACCCCCTTTAGGGAAGGCCGGAGTCATAAAGCACTTGCTTCCCACTCAAGGATTCGGGATTCCGGGAGTGTGGTCCCACAAAACAATTTATTTTATTGTTATTCAAATGCAACCCAATTTTAAACCACAAATTATGAGTGAGAGCTCATATCCTCTTTATCACGCAATCAAAAAAGAGTCTTCTAAGACACTAACCCAATTGTTGGTACAAATATTTCAAGGTTTCGTCCATCGATAACCTCTTAAGGGGTATTAAGATTAACTTATTTTGATTTGCAAATACCACGACCCACCATGGGGTTAACACTAAGATAAAAGCAATATTCTTTCCTCATAAAATTTTTGCACCCCACGGTTATCTTTTATTCGTTAATTGAAGGGATGTATAACACCTAAGATTAACACTACTACTCAATTTTCATGCGGTGCAAAATAGATGACCATTCATTTGTTAATCACAACCTCTACAACCCACCATAGGGTCAAACTAGACGCGTAACACATACCCATCTCACAAGGACTTTGTACAATAACGATATTACCTTTGCCACAAGCCTAGTTAACATTTCTCATTCCCAATATTATCAAAAGAGACATAACCCACTATAGGGACAACACTAGTGGACAGCTAGGCAATCTCATCTCATGAAAACTTTCATAAAAGCCCAAGGTATTTCATGGTTACTTGCCAAAATAACACTTCTATCCACAAGGCTTAGTCATGTCACAATGGGGTTCTATCACAATGTGAGCTTAGCACTAATGCTTGAGTCTTTTAGTTTCTTACTTGTGAAGAAGACAAATTGGCCCATGAGGGCAATGAAGGGGCATTCACATGGGTCATGTGCGAAGGACACACCAAGTACAATGTTTACCGTCCACAAAATGGTCATGGAAACACTAATAAGACCCAATTGCTTGGTATAAGTAAAAGCTAAATCGCAATATAGCAACGGGTGGTAACACAATTAAGAAAACTCATTTAGTTTCCAGATTTTAAGAGTTTAAGATGGCTACCATACAATTACGCAAAAGTACAAGAATTTACCGTAATAATCATATACACATTCTTACATGCAATTTAAAATTTTAAACTATAAGTACAATGTACAATTTCACCATCTCATTAAATACGAGACATACACATGTATGTAGCTTACTAAATTTTCTTCCTTCATTATACAAGTACAATTGCTTACATAAAATTACATTTCATATTCCCTCAAGATTACACGTTTTCAAGCCATAAACGACTTCAAATTTAGCTTTCAACAATCATTTTAATTCCATCGTGCGACTTACGAACCCGTCGAGATCTTGTAAACATGATCAGCAAGAACGTTGGCATGGACCCATCCCTCCCACCTAACATGCTAACAAGACTCGCAACATCATTTTCAAGAAAGAGATAAAATTACCACTTTTCATATTATCAAACCATAACTACTTTTTAGAATTTAGAGGGAGCTTAGAGAGAGAAAACATTCACATCTTTTACACAAGTAAATCAAGTACATTTTCATTATCGAGTGAGGGATGACACACAAAATTTTGATTCATAACAATCAAATTCTAAAAGTTTTCAATGTAATATGGAGTTTTACGACCTCTAACAGTTCCTCGTTCTCATTGTCACTACGGGGTCAAGATAAATGTTCAAATCACGCAAATCTAACTTTTCATTAACCATCTTGTTTAAGTGTATTGGACAATGTATTTACTGTCATCATGCATGCTTCAAGAATCACACTCGTTTTTACCCACCAAACAAACTTGGAGGGTCAAAACCAAGACTGCTTCGCGGATACGAGTTCAATACACCGAAATGGCAAATTTTTAAAAACCTCGGATACTTTGTACACTTTTTCGGTACATTTTATATATATATATATATTTTAAAGAAGCATTTGCATACTCATTGAAATTTTATACTCATACATTACATGCTTATTGAAATTTAATACTCATACAACTTTAAATCAACAAATTTAATACTAATACAAATTTAATTCGTTGCTTTAAAAATCAACAATTAAATTCGTGATTAAATTCAACTAAAAAAATATGAATAATTTCACATTTTATATAAATAAACATTGTCAATTACAACAATAAACAATCTAAAATTAAATAAAACACACACACATGTATAATAAATTGTTAACTATTAATAATTTAAAATATTTTATTTTATATATATTTATTTATTGAACTATGTACTTTATAACCATATTTAAAAACCTAGATAATAATATCCTAAAAATATGTAGAATTACAAAAAGATTAATAGAAAAATAACTTTATATAAACTAAATAATAATTGGTGTCCCCAGATTTCACCCTAAAATTTGGGACAACCCATTTAAAAAAAAAAATCGTTCTTTTAAAATAGCGGGTCTTTTTGTGTTTTTATTGCCAAAAGATGTTTGTATTATGTTAGGATATTCCCAGTGAATCATATGAGCCAATTTCGACAAATACCCAGATGCCCAAACTCATTTTATCCCTCTACCAAGTTTTGTCTCATGGGAAATTTTTATTTAATTATTTATTGAATAAATAATGCCCGTTTGAAGTATATTGTGCTCCGGTTGAATCCTGTTGAGGTTTTGCATGTCAAGTATTCACTCATCTCATTAGGGTTTTCACCAGAATGAATTCAGGGCATTATCTGCAACTTCTAGCAACGTTTTTCGCTTTTATTTATTTCTTTTGTTTTTCTCGGTTTTCTCTGTTTGTTTCTCTGTGAAATTCCCCTAGGTCAATTCCTTCGCCAGTATAGTCTGTTTAATTGCCTAAAGCATCTGGAGATCATCTACCGACATAGCACACCAAAAAGAATCAACGTCAAAATGCAAGCTTCTGACCAAAAATGATGAAGTCATGCACAAAAAGCCTCTCCCAGGCAAGTCGCATTTTCTGGAATTAATAAGTGTAAGTTGCAGTAATGGGATTTTTGGTAGCTACAGGAAGGCGGGAATTTTTACCTACCTTACAGGGTACTTTTTCCCATAGTCAATTAGTCACTTAAGCTGCGATGGGAAAGTTAGAGCCAACAGGCAGGTGGGAATTTCTTACCTGCCTTGCAGGGTGAAAATTCCCATTATAAAATAAAGAAAAATCACTTAAAGCACCGGTGGGAATTTTCTGCACTTAGCAGGCTAACTTTTCCCATCAGAAGGTTTTATTCACCCATACAAGTCGCACTTTTTCAAAAGAAGCTATTTTCAATACAAGTCGCACTTTTTGGGAAGTCACTTAAGCTGCAGTGGGAAAATTAGAGGTGGCAGGCAGGTGGGAATTTATTACCTGCCTTGCAGGGTAAAAATTCCCATTATAAAAGTCAAATAACTTAAGTGGAAGAAGGGATTTTTAGAGTTGCAGTGCAGGGTGAAAATTCCCATCAAAAGTTGACTTCTTATTTTTAGAATTCACCCTTGCCAAAAAGTGCGACCCATTTAGGCATTAAACAATGCTTTTAATGATATTTATTAATAGTTGTTTTGCCTAATTTTGGCGCCAAGGATGGAGGAAAAGTCAATGCATGAAGATAAGCCAAAGAGAACTGAAGGAAGCATGCTAAAAATAAATAAAATAAATTTATTTAATGGCAGCCAGCAACATGCAAAATTAGGCGCCCAATTTGGGTGAATAAACATGTTTGTTTATTAATTAATTGCCAGGAATATGATGGACAATTATTAGAAATAGAATGTTGAGGGTTATATAAGCATGGGCTGCCATAATGAAGAAGCAATTAATTCTTTTTGCTAAGGATTGCAGCCCAGACAGTTTTGGCGCCTAGGAAAGGAGGATTCATGCATCTGGAGGTGTTTTTCATTGTCGGGAAGCTTCAAGGTTTGGCGCCTAGGGTTGGAATGGCTTGATTTATGCTATGATAATTATCTGCATGTTGTTATAAGTGCCCAGGTGAATTTAGAAATATTTATGCTTGCTTTGCATGCAAGCAAAGCCTCAAAATTTAGGGCAGCGGGCTTCATATGCATATTTTTGGTGACAGAAATCAAGTATTCATGCTCTAGACTTCGTCTTTGTCTGAAATAATTGCAGCTATTCATTATAGGTGTTCATACAGGTGAAAGGGAGTTCTAATCAATGTCAGGTACATTGAATATATCTTTCGAATCTGAAGAAATTGC
Source organism: Taxus wallichiana var. yunnanensis (assembly GCA_018340775.1). Taxonomy (NCBI): domain Eukaryota; kingdom Viridiplantae; phylum Streptophyta; class Pinopsida; order Cupressales; family Taxaceae; genus Taxus; species Taxus wallichiana. The sequence goes on from CM031239.1 coordinate 850,695,179, forward strand.
TAGATCTACACGAATTGATCCAGTTATAAAGAATTCCAGCAGGATTAACAGAAAAAGAACACAGACAAAGACTGCTCAGACAAAGATTGCTCCAGCCATGATGAAGCGAGATGAAAGAGAAGGGTCAGCAGAATCATGCATAGCTTCCAAATTTGTTGATATAAATGACACAGACATAGGCCCAGAACCCATCTCCGAAATAATTGATAGATCCAGGGCCGGAAAGACATTTCTCATGCGGGCAATGAAAAGCAGTGGAATTATTCAAGCATCAACATTCCCAGTCACAGCTCAGTTGCCCAAATTTTTCATGGAGTGTGCAAGATCATATCATCCTCTTTCCAGAACAATCTGGGATGTTGCGGAAAGACAATTATTAGGCTGGATGCACAGTTTATCAATTATTGTCTGAAGATTCCGACACGAACGGTGGTGATTGCAATTAGCATGTTGGATGCAGTAACAAATGGGAGAAACACAAAGCAGATTGTGTGGGCATAATGAACAACAGATATATGAAGAAGCCTAGGTCCCCATCAAAGTTCCCGAGGACTCTTCCGCGATCCAACTTGGTGCAGGAGGTGGATGATATCACTAAATTGCTTTGCAGGATAAGTGGAGAAGCCAATACTCACAACTTTCGCTCATGGATGTATGCTTTCATGAGGACTATCGAGATCAACAGAGTTGATTCGATAATCAATTGGGCAGAGATCATCAGTGACAACATCGGTGAGCAACTTCGAGTGTGAGGCGGACTTACAGCTTCAAAATGACTTCATACCTGGTATATGCAGCAGCCTCGTAGGGCATATTTTCCAAGCTGGATAGACGGGGCATACTGGCGAAAGATCCTATCTTTGAGTGTTATCCATAGTTGACAGTTCCTGAATGCCACAAAGATTACAAAGCAGTCAACGATGGGTTCTTCTATGAATTCATCTGCAAACTAAATAGTGATCTAAAGACCAACAAGGTGAGCAAAGAAGCTTGGGAAGTTGTATCTCAGCATGGCTGCATTTTCATCCAGTTTGCAGACTTCACCTATCTCAAGGTAACTCGACTTTTCGGGAGAACCAGTAAAGTTGCCGAGGTATCCAAACGACAAGTGGGTCATCATGGAGTTGTGTAGATAGCTCATGGAGATGCATGACTTACAATCAAAGCGGCACAAGTCTACAAGTTTCTTTCCAGTCACAGTGGGTTACTACAGCTGCCAGAGCATCCACAAAGCTAGAGGAGTCGAAGCTGAAATGTTTTCTGAGTATGAGCCTGAGTTCTTCCCAGCACGGCTGAACTTTGACCCATATGGAGTAGCGAGGAAGACAATCTCCCAGGAATACTCACATGTGCCTTCGTTGGAGGACTTCTGGATGAAGTGCGGAATGAGTATGAAGTCAAAAAGAAAGACTTCAGCAGTTATCGACGCAACAAGTGTCTGATTATGGTTTGGCACGAATACCTGCAAATCTCGCAGATGATGGGCATGTGATACTTGACTCGTATCATCAGATGGGAGGAGATAGAGCTGCTCTTCAAGAAAACATTGGTGGTTGTCAGACGATTGAAGAAAGATCTTCCGCAGTTCTGGTTAACACTTCAACTGGTTGCTTTAACAAAGGGGTATTGCCTGGATGAAGCATTGATGAACCAGATCACAGGCAACTTTACCACGGGAGACTCCAACAAAAGAAAGCACGAAGGTGAAAGCAACAAAAGGCCGAAAAGCTTAAAGTTCACAAGAAGTCTCACATACAGGAGAAGGCCAAATCTACAACTATCGTGTCAGTTCCTGCTTCTCCAACATCAACTCATAGCACTTTAGCAGCCCCAAAACCTCAAAGAGATCTTGTTGTTCCTCCTTTGAATCCAACGTCATTTGTATTTTCTCCTCGACCACTCAGGTCTTCACCTATCCATGCGGAGAAGTTGAAAGCACAAATGGCGGAGTTTGAAAAAGCATTATCTTTGGACAATTTAGAGGGTGGCAGTCATAACACGGTGGCAAATTCTGATAGAGCGAGTCAAAGCATGAGATGGTGGTGCACTCGCGACTTCTCATTCCCCAAGAAGCAACTTTTCATCATGGTTAGCTTTGCAGACGATCCTGAAGACCAGAGAGAGATTAACTCCGGAAGAGCACAACTTTCAGTTGCTCCTTTGTTTGGGTGGAAGAGATAAAGACCTAAAGTTGCCAAAATGACTTTCTAGGTTGATTATTGAGGAATCAGGACAAAAGTTCGCTGAGTTATCTGTTCCAAAGAAAAAGAAAAGCATAAGGGAGCTCGCACTGGCAAATGATATAGCAGTGACCAAAGTGCCAATAGGTCAAACTACCACAGAAGGATTAAAGCAGGATACGCAGACACTAATGAATGCTTTATTCCTTAAGCTTGACAAAGAGAAGGCTGAGAGATCCAAGCTTCAAAAGCAGGTGTTCTAACTATGCGAGATCATTGCTAAGGTTGTTAAACCTTCCTCTCAGCCCATTCTAGCACATGAGCAGGTGAGTGATCATCTGATGCAGGAGGTAGAAGATGCAGGGGACCAAGTCAAAGCTATTGCCCACTGGAAGGAACAAATCATTCACCAAGCTTCAGAACAATTCAAACCAATACCGGCTGAATTGGAGAACATGCACAGGGCAGCATCTCAGCTGAAGGAACTGATGACACAGATAGAAGATGAGAACATAGTTGTTGAAAGTCATCTGGATACTTTGGCTAAGATACACTCGTTGCCGAAGGATGTGTTGATTGCAGAGCAGATCGTGCCTGGCGGATTGGTAGAAAAGGGGAAGCAGTTAGAGATTTCAGTTTCCTTCCGCGTAGAGATCCTCAAACTCATGTTGAAGAGGATGCAGTTGCTGGAGAGTAAGATGGGAGAAGTGTCGGAGAGCATCCCAGATGAATTACCTGCTTCCCATGAGGAATTTATGTTGGTTGTGCGGAAAGAAGTTGATGAAGCCACCATACCTTTCACGATGCATTCAATTGGTAGACTCATGAAGCTTCGAGCTTCAGATGTTGAGGGATTTGGGCCTGGTTTAGAGAAAGTGAAGGCTAACACTGCTGCTTTGTCCAGAGGGTTGTTGCAGTTCGAACCAAGAGGAATGCTATTGTTAAAACAGATGAGAAGATGTTGAATTACATGTTTGACAAGTATATTCAATATCAAAACAAAAAGAAAGTATAGGTGTTACAGTTGGCAGATCTTCATTCTTCTCTTCTTTCTTCTCTTATTTCTTATATTCCCGAATGAAAATGTAAATTAAAGTTATTGGTTGAAAAACCATTACTTTAAGTTATTTGGAAAGATTCTTTAAGATAGGTGGCAGATGTGCACAATTTTTGCTCAAACTCCTGATGCATGTCACTAAGAGAGGAATTCTAGGAAGATGACTACCAAATGTTCCCTTTACTACTTCTTCATGTTCTAGTTCAGTTGTAGTTTCCCATTTGTAATTTCCCCTCTACACACTATAAGTAGAGGAAGAACCTACGGGTTAAAGGATCGGAATTTGTAATCAGCATTCTTGTGTTCCAGACTTTGAGTTGAAACCCTTGATAGCTTTCTGCAAGCAAAGGAATAGAGAAGAGATTTCCGGAGAACTTTGTGTCAACAGTGCATTCGTCTCGTATTTATTTCTAGATCTATTCATAAACTTTGTGTTATTCTAGATCTAGATCTGAAAGTTTCATTTGCTTTGAATTTTGTGTTTAATGATCTATTTGTTTTAATCTATGTGCATGCGATCAACTCTGTAAACTATTGATTGGGTTGCACATCCTCTCTCATTTCCCCCGTTTCCTATTATTTTCCTCTTCTGCAGATTTTTCCTTTCTTTTACAAACTTACTTTACTTGCTTGCAGCAAAACCGTCTAGCTATGGTTCATGAGCTATATAGTTAAAGTAATACCAACAAATAGATATTAGGACCGTATAACTAACAAAATCTTACACGGAGCCTCACCGGTAAATGAGGAAGATTTATCTCATGACTACCTAGGTTTTCAAATGTGCAAAAAATCTAACAATAATATATAAAAATAAAATTAATCAAATAAAATAAATCTAAAACTAAATAATAATAATCTACACATATAATAAAATAACCTAAATCTAAAACTATAGACCTAAATAAAAAATTAGTCAAACTTATTACGAAACTCAGGTAAAAAGTAAATATAAATAATAATAGACAAAATATAATAAAATAAACTCAATCTAAAACTATAAACCTAAACAATATATTAGTCGAGCTTATTGGAAGCTTTTCCATAGTTACCTAATTCTTGGGGACGGGGGACGGGGGACGGGGGTATGGGGATATGGAGGGACGGGGTTTCCTAACAACAAAAAAATTCACAAATTTTGGGGACAAGAGGGGGACGGCTTTTAAAATAATACATCAAAATTAGTATTTCAATATTTTAACTTTCTTTAATGACATTTAGAGATTTAAATTGTATTTAATGTATTTCAGGTACTTTCAAGATTATGATTTGATGTTACTGGTAAAAATACCATCTTTTTAAAAATAAAAACATCATAAAACTTTTGAAAGATTTAAAAAAATTGGGGACGTCCCCTCCAAGTCCCCAAGTCCCTGAAATGTTCGGGACGTCCAGGATGTCACCAAAATCTAGGGTACGTGTCCCCACGTAACATTGAGCTTTTCTAACCCTCACGGCACTACATCTTGATTCACGAGCTACTTCTATATTCACGATCACTTTGTCCCTCGTGACGCTACTTCTTGATTCACGGAGCTGCAAGATCTCCTCAAGACCTCATTGTTCACGACATCAACAAGGAATCGACGTTTTCAAGTTGGAGGTCCATTAAAAAAGACATTTTTAAACCCAGTACGTCCCGGGTACGTACCCACATGGGCAAGGTACATTACGGGTACAAAAAATTGTACCCTACCCACGTGGTGCGTACCCCATTGTATTTATACTTGTACCCGATGCAAGTGCGTTTCACGCTTCAACCCGTACGAGGCAGGGGGAGTTTCCATGCAGTCTTGGTCAAAACAAGTCCACAGGCCCTTGTTGCACTCTTACGCAAACTAGCCAAAGTGACCACCGAATGGACCTACAAAAGGGCATAGGACCTCCAAATAGGATGTTTATTTGTCCTAATCTTATTCTATACTATACAAAGAATCACAAGAAGTGACGGGATCCAAAACTGGTAACCAAAGCTCAAACTGTTACAACTTTCCAAAGCTAGTCGGCTGAGTTCAGTTGTTTGCCCTTCCGCAAACTAAGGCAAGTTGGATCCAAAACAACAAAGACACAAAATGTGTTTTTCCAGGGAATGGGTACAACAAAATACGCTACGTTGTTCTCTATATAAAGAACAAATGGGTATAACAAAATATGCATGGTCAAATTTCACTTCTAGAATCCATTGGCACAAAATTCGAGGTGATTCCTGGAGGGTTCGGTAGTAGTAGCGCTTTCTCCAACAACCAATTTTCCGAAATAGGCGGAAACCCACTTCGTGAAATTGTTCATCGATGGTTCTTTTAACGATGTTTCTTGGTTGGAATGAGTTTGTTATACAACAAGGAAGAGGTTATAATTGTTTAAAAGGGGCAAGGAGGTTTAGGGACGCTCTTTGCGCGTCGGTTTTGAGAGGTGTTTGGCACAAATCAAGCACTATTTAAAATTGTTAGTTTGTGTTTTAAGCATGTTTAGCATTCCGGTTTGTCTACTTATTGACCGTAAGCCTCGTTGAACATGTTTTCAATTTGTTTGGGGAGGGGGTTTCAGGTTGCTTGTTTTATCACACCGCCATAAGAATTCGTCTAAGGTTGATTAAACTTTGCACAATAGTTACTTTAAAGAGGTAAAGAGTCTAGATTACTATCAAGCATAAAATGTTCGTATTGAACCACATTTAACATTTTTCTTCCTCTTAAATTAAAATTGCAAGCACTTGAAATCAAGTTGAGAAGGGAGAGAGAAAATCCATGCCTATATTGATTTGGCGAGCAAGAGTAGAGGAGTTTGACATTTCACGCGCCGGTAGTATTTGCTTGAGGGGTTCCAAGGCCTTTTCGTCACACCCATTTTGTGTCTTTCAGCCATCATGCGGTCCATGAGGGCACGTCTCTTTGAGGCATTTGATCAAACCATTCACGTGTCTTGTCTATGCTTCCTCATTTTGCATACATGTCTACCCGGCATTCACAACTACAACATTCGACAAGCTTCCTTGATCCTTTATTGTTTTAATGTAGGACACAAATCACACCTGAGACACGAGATTTAGGCAAGGTAAAGTTTGTGAGAGATGCAAGCAACTCCATTTCAAAAAGGAAACAAAGTTCTTGCAAAGACTATTGGTAAAGTCAAGTGAAGCAATTTGTAAACACATCCCCCTCCCATTTCTGCATAGATGTTTGACAGGAGAACAAAAGGGTGCAGCATTTCTAGAACCCAACTCAAATAAAAGAAAAGATGTAAATACTAAAGACTTGTTCTAAATTCGCATACAATCTACAAGCGCCCCCAAACAACAACCCACACAGCCACCATAGATTCAATAGGCACGTTGGTGATGGAGTCTAGGGTTTCCTCAAGATAGTGGCCCAACCAGGAATGTCAACGTGCACACACTCAAAGATCAATAATTTTTGGGCCTAGTTTTGAAGGGGCATCCACGCCACTTAAGTTTTTACAGCCCTCAACTGTTAAGCCCGCATGGCGTGCCAATAAATAAAACGAAAATGCAGCTTACACAACTAGCATATGTTCCATGAAACCATATTTATTTGGGCACTTTGCCAAACAGTCCACATGCTTCTGTTATGACGCGCCCCTTGAGCTCAAATCACTTGCAACTACAACATCTGACAAAAGTACCCCTTCCTTCATGCTTTGATGGACATCCCTACCTGATCTAAAGCTTCCATTTAGGCGTAGGTGTATGAGGCAATGATGGCACGATTGTGGAGTCTGTTTTTCACCTGTCATTTGCATTTGCTTGAAAATTTCATGGCCAATTCCAACAAGCCCATGAAAGGGGAAAAAAACCTAAAACCAATTTTTCCCTAATACGCCCTCACCTCTTCATTTCCTTGCCTACGCACCACTCTCTTTTTTTAACTTTCTGTTTAATTACTCCTTTTGTTTTATTTTTTTAATTTTTTTAAAACATTCTAATCAAATGCGTATATAGATCTATATACATCCACACCCTAATATTTTTTGTAATTTATTTTATTAGTTAGAAATTTTTATTTTTATTTTTATTTAAATGTATGTATGTATGTATATATATATATATATATATACAATGATAATAATAATGATTATTATTATCCTATTGAAAGTATAAGAAAAGCTCGAGGATGTGATTTCAAGCCAAAATAGCTTGCAAATGTAATTCCTCACCAAAATGCTAAACCAGGGTGCTTGTCAAAAGCACCATTTCATGCAAGGTTCTTTGCCCTCACCAATCAGGCAAAACAAAACGGGCACTACACTAATATGCGCTTCAGATTTGGTCTATATCATAAATCAGCTTCATCAAATAGTCAGGGCAGTGTGGAAGCTCCAGATCTACACTAGGGCATTAATATTAGGGCTGGCGCCACACTTCTGCAAGCATTTCTAGGGCTGACATCTTATGTCTAGGGTTGACGTCACCATTGGGAGCTGTTTTCCACGTTAAATTCTCCATTTTCATGTTCAGTTGTGTCATAAATAATTTCTGCATTTTGTTGTAACTGAATTCTATCATTATTCCAATAAAATCTTTATTTCAATTGTTTATCAGAAAAAACAGAGTTTTATATTTTCAGATTTAAGGTTTTGTTGCAAAAATCAGAATTTGTTGTAGAAATGAAGAAATTCCAGAATTATGTAATTTCATCTACAACAGTTTTAATATAAAAATCAAAATTTAATATTTTCAGTATACAAGGGTTTGTTGTAAAATCCAGATTGTTTTAGTTTGTCCAAAATAGGGACATTACAGTGGTATTAGAGCAAAGATCTTGCCAGCTTGTGAGGAGGAATTAGCGTTTTGATGCACGCCGGTGAAAAAGAAACTCGGTACTATCATAGGAGAAATTAGACTCCATGGTAAAATGCCATGGGAGACCGAGAAAAAGAGCTCTTCTTACAGAAAAATGAGTTTGTTGCATGAAACAATCAAATGGGATCAAACGGATCTGGAAGGAACAATCCAGAGGATAGTGAAAGAATTTATGTCAGAATTAGTTCAAACCTTGCAGAATATAAATCAGAACAAGGCTACACAAAGACAAGGAAAGATACAAACTTGAGGCCACCCGAATCATTGACCAGTATCAAGGTATGTCTGATAGTTTTAAATCTCAAATTTCCTTTGATGAGTACCTGGAGTTACTCAAAGTGAGATATCCAAATAAAAGAGGTTTGTATGAATACATAAGAGAGCTCAAGAAATTGTGAGGAAGCAACCCATGGAGGAATCCACCATGCAAGTTGAAGGTGAAGGGTCCTCAATAGAAAAAGGTATGACTTTTGATAAACAAAATGTTTGTATTAATGATGTAAAGGAAGAACATGCATTACATGTTGAATGCCAAGTGTCCAAAATTGAAGTTGTTCCAGCCCAAGAAGTACCTATCAATCTTCCAAGCATTGCTAAGTTTGAGTCATTACCATATGAGGTTGACTTTCAGAATAACTATGTTGATGAGCATGCAAGTAAGAAGAATGTTTCAGTTGATGCCACTAATTCTGAAATTCTAAGTCACGAGAATGGTTGTCACGGAAAATCTCTCAAAAGCCCCTACTTCTAAATCAGCAAAAGGAGGTAAGCATCTTGATTACAGCCCAAGATATGATAGTCATACCCCATATTTATTGCTCCATACTTTGACCTTACAAGATTCTTGTCATCAAGGAAAGCACTCTTATAATTCCAGCTCAAGATATGGGAATGATAGCACAGATCTATTTCAAGTTGCCATCATTCTAAAAGAATGAAGATAGATCCTTTGGCTAAAAATTCTTTGTACATAATGGTGTGGGATCCTGGTGATATTTTGAGATTTATAAAGGGTAGAGTTTCTAAGTTCACTATCATTATTGCTGATAATCTCGTCATACCATACAAATGGATAAGAAAAAAATCCGAATTGACCTTAGATGAGCATAAGGAAAATATTGTGAATGATAACAAGATTCAGTGGTGGGAGCACATGGGTCAAATGCAGGGAACCAAATGATGAAAGAGCATCCTAGGTTCAAGGCAAACTTGCATGATTTTTGACTAAGTGTAGGTGCACAAGGTTTGGAGGGTGCATGGAGTGAAGAATAGAGCTCGCAAAAGAGTGCGGAGAAGAGAGGGAAGAAGAGGCATGGGAGAATGATATGTGGTAGCGTGCGAAGGTATTGTGGCGCAGGATGAATAGTTGGAGGCGCGTAACGAGTGTATAGGAGTTATGAGGGAAGGAGATTGCGAAGGAGGCGCGCAAAGAAATGTGCCAAAGAAGAGGTGAAGGTGTAGCTCAAGACCATGAGTGCATGGAAAAGCATTGGCTAGATTTCTGCACCCTGCAGCTGAAAACCTAGGCAGTCATGAGATAAATCTCCCTCATTTACTGGTGAGGCTCCCGTGTAAGATTTTGTCAATTATATGTCCTAATATCTATTTGTTGGTATTACTTTAACTATGTAGCTCATGAACCATAGCTAGATAGTTTTGCAGCAAGTAAGTAGTTGTAAAAGAAAGGAAAAATCTGCAGAAGAGGAAAATAATAAGAAACGGGGAAAGGAGAGAGGATGTGCAACCCAATCAATAGTTTACTAAGTTGACCGCATACACGGATTAAAACAAATAGATCATTAAACACAAAATTCAAAGCAAAGAAAACTTTCAGATCTAGATCTATAATAACACAAAGTTTATGAATAGATCTAGAAAGAAAAAGAAGCAAAATGCACTGTTGACACAAAGTTCTCCGGAAATCTCTTCTCTATTCCTCTGCTTGCAGAAATCAGGGGTTTCAGCTCAAAGTTTGGAACACAAGAATGTTGATTACAAATTCCGATCCTTTAACCCATAGGTTCTTCCTCTATTTATAGTGTATAAAGGGCAATTACAAATAGGAAGCTTTAAATGAATTCCCGCATGCGGAAGCTATGAAAAAGAAACAACTGCAATCTTCCTCCTGGAATTCCTCTTTGCATGACATGCATGATTTATAACTGAAAAATAGAACCTTCTATTTTGCATGTTTGCCACCTATTTCCAAGTAATTGACTTCTTCAAGTAACGGCTTTTAAACCAATCACTTAAGTTTTATAATTTAATTGATTGCTCAATTACTTTGTCGGAGAAAATAAAAGAAATAAGAAGAAAGTTGCAACCCTCCCAGTCTTGTTCTTCTTTCATATTCTGCATGCGGTTGACTCTTTTGCCTTTGATTCTCACCAAACTAGATCTGGAAGCTACGAATGACTGTGATTTGCTTGTGGGTATTGCCTTTGACTGTCTTCCCCTTTTATCCTTGAAGCTTTTGCAATTCTTCTTCAGTACATGCAAAGTAAATTCAATGAAGGCTTCAACTGGAAGATTGGGAGCACATGCACAAGATCCTAGAAGGAATTTTCCATGCATTGACTTCTACATGAGCTTGTTAGAAACAAGAGGATGATTTTTTCCAAAACCTTTGCAATTATGAGATCTGGATCTGTCAATTAAATCGGTGATAGGTTCAAGGCCTATGTCTGTATCATTGACTTCAACAAATCTGGAAGCTATGCATGATTTTGTTGATCTTTCTCTTTCATCATGCTTCAACATGGCTGGAACAATCTTTGTCTGAGCTCTTTTTCTTTTAATTTTGCCAGAATCCCTTGCAATTGGATCCATTTGTGCAGATTTGGCAACTTCTTCAGATTCGGAAGATATATTCAATGTACCTGACATTGATTTGAGCACCTGTGATGAATACCTGCAATTTTATTCAGACAAAGATGGAGTCCATGGCATGAATACTTGATTTTTATCACCAAAATCTGCATATAAAGCTTGCTGCCCTAAAATTTGAGGTTTTACATGCATGCAAAGCAAGCAAAAATATTATTTAATTCACCAGGCACATATACCAACATGCAGATGCTCAGAATGACCAAAATTAGGCTATTCCAACCCTAGGCGCCAAAACTAGAAGCTTCCCAACAATGGAAAATAAACTTTAATGCAAAATCCTCCTTTTGGCACCAAAACCTGTTTGGGCTACAATCCTCATAAAAAAGAATTAATTGTCTCTCCCTTATGGCGTCTCATGCTTATATAACCTCCAGCATGCTATTTTTAATAATTGTCTCTTCCTATTTCTAGAAATTTAATTAATTAATAGTCATGTTTATTCATCCAATTTGGGCGCCCAAGTCTGCATGTTGTTGGTTGCTTTTTAAATAATTTATTTTAGCATGCATCCTTGACTTCTCCTTAGCTCTTCCACTTGCATTGACTTTCCTTCTATTTATGGCGCCAAAATTGGGTGAATAAACCATTAATAAATATTATTAAATGCAATGTTATACCCAAGGTGGGTCACACTCTTTGGCAAGAGGAATTGCTAAAAATAAGAAGTCAACTTGATGGGAATTTCCACCCTGCATTGAAGCTCCAAAAATCCCTTCTTCCACTTAAGTGATTTGACTTTCATCATGGGAATTTTCACCCTGCAAGGCAAGTAAGAAATTCTCGCTGGTGCTTTAAGTGATTTTTCTTTTATAATGGGAATGTTTACCCTACAAGGCGTATAAGAAATTCCCACTTGTCCCACACATCTAATATTCCCATTGCAGCTTAAGTGACTTTGACTTAATGGGAAAAATTACCCTACAAGGCAAGTAAGAAACCCCTTTGCTATCATGTCACCCAAAATTCTCACTTTGGTAGCTTAAAGTCTTCCTTCCAAAAAGTGCGACTTGCATTAAAACTAGCCTCCTTTGATAAAGTGCGACTTGCATGGGTGAATAAATCTCTTTGGTGGGAAAAGTTAGCCTGCCAGGCAGACAAAAAATTCCCATCGGTGCTTTAAGTGATTTTTCTTTATTTTATAATGGGAATTTTTACCTGCAAGGCAGGTAAGAAATTCCCGCCTGCCTGCCGCCTCTAATTTTCCCATCGCAGCTTAAGTGACTTTGACTTCATGGGAAAAGTACCTGCAGCGTATAAGAAATTCCCACCGCCCCTGCCACTACCAAAAATCTCATTGCAGCTTACACTCATTCATTCCAAAAAGTGCGACTTGCCTGGGAGAGGCTTTTTGTGCATGACTTCATCTTTTTTGGTCGAAGCTTGCATTTTGAGGTTGATTCCTTCCACAGTGCGCGTGACTAAAAAGATCTCCAAATTCTCCGAGCAATTAAACAGACTATCTTGGACAAAGAATAGACCTAGGGGAATTTCACGAGGAATCTGGAGAAAACCGGAGAAAACGCAAAAGAAATAAATAAATGCGGAAAATGTTGCCATAAGTTGCAGACAATGCCCTGAATTCATTCCTGGTGAAAACCCTATTGAGATGAGTGAATACTGACATGCGAAACGTCAATAGGATTCAACCGAGAACAATTTACTTCAAACGGGGCATTATTTATTCAATAAATAATTAAATAAAAATTTCCATGAAACAAAACTTGACAGAAGGATAAAATGAGTTTGGACATCTGGGTATTTGTCGAAATTGGCTCATATGATTCACTGGGAATATCCTAACATAATATGGACATCTTCTGGCAATAAAAACACAAAAAGACTCGTTATTTTAAAAGAACAAAAAAAAATTAAATGGGCCCCGTCATTTCGGGTGAAATCTGGGGACGCCAAGAGCAAAGAAGGTGCGGCGAGGATTGCGTGAAGCAGGGGTGCACATGTGACTTGATAGTTGGCGATGCATGTCAAGTAGCGCTGCATGACGAGAATCCGACAAGGGCGATTCATTAGATACCAGTTAGATAATTCCAACTACTAGACCGACATGGCACACATCGTGCGCCGGAAAAGCAAGCAATGCGGCGTGAGAATCTACAAGTGACTCTTTTTCGCGTACCCGACCTCTCGAGTCGTGCCGAATCTCAAAACCAGTGGGGGTAGAATATGCGTTGGATTCGGACAAACTAGTTAGGCGGTCTAATGTCTTCGACACGCACTAGTGGAATTTGCGAATCTAAGGCAAAGAAGGCCCTTCTAACTTGGTAGTGTGATAGATCGATCGCGAGGATGACTGCTCGAAGGCTCCAATCAATATCGAGCTCGGCGTGATTCAATCTATGGGTTGCGAATACGTGGAAAATGACACAGGGATAGTTTCGTGTATGTCTCCGCAGATAAGGTCATAGGGTGGATGGTGGAAACAATTGACTCTACGGACGATTCTCCGGCCTAGTCCGAAATTCTCTAGCTTCATTGCTTGCTATATCTAGTAAGGACAATTGTTCGATGATGATGGGTGGAATTGGAGTGGATTGGAATACTAGTATGCATAAGTCGGCGTCATATCTCGATTGACTTGTGGACTCGTTGGGTCAGGGATCTGTGGATCACAACCATAGACTCTTGGTTGTCATGCGGTCTGTTATGGTCATGCGTGAAATCAAGTTCTAATCCCTAGTATCCATAATCATATGCTTTCTCAAACCTTCATGTTTAGGACCAACAAGCTGTGTGATTTTCTCGGAATATCTCACGGGCGTTCGTGCGCAATCTGGATCCTTAGAGCCCAGTATCTATATCTGTAAGAGTGTCTCCCACTTTGGTCAGGGACCAAAGGATCACACCAAAGGTTTGTTCTCTTTCGAACCCTTCTACAGTCATGTGAGTGTTTACCTAGGGCAATCTGTAATTTGGTTGGTTTGACCAAAACGTGTGTGTTTGGTCGTCCTCTATGTTCAACCCTCTCAACCGAGAACGATCGATTGTAAATCATGCATTGTTGTTCGGAATACTTGTATTACGAGATTTTGGTCTATGTCAACTATTCTTTGTGACGAGATTTGGTTGAGGCACGAGTTGGCTCAAATATATATTCCCCAGGCTCCACGAGGTCCCGTGATTGTCATCTGAAATAAAATGTAAATCTAAGCGTAACTAAGTAAACTCTAACTACGTGGAATAAATCTCAAACATATATATAACTTCTATTCTTCTAAGAAACCTTTCAAGAATACAATGGAAAGCAAACTATTTTAAGCGTATCTAGAAATAACAACTAAACAATAATTTAAAATAGACAAAATAACCGAGTGTAGTTATCAGCCTGTGCAATTTGTAGATTTATTCTAAATAAATAAAATAGCTCGTCTAATCTATCCGCAAGATTCTCGATCCTACCTCAGAAGTGAGGAGTGAATCATAGTTTCTCAGAAACTATCAATCCTCACAGCTTCCCTGGCAATATCGAGAATAAAAGTCACTGAAATGAAGCGATTATCTACTCTATTTGATATGATTCTAACTAGAACTTTGAAAGTTAAAACTTGGATTCCGCAGAACAGTGGCGAATCCGATGGCATGTGCGATCTTGTCCCCTCAGTGTGATCTCCTCGTTCTTTCGTGTTCACGTGGATCCAGAAAAGCGTGTAATGCTAGCATGGGCGGGAGTAGATATTGAGACAAGGACACTCGAAATGCGAGACCAAAAATGCGAGTAGGAGAGGGATAGTGCAAGAGTACGAGCTTGGCTTATGCGATTCTAGCGGGATTTTCTTTGCGAGTCATGCGACACAAAGTGACCGGAACACAGAAACTATCCTGTTCAAGAGCAAAACCTGCAACTTTAATGGCTTCTAAGCTATTCTATTCCATGGATTGGATAAAACAACACTATTTGCACAAGTTGGATATGTGGCTTACCAACAGCTGGACAATGCTAAATGAGCATGTAAATGAACTAAAACCAGTACTCTAAGCAAAATAATAGCTAAATTCAATGCAAAGAGAAATTCAGAGACAAACTTCAGACCGGATTGGGTGAAATGACAACACTGCCTGCACAAGATGGGTATGTGGCTTACCAACAGCTGAGCAATCTAACTAAAGATGCAAGTGAATTGAAACTATGGCCTCTAAACAAGATAACAAGCTAAAATACTAAAATGAGGAGATGAGAGCAAAGATCAGTCTTCCAAATCAGGCCCATTGGTTTGAGCACAAGCCATGCATTTATAGGAATTCAATCACCCAAAAATCAAAACCAAACTGAACTCCTAAACAATAAACAAAGGAAAAACACTATTCCAGGGGACCAAAAACATAAATGCATGCTCAAGTCGGCAAGGAAAGCTGGTGAAACGTGATATTTCACGCGAGTCGCGTCAAAAGAACGTTCTGGAAAACGCGCCGCAGGACCGCCGCTGCGGCGAGCGGCGCGGTTGGACCGCCGCTGCTAAGGGCGGCGGTTTCGTCACCAAGATCAAAAGGCCAGGAAAGAAGAAAAAGGGGAAAACAAAGGCGCGGGGCTAGGCGGGGCATGCGGATGTTAACGCATACTCCGAGAGCTTTTCCGGATCCCGAACACCTTGAGAGGAGACCTGTATCATCATTGGGGCACTTGTTACACTGTTCAAAGTACAGTACCTTACAATTTTGGGTACGTACACACACACACCGTAAGCATCGAGGAGACATGACCCAAAACATTAATGGCATAAGATATGGGCGGGAAAGGAAGGATGCATCTAGAAGGATCCAACTCACCAAAGGAGACCCTACAAGAGAAGAGAAGCGAAAGGCACAACTATAAAAGGAGAGCGAGTTGCCATGTCAAGGTTAGCACAAATAGCTAAAGAAAGAGCTAGCGTTGTGGAATGTGCATGTAAGGCACGAGAAAGCCAACCGAGAGCGATTAAGGCATTGTAGGCCATTAGAGCCAAGCCTAGAGGAAAACAATCTACTTTAGGTCTATAGGAAAGACACCACAAAATATGTATAGCTCCATGAGAGTTTGTACAATCCTTTGAGAGCAGTTGTTTGTAGATGTCGAAAAGGCCATCTTTGAAGAAATAGATGAAACATTAACAATTTTCATCCAGTTGCATGACTCTGTAGGTGTAGGGGAGGACCACCGCATCCTCACCAAAGTATGTCACCTCACATCACATGTGCTCTCAAGCCAAGTAATAATGTGCAAGGATACATGAGTCAAAGATGGCAGCAATTGAGGGCTCTTCAATAACAGCGAAGTTGGATTTCGATTTGTTCATGAGACTTGTGAAGCAAAGACGTCTTCAAGCAGACCAGCAGTCAACTATAAATGCCTATGAGGCAGTCAAGATGCTTCAACAAGTCCGTGAATATGTGACTACTACTGTTGTATTGGATTCATCAGAGCTTTCGACACCAATTGTCCAAGCACATTATACAATGAGATTGACATATAGGACATCTGTGATGGGATATGAATTTCAACAGCGTGAGGACAATTAGTCTCAAAGTACATAAACTAGTACAAGAGTGGAAACTAATCTTTTCAACAAAAGACTGTAATGTCCCCTTTTCTAAATTAGAAATACTTAATAATTTTTTTAAGTTGAACCCAGATAACTCTCTATTTATGGGCAACTTAATAATATTATTATTAAAAATAAAATGGATTTTTAAATACTAAAGCAGAAAGAAGACCCTTAGCTTATTTTCATTATTTTCAGTCGGCTAAAGGGGGAAAGGAAGCAAGTAAATTAATAATTTAATTTTAAGTGCTAAAGTAATTTTAATTATTAGCACTTGATAAAATTATTAACAAGAGGTAAAAGTGCATTTACTTAATTATTTTTAAATGCCCAAGTGGAGCAACCCAAAAAGAGAACTAAAAAGGGGAAAAGCAAATGTTAAAAAGAAATGAAGGGTCCCATATGGTGCGCTCCACAAGGAAAAAGAGGGAAAAGCCTATAAAGGAAAATGTTAGGCCTCATTGTAAACATCATCTAGTGAATTTGATACTTCTCTTTGGAAATTGGTGCATTGAGCTCTCATTTTCAACCTTTGAGGACAAAAACCCTCATTGGCCTATTGGGGACGAAAACCCTCATTCCTTGCATTGGTGGCTTCATCCTGGAGTCACAATTGAGCTTAAAATTCAGAATTTTAGAACAACAAGGGTTTCCATCTATGCTAGGGCACAAATTCCAACTAGGGCACACTCTTTTGGGGCTGCCACATTCATTTCCAGCTAGGGCGACCCATTTGGAGATTTCAGAACAGCATTTCAAGAGGTTTTGTGGTTGGAAAATCTGATCTTAATTTTGTTTCGTAGCTGTCATTTTTGTGATCATTTTGAGCTATCATTTGCATTTTCTCTCCAAGTATTTCTGAAGATACGAATTGTTGAAGTTTCAGTTGTCTTTTAGCAATAATTAATTCCAGCAGTCTATATTTTGTTGTTGAAGCATTTATTTTGCATGATTTCATCAAGGGTTTCATGTTGATGTATTTTTGAAGATTTGTGTGTGGAAATACTAAAATCTGAATTTTACCTAGGTCGCTTAGGGTTTTGGGGACCTAAAACAGGTCACTGCCCTAATTTTTGCATCAAATCAAATTGTTGTCATAAAAAATCAGATTTCTACATGTGGCTGTCATAAATTCCAGCAATGTTCCATTAGGGTTTTGGGAAAATCCAAATTCCTCAAATTTGAGCCCAAAAGGGACATTACAAGCAATAATTAATTCGGCACTCTGTACTTTGTTGTTGAAGCATTTATTTTGCATGATTTCATCGAGGGTTTCATGTTGATGTATTTTTGAAGATTTGTGTGTGGGAAATACTAAGATCTGAATTTTACCTAGGTCGCTTAGGGTTTGGGGACCTAATACAGGTCACTACCTAATTTTTGCATCAAATCAAATTGTTGTCATAAAAATCAGATTTCTACATGTGGCTGTCATAAATTTCAGCCATGTTCCATTAGGGTTTTGGGAAAATCCAAATTCCTCAAATTTGAGCCCAAAAGGGACATTACAAAGAATGGGATGATGACTTCCCGTGGTCTGAGTGGTACTCAGTTGAAGATCCAATTAAGGGCTTTGAGTTAATTGCAGTATGGATGGATAAAGTAGTTGAAAGTTCTGTTGAAATGGACGAGTCTGAAAATGTTTCTACTTATGAAGCTGATGTGACTAAATCAAGTTCAGGAGTAATTTCAAAGGCCAATTCTCAAAATGTTTCCTGTGAAGGCATTCAGCTTGTGCAGAATTTGATAGAAAGGTGTCTACAGTTATATATGAACCAGGGAGAAGTACTAAAAACTTTATTGAATCAAGCAAAAATAGAACCAAGTTTTACAAGTCATGTCTGGGAGAAATTAGATGAGCAAAATTGTGACCTTTTTAGTGCTTATTACACAAGGCTGAAGTCAAAGAAACAGATCACAATATTCAATCATTTGCTAGAACAGCAGTATCAGCTTATGAGAATACCAGGGCCACCAACTGCTCCTTTGAGTTCAATGCAAGTTCAGCATGGCATTGCAAGAGTGCTAACAACACTAGGTCGTTACAAAGAAACTCATTTAGAATTCAACTCACAAATGAAGGGTACACCATGCCGGTTGTTTATAGTTTGGATATCCCATATGCTTGTTGTTGTTGATAGAGACAAAGGAGAAATTGCAGAAGTCAAATTTCAGCAGCATCAAGAGTTTAGCAGCCAAGTAGAAGCCAAGAAGGGGAGAAGATGAAGAACACAACTAGTAGCAAAGGGCACATAGATCCTTTTGCTCGGGTTGTCTACTCATAAGAATATGGGATCCTGGTATCGCTCGAGACAGGCCAGTCCCAATTCTAGGTTCTGGAAAGCAAGTGACAAATATTGCTCATGTTAAAGACCTATCAAGCATGCTTGTTCTTGCTGTTCAGAAACAGTTTGCTGCCCATGGAAGTAGTTTCAATGTTGTTTGGGACCGAGCTATCACATTTGATGGACTTGTTAAACTTTGTACTAGAGTTGCAAGCAAAGAAGCTGATATTGTTCATTATGATCCGAAGTCTTTTAACATTGATACAGAGTATCCTGCTGTACTTTCTAAACAGCAGCTAATTGAGGCTTTAGAAAAGGTCTTATATTCTGAAAAACACTTTCCAAGTGCTGTCACAGTTTCCATGGTACAAGCTTTAAAGAGTGTTGATTGGAAAAATTATGGTTTTAATATGAAAGGCATTGAGGTAAAGTCAGTTTTTGTGATGCTTGGCTTAAAAAGGAAGAAAGAATAAATTTTCTGAAGTGGTGATTGTCAAGGGAGCTTTGGGGATGGCATTGAGCGAACTGAAAGAAGAATGGATAGCTGGTATTGCAATAAGTAAGTTTGCAGCAGGCATTTGTGCTCATAACAAGAAAATAAAGACCTCAAGCTCTACAGAACTGCTAAGACCAAATACTAGAGGTAAATTCCAAGTGCAATCGGATGAATTTGGCAGTCATTCTATAATGTCCCCTTTTTCGGGACATTAATTAAATAAAATTTTGAAGGCCTTTAATCCACCCTTTCCATGGATTTAAGGATAAAATTGGGAAAATGTGTTTTATTTAAAATAATAAAAAGGGGAAATTAATGTTTTAATTGGAGTGTGACTTTTCAGGAAAGAAGACTATTTTTAAAAGTAACTCTCCTACATGAAAATTTGAGCCAAAAAAAGGAGGGAAACTTGGAGATTTCAAAATTAAAGATATAAAAGAAGATGGGGGCGACCTCTTGAAGGCATGCTGCTGATTATATTTAATTTATTTTCATACTTGAGAGATGTACGCCCATGAGTTCTCATAACAAAGGTGTTTGATCAACACCACCATATTTTGGAGAGTGTGAAGCCTTCTTGTGTTATTGTTGAGTGTATTTATGCATGATAAATCCTCCTAAAGCTTGGCAACTTGATCTAGAGGTTGGCGCATTTATTTAAGGGACAAATTTGCATGTGTCTTGCTTATTTTAGAGTGGATCTTTGAAGGGTTTGAGCTATTTTGCTATTGTTGTTCACTGCTGTGTTTTCCTAGCTATGGCAACTTGAATGGGAGATTATTTTGGCATGTTTTATTGGTAAATGAGCTAGATCTGAAATCTGGTTTATGTTAGCATTTATTTTTGAGCAAGGGGAGTTGATTTGGTGTGTTTGGAAGCTAGGAAAGGGCTAAAATTATTTAAATTATTTTTCTTTAACCCTAGCGCCTAAATCTAGTATTTCTAGGCCTGTTTTGGAAGGGTTTGCATGCTCAGAAAAATCTGATTGTTAGTGCATTGGAAAGATCTAAAAATCTAGTTTATAATGCACTTTGTTTCATGTGAAAAGACGGAGTATTGATTAAGTTATGAATTTTTGAAGTTTCAGTTGTCTGCAAGCTATTTTAATTTAATATTTGCTGCTATAAAAATCAGAACTGGAAAAGATTTGGATTCCAATTGATTCTCCCATCTCACCCATCACCTTGGCTACTTCCAACCCCATCTTGGGTTGTAATTAGCTGACATTGGGTTATTTGAGGTTGAATCAAAAGGATCTAATCCTTCTTGGTTTGATTTGTGTTGAAGTTGTTGCAAATTTCCATTTGTCCAAAAAGGGACATCACACATTCTAACTTCATTAGTGTTGATTTACAGTTCAGTTTCAGATTCTCTGAGGCAACCAGAAATTGCAAACAAAAAGCACCTGATGTAGGTAATGAGAGTGCAGTATCAAAAGGGGCCATTATGGGTAACATGCAGCAAAAACTGAATATTTTAGAAGTGCTAGAGGAACAATTTCATGCTAGTTCTCAGTCAAACAACCCGGAGTCTGTTGAACATGTGATTGCAAGTTCCCAAGGAGAGCTCGAGCAGTTGAGCTTGAAATTGCTTGAGGGCAAGCAATTTTGGGAAGGGTGGACTATCATGTCCCCTTTTTCGAATTAAATAAATTGGAAGACCCATAGCCTATTCTTCATTTCCTATAGGCTAAAGGGGTGGTGGAGGGAAATAAATTAATAATATAACATAAGTTACTTTTAATAAAGTAGGTCAACGACAAAATAAAAGAGGGAAGCTACTTTATGAGTGCTTTTCCTTGAAAAGCATGAAAGTAAAATTATAAAAGTGGGGCGAGTGGGCTCATTTGGGGATCAACCTTTCAATCATCCAACTTATTTGTGAGTTTGAGCATTCTGCTTCAGCTTTCAGCCTCAGAGGACGAAAACCCTCCGGTGGAAAAGACTTGGGGATGAAAACCCTTAGGTTTTGTGTGGTGGTTCCATCCAGGGACTACATATGCACTTCAAATCTGGTCTATATCAGAAATCAACTTCATCAAATAATCAAGGCAGCATGGAAGTTCCAGATCTACGCTAGGGCATCAATATTAGGGCTGGCGTCACACTTTTGGAAGCATTCTAGGGCTGGCATCATATGTCTAGGGCTGATGTCACCATTGGGAGCTGTTTTCCGGGTTAAATTCTCCATTTTCATGTTCAGTCGTATCATAAATAATTTTTGCATTTTGTTGTAACTGAATTCTGTCATTATTCCAATAAAATCTCTATTTTCAGCTGTTTATCAAAAAAATCAGAGTTTTATATTTTCAGATTTAAGGGTTTGTTGCAAAAATCAGAATTTGTTGTAAAAATGAGAAAATTCCAGAATTCTGTAATTTCATCTACAAGGGTTTTAATAGTAAAATCATAATTTAATATTTTCAGTATAAGGGTTTTCTGTAAAATCCTGATTGTTCTAGATTATCCAAAATGGACATTACAAAATATACGCACAAATAATTCATTTTGTGCTCAATTTGGTATCAGCGCAGAGAGAGGAGAGAATTTGAGAGAGGAAGAAGAGAGGAACCTCAGGCATTCCAATTCCATTTTTTTGAATGCAAGCTTCAAGCGGCACTAAATCAAACTCTTGATTCTGCATATAAAACAAGGAGGAGTCTGAACGGAGGAGCATTGGCAGCCCAAGTACCATTCTCTTTGTCAAAAGTCTGAGAGAAAGAGCAGCCTTTCCTTAAAGCCTGTCTCACAATCCAAATAGAAATTTGGAGAAAAAGTGCCAAATTGCCCACGTGCCAGGAGAGACAACACACAACAAGACAAACACCAAGACGTTGAAAACGCAAGAGAGCAATCAAGCACCCACACAATCCACAGCAATATAAAAGGAGTACAGAATTATTTGTTTGAAGAGCACAGTCCCAATTTCAAAAGAAGCAGAAAGGTGTAAAAGAATACCATTCAGCATGAAGGAACGGGCATGGGTGTCGAATGTCTCTATCTCAGCACTTTGTTCAATTAAGAAAAAGGACAAATAAAATGTTTTAATATAAAAGGAAGGGAAAGAGGCACCTGATTTGCAGCCTGAGCATGATACAAAGGAGCGCCATCCATTGAGACAAAGTGTGTTAAAAGTATTTTCAGAGGGGTGCAGCATAAGTGAAGTCTTTGAATCTGCTGTCCTCTAAAGTTGAGCCATCTCACACAACCCCTGAACTTGCCCACTTCATCTCAGATTTGCCTGAGATGAAGTGCATAAGATGAGCAATTCGTGCAGACAAGAGGATGTGCCCAACTAAGAAGCAGCTTCATCCATTGGAGCACCCAACACGTACAGGCAAATAAGACTTGTTTTCTAATGTTTTCTGAAGTTTGGGCCTTATCAAAATCTAGGAAAACATAAATATATTCTTTTTTTTTAAGTTTTTAAGATTTTATTTTTATAAACTTTATACTTGAAGATTAATATTGCCCTCAAATAGCATGAACATAATTAACTGTCCAGCTCAAAACCATGCATACCCAAAAACCAGAATTTCTCTTGGAAGCCCGAAAATAGGCGGTAGAATTTAGAACACTTCTATGAAGAAAATTTTGATTGAAAAGTCATTTTTAACAGGAATTCATTGCTTTTTCCCTTTTTTTTCTCTTTAATTTGTAAGGACTACAAATAGGCCAAGTTTTTCTTTCTAATTTGCAGCTACTTCGGCGGTGATACTTACACTGCGTGGAAGACTAAGATGAAAATTCAGCTTGAGTTTAAAGATATCTAGCTGTTTGTTGAAGGCACACGCCCAACATGCTTTTGACGCTAACCAACACAGAAAATTCAGCAAAGCAAACCAAAAGGCAACATTGATTATCATGTTCCAAGTATCAGATGAGATTCAGCCTCATATCCGAGATGCCAATTCAGCCAAAGATGCCTCAGACAAACTCTGTATAGTCTACAAGGCCAAGAACTAAAATACTATCTTGCATCTACAAAACCAGTTTCACTGTAACAAACTAAAAACAAGTGAAAAAGTTGAAGGTTTTTACTGTCATTTTGCAGCACTGCAAGCCTCGTTCCAAGCACTGGGTGATAAAGTGTCAAATGACTCTCTTGTACCAATCATCTTGAGAGTGCTAACCCCTACCTACAAGATCTTTGTGACCTCCTTGAATGTGTATGAGATCATAAACAAACCTTTGAAAAGTTGGTTAATATGTTGCAGAAGGAAGAATCCATGCACAAAGAAGATGAAGCTGAGGAAGAACATGCACTAGCATCACATCAAATGGGGAAGAGGCCCATAAGGCCTTCAAATCAGTCTTTCAAGCAGTCCAGTCAGCAGAACTAGTAGGGGAACACACCTTGTTCACAGAAAAATTGTCTAATATGTGGAAAGACAGGCCATGAACTCAAGGAGTGTTGGTTTAACGCTTTCACCAATGACTGATCCAGCAATAAGAAGTCAACTTTGAATACATCGGGATCGAAGAATCCCCAAAACTCACACAATTCGAAGAAGAAACCTTCCAAACAGCAGCAGCACGGCAATTTACCGAAAAAAAAAAATCATTCTAACAAGGACTATGTGTATGTTGCACAAACCAGAGAGGAGATCGTTCCTCAAATTTCAGTCTTGTATATGGATTCTAGTGCAACTCAGCATATGGCATGGAGAGAATATTACAACCAAAGCTCCCTCTCCTTAAGGGTTTTCGTCCTTAAAAGATTTGATGCAAGTAAATAGCTTAACATGTAATGATAGAGAATAGATTGGCAAAAGATGATCTCAAATGAATATTCAAACCTCCTTTTATAACCTTTCCTTGCCTTTTTCCAAGTTGGGTGCTCCATGTGGGACTGAAAGTGATTTTTAATTTATAAAGTGACTTCCTTATTTCTATTTTATCTTTATCAATACACTTTATCATAAAGTCACTTCAATAATAGAAAATCCCTTTTCTAATTAATCATTATAACTTAAAATTGTTTTTTTTATAAATATTACAAGGCTTAATAAAGCAACTTAATAATATAAAAATAAATTACTTCCCTTGCATTTCCCTTTAAACCCCAGGTAATCGTCTAGGGCAGAAAGGGTCTCGTGGTGAGCTCGTGGTAAAGAGGGGACATTGTGGATATGATGAGACCGAGAGTCTTGTGTATAACTATTCTTCCACAAGGCACAGTCCAAAATGGTCTGGTCAAGCAAGGAGATTCCTGGTGGGTCACAGGTTGAAAGGATAACCATAATGACATAAAAAAACATAATTCACTAAAACCTCCATGATTAGTGTTTGATCCTTTCATGACACATTTAATTTGGTTATTGGCATCACCGTGAACTTGACAGATGCTGTTAAAGCCTTACCAAAAACATGAACAGTAAGGTCTAAGGGTAAATCAAACATGTCACATATTATATAGTCAAGGAGTGGGTCGTGTGAGGTATTTCCATGTACAGTTCGGATGACGGCAGTATGACATATTGATATAACTATATGCTACTGATCATTGAAGAAAGGACTCCGTCAAAGGTTTGAATAAGACATATAACATGCCCTATAGGCACCATGTCTGATATAGGCAATGAGTGAGCGACAAATGTTTCCATAATACCCTCGAGCTTGAATAGGCTTGGATCTATTTGACACTATAGTTTTGCATTGTGTTTTGTGTCTTTCAATATGGGGAGATGATTTTACACATCATTGAATTTTATAAGCAACATGACTTCAAACCATAAAATAATGTGTCACTGGAATAAAGTAAAACATTTCATTTGTCTATGCAATCGATTTTGTTTTCTGAAAACTGAACTGAAGAAAATGGGTTGCAACAAAATGTCTACATTCAAGGGCATAAAGAAATATAAAAGATCAAAAATTGAGGAAACTTAGACAAGTACACCTTGGTGGAGGAATCGAAACCAGTCTTGAAAAATTGATATTTGCTGATTATATTCAATACCCCATTTCTTTAACCTAGTTATCCAAACGAATGATTTCAAACCTGAAGAAGTATCATTTAATTTCTATTCTTTCTAAAGATGTTACTTGCTTAACCTGAAGGTAAGTTAAAAATTCCATGCTTACCGTCACAAAGACCATATCTGCCTCAGAAACAGCTTCCTCAACTGCACTTTGACTCTCTTTGGCAGCATTCATTCCAATCTCGGGATTGCCCCTGCACCAAGTCCTCTAGTCAGTTCTTTTCCAATTTGTAAGCGATTCTCAGAATACACAGGTGACATTCTCAAGGCCTGCACATCTGTGTTGACAATCCAAAACTCTACACCCTTCAGTTCACTCTCGATCATCCTATTCACAGCATTGGAGCCACCCCGCCAACTCCTATCACCTTTATTTTGGCCGCATTATTATTGACAGGTGGAGAAGAATCCTCCAATGGAAAAGGCACATTATTTACATTCTGTTTCTTTGACGAGCTGGTCATGTTACGTCCATCCCCCTGAGAATTGAAACTTCGGGATGCAAATCCAAGAAGGGATCCTGTCTGCTGGGCGACATAAGTGACGCCATGATTGATTTTCGAGTGTGACTACTTCGGGGCCTCGGGAAATATCCTACAACATTGGATACCCACACCGTTTGAAGCTGAATTGACATAAACCCTGTGCATTCTACCACGGTCTTCATGTGCAACCCAAAATTTCTATTCATGGCATGACTGTGAAGACATAAACTAGATATGACTCTCCCTGTCTCTGTGCTGTTACTCCATTGTATTCGAGGAGAAGCAACGGCCCGAGACATTGAACTTGCTGGCAAACATAGAGTGAATGATGATAATGGACCAGCTGAACGGCAACTTATTGAAGGTGTAAAAACACAGTGTCCTTGCAGCGCAAGACAATAATTATTCTTTCTAGTGCCAGGATAGGTGAAGCCAGCAGGCACTTGAATTGCTGAAGATGGCCAAGACTGAATTCCAGAAGCCATTTTGTACACACCTAACAGAAAACTAAATGAAATTTCTCAACAAAAACTTTGTGGTTTCCCTTCTCGTCCTCCAAAACACCATTCCAGCATTCTGAACTCTTTCGCATAGATGCACTCTACTCTCTTAGACTTCAACATACTGGTTGGTCAATTTGAATTCACCCAAGAAATATCCAACAGAATCATCATTTCAGCAAAGAAGAACTAAAATATAGGATCATTAAGTACTTTAAAGTAATTGAAGACGTTAAACTTACACCATCTACAATAAGAGTGATAGTATTTCCACAGTGCATAAGAATAGAGAGGGTATTTCTGAATAAAATCGTGTAATACTCTAAGACGATCTATAATGTTCCGCAAAATACTTCTGGGAAAAAACTGTGTGGATATAGATTGAGTACAAATCCAGCAGAACAATAAACAGACTCCGCTTAATCTGGTCTACTAATTTTGAAACCTTAAAGAGTAATTAAAACTTGTTAATTAACTTTTACCCTAACATGACACTACATGGGAAGTGGCCTAATGAGTTCACCCTGCTAAAGAATTAAAGGAGAGAGAAAAGACAGGTTACATGAATGTACAGAGAAGTTAGAATCGGAAAGTACATAAAAGATAAGCTCCATGAATGATTGAAGCAGAGGTTTTCAGGCATTTTGTGAGAAGATGTGACTACCAGGATTCGACCCCGTGACCATCTCCTACTAATAAAGTAAAATAGTGTCCAAGAACAAAACTGTTTAAACAGAAATTAATAACATGTCGACAGTCCGGCAGACATTCAGTACGCAAACCATGGAACAACATGTTTTCTATAACAGGCTCGAAGAAAGGAACTTACCTTGAAACCGGATTGAAAACCAGATTTTCTTCTTCTTTTTTTCCCTTTTTTCGGTTGATACAAAAACACAGTTATTGTTGATGGGATAATCTACATTATATTTTCATGGAGTTCAATCCTTCGATGAGCAGTTGCAGTGAGGCATGTAAAGAGAACCACCATTCTTTTCTTTTTTTTCCTGTGACAGGTGAACTGTATTTTGTTTTTATAAGTACCGAGTTTGTAGGTTAATCTTTTAAGTGTGTGGGTTTAAGCGGTGTATAAAATTTGGGTACGTTGATTTTTGAGCTACGAAAATGAAAGATGCGCGAGACATGTGTGATCGTCGTGGCAGCTGCCTACCCAATCACTTTCCATTCTTAAATTGGTTTCATTTAATAGTGTCCGAGAGGGATTTTTTTTTTTCCCCGCATTCTTTCGTTTTTTTATTTATTATTTATGTATTTAAGTGGTTCATCGGAATGCATTATTTGTATTTATTATGTGAGATAGAATATAAATGGTTGCATGTGGTGAGTTGGTATTTATGATTGAAATTTATATCTTAAAAATTAAAATTCAATATGTTAGATCATATATTGACTTAAATAAAATTATATAATAATAGTATCAAAATAATATATCAAAACAATAAGGTAAGTATGAAAGTTAATCATTTTTAGAGGAATAACACTTTAAGAAAAAGTTATCCTAAAGGAGGACCTAAGTCGACCACATGCCCTAAGCATTCTTTGAAGGAGCCAAAGGCACATCATGAAGTCTTGCTTAAGAGGTGAAGACATCACCGCCATCTAATCCTGCCATGCATTGACAAATGCAATCGAGATGGCCTTGATGGTGCATTTGCCACGAGTCGGTGGACTCCAACACCCCACCAAAAAAAGAGGTGTGGATAAGTAGTTGCAATCAAGAGGAGTGGAGAACTTGAGTGGGAGTGGCTTCATCATCACCCGACTACTAGAGGAGACATGTATTGTAATAAAGGATATGGAGGAACTTGATTCATGGTACATGGATATACAACAACAAAATGACAAGGTAAGAGTATAAGTTAAACATAGGCACCATCATTGGGAGGAGGTGGTCATGGATCATACTTTGTAGGAAGAGCACTCTAAGAAGAGGGTTCTTTCGAAAGAGGATCCAGGCAACCCACTTATCCTAGGTATTCTTTGAATGAGCCATAAGCACCATGACACCTCAACCGAGAGGAAAGAATGATGTCATTTGGTCACCACCTTATCGGATTGAAGACTATTGAGACGACATGGTATTGGATTATAGTGAGGCAATGGATGTTAACCCCTAAACAAAGACAATGGTTCGAGAAATAGTAGTGTAGACACCTAAATTTGGTAATGATAACATTGGTTTTGCACCTTGAGCATGACTCATGTGCACATTCCAAACCCAAGTATCATATCATTATCTCCCTTCTATGACTTGTTTGTCACTCACATTTGCTCATTCATTCACATTGCTCATTCATTCACATATCTAATCACAACATTCCACAACAATATTTAATCTTCACGGGAATCTAGCCCAAAATCTTGCGTATAGTCCCTTGAATTGTTTGTTGGAGATCGTACACTTAGGACCAAACCATCCCACAATTTGGTCACAAGCCAAATGGTCTCATCTCCCACCACCTATTGCTCACCTTTCCAATGTGATTTATTTTCTTGTGTTGGTTCATCTCCCATAGGTCGGCCTTAATGCAAAATTAAACATTTAAACATGCCTATAAAAGCAAGTCTAACCCACTCGTTTAAGAAGGTTGGCACTTTCAAGAGCATCGATTACAAAATACATTCCTAAAGCACTATAGGTTCTCCCAAATTTCTTTAAAACAACAACACAACCTAAGAATAGCTCATACACAAGTCTAAAGCCATTAAAACCAAGTTTAAGAGACATGCCTCTAATTATATAGAACCTCCCAAGCCAAACCAAGCTCAAGCACACTAAGCAATTGTTTGCACATTGTCAAAGATCGAGTTACCGGAGTAGTTACATCCATGTATATATCACATGATAGGTAGAGAACTACATGTGATTTGAGGCCTCTTCAAAGAAGTGTCGATGTAGGTGGTGCGGGGATGCTTCAATCAAAACACTCACTTTTTTAAGGGTATCCTACCCATGGTTAGGGTTTGAGGGTGTTTTGTATCGCACATGGGTTTCACACATTAGTGACATCTCGGGTTATAGTGTGAAGTTCATAATGGAATGTCGACCATACATGAAATCACAAAACATTAGCATATCCTGTCTAAAATCATATAACTAAGACTAGACCGTGTTACGCTCCAAGACATGTCATATGGCTCCATACCTACTCATTTTGCAATCATAGTTCTGAGATATGAAATACCTCTAGGTCATTTCCATCCATCTCGATCCTCTGCAATCCCACATCACACATTTGCTTCTATAATCAACTAAGTACACTTCCCCTCTTGTGTTTTAAGAAATTATTACTATTGTTATATCTTGCAAATTGTTTTGGGAGTTATATTATGTTTATGCATCAATATTTATGTAATGTTTCCATGGGATATTTTATAACCCCAAAAGGAACACCTATAAAATTTGATTTATAACAGCCAACTAGTTGAATAAAATAATGCAATATTATGCATATTATAATTTACCCTACAAATGGCACTTGATTTAGAGATTACTATCTTTCAAATTTGATCTAAACTTCATCCATTCATTTCCAATTTACGTAACTAATCATGCATATATGAATACCAAAATCTCTATTTTTATGACCCAAATGAGAGCTAGAAATTTATTAAAAGTATGCAAAATGCCGGTTTACAAAAATGGTTGAAAAGAAGGTTTTCCAAGCCTAGATCAACTAAAACCAAGTTGAAATCGGCCTCCCGAACTTATGGAAAGGAAGATATATTGACCAAATCGAAATAGTCGTGCCCTAAGGTGATCAGATTTTACCCACAAAGGGGTCGCTCTTATAGAAAATAGTTGGAATTGATGATAGAAATCTAACACAACACTTTTCCCTTCAAACCCTAGCTAGAGATGCCACAAATTTGCAATGTAGGGTCCTTAAACACTGCTAAAATTTTGAATTTGTACCTAAAAACTCAATAGAAAACTCCTGAATGGAGATTCTTCACACAAATGATGAAGATTTTTCATTCTTTAACCCTGACAAGAGAGGGTTTTTGTCCTCTAATGCAAATACATCAAAGGGTTTTCGTCCTTCAATGTAAAATTGAAAAAGCAATCAGCTAAACCAAAATCAGATATCAAAATATCCAAAAAGATGTTTCTCCCAAGTGTGGTGACCTCCTTTTATAATTGTAAATGACACATGAGCCCAAACAAAGGCCCAATCAACTTGCTCCACTTGGGGAAAGTCACTTTATTTTAATATTTTTATTTCCCTTGCTTTATTCCCCCATATGGTTGCATTTTCTCTTTAGGGAAAATAAAAATAAAGTGAACATTTTTATTACTTTATCACTAATAAATAATTAAAGTGCTTATAATAAAATCATTATGCACTAAAATTAATTTATTAGGATTAGTTTCCCTTATTTTCTACCCCTTAGCCATCGGAAACAAAGAATAGGCTAAGGGTCTTTGACCTGTTATTTTCGAGAAGGGGATATTACAATCTTCCCTTCCCCAAATTGCTTGCCCTCAAGCAATTGCAAGCTTGGATGCTCCAAAATTTTTACACCTTCCCATGTAGCATCCTCAAGGGGTAAACCTTTCCAACGAACCAAATATTCCCTTATGATCATGTTCCTCAACTTCTTTTCATGAACCTCCATTATGGTTTTCAATTCTAGAACCAATTTGCCATCATCATCAACAGGGGGAAACTTAATAGAAGGAATGATATGTTGTCCTAATGCCTTTTTGAGGCATGAAACATGAAAGACATTGTGAATTTTACTTTGTGTCGGTAGCTCTAGTTCATAAGCAACATTTCCCACCTTCCTTATGACTTTATAGGGACCATAAAACTTTGGTTTTAACTTTTCAGCTCCTTTCCCTTTGAGGGAAGATTGTCTATAGGGTTGTAACCTCAAAAAAATCATATCTCCTACCTCAAATGACCTCTCAACTCTATGTTGATCTGCATACAATTTTTGTTGATTTTGAGCATGTAGGAGGTTATCCTTGAGTGCCTTCATGATGTCTTGGCTTTGTTGTACCAAATCTTTAGCCCCTAGAACTCTACTATCTAGAATGACAATATCCACAAAAGAAAAAGCATCATAACCATACAAGGCTTTGAAGGGTGACATACCAATAGACATGTGATAGGAAGTATTGTAACAAAACTCCCCCAAATATAACCACTTGATCCAAGTTGATTGTTGCCTGTTACAAAACTCCTTAGGTACCCTTCTATCCATTTGTTGACAATTTCAGTTTGCCCATCCGTTTGGGGATGGTAGCTTGTGCTAGGAGTCAACTCTGTGCCTAAAAGATGAAAGAGTTCTTGCCAAAAAGAACTCATAAACTTGTTGTCCCTATCACTCACAATGTTCTTTGGCAGCCCATGAAGTCTAAAAACTTCTTTAAAAAATATTCCAGCCACTAGTGGTCCATCAAACTTAGTGGGAAGAGGGAAAAAATGTGCATACTTAGTGAGTCTATCCACCACAACATAAATAACACTCTTACCTTGAACCATGGGAAGTCCGGTAATGAAATCCATAGAAATGCTCTCCCATTTTTATTTAGAATAGGCAAAGGTTACAAAAGACCTGCTGGAAATTCGTGTTCCCCTTTATTTTGTTAGTATGTGAGGCATTCTCAAATGTGTTGAAAAACTTCTCCTTTGAGCCATTTCCAAACAACTTTCTCCCTTATTTGTTTCTATATTTTAAAGTACCCCGGATGACCAACCAAAGGAGATTCATGCATATCGTCCAAAATCTTTTGTTTTACTTTGGATTCCAGAATCAAATAGACTCTATTTTGTAGAGTATAATGCCATCAACCACCTTGTACCTTTCATCTTCAATTTCCCCTTCTAGGAAAACATTACCAAACTAATTTGTTGCATATTCATTTGTTATAACAACCCTCCAATCTGCTATAATCTTTGTCATAGAACAACAATATGGCTTCCTTGACAATGCATCAGCTACTATGTTATTTTTCCCTTTCATAAACTCAATATCAAAGTCAAAAGATTGAATTTTACTTACCCACTTTTGTTGTCTTTCATTCAAATCAGTTTGGTTGAGAAAATACCTCAAACTATTGTGATTTGTCTTCACCACAAATCTGCCACAAACTAAGTATTGTCGAAACTTCACCAAGGCATGCATGATTGCCAACATTTCCTTATCATAAATGGAGTACTTCCTCTCAACATCTTTGAGTTTTCTACTCTCAAATGCAATTGGATGCTTATTTTGCATCAAAACAACCCCAATACCATCTTCGGATGCATCACATTCAATAACACAAGGAATTGAAAAATCTAGAGTAGTAAGTATTGGGCATGAACTCATTACCTTTTTGAGCTTGTCAAATGCTAGTTGGGCTGAAGGTGACCAGCTGAAAGCTCCATGCTTTGTCAAATTTGTCAAGGGGGCTGAAAGTTGTGAAAATCCTTTCACAAACCTCTTATAGTAGCTACAAAGACCCAAGAATCCCCTTAGTTGAGTCAATGTGGTGGGAGGAGGCCAATCCAAGATAGCTTGGATCTTTTGTTGATCCACTTGTACTCCTTGAGCATTGATGACATGTCCAAGGTATAAAATTTCCTCCATTCCAAACTCACATTTTGATAATTTGGCAAAGAGAGATTGTTGTTCCAAAATGTTTAACACCATATCCAAATGCTTCAAGTGTTCTTCCCATGACTTACTATAAATCAAAATGTCATCAAAGAATACCAATACAAATTTCCTCAAATGCTCTCTAAAAACATGATTCATACATGACTGAAATGTAGTGGGGGCATTGGTTAACCCAAAAGGCATTACTAGGAATTCAAAATGACCAAAATGACATCTAAAGGTTGTCTTGTGGACATCCTCTTCTCTTACCCAGATTTGATGATACCCAAACCTTAGATCAATCTTGGAAAAGAACATTGCTCCATGTAACTCATCAATCCTTGGTATGGGGTACCTATTTTTGATTGTCTTCTTGTTCAACAACCTGTAATCAACACACATCCTCAAGGTCCCATCCTTCTTCTTCACAAGAACAATCAAGAAGCGAAAGGACTAGAACTTGGTCTTATGAGACCCATATCTAACAACTCCTTGATTACTTTCTCTATCTCTTCCTTGAAGACCCTTGGATGGTGGTAAGGAGAAGATATTCTCGAGTGGAACCCAATTCTAACTCAATAATATGTTGAAATCCTCTATCCGGTGGTAGCCCATGAGGTAAATCATTGAACACCTTAGCATGTTTATCCAAAATAGGCTGAATATCAACATGATAGGATTGTTGTAATAAAAAAGAGGTTGTATTTCTTACCAAACAATGTGTAACCCATGTAATCTGCCTTCTTTTGAAATATCTTTCCATACTCTTGGCGGTCACAAATTACATAGCACCATTCCTCATACCTTATAGAATAACTTCCTTGTCTTGTACTTATCAACTAATTTTGACTTCGCAAAATTAATTAAAAATAAATAAAAAATGGAAATTTTGAAAATTTTCAAAAGTGTTACTTTGCGTGGTTTATCACCCTCATGACGACCATCTCCTTTTTGTGATCGTTTCGGTCTTCATTTCGTCCTTTT
The DNA here is from genome assembly GCA_018340775.1 of Taxus wallichiana var. yunnanensis. Lineage (NCBI taxonomy): Eukaryota > Viridiplantae > Streptophyta > Pinopsida > Cupressales > Taxaceae > Taxus > Taxus wallichiana. Next base: position 850,729,000 of record CM031239.1, read on the forward strand.
AGGTGAGAACTCCTCCCGCCAGGCTTTAAATTGCATTAAAATACATTAAAATTAATTAATTAATTGCTCTTTGTTTGATAAAATTAATTTTTAAATAACTTGGGAGTATTTAATTAAATAAATATTAATTGAAATTCATTCGACATTTTTTTAATTTTTGTCTAGGGAAGTAAGCTTATGCTTCAATCAGGAATGCCAAATTGGCTTCCCGAACCCAGATTTCCCCTTTCCTGGCAATCTTATTTTAATTTCCCGCTTGTGGGATTTTCTCCACCAATTGCCAAATCATGGATTGGCAAACGGGCAAGAAATCTCCCAATTTCCCACATGGGGAAATTGAACGGAGATTGCCAACCCACTTTGCCATTCCCGTTGGCAATTGGCCATTGCTTTCCCCATTTCCCTCTGGCAATTAATTCCACTACCCAGGAAGAGAGGAAGTTGGATTAATCCTCATAACTTCTTCCGTCAAACTCGTTGGAAAGAGTCGTATGAAGCTTCCCACTTCTTCTTCTAAGAACATAATATTTTATCACATCCCACAATTTTGCGAGACCATTGCAAAGGATAAAACACAGCCATAAAAATCAATGCATTCACCAGGCAGTGTAAGAAACAAGAATATTATTTCCTAAAGCTTCAGCAGGATCTAAAAGCCAAAGTCGTACGCATTGGAGAAGGAGGACAATTTTTCAAAGAAGAAAGAAATAAAAATTAAAGCAAATAAAAAGAAAAGCCACCACGTGCAGGTGAAGGAAGACTATTTTCCATGCAATAGGAAGGGACAACAGGAGAGAGCAGCCAATAGTCCAAATCCAAGCTCCACGCACCTGTCCACAAATCCCACACAAAAGGAGGTTGCAGCATAACAGCTTTCCACGTGCTAGCAGTGCAGGTTATACCAAAGACCACGCAGCCAAGGAGGAGGGTTTTCCACATGCTAAGAAAAGATCATTACCCACAAGAATAGGCCACGTGGGGAATACAAATACTGTGTGTGCATGTATACTTTGCTTAATGCTAAATCAAATGAAGCAAGAACTACCACCTAAAATAGTTCTACAATTTAGCTAAAACAAAGCATAAACACCATCATGATAAGAATTAAACAAGGGTTAGATGCTAGCATTCATCAATACAAACTTTGAAACTAACAATGCTAAATATCTAAACTCCTCTATTCTCTAACAACAAATAAATGAATGGACCTAAGTAAGCTCCATGGCTATCAAAATAGTTGTCCTTAATTCTCCAAGAACCTAGGAATGGGGGCTAATCAAAGTTGGGCTACAAGACCCTTTTGACACCTCCCATATGACCCAAGCACTTTAAGAAAGAGGCTTAACTCTTCAAGATGATGAACTCTCAAAAGGGCAAGGTGCAAGCTCTTAGTCTCTTTGCTATATGCTTTGCATTTACTCTCTTAGAAATTTTAGGTGTAAGTAAAAAGGTAGGTGGAGGGCTCTTTATATAGCCCAAAGGATAAAGGATTCAACACATTCTCATGAATGTGGGATAAAGGTAAAACATGATTAGGAATGGATAAGGTTGCTTTATTAAAGGTAACCTTACTTTAGAAGGGTTTAATACATGTTTAGCAAGTCATGGGAGTTGGGGGGTATTTTAATTAATCAAAGGTGATTAATTAATAGGTAGGTGTAAGCTTATAGAAGCCAATTAGAGGAATATTAGTGTGATTTAGGCTATTAGAAGGGGATTAAATCAATTAAATATTGATTTATTGGTTAAATGGATTTTGGAAAGCTAATTAATTAATAATAATTAATTAGTCTAGGTAGAAGGGTGATTTATTAACTAAGGTCGTTAATTAGGTATTTGTTGGATAGGCAACTTAATTAATTAGCTTAGTGTAATTAATTAATGATGATATGAGGAAAATGAGTGCCTTTGACGATATGTGGTTGATTTGCGAGAAATGGGATAATTAGCACAATTTAAGTATTTAAAGTGCTTAGGCGTAATTATAGGTGTCTACAACCACGCAGTTTTTAAAGGAGAAAAACAACAAAAAGCAAGTTCCCATGCTTGAGAAATACAAAAGGACAACAAATAAAGTTTAAGTTCCCACGCATAAGGTAAGACAGACCACGTGGAGGTTGAAGGAGGAATATCCATCATCTGTCTACGCATCCTGAAGGAGGAGAAGGCAAAAGCTTTCAACGCAAGGCAAAGAATTCCAAACACGTGAGGCAAAAAAGAGATTCCACGCAGGAACAATAGAAAGAAATACACCACGCCTAGGGGGAGAAGAAGACAAGGGAAATAAAAAGAAAATCAATTAAAAAAATAGTCCAAACGCATTCTAGAAGAACAGTCTCACGCAAGGAGCAGGAGACCACGTGGGGGAGAAAGCAAGGAATCACCACGCCCAGCTAACCAAGCTAGAATACCACGCATTGAAAGAAAAGGCAAAGAAATAAAAAGAATTTCACGCGGAAGGTAAAGAGGAGGTTTTCCACGCAAGGAGAAGAATAGGCCACGTTGGAGAAATGAAATAAGAACAGTCCAAAAATCGAAGAAAAGATCATTTTCCACGTGCTAAGCAAAGAAGGAATCAATGCCATAGTCAAATAATATAAAAATAATAGATCCCACGCTCAGCCGGGAAGGAAAAATCCACACATTGACCAGAAGATCACACTGAAGAAGTAAATATCAAATTGTGGGATATTAAAATTGGGTGATTTTTGTTTATTTTAAATTAAAAATAAATAAATAATCGTCACCGGAATCAAAAATTGTAACCTGATCAAGTTATTGTTATTATTATTATTATTATTATTTTAAAATAATAATAATAATATTAAAATGGAACATATTTTTCTTGCATTGACGGAGGTTTCGGAGACTGAGACCCGACCCCTTGCGTTGTTTTGCGTGCCTGAGTCATTCTTCTGTGAAATTCATAATGGCTGAAAAATCTAACAAATCTATAGGGAGATCGAGGAAGCCAGTGGAGAAATCAAACAAATCCGCCTAAAGTATGAATTTCAAGGAATTATCCCTCCGAGTTCCATTAAGTCTACATATGACAACATCACTGATACAAATTTGGGTCACATCAATGTGCAACAATTTTGCAAGCGGGTGAAAACTGAAGGTAAAACCATTTTCTCAGATAGACTTTACCATAGTGGTCTACCCCAAGCAACAACATTTCCTGTCTCGGTGCAGTGTCCGGAATTGGTTATCGCTTACGAGCATTATGATCTCGAGAGATGAGGAATTTTTAAAGATAATCATGAGCCTTTCCTCTTAATCACACCAGAGCACATTGAGGAATTGCTCGGCATACTTGATTTTCCCGAGAATGTGGATATCAATCGCCAGTCAACACAAGAATTATGGGATGAAGAACCCCTGAGATGGAGTAAGATGGTTAATAACTGGTTAGTAACCAAGAGACATCAATTGACAGGCTTCCCAAAGAACTATACCACATTGAGTTCGTGGAAGAAATCGGGGACATGATTACTCTCCTAAGTCGAGTTTTCGATCTACCTTCTACTAGGATTTTCCACCCATGGATGTATCATTTTATCTGTATCATCCTAGCCAAGAAAGAGTTCATGGATTGGACCACCATCATAAGTAACACCCTTCACAAACAATTGATGGAAGTTAAGATGATAGATGTGTTGGCTAGATTTTCTACATAGCATAAAACCTAGGTAGTCATGAGATAAATCTCCCTCATTTACCGGTGAGGGAGATTTATCTCATGACCTAGGTTTTATGCTATGCGTAAAATCTAGCCAACATTTTTCGTGACTTTACTTTGAGGAACAACTATCTTTGCAGATCAAAGCTTATCTCTTAAAGATCAAAGTGTTTTCCATACAAATCTCAACCTGGCTGAATGTCCATTCACCCGATCCGTGAAGGCGCAAGGAAGGACTAATCATTTCTTCAGACTGCAGGAGTAATTCAATTTCAATCATCCTCCTCAAGTTAGAAAATGCAAATCTAGTCTCTCACTAGAAGGAGAGTGCACACGCATCTAGATCTAGATCATCTTCACTAATCCAAGAAATGGAATTATTCATCAAGTCTACATAAGGAGAAGACGTGCCCCATTCATCATGGCGAATCAGAACCAGATAGTACCTGTCCCATGGGGAGCAGCTTTTGGGCCTCTGAATCTGACTCCTATGCATGATCTACCTAAAGGGACGAGAAAGAATTTTCCAAAATTCTTTGGAGATGGCAAGCAGAATCCAGATGACCACTTGGCTGCGTTTTTCATATCCTGTGGAGTGCTTGCAGTCAAACATGAAGATGTATCTGTTAGACTCTTCATAGAGACTCTGCATGACTTGGCTGGAGAATGGTTCTACCGGTTAGCTCCTGGTACCATAACCAACTGGGCTACTATGCGGGATGCATTCCTGAAAAGATTCAAACAAGCTCAAGATTCCAAAGACATTGATAACTCAGCTCACTCAGTTGAAGAAGGAGCCACATGAGCACATGCGAGATTTTATTGCAAAATTCCAAAGATTACTGTATAAAATTCTGGCTTCTGCTTCTCTGAATGATGAGAATCAAAAAGTATTCTTCATCAATGCTTTACTTCCTGAAGTAAGCTATCAACTGCGAAGAGCACGTCTTGCTGATTTGTTAGCAACCCAAAACATGGTGGTTGAAATTGAAGACGACCTCATCATGGCTGGAAAAATAAAGAGCAACACTTCTAGAGTTGAAAGTTCATCTTATGCTACTACATCCGATTCACTATTGCAAAAGTTAGCAAATGAGATGATGTAAATGAAGAAACAAATGGCTCAAATGGCTCAAGGCAACAATCACCTGCTCGAATAAAAACAACAATCGGAACCGCATTGCTGGCTCCCAAAGATTAGCAATTGAAGTTGCTCCTAGAAACAATGTGGAGATGAATGAAGAAGACTAGGAAGTTGACGTTGATCAGCTCGAGGATGATGATTTTATAGGTCATGCTGGCGACTCCAACATTAATTACCTGAACTCAAAACTCTCGGTCAAGGCCAAAATAATCAATTGGTGGAATATGTTCAACATTTGATAAACCCCGTATCATCCACTTTCCCCGTACCTGATGCAGTGGCTGCCCCAGATGAAGATACTCTCAATTTGTCAAAAGAAATAAACACATTGGGCCATGTCACTAAAACTTGGCTTTTAGAGATTCTCATTTTAGGCCAGGGGACGATCAAGACCGCAGTTAAGCTTCATGAAGATGTCAGTGCGTATCTTGATCCAATTCTTTCTTTCAAAGAAACTTTTGTTTCTACTATATCAAATTTGGATGAGATATTTCCCAATTTATAGGAGATGACAAGTATGGAATCTTTAGTTTTAGCTATTGAAGGAATTCTCGAATTTGAACATCGAGGGACACGTTTTCTTTGGTGTCTACATCTCAAATCAAGAAAGATGCTTCTCGAGGATTCTATGATCCATTATGAAAGCATGTGTAATGAAGCCTTCACTTCACTCTCCTTGATTCAAGAATTCATGGCTGAGATTCCTTGCAACCTCGTAAATGAGCATAATCAAAGGTGTTCATCGGAGTAGGTGGAAGAGCAATTTTCACAATTGTTTAAGGACATGTACACTCCCGCCAACAAATTCTCGTCAGTTTCGATGGAGTGGTGCATCAAATTAAAGAACTTATTTGAGAACGTTCAATCCAAAATTGTTAATTTAAATGATATGCCAAGTAGAATTCTTGAATTACGGTGTATTTTGTGAGGCTATTCTTCGACCAAGTGAACCTCAAGAAGAAGAAAAGATGTTTGAAACTTTGGGAAGGTTTAGATCCTTTTAACCGGTAAAAGCGGAGATCCTAATTTCACTTGGTGGTGTGCAGGAGTTGATTTTCTTGGTATCTAACGAAGTGGGAGAGTCCATTTCTCATACGCTTGAGATAGGCGGACCCCATTTCAATGGATAAGGCACTGGTTATTATTGTATATTTTAAAAGGTGTTGTTATTTGGGAAACAATGGTTATTTTAAGTAATTTCTATTTTTGGGTTGTCTTTAATAAAGTTGTTGAAAAAGTCAAAAGTCACTTAAGTGCCTTATTTAATGATCATGTAAAACCCTAACTACTTTATAACCAACTTTTGGGTTATAAAAGGAAGTGAGGGGCTCATTTGTAAAGGGTGACTTTGAGAGAGGAGAAGAAAATACTTTTGTGCAAGCTTTGTTTTAGGAAGAAAATTTGTGTTCTTTTGTGAAAAACATTTTGGAGTTAATGAAATACAAACTTTGTGTCTCATTCATTGTCTCTTGTAACATTTGATGTTCTTATGTTCATTAGATGTTAGGTGTTTGAATCTTGCATGCAAATATTATCTTTGATCTTATTGTCAACGTTATTAATCGGTTGTTCTAGTTCACAGTGATCAAACTCTGATTATCTACTTGCTCATGTGTGTTCCCTTTTACACGTTCTTGTTTGGCTAACTCAAACTCCATTTTATTTGTGTTAGTTATTCATCTTTCTTCCTCATGCAATATTAGGCTCTGTTTTACCTAACTCTTGCATGTTCCTTCCATTCATTCCATTTCACTCCTTTCCTTCATTCCATTTCATCTCCCTCATTCACTTTTCTTTCCATTGATGTTCCAAAACACCCCCCACATACAATTTTGAATGTATAGATGTAAATATAGTTTTGGTTTTCAATAAAGGAAGCCTCACCTTCATTGAGGAGGGACTTCGTTCCCACACTGTTACATGTCATTTGCATGCGTGCAAATCCATATACTAACAATTTTTTGGCGACTCCGCTGGGATTTAGGAATTGTTAACCAGTGCTTGGTTAAATATTTATGACTATCCCCTCAGCACAAGCTCCAGTTCTTCAACCGAACCTTGTTCCCGATGAAGATTTCCAAGAGACATTACTACCCACCTTCGAGTAATAGCTTGGGAAAACCATGAAAGCTTTCAACAATTTGTGGATGTTGATAGAGCCATTGATAAGAAATCTACATCGAAGACCTTAGAAGAAGAGCACCCACACTTGTGGCCAAAAGACCTCCTGGACACGTGTTGATTATTGTTCACTAACGCGGTCCTCTTCCACCAAGGTAATAAGTTGTATGACTATTACAAGTAACCCACCTATCTTGTAACCAAATCTTGTTTTTGTAGATACTCAAGAATACATATCATCATATTTGAGGCAAGCTATTTGGGAAAAGTGCACAAGTAACCATCATTTTCATCTCACCACATCAATACTAGATAATGAAGAAGAGAAAGCCACGAGAGTTGCTAGAGTTATTCAAGTGTAAATAGCTCAAGAAAGAGAGTGAAGAGAAAAGGCTAGAGCCGGTGAAACACGCCGATGATCCCTTCACCGAAATATTCAAAATTGGAAGGAAGAGGTTTACGCGAGGAGAAAAAGCTAAAGGTCGATCTAACCCCACTTTTGACTTTCAAGGAAAATTTGTTTCAAGTTATCTCCTCCAAGAAGAACACACCTCGTAGATCTGCAAGCCTTGCATCAAATCCCGATAGAGTAAGCAAGGAAGGAATCACCACCATCGAAGCATTTGTCCTTGCTCACATTGTTTTACCTTCGCATACCACCTTTCCCAAAATGGCAGTCAACGTACCATGGGGAAATGCCATAGGCCCATTGGCCTTACCTAATCGACATGAACTCCCACGAGGATCAAGAAAGATTCTTCCCAAGTTCGAACGAGATGGGAAGACGTCACCAAATGACCATATTTCTACCTTTTTCGCTAAATGAGTTGTTTTTTCGGTAGAATATGAAGATGTTGCTATTCGCCTCTTCTTCGAAACATTGCATGATGTTCAGATTGGTTTCATCATCTGCCCAATGGATGTATCACAAATTGGAATGATATGAAAACTAAGTTTGAAAATCGATTCAATGGATAGAAGATGAACATGCTCTTCTTGCCCAACTATCTCAGGCAAGAAAGAGCCAACAGAACCCATGAGGAATTTCGTGGCTAAATTCAACAAAATGGTGAATAAAGTTCCCATCGAGATTCGTCCAAACCTTGATGGACAAAAATGTTTCTTTATTAACACACAACAACCAAAAGTGTGCTATCAGCTGAGAAGGGCTAGGGTGGCTACTTTGGAACTTGCTCAATCTTTGGCCATAGAAATTGAAGATGACTTAATCATGGCAGGAAAATTCAAGAAAAATTCCCTCAAAGGAAAGAGTCAAGAAACCCCAACACTTCAGAAACTATACTCACTAAGTTGGCTAATGATGTGTTGGCTTTGAAAAAGCAAGTTGCTCAAAGTAGTAAACCTGCTCCTTACAAAGACATCCCAAGAAAAGGATACGTTCCCAACAAAGCCAAGGATTGCAGGTGCTCCGACGAGGCTTGCTATTGAAGCAGCTCCCACAACTAATTCAAAATGTGATGTCATTGAAGAAAGTGATGATGAGGTTGAAGTCGTCGAGGTTGATGAGGAAGAGCCGGATTTTGAGACATTTGAACTTGAAGTTGAAGATCCTGAGGGGGAAAGTAATAATCATTTCTTTTAGTATCGTTCAGAGGAAGAAGACGAATATGAAGAAATTATAGAAGATATGAATAGTCAATCCTTCACTATCTTCACGCACTCTTAGAAAAAGGACCAAGATACCACTAAGGTGGGAGATAAAGAGGTTTCCAGGAAACTCCCAAAGAATCCAAGACAAATGAGGCTCCTAAAGAGTCCAAGGTGATAGAGGTTTTAAAGGTCAAAACTATCTTAAAGAAAGGAGGGCCTTTGTTAGATCAATCAATTGGTAAACCAACTACGAAGAAAGCTTCTTCTTCCACATCCATATCAACCAAGCTCGAGGCAAAGGTCAAAAGTGTGCCACCATCAAGTTCAAAAGAACTAATATCTGAGACTTCAAGTACGATTACTTTTCCTAAATTTGATATCATTGATCATATCAATAAAACAAAAATTTCCATGTCATAGGCAGAGTACTTAAAGTCCAATAAGGATCAACTCGAGAAATTGGTCCAGTTTATCAAAGGCGACTCTACTATTCATTCCTCCAAAGGAATTCTAAAAACTCCCAAAGATGGGAAAACTCAAAATATTTTGGCAGCCACGACACCTTCAAATGAAAAGATTGAACCTTTCTTTGTGTCCTTTCTGATCAATAGATGCAAATTAAGTAATTGCATTATAGACTTTGGAGCCTCGGATAATGTGATGCCGAAGCAAAAGTAGCACATGCTCTTGGTTTGACTTATACGAGAACATTCGGATCATGTTACTCCATGGAAACCAAGCAAGTTCCTCTGATCGGGCAGATTAAAGACGCCCAAATGGTTTTATCCCAATTCCCTCAAAAGTGAGTTAAGGTAACTATTTTAGTTGCTGATATTCCCGCCTCATATGGAATGTTGTTGAGTAGGAAATTTTTCGAGATCTAGGTGGAGAAATTCAAATGGATTGGTCTCATGCCATGATCCCTATCAATGGATAAATGAAGAAGCTTATGCCAGAAGCTCAGGAAAAGTTCACGGTAACTAAAACCGAAGATCCTCATGCACAGATCCTTTTCCAAGGCTCAAGTATGGGTAATTATATGATGACTATAGAAATTCATACCCCTGAGATCACTTACCAAGATTCCAATGAGATATGGACTCTTGAGTTCGATGGAAGTTGTTGCTCGACGGGCTTTGGTGCAGGAGTAGTGCTCATATCTCCAAATGGTAAAATATTTCCTTTTTCCTACAAACTTGAATTTTCAAATACTAATAACACTGCAGAGTACAAAGCTTTAATCCTTGGCCTTTAAGTCAGAGAGAGAAAGGGATCAAAATTTTGGAAGTTTTTGGAGATGTGGAATTGATCGTGAAACAAGTAAGAAATCAGTTCCAAGTAAAGAATGATCATTTGAGATACTATAGAAATAAAGTGTGGGATGCAATAGAAGTCTTCGACGCTTTTTCCATAAAATTTGTCCCTTGCGAAAAGAATGACAAAGCGGATTCTCTAGCAGTCTCAACTTCATTAATGATTCCTCATTCAGAGTTTGATCAAGACAAATACACCATTGAAATGGTTTTTAGGCCAAGTGTCCCTAACAATGCGAAAAATTGGCAAGTATTTAATGATGATCAACAAATTATTACCTTCTTGGAAAAGAGAGAGAATTTTAAACAGGTTGTACTTTGAAGGAAGTGATTCTGCATTTCGTGAATCAACTACCTTACCCATTTAGGAAGGAGTTGAGAACAAAGATCTTGGTGATGACATCATTCAACTCAAAGGAAATAAAATTCCCAAAGGATTTGTTTCACTTGAAGAACTTTTTGACAAACATGACAGGTTTATCAAAGAGAAAGAGTAGCGGACTGCAAATTTACCGACTATGAGCAAGTTAACATCGGTACTAAGGATAAACCTCACCGATCAATATGGGTAAGTGTTTCTCACCTGAGGAGCACATGAAATTCATAAGCCTCCTTACCAAATATTCTGACATTTTGGCTTACTCATACGAAGACTTGAAGTCTTTCCAACCCAGGGAAATGGAGCATGCCATACCCTTGAAGCTTGGTGTAGTTCCATTCGGGCAAAAAAGCAAAGACAATATAATCCCAAGATTACGGGGAAATATTTCATGAAGTTCTAAAGATGCTAGATGCAAGAATAGTGTTTCTTATTCGACATTCAACCTAGATAGCTAATATTGTACCGGTTCACAAGAAAAATGGAGAAATTAGGATTTACGTGGATTTCCGCAATCTTAATCAGGATTCCTTGAAGGATAACTACCCACTGCCAGTTATGGATCATATTCTGCAGCGATGAATTGGATCGGAAATGCTATTTATGCTAGATGGCTTCTCTGGCTATAATTAAATATTGAAGTGGCTAGAGAAGATCGACTTAAAACCATGTTCACTACCTCTTGGGGTACATTCGTGTATAGAAGAATGCCCTTTGGTTTGATTAATGCCGGTGCTACTTTTCAAAGGGTTATGGATATGGCATTCGGAGATTATAAAGATAGAATCATCGTGATATACCTAGATGACTTGACAATATTCTCAAAATAACGAGAATATCACATAAGAGATTTAGAGAAAATATTACAAAGGTGCAGACTTCATAAGATTTCTTTAAATCCAAAAAAGTCTGTGTTCGAGTTACGGAAGGGAAACTTATAGGTCATATTGTTTCTAAGGAAGGAAATAGAATCAATCCTAAACGCGTTCAAGCTATCAAAAATCTTTCCTTGCCTACAAGTAAGCTTGGAGTCCACTCATTCTTTGGGAAGGTGAAATTTTTGAGAAGGTTCATGCCAGATTTTGCCGAGCTGACTAAAGAAATCACTGATATGATGAAAGGGAAAGAATCCTTCAAATGGTCAAAGGAAGGTAGAGAGGCATTTGAGAAAATCAAGAGTGCTATTGCCAAAGCTCCTACATTGGTGTGTCCTGATTTTAAAAAGGATTTTATAATTTATTGCTATGCTTCTCCGCACACAATCTCCGCCATTTTGACTCAACACAATCAAGAGGGGATCGAATCTCCTATTGCATTCATGAGTTCGGGATTCAAGAAACATGAACTTAATTACACTCCTCTTGAGAGACATGCGTATGCGGTGGCAAAAGCCCCAGAAACACTTAGTGCACTATGTGTTGAATTCTCACACCAAAGTCTTAGTTCCAAGACACTGCAGTTAAATCAATGTTGACACAACAAGAACCAAGATCTAAAAGAGGTAATTGGGTCTCCAAGATCCAAGAATATGATTTGGATATCAAGCCTACCAAGTTGGTTCGAGGAAGAGGACTCTGCTAACTCGATCACGAGAAACGAACCACGAGATAACTCAAGAAGAACTAGTTGAAGAAAAATTACCACTTTGGTGGTTTTGTCGATACCACGATGAATGGTATTCTGATATTGCCTACTTCCTCACATATGGCGAGTGTCTAGAGAATCTGATAGCTAAGGAGAAATGAGCTATCAAACTAAGAGCTTCAGGTATGTCATTTGGGACAACACGTTGTTCAAGAAAGGAATTGATGACATGTTCCTTAGATGTGTTGATAAAGAGCAACAACCTAGATTATTGGAAGCTTTCCATAATCATGCTTGCGGTGGTCATTTCTCTGGCCCAGTGATGGCTCATAAAATTTTGTGAGCACATTATTACTGGCCCACTATGTTTTTCGATGCTCAGAAATGGGTGACAAAATGTGAAGCTTGTCAACAATTTGTTGGAAGACCAAAGTTGGCAGCTTTTCCTTTGAAGCCAGTTATCATTGAAGAACCCTTTCAACAATGGGGTTTAGATTTCATCGGGGTGTTGAATCCTAACTCTAGTCCTGATCATACTCACGTGCTCACCGCAATTGACTACTTTACAAAGTGGGTAGAAGCTATACCAGTGAAACAAACATCTACTGCGCATGTAATATGTGATTTCATCAAAAAAAAATATTGGTTTGTTATGGAATTCCACACAAGATCATGACGAACAATGCCTCAAATTTTTCTTTTCAGAGAGATGATAGGTTTTTGTTATGGGTATGGGATATTCTTATCTCATTCATCATATTACTACCCTCGGGAAATGGTCAAGTTGCAATCCATGTAATAAAACCTCATTACTATTGTTGCACAAGTTAGTCGAAGAAAATCAAAGAACTTAGCACAAAAAGTTATATGATGCATTATGGGCTAACCGCATAACTCCCAAAAGGGCAATCGGGATGTCTCCATTTGAACTTTTATATGGAAGTGATGCTCAAATTCCTGTCACACTGCTTGGAGTTACCAAAGATTAAAATTAGCTCAGGCGGTTGATGATGAATGCTTCACTAAAGTGCATTAGATAAAGGATCATGCTCCTAAGCAAGCTCGAGGAACAAAGAAGTCAAGTGGAAAATAGGATCAAGGAACATCAATCCAAGGTAAAGAAATTGTTTGATAGGAAAAATAGGGAGAGACAATTTCAAATCAATGATTTAGTTCTTCTCTGGGACAAAAGATGTGAACCAAAAGGAAAGCATGGGAAGTTTGACTCGTTGTGGCTAGGTCCTTTCAAAATCAGACATTTATGTGGAGATAGTACCTATTAATTGGCATATCCTAATGGAACTCATTTGCCTTTGCCCTAAATTGGGCAATATCTCAAGCATTATCAAAATTAAAAATGGGTTGTTCCCATATGTACATAGGTATTTAGGATTTTGGTTTGTTTGTTTCCTATTTTTCGGTCTCCTCTCTTGTGTCGCCTCATTTTTGTGCCCCATCATTTTGAGATCATGTTCATGAATATTTTGGTCTGGTCCATTTTGCGTCCATGAAGTCCTTGTCCCCAATTAGAGCCATTGTTATCAGCTAATTTTGACTTCACAAAATTAATTTAAAAAAATAAAAAATGGAAATTTTGAAAATTTTCAAAAGTGTTACTTTGCGTGGTTTATCACCCTCATGATGACCGTCTCCTTTTTGTGATCGTTTTGGTCTTCGTTTCATCCTTTTAGGTGAGAACTCCTCCCGCCAGGCTTTAAATTGCATTAAAATACATTAAAATTAATTAATTAATATTTAATTAATTAATTGCTCTTTGTTTGATAAAATTAATTTTTAAATAACTTGGGAGTATTTAATTAAATAAATATTAATTGAAATTCATTCGACAATTTTTTTTAATTTTTGCCGGGGAAGTAAGCTTATGCTTCCAACTGCCGGGAATGCCAAATTGGCTTCCCAAACCCGATTTCCCCTTTCTTGGCAATCTTATTTTAATTTCCCGCTTGTGGGATTTTCTCCACCAATTGCCAAATCATGGATTGGAAAACGGGCAAGAAATCTCCCAATTTCCCACATGGGGAAATTGAACGGAGATTGCCAACCCACTTTGCCATTCCCATTGGCAATTGGTCGTTGCTTTCCCCATTTCCCCTCTGGCAATTAATTCCACTACTCGAGAAGAGAGGAAGTTGGATTAATCCTCATAACTTCCTCCGTCAAACTTGTTGGAAAGAGTCATATGAAGGTTCCCATTTTTTCTTCTAAAGAACATACTAATATTTTATCACATCCCACACTTTTGCGAGACCATTGCAAAGGATAAAACACAACCATAAAAATCAATGCATTCACCAGGTAGTGTAAGAAACAAGAATATTATTCTCACTTTTCATTTAAGTGACTTTACTTTCATAATGGAAATTTTCAGCTTGCAAGGCAGGAAAGAAATTCCCACTTTTCACTAAAGTGACTTTACTTTCATAATGGGAATTTTCAGCTGCTTGCAACGCAAGCAAATTCTTGCTTTTCATTAAAGTGACTTTACTTTCATGCAAATTTTCACCCTCAAGGCGGGTAAAAATTCCCTTGACTTTAAGTTTTTTCTTTTATAATGGAATTTTTACCCTGCAAGGCAGGTAAGAAATTCCCACCTGTCTGCCACCTCTAATATTCCCATTGCAACTTAAGTGATTTTGACTTCATGGGAAAAAGTAACCTGCTATGTAGGCAAGAAATTCCCGCCTACCTACCACTGCCAAAATTCCCACTGGCAACTTAAACCCTTCCTTCCAAAAAGTGTGACTTGCATGGAAAATAGCTATTTTCCAAAAGTGTGACTTGCATTGTGACTTTTGCATTAAAAATTGCGTGAAAATTCGTCACTTAAGGCAGCGTGGAAATTGGACATGGAAGGTAGCCTTGAAAATTGTGACTGGCATGAAGACAACATTTCTTTCCTTTTTGGATTTTTGGTGAAGAAAGCACAAGCACAAAATAAAATTTTCCATTTTTGGAAAGGGTTCGGAAGATGTAGCAACAAAAACTTGCATGTGCCATAACTTTCATTATGTGGCTCCGTTTTGGCGTCGTTTTCTCTTAAAGTGCATATTTTCTCGAGTTCTACGCATTGATGGCAATATTTTTCTTATTTTCATAAAATCCAATTTTGCACCTTTTTGGACCAAGCAACTTCTTATAATCTTCTAAAAGAATCCTGAGCTCTGATCACCTATAGACATATTAGTAATTAAAAATACTGGATAGATTTTCAAAACCCTAGGCCTGGGGAAATATCTGGCAAGAAGGATGAATAGGCTACGGAATTACTAGAGAAAACAAACCAAAACATAGACAAAAAGAAATAAAACAAAACAAAAATAGTTGCGGCAGACAATTACTTAGAAAATTTCTCCAATTAGGCGATCCAGTAAAAATTATGCCCTTGGATGAATGTTCTATGGTAATAATGATGGGGTGAAGTGCTTTATATAACCTAAATCCTCCAATTTTAGCTCAATCTATTTTTAAAAGAAATTTATTTATTTAATAAATAAATAAAATTCTCTCAGACAAAACTTAGTGAAGGGATAGAGTGAGTTTTAGCATGTGGGTACTTGGGGAATTTGGCTTTTATGACTCTGGGATACCTTAGAGCAATGCAAACAACTGCAAGCAAAACAAACACAAAAAAACCGTTAATTTGAAAAGAACAATTTTTAAAAAAGGGGTAGTCCCAAATTTCAGGATGAAATCTTGGGGATACTAGCTTGTTTTGCATTTTGTCGTCCTACTTCAATACTTTTTCCGTCCAACCTTTATCGTCTAACTCCCATCCATCCAACTTCCATCTATCTAACCTCTGCCACCCTTGTTCTTTTAACTCCCATCCAACTTCCATCCGCCCCACCCCTGTTCATCCAACCTCCGGCTCGTCCTACCCATGTTCATCTAACCCCTAGCTTATCATACCCTTGTTCGTCCTACCCTTGTCGTGAAAACTTTTATTGCCCAACCCTATACCATGAAGGTTTATATCATCCAACCTTGTTGTTGTCTATCAATAGTCAATATCTACGACATATCCATGGATTTTGGAAAACATGATAAGAAGGTTACTACCAGATTCAAAAAGAGTAACACGACATTATTTGGCTATTATTTTGGCCATCCACAAAAAATGAAATTAGTGCTTGATCTCGTAGAAAATATAAGTATGTAATATCTACTAATTTATAGAATTTTATTAATATATTTTTCAAACTGTATTTTCTTATACTCCTGTTTATTATAATGAATCTTTACTCTTCATACTCCTCTTTATTTAGTTGTATTAATCATATAAATAATTAATACTATGTTTCAAACACTTATTTATGCATACATTTCTCAAACACATTTAAAAATTAGTGTATTTCAAGATGATCATATTGATGACAACATTTGTTCCCTTGATGACATCAAACTAAGAGAAGACACATCAAATTCTCATCCAACACCAACCTCAAAGGAAGCTTATACTCCAATCTGTTACTTAGAAAAAGAGACATGATGATCGGGATATTCCTAATGAGAACAAACTTACGAGAACACCTAGCTAGAGGCACAAGTTGAAGAAAGTAATAAAAAATTTGTGAGAAGAAAGAGGACTAATTAGACAATAGGAAGGAATTTCAAGTTCGAATGGGCAACCAAATATTCTTTTATTGAACCTTTGGAGCCAAAAAATGGTAACAATATTCCAACTCAATGTCAATGTAAAATATGTAGTTGGAAACAAGGGAAAGATCATACAATGCAACTCAAATTAGACACCATTGAAAAAACTACGGAAAATATATATTTCACAAAAGCAGAAGGATTGGCACATAGTAAAGACTCATAAATGGAAAAATACAAAAGAATTCTTGCATGTAAAGTACATAGAAGAGTATGAAAAAGAACAAAAATGTTTGAAAAATCTAAATGAAAAAGGCAACACAATTGCAGCAAAATTAGGCAAAGCTATGTAGACTGAAATGCTTGCCAAAAAGTATTCAATTTGCTATGGTATTCCATATATTGAAAAAGGGAAGACCTATTTCAGATTTCTCAGATAATAAAATTTTGTATCAAGTTATTGGATTACAGAACATTCCACAATCACATTGGTCAGATAGTAGTGGCTGGGAAATTGCAAAATGTCTTGCTCTGGTGGAAAAGGAGGATTTGAAAGAGGCTATTAAAAATGTAAAGTTTATTTCACTTTCAATTGATGAGGTCACAACAATGGAAAATACTTCATGGGTTTGTATTCATGTCTATACTTTTGCAAATGAAGTAAGAAATCCCCATCTCTTAGCTATTCATAAAATGGGTGAAAATTGCAATTCCAAAAACCTTTACAAATTGGTGGTGTCAATTTTGAAGGATATAACGGTATGGATGATTTTTCCATTGCCACGAATTTAGTTTGTCTTAGAACCAAAGGTGCGGTAGTAATGCATGGGGTAAAAATTGGTCTTTGCGTCAAATTATAGATAAAAGTTACACCATATATGATTGTAATTCATTGCATGACTCACAGAATGAATCTGACATATAAAATTGTGAGCACATTCAAAAGTGTTGCTAGAGTGGAGGAGCTCATCCATGACTTGCATGCATATTATTCAAGTAGTCCATATTTTTTAGAATTTTAGAAATTTGCAATTGGATTGACAGATGGGAAAAAGCTTCTTAAAGATGTAGATACCAGATGGATTTCCATGTATGAGCCTTCTTGTAGAATATTTGAAGAATATCCTTCATTGACAGGTTTTATGTATAAATACCGCAGGGAAGTAGATAAAGCTAAAGATTTTTGTACTATCTAACAAATATTGAAACTTTACTTACATTATGTGGTATTTTTCCAATGTTGAATGAGATCAATGTTTTGATGAAGCATGTGCAAGAGCATTCCATCAACATTATCGACTTCATACGACTAAAAAAACATGTATGCATGAGTCTAGATAATTTATATTTTTCAGATGGAAGTTTTCAAGGACCTATTTTTGAAAGCTAGAATACATTAACCGACCTTAAGAATCCAAGCTACTACTTAAAATTTAATATAAATGATCATCTGTGTATAATAGTTCATGGGAAAGAGATACCACTTCACACTTTTCAGAGAAGAGTAGATTTGGTTGGATTAGAGTTGGAAGAAGTACGAGTGACACATAATTTATATGAAATAATATTATGTGACACACGAAATAAATTGAAAAATATTTCTCAATATTTATCTATGGAGATCCATGAACGATTTTAAAAAGATAAATTACTTGAAGAAATGGGAGTTCTTAATCCACTATGTTTTGGAATACAACTGGTGGCATTACTAAAATGTCCATCAATAATTTATTTATAAAATACATAAATAGTCTAATGGAACATTTTTATAAGCGTGAATCGATAAAAGAATGTTGTAGTTGAAGCTATTGTTATCCGTTTTACCCCTCGGGTAAAATGGACAATAGGGTAGAACTAGACCAGGACACTGGATAGGGCCACCACGGGTGAATCTAAGTTTTAAGTCAAATTCATGTTTCATGGAGAACCTACATGCATTCGTGGAGGATTTGTGGCCATTCGGTTCATCAAACCAATTTAGGGTCATTCGGGGTCATAGCTCCACTTGAGGTGAAAAGGGGTCATTGGGCCCACTTTTGAGTGAAAAAGGCAAAAATGGACCACCACAATGAAATTTCCTTTGAGGCATCTCGAGACCTCTCCCTAAGTCTTCGACATCAAAAATATTGAATAAATGCTAAATTGGTTTAAAATTGCCCAAATGGGCCATTGGGAGATTGAGCTAAATTTATAGCTCGTCGAGTGCTTTCGGTGAGATCATTCATACAAAAGTGGGTGGGGCATTGATAGAGCTCGGGTGAGCCCATATTATCTTGATGAGTTATGTTTGGAAGAACCTTAGATCGGGTGATCTAAGGGCTAAATGACTTGGGTGAACGAGTCGGTTTGAATATCAATGGAGATTTGAACGCAGAAAAAGTCATGGTGGAGAAACTTGGGCTCCAAGCATCTAATCGGGGCATGCAAGTGCATGATAGAATCCGCCCCAAAGAATGGGGTGACTCGGTGAAGTGTGTTGGGGATTTGACTTGGGAAACATGTCATGAAGACTTGAAGCCAACGCAACTCGGTGGAAGGAGATGTGCGGGGTGTTGTCGGGTTCCGCGACTTGAAAACATAAGGTGAGCGGTCGGGAGTTTAGTAGTTGGCGCAGGGAAAATGTGTCGAAGAGTCACCAAGTGGGGATAAATGTTGGGGAAATATGATGCAAAAACATCCCCGACTGATGTAAATTCATCACATAATCTTCTCCCAACACAAATGACCAATACAAACACTCGGCGATCGAGCTAGGGGGACAATGCGAAATCGGAGGCAGAATTTTATAAAACAATTCAAGTCGACCCCGCCCACTAATGTGATGCAACACAAAAATATGACCCGACTCGCATGGGTGAGTTTCCGAGGAGGAGGTAGGTAGGGAGTTGAAGTGGTAGGTGGGGGAGTTGAGCCCCAAGACATAAAAACTAATCCTTGCTTAAACCTTCATACATTTTGCCCGAGATGTCGATTTCCACAAAATTACACTTGTTGGAAAGATAATTTGAAACATCACATCATGAGAATGATAAAAAATGATAAAATAATTCATTAGGTGGGTGAAAAATCATGATGAATCTCCATTACGGTGGAGGCCATATCCAGTGCGTAGAGATGAAAAGATTGAAGGTATGAAGGCCATTCCTTCTTCCACAAGGTAGGGTACAATGGAGTATGGGATTTTCATACTTTCCCCTCACTCTTGCAAGTAATAATGATGAATTTTGTGGGTGGTTTGAAGCAAGGTTTCAGATTTCTCTCCTTCTCCCTCATCATTTCTTCTATAAATTGTAAAGGTGGTTGCACATTTTTAGGAGTTAGTCATTTTCCTCCTCCCATACACCCATATTCTTCTCAAATCTAGGGCTTTAAGCCTTCCTCCAAAACACTGTAATGGATTCATGCCTTCCCCTACCTCATGATGTACTGTGTAAATTTCAAGGAGCAATGAAATTGTGTTTGTGTTAATTTTCTAGCCTTGCATGATTTGTGTTTCATCTTACCTCTCTTTATGAATCAGGTGGTTGTGCATATTTCTTGTTCATTACATATTTGGTGTGTTGTGTTTAACATGGAATGGTGAATGTTTGCATTATGGTCTGTGATACTATTTTCTATCCTCTCTGTAATGCATTTGATGTAATTTGGTTTGTGGTACTCTCTTGAAGTTCATTTTTCAACTGTTTTATAGGTTGGGGAAAGTGATCGACACTCCTTTTCTTGGTGTATCACTTTGTTTATATTTTAGGTTTAATTTCATGTATTTCTCTTCCTATCTCCTTGGAGCATTAGGTTAGGTTTAGATAGGCATTCACTTGTATTATGAGTGGTTGTAGCAGGTGGGATTAAGAATAGGAACTGCCTTTTCGAGAGGGTTATCTCAAGCCCATAAGTCCCATACTTTAGGGATAACCCCATGTTTAGAAAATTACACCGAATGACCCGTCCACAACTTGGCCTTCTGGGGTGCTATAATTTTGTCGTAACATTTTTGGCATGCCCAGTGGGACACATCATAGAAGTCAAAGTTCTATTTTTCATGTGTTCCATCACAAGATCACATATTTAGAGGCACTTGCAAGATAAATTGGGAGTTCAAGGTCGAAGAACACCAAAAAGGACCAAATCCTTTCATTTCAGATTTCATGCATGCAAAACAAGGCCCAAGTTTTGAATCCTAGTGTTTCAGGTTTTGGAGGTTGTAAAACGGGTCCTAAGTTCCAAAAGCCTTCATTTCAGGTTTTAGAGGTTGCACTTACACATAGACCTACTTCCAACAAGAGCATTTTGGGTTTTCATAGGTGTAGAACATGCCCCAAGTTGTGACAAAAGGCAATTCGGGTTTTGTAGGTTACATTACATGACCTAAGTTCCACCCAGTGTATTTCGGGGATTGACAATTACACAACAAGGTCAAAAACTCCGAAGCGAGTCCCAGTACCCTTCAAAGTGAAACATTTCTAGTTTTATCAAGTTGTTTTGCTCTTGATAGAATCTCAGCCTTCGGAGGCACAAACAAAGCACAACTAACAACTCCATTTGGTAAACAACCCACTCTTTGAGTTGCAAAACCTTCCTTCCATCCATTTTTTCTTTCCATTTCCTTTCATCTCTTTCATTTCCATTTCCTCTATGAAGTTGTGCGGTCATGGCTTCAATTGTATCATGGGATTCACATTTGAAGTAGTATCCCTATCAGTTCAATCCACCTCTAGACTTGCAAAGTTCATTTCCAGGATACTATCAACCCCCTTCATATCCATGTTATGATGAAAATCAACATTGGGCATATCCCTACGAGTAGGATGTAGATCCGTTTGGCTATTCACCAAACTATGAGCAAGGGTATGCAAATTTTGAGGATATTCCATGCATGAGGATCTTGAGTTGTAGATAAAGATCAAGAAATTGGAGGTAAACATGATGTAGGCTCGGGATACGCATCAAGATAAAGCATTCAAGATTAGATTTAGGGTCCCTTGTCCATGGGAAGGCCCTAGTCCAAGCTATTTCAGCCCATAAGAGAAACTTGGCTACGTGATTGAGATGTTTCCCAAATTGAAGAATGGATTAAGGACGTTGAATATTTTGTAGGTCAATGGGAAAATTCAACATTGTCATGTTATGGTCCTTTCTCTAGTCCTCAACAGTGTCATTTTAACCCCAAAATCAGTTTCCAAGTTTCCCACCTACTGCCCCTATTATGGAATCCACTTCTTCATCTTCCACTCTCCCATCTCATCTTGAATTTTTGTCCTTTTCCCTTATAAACCCAAGTCCCCTCTATAAGGAAAATTGTAAAACCCCTTCCATCACCATCGGTAATGCAAAAATCTATTAAGACCCAACCCACCCCTCCTCTTGCATTTACCTAATTCATGTCGGGAAGAAATCCAAAAAACCAATCAAGAGGCACAACAAAAGGAGGGGCCTAACAAGGAAGAAATGACTCAATTTTTGAGAAGTTGAGCTTCTCATCTCGGAATAGAAAATATTCCTCTACTGGTTAATCCTTTGGAGGAGGCTAAGGTTGGAGAAGAATAGATGGTCAAAGTTGAGGTTGCGGCAGTAGTGAAACAAAGCAAGAACCACTAGAAAAGGATCAACAATCGGTGTGTTTAGAGTGTAGTGTGTGAGAGAACTCAATTTTTAGAGATTGTAGATCCTTTACCGACTACAAAATCAGCAGAGGAGGGGAGAACAACTCCAAATCGAAAAGAAGAGAAGCTCCATGCTAAGGAAGAAAACAAGCCAATTTCAGAGACTCTACATGAGGAAGAAATCATAAAGAGCTTCTTGCTCTCTTGTGTTGATGAAAATTCATATTTCCCTTTTCCTTCAATTTTAATTGAAAGTGGCTTGTTAGGTGGATCCATTGAAGAGGAGAGTCTTGAAAACCTTGTTATCTATATCCATCCCTAGGAGCAATGAGAGGAGTTTGATATTTCAATCTTAAATTTGGATGAGGGAAATACATGTGCAAGTCAACCTTTCCTCCAAGAGGGGAAAGAGGAACTCCAAAGTCCGGAATGAGAAAACTGTGTGAAGCAAAGTTCAAACACTTGCAAGAGCTGAATTGAAAGAAGTCTCAAAGAGTTGCATGCCATAGAGGAGTTTCTTGTTTCCATGGAAGGGGACACACAAGAGAAACATGTATCTCATAAGGATCCTCTTGAATCTAGATTGGAGGAATTAAATCTTCCAAGTTTCACATTGGACAAGGAAAAGGAAGGAAAAGGGAATGAGGATGGCATCTCTCTCATACCATTCACCAATGTGATGCATCAATTGTTTGTAAATGTGCAAAAGGAAGAGAATCAAGTTACAGATAGTCACATTTTCTAGGAAATTCCACAAGAAGACTTTCTTGTTCAGATTGGAACTCAAAGCAGTAGGCACATCTGGTAGATTAGGCCATGGAGCTAGAATCCGAGTTGCCATAACCAGTCATGTTCATCTCGAACATGAGGATGAGTCCCAGGGTACCAAGAATAAACTACATCAACTACAACACCTTCAAAAGCCCCATGTAGATCATTCTGAGGAGGTATTTGTTTTGTTTTCCATTGATACCTTAATGATTTGGGTGGGAAGTTGTTCTATATCAATTTTTCACTCATGTGCTCAGCCTTGTCCAAGTGTTGAATTATCTGTATGGCTACAAGTTATAAGAAAAGGAAGCTACTTCTCACTACCAATTACAGGTTTTGTTTGAAGTCCTCCAGGTTTTTGGTTAGCGTAGGATAGGTAGGTTTGATTTTAGTAGAATAAGTGCTTACACACACTCTGCATGTCCCACTTGGGGCATGTATGATTTGTCCTTTTGTATATAGTTTTTTTGTGGTTACTCTTAACATAGTACCCCATGTTTTAGTATGCCTCCCGAGAGAATGCTATGGAAGAAGCTCAAAGTTACAGGGAATAGTTATAAACTTCAAAATTATCCAAATATAAAGCAATTAAATTAGACTTGGCCTCGGTGGTGTTCGGCATTGTTTAGAAGAAAGGGAAAAATAAGGATTTAAAGAGTTACATGATGTCTAGAACCAACACATGCTTCACTCAAAACTATGCAATGAGCTATGCATGCTAAACAATCATTAGTTTCCATATGCTTTAGACTTGGCAAAATCATATTATTAGGGACAATTTCGGGTACCATCATGTAACCCAAAATATTAATTTACAGAGAATGGAAGGAAGACTTTAGGTTCAAACAATTTTCCACTCTCCGAAAATCTTGATTCAAAAATCTTACAAGTGAGATGGTCAACAGGTTAGCCCATGGTTCAACGGTGTGTTAGAGTGGACTTGGGATTAACGAATTCAAAGGGTCGAATAAGTTTTGAGATTCAACAGGTGACTCCATGCCCGATGAGGCTTCAAGGCAACCGGCCAACCCCATCTAACAGGAAGATGGCTCCATGAGTCGCCAAAATTATTTTCTATTTTACCCCAGTGGGTAAAATGGACAATAGGGTAGAAAAGATCAAACACTGGGTAGGGCCACCACAGGTGAATTTGGGTTTATAGGTCAAATTTATGTTCCATGGAGCACCTACAGGCATTCAAGGAAGATTTGTAGCCATTCCGTTCATTAGACCAATTCAAGGTCATTTAGGGGTCATAGCTCGCTTGAATGTGTAAAAGGGTCCTTGGGCCTACTTTTGAGCGAAACCAGGCAAAAATGGCCACCATAGTAACATTTGCTTTAGGGCATCTTAAGGCCTCTCCCTTAGTCTCGACATTGAAAAATCCTCCTTAAAAATGCTAAATTGGGTTAAAATTGCCCAAATGGGCAATTGGGAGGCTAAGCTAAATTTCTAGCTCATCAAGAAGCTTGGTGAGCTCATCCTATGAAAAAGTGGGTAGGGCATTGATAGAGCTCGGGTGAGCCCATATTATCTCGGTGAGCTATGTTTGGAAGTGCCCGAGATTAGGCAAGCTAAGGGCAATGAGTCGGTTTCAACATATCGACGGAGGTTTGAATGTAGAAATTCAAGGTGGAGAAACATGGTCTCTACGCATTGATTTGGGGCATGCTAGTGCAGGAAGACTCCACACTTGAATAATGGGGTGACCTCAATGAAGTGTGTCGGGGATTTGGCTTGAGGAAAAATGTCGGGAAGACATGGAGCCAACCCAACTCGACGAAAGGAGATGTGCGGGTGTTGTCGGGTTTCGTGACCCGAAAACATAGGGCAAGTTGGTTAGGAGTTTAGTGGTCGGCACAAAGAGAGAATGTGTCAAGAGTCAATGAGTGGGGATCAATGTCGGGAAATACGATGCAAAAACATCCCCGACTGATGCGAATGCATTGCATAATCCACCCCGACACAAACGACTAATGCAAATGGCTCGACGACCGAGCTAGGGGGACAATACAGAGTCGAGGCAGGAATTCAATAACACAATGCAAGTTGACCTGCCACCAATGTGATGTAACAAAAAAATCCAACCCGACTTGCATGGGCGAGTTGTCGAGGAGGTAGGTGGGGCAATTGAGCCCCAAGACATAAAAACTAATCCTTTCTTAAACCTTCATAACTTTTCTTTAGAATGTCGATTTCCATAAAATTACACTTTTTGGAAAGATAACTCAAAACCCCACATCATGAAATGCTAAAAATGATAAATTATTGCATTTGGTAGGTGAAAAATCATTATTAAGCTCCGGGATAGTGGAGGCCATACCTAGGTGTAAAGATGAAAAGATTGAAGATATGGAGGCCACCCTTCTTCCACAAGGCAAGGTACAATGGAGTATGAGATTTGAAGACTTTCCCATCACTCTTGTAGGTGTAATGATGAATTTTCTGGGTGGTTTGATGTAAGGTTTCAGATTTATCTCCTTCTCCCTCATCATTTCTTATATAAAATGTAAAGGGAGGTTGCACATTTTCGGAGTTAGTCATTTTTCTCCTCCCATGCACCCCTATTCTTCTCAAATTTGGGGCTTCAAGCCTTCCTCCAAAACACTATAATGGATTTATAATTCCCCTACCTCATGATGTACTATGTAAATTTCAAGGAGTAATGAAATTGTGTTTGTGTTAATTTTCTAGCCTTGCATGATTTTAGTGTTTTATCTTACCTCTCTTTATGAATCAGGTGGTTGTGTATATTTCTTGTTCATTACTGATTTGGCATTTTGTGCTTATACATGGAATGAAAAATGTTTACATTATGGTCTATGATATTGTTTTTATCCTCTCCGTAATGTATTTGATGTGATCTCGTCTATGGTGCATGACCACCTCTCCAAGTTCATTCCTTCATTGTTTTGTAGGCTAGGGAAAGTGATTGACACTCCTTTTCTTGGTGTATCACCACTTCTAGTGTAGGTTTAATTTCATGTATTTTTCTCCCCATATCTTTAGAGCATTAGGATAGGTTTAGATAGGAATTCACTTGCATTAGGAGTAGTTGTGGTAGGTAGGATTAGGAAGAGGAACCAACCTTCTCTGGAGGGTTATCTCAAGCCCGCAAGTCCCACAGCTTGAGGGATAACCCCATGTTTGGAAAATTACATTGAATGCCCCATCCACAACTTGGCCATTCAGTAAGTGCTATAAATTTTTCATAGCATGTATTTTACAAAAGAAGTTTCTGAGTTCTTAGTCACAACATTTTTCTCTTACTATGCTAGAGCAATTTTGTTTTCTAGATGAGCCAACAGAAAATGGTTCCATTAAAAGGATTTGGAAGAAGCTTTATTCAAGCAATATTTTGTGAGGTGATTTCAATGAGTATTTTCGACTATATGAACTATGCCAAACTATGATCCCGAGATATGTTGAAGATGAAATAGTATTCAGTGCATTATCCTTCATAAAATCAAAATTTCATAATAGATTGGATAAAAATTTGGAAAGTTGTATGAGATTATATGTTTCTAGTTATTATGTGGAAAAGTTTCCTTATGAGAGAACATTTGTACTATGGAATTCACTTGTAGAAAAAAGAGTAGGTAATATTATGACTAATGCGGGGGATCCAGCATATCCACCGAACACATTTCTAATTTATTAGAATTCGAGGACTCTTATAAAGAACGGGTTGCTCCAACGCTCTTTCAATTACCGAGTCTTAATTTCTTTCTACATTCTATACACTATTGAAAAATGATTTGATTATTTAGATATTTCATATCAATTAAGTATCAATTGGTCTTACTAGACTATATATGTTGTTTTACTTGTAACAAATTCATTTTTTATATTTTGTTTTATTATTTTAAGAAGGATAGTGATTTATTTAGATCCATCTCTATGTGATTAATATTTTATCTCTGCATGAAACATAATTCCTTTTTGTACTCAAACAAACACACACCAAACATATAAAACCATGCAAAACATCTCCAAATAGTAACATAAAAAATAGTTCGAAGAAAGTAGAAATCCGAATACAAGAGTGCATATTAAATTGTTCAAAACTTTTAAAAAAATTGTCACAATCAGTAAATAGAGTTCCAATTCAAAATTAAACTTGTATATATACTAACAAGTAGTGGATTACTTTATGAAGACATAAATGTTTTCATAAAGTATTGTTGGCCAATACAATTACAAAATTATGGGTTATCAATTTCTTTGTAAAGCATCCGGGAAATTTTTGTCATATAAAAACACATTACGAGAGAATCCTCTTCTCTGCCTATGATTATGAGTCATAGTTTCCTTACATTTTCCACATGGAATAAAAAAGGAAAAATTGGTTGGCCACTATCTTTTAATTCCTACATTAGTGTCGGAATTGTGACAACACACCTATCATATGGTGAAACTAACTTTTTTAATTCTATGTTACAGGGGCAGCTTGAACTTTTTCTTACAATGGAGGCAAAGTTTTCTTACTTTGTATAATGCTTTGAGTTAAAACTCTTGATATCTAAAAATCTTGCGTTGTGCTATTTATATTTTCAAGAATATTTTACTCTTCCCTCACAACATCTCTTGACAACAATAGTGATGGATCAACATCTGTCTTTTCTTTCAGTAAGATTTATGTATCCATCTTATGTTCCTTGATTATCTTTCTCAATGTATTATTTTGTTTATTTAATAATAATTTTTTTCTTTCAACTATATAAATGCATTCAAGCTTTTGCGAGCATTCTTCAAATGTGCATCAAATACAACTGCTTCTTTCTTTAATTTTTCATATTTTTCTTACAAAACAAAAATGTATTAGATAAGTTATAAATAATTTATTACAATACTCATAATTTCACAATTTTTCATGTGTAAAAAATGACCTACCACAACTTTTTATTTTTCTAGCATTTGTAATTAAAACATTATTTTTGTCTCTAGCCCATTGTTGTAGTACACCTAGGCTTCAACATTAAGATTTTCTAACCTGTTTAACATTATATCTAAAACTTCATCATCATAATCATTATTATACAAAATTGTACCAGACTGAGCTTTATTTAGCAAAATTTCAAGCCTTGTTGGTTGTCTCTCTACAACAAAGGAACAATGAATGCCTTTGAGCATGATTATGGTAACGAAATTTTTTTCTTTAATCAAAACTTTGGCCTTGTACTCCCAAGTGTGCACTAAATCCACATCTGACATAACCACTTCCCCGAATTGTGACCCCATCTTGTTTGATACCGTTTGTGAGAAAAATATGTCTTTTGATCATCCGTGAGTGGAATTTGACTTGGTGGAGGAGGGGAATCTCTGATTTCATGGATAGTTTGTTATGCTTGTGGTTTAGTAGGTGGAGTAATTTGTATCATATCATGGGTGTCAAAATAATTATCTGTCTCAGTGTCAACATTATTGTTATCCAATTTTACATCCCTTGCAAATTGGCTAACTTCATAAATCTAGACTTGGGAAATTGCATGGGACTTTGATGAAGAAGTTGGTGAAATTAGGTATTTCCATGTTTTAGGTCACTTGAAAATGCTTTGGGGCATTCCTATCCTTATCTTTAGGCCTTAGGAATCCAAATACTTACATAATTTTGAGAAATTTGGATCATTTCTAGTGTTTCATGTTCTCAACTGACATTAGGTTGACTTGTTCCCGGTTAACATTGGGTCGACTTATTTTGACCGAAATTGGGCCAACTTGATCCCGGATGACCCGGTCGATTTGTTCCGATCGACACTAGGCACAACTTTTCCCACTAACATTGGGCAAACGATTTGTTCTGAATGACACTAGGTTGACTTGTTCCCAAATGACATCACTGACTTGCTTTCTGACTAACATGTTCCGGTGACATTCTCTCCACTACCACAAGGAAAAATGATACCTGATAACACACAGGAAAATAATTGTCTCCAAAATTAAAGAATGCAATACATAGTAGCTTAATAACCAATTTTAATGAGGTATGATGCCCACTCCTTCTTCTATAAGAAAAGACCATTGGGAAATGGATTTATAAGGTTATCCATACCTCTTTTCGAGATTTATTACAAGTTTTGGTTGCTCAACAACACATTTTAATGAGGTATGGTGCTGTATGCCGGAAAAGCGACGAAGCGGCGTGAGAATCTACAAGTGACTCTTCCGTGTACCCGACCTCCCGAGGTCGTGCCGAGACAAATTGGTGAGGGTGGAATATGCGTGGGATGTAGACAAACTAGTTAAGCAATCTAATGTCTTCGACACGCACTAGTGGAATTTGTGAATCTAAGGCAAAGAAGGCCCTTCTAACTTGGACTGGTGTGATAGATCGATCGGCGAGGATGAGCGCTCAAGAAGGCTCCAATCAATATCGATCTCTGGCGTGATTCGATCTATGGGTTGCGGAATACGTGGAAAATGACCTGGGATAGTTTCGTGTACATCCCCAGATAAGGTCATATGGTGAATGGTGAAAACAATTGACTCTATGGACGATTCTCTGGTCTAGCCCAGAATTCTCTAGCTTCGTTAGCCGCTATATTTAGCAAGGACAATTGTTCGATGATGATGGGTGGAGTTGGAGTGGATTGGAAAACTAGTGTGCGTAAGCCAGCGTCTATATCTGATTGGTTTGTGGACTCGTTGGGCTGTGGGATCTGTGGATCACAACCATAGACTTTTGGTTGTTGCGGTCCTTTTATGGTCATGTGCGAAATCAAGTTCTAATCCCTAGTATCTAGTAGTCGTATGCTTTCTCAGCTTCTATGTTTAGGACCAATAACTATGTGATTTTCTCAGAATATCTCACAGGCGTTCGTGCAACTTGGATCCTTAAACTGGTATCTATGTCTGTGAGAGTGTCTCCTGCACCTGGTTGTGGGACCAAAGGATCACAACCAAAGGTTTGTTCTCTTTCGAACCCTTCTACAGTCATGCGAATGTTTGTCTAGGGTAATCTGTAGTTTGGTTGGTTTGACCAAAACGTGTGTGCTTGGTCGTCTTCTATGTTTAACCCTCTCAACTGAGAACTGATCAGTTGTAAATCTGTCGTTGTTCGGAATACTTGTATTCTGAGATTTTGGTCTATGTCAACTATTGTTGTGACGAGATTTGGTTGAGGCACGATTGGCTCAAATATATATTCTCTGGGCTCCTGAGGTCCCGTGATTTTCATACAAAATGTAAATCTAACTGTAACGAAGAAAATTCTAACCACGTGGAATAAAACATATATATAACTTCTATTCTTCTAAGAAACCTTTCAAGAATACAATGGAAAGCAAACTATTTTAAGCGTATCTAGAAATAACAACTAAACAATAATTTAAAATGAAAAAATAACCGAGTGTAGTTATCAGCCTGTGTAATTTGTAGATTTATTCTAAACAAATAAAATAGCTCATCTAATCTATCTGAAAGATTCTCGATCCTACCTCAGAAGTGAGGAGTGAATCATAGTTTCTCAGAAACTATCAATCCTCACAGCTTCCCTGGCAATATTGAGAATAGAAGTTACTGAAATGAAGCAATTATCTACTCTATTTGATATGATTCTAACTAGAACTTTGAAAGTTAAAACCTGGATTCCGCAGAACAGTGGCGAATCCGATGGCGTGTGTGATCTTGTCCCCTCAGTGTGGTCTCCTTGTTCTTTCGTGTTCACATGGATCCAGAAAAGCATGTAGTGCTAGCATCAACAGGGAGTAGATATTGGGACAAGGACAGCTCAGAATGTAGACCGAAAATGTGAGTAGGAGAGGGATAGTGCAAGAGTACAGAGCTTGGCTTATGTGATTCCTAGCGGGATTTTCTTTGCGAGTCATGCAACACAAAGTGACCGAGAACACGAAACTATCTGTTTGAAGAGAAAACCTGCGAACTTTAATGGCTTCCTAAGCTATTCTACTCCAATGGAATGGATAAAACAACGACACTGCCTGCACAAGCTGGATATGTGGCTTACCAACAGCTGGACAAAGCTAAATGAGCATGCAAAAGAACTAAAACAAATACTCTAAGCAAAATAATGGCTAAACTCAATGCAAAGAGAAATTCAGGGATAAGCTTCAGACCGGATTGGATGAAATGACAGCACTGCCTGCACAAGATGAGTATGTGGCTTACCAACAGCTGAGCAATCTAACTAAAGATGCAAGTGAATTGAAACTATGGCTTCTAAACAAGATAACAAACTAAAATACTAAAAATGAGGAGATGAGAGCAAAGATCAGTCCTTCAAAATCCAGCCATTTGTTTGAGCACAAGCCATGCATTTATAGGAATTCAATCACCCAAAGATCAAAACCAAACTGAACTCCTAAACAATAAACAAAGGAAAAACACTATTCCAGGGGACCAAAAACATAAATGCATGCTCAAGTCGGCAAGGAAAGCTGGTGAAACGTGATATTTCACGCGAGTCGCGTCAAAAGAACGTTCTGGAAAATGCGCGCAGGACCGCCGCCCGAGCGGGCGGGTGGCGGTTTCATCACTGAAGATCAAAAGGCCAAGGAAAGAAGGAAAAAGGGGAAAACAAAGGGCGCGGGGGCTAGGCGGGGCATGCGGGATGTTAACGCATACTCCGAGAGCTTTTCTCGGATCCCGAACACCTTGCGAGGAGACCTGTATCATCATTGGGGCACTTGTTACACTGTTCTAGCAGTACAGTACCTTACAATTTTGGGTACGTACATATTGCCCCCTCGGAGAAGCGTTTTAGCCATGAAGAGGCATAAAACGGTGGGTCCGAGTATGGCAGTCCCGAAATGGGGAGTTAGAAGTTATACCTTACACGTCCGTGTGTTGAAATTACGCCATCCAAAATTCCCGCTACCTGCAAAATGAAAAGAGGATTCAAGTGCAGATAGATACAATAACTTTGGAAAACAAATGCTAAAAAGACAGGGAATGAGAACGTACCATTTGTGCGGGGATAGGAACTTACCTCCGTCGGCGCTCCAAAACCTGCGAAAAAGTCTTTTAAAACGAATCAGGGTGCTATATATATGAAAGTGGGCCCATTTTCCTATTCATTTGCGCGAGTTGATTTGATTGGTTTTGAGCTCTGGGACCCACGGTGACGGTTTCTTGCGTGAGTAGAGTCAAAACGTCCGCAGCGAGATCGTGATCATGCCTCCACGTGCGGAACACCGTCCTGCTAGATCACAGGTTGGTTTTCTTCAATTTTGTGTTTTTCCCCCTTTAAATTTGAAATGCTAAATTTGTCGTAATGGGGGGGTTATTTTTGAAAATATTAGGTTCAAAAGGTCCACCTAGGGGGCGTCTACTGGGTAGCTCCATTTTTAAGTCAAATGGTCAGTTTTTGCTAGTTTTAGGCTTTTTAGGATTAAAAACCCGCGTGGGTTTTCGGACCACGACCGCCGCCCTGGCCAGGCGGCGGTTACATGACCGCCGCCCTGTTCAGGGTGGCGGTTACACGACCGCCGCCCTTAAGGCGGTGGTTACAAAACCGCCTCCCTGCTCAGGGCGGCGGTTTTGCACAGAATGCAAAAGGACTTAAATTTGAGATTACACTTGTATTTTTTTGCACTTCTACGCATTTTTATGACCTTCTTGGTATTGTTCAGATATTAACTTGCTCTGTTTTGTGTGTTTTTGGGTGTATGCAGGCGAGAGAGGAGTATATTAGATGGAGCAGGGAGAGAGAGTGTGATTGGCTCTCAGGGGTACTGGATGCCCTTTCACAGGACGAGGAGGACACGCTACAGAGAGCCGGCATACTGCGTATATCGCGTGTGCCTCATGTTGCACCATCTAGTCACATCCTTTGTGACTTATTCTCTTATTGGGATGCAGATCGGAACACCTTCCGAACGCTGCTGGGGGGTCCATGTGGTGAGTGGACCATCACACTCGAGGATGTCTCTGTATTTTGGGAGTCCCGATCATCGGGCGGAGACTTACATTAGAGACAATAGCTCACAGCACGTGCACATGGGCGCATACATGGGAGATGCGTTATCTCCACGGGGTCGAAGAAGGGGTGAGAGTTCGATCCATTCCTTCTTTGCCCATCCCCGTACTTCGACAGGCCGTCATGGGGATCCTTGCCTCGAGACTGATCGGGGACAAGGGAGGGGATACATTGTTATACTGCTGGGCCCCCATCATCGCACAGATAGAGGGGCATGGCCGGATTTATGCCTGGGGTGCAGATATTCTGGGGACCACCTACCATGATCTATACAGGGTGGTCCATTTACAGGGACAGTCATTGAGCCACCCGACTTTAGTCATGAGTTGGGTGTATGAGCGTTTTATCCCTTATGGCAGGGGTGTGGAGGTAGCAGATCCTGGGGCTGTGAGGGCAGCCAGATGGATAGATATGTCGGTGCTCAGAGCACCTCATCAGCCAGTTGCCTCCCTTACTACTGCAGACATGGAGGTGACACCTTGCACATGGCTTATGGCCGCCGCATATGGGGGAGAGGAGACTCTTACCTTGATCTCTTGCTCCACCACAGGGCAGCTCATTGATCGAGTGGGACGAGTGGAGGTGCATCCTTTTGGTAGAGTTCCTCAGCAGTTTGGCCTACCATATATGGGCATGCTTCCCCAGTGGCGCCGCCATTCTGGTCGATTCGCGAGGCCGAGGGGGCCTAGAGGCCGTGGTTGGACGGTGATCACTCCCGGCATTCCTATTGCAGCCGGGAGGATAGTTCATGCTTTAGAGGGAGAGCTGGTGTGCCTCGGGCACCTTTACTTGGATTGCTGCGGGTCCTGCTCATAACGGCGATGACCCTAGATATTGACTCCGACTCGAGGAGATCACGAGAGGAGGGACAGAGAGGAGAGACCAGGATAGCGATCCCGAGTGGCATGACACTCGAGATATTATGCGAGCAGAGAGGGCGAGCGAGTGCGAGAGAAGGACACTCTAGTTTCGAGGATCCACTCTCCCGGGGCCGTGTGTTAGAGAGGATGAGTCGGTTGCAGGTGACATGTTGCCCCTGCCACAGAGCATCCCTCGGTCAGCGGCGCATCTGCAACAGTGCCGGCCCAAATGAACCCATCTTGGATGCCTGGGGATCCGAGTAAGTTACCCTTCTCCCTTTTAATGTTTATTTGTAGGCTCTTCTTAAGCTGTTATTTTGTATTTTTTTTGCTTTTTTAACCTAGTTTCGATTCGTTTTCTCTTTGTTTGCGAGACTATTGTGAGTGGCGGGATCGATCGGCGGGGTATGTATTGATTCCTGATGATCCCCATGGATAGGACCCGCGTGGAGCTATCCGTAGATGCCGGGGAGCCCTCGGCGGTGGTAGACATACGATGTCTTCGCTCTGTTTGGCACGTGGCCGGGATGGTGTCGACCCTCCGCACGAGTTAGCGGGCTACAGGACGGCTGAGCACCTTATGAGGAGCCATTCTCGTGGTGAGACCACGGCCCCCTCGGGACCACGAGCCCTCCGTACATTCGGGCGCGGCGTAGCCGAGTCCTAGCGTGGCGCGCACCTTCGGAGGGGTTGCGTAGGGATTGAGAGGCCTCTTGGCCTTCGTGTACTTTGTACTATATATTCTTTGTATATCACGGGCTCTTTGAGCGTTTTGACCATGCTTAGAGCATGATGGCATTGTATATAAACATTGATTATTTATATATATACATTCGTCTTTGGATCAAATGCTTGTCACTCATGTTTTCCTTTCTATTTCCAGTTTCCTTGTGTATATTACGATGTATGGTTTATATGCTTTCTAGAATGTATGCAATGGAAAACAGATGATGCAAATGTTTTCTTTCTTTTTGTGTTTCATGATGCTGATACATGATGTGTAGATATATTGTGATTTTGAATCTTAGCTTCTGTGAGCGATTTGGATACCTCATGTTTGTTTTGGCAAAGTGATGAAAATAACTAGTATGATGAACAGATTAACTTGCCCCACTCCTAACTCCACGCAACTAGTAAGATGCGAGGGCTCATCACCAAGAGCCAAGAAGGGCGCAAGTTATGAAATGTGGTGAAATGATAGTGATGAAAGACAGACAAAGCTTTGGCGGAACCAAATTGGAAGCTACAAGCTTACTCTACCCGAAAGACTTCATAGTTTAGAACGTACTTGCTTTGCGGTTTATCTAGACTTAGACCCGTAGATGGCCACATAGTAGACAAGATCTGGGTTTTTAGGATTTTAACTCTTTTGGAATTTTGAACATCTGATTCATTCGTTTTTGACTCAAAGTTTGGATTGTTTGTTTATGACCTTTTAACGTTTGTCTGTGTCAAGAGGACCCCCTATACTTTGCCCCATGCTACTAGTAAGAAGCGTGGGTTTATCACCGTGGGCAAGGTATAGGTGAGTAAGGGCATTTCCATCCTTTCCCAACCCTACGTCACTAGTAAGAGACGCAAGCTCATCACCGAAGGTTGGTGGGGCAAGGAAATGTGTAAAAATAAAATTTTCTGTTTAATCACTTTTTGACTTGCTTATTCGAGTAAAATGTCAGTATGTGCTTATTTCCAAAGAGATGTATGTATGGGATAGATGTGACACCATGCAGCTTCTAGAACAGACCATAGGCAAGACACCTTATCCTAAGAAGAAATCAAAGCAAGAACAAACTTGCAGATCTTAGTATGGTTACTATTAAGACTTTGTCATGTCTGACTTTATAAAAGATTCCGAGATGATTTGATTATATCACGAAAATGGAGAGGTATGATTAAAGAGCTTTATGCCACCAATATCACAAGTTTGTAATGAATTGCTTTGAGAATAGATCCCTTGATCACAATTTATGTAAGAAACAAGCAGACAAAATGATCTAAATCTATATGAAGATGTAATGTAGATAATTGTACAAGTAGTGCTAGTTGCTTATGCGTAGAATCGCTTGAGGTGCAGGGAATTGACTGTTTCACCAAATTCCTCACCTTCTAGCGTACATAAGAGGTAAGCACCATTTCCGTAGTCCTTCATGACTCGGTATGGGCCCAACCATTTGGGCGAAATTTCCTTCCTTCATCGGTCTTCTTGTCGATCCGGTTTGTCCTAGCCTTAGGACTAGATCACCTTCGTATATGTCGCGTTCATAGACCTTTTTGTTATACTGCCGGCACATTCGGTCAGCATAAGCTCTATGCCGCTGCTCAGCATCTAACCTAGTTTCATCTAGGCTTTCTAGTTGAGAAAGACGTGCTTCTCTATAAGCGTCTTCATCCAAAATTCCTTGTAATGAAATGCGGAGACTGGGTATTTCGACCTCAAGCGGGAGAACTGCTTCTGCCCCAAATACTAGCGAGAAAGGAGTTGCTCCCATTGGTGTTCTTATTGAGGTTCGGTGGGCCCACAAGGCCGGATATAACTTCAAATGCCAATCTCGTTTGTTTTCTTTCACCGTTTTAAGGAGAATGGCTTTCAGTGTCTTGTTTGTCGCTTCAGCCTGTCCGTTGGCTTGGGGATAATACAAGGAAGCCGTATGATGGCTTATCTTAAATTTATTGCATAGTTCGCGAACTTCTTCATTTTTAAAAGAAGTTCCATTATCGGAGATAATGATTTGCGGGATACCGTACCTGCAAATGATTTGGTTCAAAATGAACTTGGCGATTACAGAACCAGGTACAGTAGTAAGAGGCATGGCCTCCACCCATTTGGTAAAATATTCAGTGGCCGTGATTATAAAATTATGGCCATCTGTGGATGAGGGAGAGAATTTCCCTATTAAGTCTAGACCCCATGTAGAAAAGGGCCATGGAGTTGCGATTGGTTGTAGAGCTTGTGCTGGCATGTGGATCTCGTGGGAGAATTCTTGGCACTTATGACACCTGCGTGCAAACTCTATCATGTCATGTTCTAGAGTGGGCCAGAAATAGCCCATTCGATGTATTTTTCGAGCGGTGGCATGGCCACCGAAGTGGCCTCCACATATACCGCTGTGAGATTCATGGAGAATCTTCTTGGATTCCTCTGTGTCGACACACCTTAGGAGCATTCCATCGAACGCCTTTCGATAGAGAACCTGCTCTATAATGACGTATTTAGCTACGATTATGCGTAACCATCTTCTTTGTTGTGGTGTAGCTCCTTCTGGATATGTATGGTCTATGATATAATTAATGATATCAGTGTACCAAGGACACTCAGAGATAGAGGGTCGGGTTTCGATGTAGTATACGCATTCATCTGGAAAGTCTAAATCTACTAGATCGCCTCCATCTAATGGGTTGTCAGCTAACCAATCTGCGATGATTTGTCCCTTAACTGACTTCTGGTTTACAAATGTTAATTCGAATTCTCCCATTAAGGTTATAAAACGTCCAGCCTTTTTAGACAATGACCCTTGCGTGAGGAAAGTCCGTAGATGGTCCGTTTTTACCATGACCTTCGTTTCTTGATTCAGCATATAATGTCTTAGGCGTTTAGTAGCAAAGACTATGGCAAGACATTCTCGTTCTTCCTGTGTATAGCGTGTTTCATAGTCGAGCAGCGTTCGGCTAATGAAATAAATCACACGTTCTCTCTTGTTATCATCTTCTTGGGCCAACATACAGGCCAACGAGACATTGGTAGCTCGTGAATATAGAATTAACGGGTGATCTAGCTTAGGTGGCATTAGCGTAGGTGGTGATAAAAGGAAACGCTTAACTGCGTCAAAAGCTTCATTGCAATCTTCAGTCCAATCAATGCTGTAGTCTTTCTTGAGTAAATTGTTGATTGGATGAACGGTGAAGCTTAAGTCCGGGATAAATCTCCGGATTGCACCCAGCTTTCCGAGAAATGATCTGATTCCAGATTCACTCGAAGGTGGGACCATTTCGAGGACAACCCAAATTTTGGTTGGATCAACATCAATCCCTCGTGACGATATGATGTAACCTAAGAGCTTCCCTCCTGTTACACCAAAGACACATTTCTCTAGGATTTAGCGTGACTCCGTATTCTATTAGACGTGAAAGAATGACATGGAGTACTTCGGGATGGTCACAACGCTTCTTGGCTTTAGCCAATAAGTCATCTACGTAAGATTCCACGATTTTATGAATTAGATCGTGAAATATGTATGTCATGGCCCGCTGGTACGTAGCACCGGCGTTTTTGAGACCGAATGGCATAACAACATAGCAATAGGTTCCCCAAGGAGTTATAAACGTAGTTTTAGCTTGATCTTGCTCAGATATTCTGATTTGATTGTATCCCGAGAATCCATCCATGAGAGACAAAAGTTCAAAACCAGCTGTTGCATCAACAATAACATCTATGGATGGTAATGGGAAGTCATCCTTAGGACATGCTTTGTTGATATCTCGAAAATCTATGCAGATGCGTATCTTTCCATTCTTCTTGAGAACGGGACGATATTAGATACCCATTGGGAGTAGTCGACTGGTTTGATGAACCCTACCTGGAGGAGTTTTATTACCTCCTCTTTTACCATGAGAGCTACTTTGGGCTTCATGGGTCTTGATTTTTGTTTAATTGGCTTTGCATCTGATTTAGTGACGAGGTTGTGTACCGCAATGTGGGGTGCGACTCCTGTCATCTCCTTATAATTAAATGCAAAACGCCTTCTGATGTTCTTTGAGAATCTGAGTATGTATTTCCACTTCTTCTGGGGTTAAGGATGATCCTAATTTCAATATTCTCGGTTCATCTTCTGTCCCGATGTTGACATCGATTGTTTCTTCGATCAAAGAGGCGTTACCCTCTTCGAACTCAGGTGGTGCTGGAGGTAAATCCAAACCCTCCCCATTGTCTACTGCGTATATGCTAGGTTCCATTTGTGAGGGGAAATCCATCATGGGATTCCCGAAATAGGAAGACGAATGTGGAATTAAGGATAAATCTAGCATATGATAGGAGAGATGTAATGCCGCATAGGCGTTTAAGTATTCCAAAGTGGCCATATTATTATCGACATGGCCTGGGGTGGTAGATTCACTTTCACTTGAAAGGGGATTTGTCATTATTTTTATCAATGGCTCATCACGAATGGACACCGTGAACTGGGTATCTTCTAACTCATTACTTGGAGTGAAACGTGATGCTGAAGTTGCTATTGAATCGGCGAGAAGATTTTTCTCTCGCGGGATTGCTTCAATGGATATGAAATTAAATGCCTTGCTTAAATTTAATACGGCTTCTTTGTAAAGCTGCAAGTGTTCGGCTTTGGTTTCGTATACTTCAGAAACTTGATTTGCCACTAATTGTGAGTCTCCTAAGACTCTGATGTTATCAACACCAATTCTCTTGGCTAAGGTGAGGCCAAGGAGGAGGGCTTCGTACTCGGTGCCGTTGTTTGTGCATTCAAAGTTTAACTTAAAGGCGAATGGGAGGAATTTCTCCTCGGGTGAAGTAAGAATTATACCTGCCCCACTCCATAACGGCATTTAGCTCCATCGAAATGGAGAGTCCAATACTTAGCCGGGAGTATGGATGTTGGGGCATTTGCGTTTGCGCACTCTACTTCTACCATACAAAGGTCCTCTGCTGGAAGGGAACCAACACCTAGGGAAAATCCTATGCCTACTGAATCAAATGGTAAGAACATAGGTGAATCTTGTTCTATCAACTCAATGATTTTCGCAGTAGTCCCTAATGATACTGTTTCTTTAGTTTTATCTTTGGGGGTTGGGATTGTTTTGGCTATGCTGATAGTTTCAAGATCCGTCGTAGGTACCAACTTTTCCTCTGGTTTTGGGTCAGTGGGTTTATTAAGTTGGTTGGTTGGAAGTTCAAATTCCGAATGCACACCTGGTCTTTTCTTTAAATCAGCTAGGTGCAAATCGAAAGGTTTTGGATCGCCTTTGGCTACAAACACCTTTCCTAGATGCAGGAATCTTACTTCTTGAAATAGCGTGGAAGGGATTGCCTTCATGCGGTGTATCCATGGTCGGCCGAGGATCATATTATAGTTAGTTTCCGATCTATAATATAAAACTCGGTCAAAATGGTTTTGGACCTAAGGTGACCGGCGGTATAATAGTTCCTATCGAAGTGGCTTTAAGGCTATCATAGCCTCTCAATGTATTTCGAGTAGTGGAATAGTTTGTTTCCCCATATCCAAGTTTTGGAGGAAAGAGAAAGGGACTATGTTCACTGCGCGGCCCCATCATCAACCATTGCCGCTTTACATAGTTATTATAAACCCATACTTGTAAGTGCGGCAAGGCCGGATCACCTCGGCGTGCGATCTCGGCATCTGTGGGCATTTTACTTATTTCGAATATGAATTCGACATCCTTGTCCGGCTGCCCCGGAGGGTGGATATCAAAATCTACGTGATTTACTTGTGTTTCAGGAGGTGGAGTGATGTTAATTAGATGACCTAGGCCTAATGCTTCTAAAAGAGCAGCTCTATGAGGAGGAGAGTTCTTTAGTAAGTCCAAAAATGAAATGTGTGAGAAGGTCTTTGTTAGGTCGCTAATTAAGTCATAGGCACCTATGGGTTTTTCAACTATTTGCTGACTCTTATCTATTTCTGGCGGATGACTTGGGCTTGGTTGAGAGAAATACTCTCGTGTTCTTGTTATAGCTTCGATAGGTAGTTCAACATATAAATTCTACCAAACCGACTATCTTGGGTCTCGGTTGAGCTCCTAACTGTGGCACAACTGATGGATTTAATGAAGTCGAGGCTTCATGATCATTGTTTCCCATCATTGCACCTTTGTTTGTTCCAGTTGGATTCAGCCTATTGCTATCATGATTTGGGAGCGGATCGTTAAAGATCTTGAGGGGAGCATTCTGAGGGGAAACTGCCCCTGTGAGCGTATTTGGTGATGATGAGACGGGATCTGCCAAAAACAAATCTGTGAAGAACTGTCTTTGTTCTTCTGGCAAGCGTTGCATAAATTTATTGTAGTCACGACATGTTCTAGTATCGTGACCCCGAATTTTGTGGAAACCACAATAAGAATTGGGATTGTAATTCCTATTTTGTTGGTTAGGTGTGTATTGTGGCCTAAAATTCTGATCAAACTGTTGCCTATTAGGATTAAAGTTTTGCATTTGTTGTTTTTGGCTTTGACTTTGGTTTTGATAACCAAATGAGTTTTGGCTTGGCCCTTGTATGGGATTTCGCCATTGTTGTTGTTGTTGTGGATGGTTAAAATCCACTGTATTGATTGTCGGGGTAAAGTTGTTGTTTCGTTGGTTGTTTGTTTGTGACGGAGTATTAACAACATTTACCCTCTTGGGCTGGTCGGTTACCCCATCCGTTGTTACCCCATGATTTTTGTTAAGGATTTTGGGTCCTTGATTGATATTTGTGATAGTTGTAGTGTTCTGAGTGGAGGTGATTAACCTCCCGTTTGTTCCATATGTCTTACGACCACTATCTATCGCTGCTTGATCTATTCGAAGAGCGCTCTCAAGTACTTCATCGTAAGTTCTTAATGGAACTTCTGGACTTCTTCCTTCACTTCTTTGTTGAGAGAATGAAGGAATAAATCACATAGTTCCATCCGATCCATGTTTGGAGCACTTCTTTGAAGAATAAAGAAGCGTACACCACCTCTGATGAAATGGGCGACGATTCGTTGTGTTCTTGTTTGATGTGCAAGAATTCCCGATTCTGTTCTCAATAGTTTGTTCATGTCGAAGGCTTTGATGAACTCGACTCAAGTTGTTTAAATGAATGGATGGAGGCTTGGGTATCTGTAATACCATCGAGAGCAATGCCTTCCAAGGTTTTGGGAATATTTTAGCAATAACCCCATCCCGAGGGAGTAATTCTCGTATGGCTGTAGCATAAGCCTTGATATGTGCGTTTGGATCTCCCTCACCCTTGAACTTGGGTAAATCGGGAAGAGGTCTTGGAAGCATGACGCTTCGTATGGTGAAGTCTAAGGGTTCCTTTAGATATTCTGAATAAGTCCCTATCGCATAGCTTTCGACCATTGATGGTGGTTGCTGAGGGAGTGGTGGTGGGATAGGTTGTTGATACGACGTGCAGCGTATGCGTTAGCAGGGGCATAAGGAGGTCCCTGTGTTTGAGAAAATATGCCAGGAGAGGAAAACATATCTCCTTGTGGTGATTTGGAGTACATGTTTAAGTATGACGGGGTATTGTCTAGGAATGGATTGTTTGATACTTGGACCAGGAGGAATAGTGTTAGAGATGATGGGCCTTGTTGGCGTTTGTTGTGGATAGTGAGGCGGCATGCCTAACGTGCCTACTCCTGTGAGGAGATCTACTTGGCTAGAGTGGTATGGAGGATTGGAACTTCTTGTTTGTATGAATGGAGAATTTTGACTTGCTTGAGCCAGTTCTAACCCTCTCACTTTTTCTACTAACATTGAAATGACTTCATTTGGTGAAGTCACGGTGTTTTGTCTGAGCGGCGTTTGTTGTATACCCTGGTGTTGTATAGGTACGTGATATCCTGTCATAAACTGATCGCTATCTTGCCAAGTTTCTCCGAGAGTATTTCCTATATGCAGTGGCATAGAGGTATTTTCTTGAAAAGAGATCTCGGGTTGTATTTGTAGACCTCCTATAGGTGGGTACATGCCCAGAGAATGTTGTTCACTCCTAGGATAACGTATTATTTGTCCATCATCTAAGACTAGGTATGGATCGATTGCCTACTAATTTGTGGTCTAGTAGCATTTGAGGAGACGAACCAAATTCTCCTAAACGTCATATTGTTTGAACCTGAAGGCTCTGTTTGTTGTGTTCGAGGGGGTTGATCTAACTCTCCCATTTGAAAAGATGAATTATATCTGATTCTTGGGGTTTGTGTTGACAACTGATTAGTTGAATAGTTGTCGCCCCATACTGAGAGCGAGGGTGATGATTGCTATTCATTGGGCGTAGTATGCCTCGAGACCCAAGAGGGTCTTGCCATATTCATCGAATCCCGACATATTCGGGGGGTATATGAATACCCATAGAATAATGGGAAGGAACGAAGGTGATTTGTGAAAGGATACGTGATACTATGACTCCGAATGAGAAAGTAGGAAGTTTTACCAACTTCACTAATTTTATTTGTTCACTTCACTAATTTCGTTTGTGTTTCATGTCATTGTTTGTTCACGTCGGGTTCAATTTTGTGGTGAAACCCGATGTGAATGCTAATGAGGTATGTAGAAGGTGAAACTTGATTGTTTGTTTCACGTTGGGTTCACTAGTTTTGTTGGTGAAACCGATGTGAATGCGAATGAGGTACTGAAGGGTGAAACAGTTGTTTGTTCACATCGGTTCACCGCTTTTGTAAGCCGGAAAAGCGGCAGGCGGCGTGAGAATCTACAAGTGACTCTTCCGCGTACCCGACCTCCCGAGGTCATGCCGAGATAGCCGGTGGGGGTGGAATATGCGTGGGATGCAGACAAACTAGTTAGGCAATCTAATGTCTTTGACACGCACTAGTGGAATTTGCAAATCTAAGGCAAAGAAGGCCCTTCTAACTTGGGCTGGTGTGATAGATCGATCGGCAAGGATGACTGCTCGAAGGCTCCAATCAATATCGAGCTCTGGCGTGATTCGATCTATGGGTTGCGGAATACGTGGAAAATGACCTGGGATAGTTTCGTGTATGTCCCCAGATAAGGTCATATGGTGGATGGTGAAAACAATTGACTCTACGGATGATTCTCTGGCCTAGTCCAGAATTCTCTAGCTTCGTTAGCCGCTATATCTAGTAAGGACAATTGTTCGATGATGATGGGTGGAATTGGAGTGGATTGGAATACTAGTGTGCGTAAGCCAGCGTCTATATCTGATTGACTTGTGGACTCGTTGGGCTGTGGGATCTGTGGATCACAACCATAGACTCTTGGTTGTTGCGGTCCTGTTATGGTCATGCGTGAAATCAAGTTCTAATCCCTAGTATCTAGTAATCATATGCTTTCTCAGCTTCTATGTTTAGGACCAATAACTGTGTGATTTTCTCAGAATATCTCACAGGCGTTCGTGTAACTTGGATCCTTAAACTAGTATCTATATCTGTGAGAGTGTCTCCTGCACCTGGCTGTGGGACCAAAGGATCACAACCAAAGGTTTGTTCTCTTTCGAACCCTTCTACAGTCATGTGAATGTTTACTAGGGTAATATGTAATTTGGTTGG
Source organism: Taxus wallichiana var. yunnanensis (assembly GCA_018340775.1). Lineage (NCBI taxonomy): Eukaryota > Viridiplantae > Streptophyta > Pinopsida > Cupressales > Taxaceae > Taxus > Taxus wallichiana. Next base: position 850,772,861 of record CM031239.1, read on the forward strand.
TTTGACCAAAATGTGTGTGCTTGGTCGTCTTCTATGTTTAACCCTCTCAACTGAGAACTGATCAGTTGTAAATCATTGTTGTTCGGAATACTTGTATTCTGAGATTTTGGTCTATGTCAACTATTGCTGTGACGAGATTTGGTTGAGGCACGATTGGCTCAAATATATATTCCCTGGGCTCCTGAGGTCCCGTGATTGTCATACAAAATAAAATGTAAATCTAACTGTAACTAAGTAAACTCTAACTACGTGGAATAAATCTAAAACATATATATAACTTCTATTCTTCTAAGAAACCTTTCAAGAATACAATGGAAAGCAAACTATTTTAAGCGTATCTAGAAATAACAACTAAACAATAATTTAAAACAGACAAAATAACCGAGTGTAGTTATCAGCCTGTGTAATTTGTAGATTTATTCTAAATAAATAAAATAGCTCATCTAATCTATCTGCAAGATTCTCGATCCTACCTCAGAAGTGAGGAGTGAATCATAGTTTCTCAGAAACTATCAATCCTCACAGCTTCCCTGGCAATATCGAGAATAAAAGTCACTGAAATGAAGCAATTATCTACTCTATTTGATATGATTCTAACTAGAACTTTGAAAGTTAAAACCTGGATTCCGCAGAACAGTGGCGAATCCGATGGCGTGTGTGATCTTGTCCCCTCAGTGTGATCTCCTCGTTCTTTCGTGTTCACGTGGATCCAGAAAAGCGTGTAATGCTAGCATGGGCAGGAGTAGATATTGGGACAAGGACAGCTCAGAATGCAGACCAAAAATGTGAGTAGGAGAGGGATAGCGCAAGAGTACAGAGCTTGGCTTATGCGATTCCTAGCGGGATTTTACTGCGAGTCATGCAACACAAAGTGACCAGAACCTGAAACTATCCTGTTTGAAGAGAAAAACCTGTAACTTTAATGGCTTCCTAAGCTATTCTATTCCAATGGAATGGATAAAACAACGACACTTTGCCGCACAAAAGCCGGATATGTGGCTTACCAACAATTTGGACAAAGCTAAATGAGCATGCAAAAGAACTAAAACAAATACTCTAAGCAAAACAATAGCTAAACTCAATGCAAAGAGAAATTCAGAGATAAACTTCAGACCGGATTGGATGAAATGACAGCACTGCCTGCACAAGATGGGTATGTGGCTTACCAACAACTGAGCAATCTAACTAAAGATGCAAGTGAATTGAAACTATGGCTTCTAAACAAGATAACAAGCTAAAATACTAAAATGAGGAGATGAGAGCAAAGATCAGTCTTCAAAATCAAGCCCATTTGTTTGAGCACAAGCCATGCATTTATAGGAATTAAATCACCCAAAGATCAAAACCAAACTGAACTCCTAAACAATAAACAAAGGAAAAACACTATTCCAGGGGACCAAAAACATAAATGCATGCTCAAGTCGGCAAGGAAAGCTGGTGAAATGTGATATTTCACGCGAGTCACGTCAAAAGAACGTTATGGAAAACGCGCACAGGACGCCACTCGAGCGGGGGCGGTTCTGAGACCGCCACCCCGTAGGCGGTGGTTTCGTCACTGAAGATCAAAAGGCCAAGGAAAGAAGAAAAAGGGAAAAAAAGGGCGTGGGGGCTAGGCGGGGCATGCGGGATGTTAATGCATACTCCGAGAGCTTTTCGGATCCCGAACACCTTGCGAGGAGACCTGTATCATCATTGGGGCACTTGTTACACTGTTCTGAAGTACAGTACCTTACAATTTTGGGTACGTACAATGCCTCTTGAGGTTAGAAAGGTGGATAAAATATAAAAAATTGTATTTGGTGCTTTTGTGTCTCTTAAGTGAAGTGTAGTGCATATTGGAATGACCTAAGTGGATGTTATTTATAGGTTTTGGAGAATGAATTGAGGCTAATTCAATTGTGTTATAGGTTGATAAAAATTAGAGAACAGAGAGCAATGGTTTGATGATTTTAGAGTGATCAAAAGTTGATTTATGAGCAAAGATTGATCACCTTAGGTTTTGAGTGAAGAATTGTGAGGGTGAATATTAGATCTCCATCAATCGTAATGGAAAAAAATCAGATATCTACACATCATAAGGTGGTTTAGTGGATGATTGATAATCTTGGGGGTTGTAGCCTCCTTGTGGTTTTAGTTGGTGCTTTTCACAAAATTAGGGTTATGCTTCTTGTAGGGTTGGTGCTCTACTAAACTAGAGTTTCAGCTCTATCAGTGCCTCACTAAATTCATAAACATATCAATATAATATAGTTTTTAGTGGGATTTCTTCCCCTTGAGGGTTTCCCACTTATATATTGTGTTCTTATGGTGTTTCTCTTGCTTTTTGGTTATATGGTGTTTCCTTCACCCACGCTTTGATGATGGTTTATGGTGTGCACACTCTTAAAGTTGAATAAGTGGTTATTGTGATTGAATGCTTATGGTATTTTAAGTTTCAGATTTGAAATTTTAATTTGAAATTTTATAAGGCTTTTGATTCACCCCCTCTCGAGTCCACATCGTGCTTCTAACATTTCATTTATCATTACATGTCTTACATGTTCTTATATAAAACTAGAAAAGGTTCATAGGGATTCGAGAGATGAAATTTCCTAACCAACAAAAAAATAACATTTTTCCTCAAATGTTGTGATTTGTAAATTTAGATTCATATTTTAGAGATCTAACCTACTCTAGTCATTGAAATAATCCTACGAAGTCTCTCTCTTATTTAATGGTAGAAGTGTAAGCCCATTTTATTTAAAAGCATGATTTGAGTTGACTTATGTGATATATCTAACATTCGAACATTGGACCAATATTTAAGTATATAGTATCAACCTCCAAATCTATAGGGATAGATACAAGGTTTCACTCAAGTAATTGTTTAAGCACTAAGTCGGGTGCACAAGGAAATCATGTGAATTTACATCAAGGAGCTTGTAAAAAGCTTTGTATTAAAACACAACATTAAAAGTATATTTAGCATTAGTTTTGTTGTCATTATATTTGCCTTTGAAAGTAGGTTTTACTTGAAATTTAGAATAAATGTGTTAGGACCTTTGGTAACATATTTGAGCTTGTTTGTGATGAGGATCTTAGATCCACACTTTTTTTTTTCGATGAATTAAATAAGTGATCAAATGGGATAAAATTTTCAAATAGAATTGATTCTTGTATAGGTGAAGGAATAATTTTATAAGAGATGTAGGAATAGTAGTAGGTGTAGGTATAGACATACAATGCTAGGAAGGGTGGATTAGTTTCCGTAGAGGATATAGGCACTATAGAAGTAGTAATCTTAGAGTTAATTTAATTATTCAAATGTATGTTAATGTATCAGATAACAATAAGCATTCCAAATGTATGCTATGGTTTTACATTGATTTGATTATGTTAAACTTACACCTAAAAGTTCCTAATATTAAGAATCTAACTATTATACAACATGATAAGACAATAAAATGAAATAAAACACGTTGAAAAAGTATATGAAGGAAATATCCAACCTCCTTTTATTTTATCTTGTTATCGATCGCAAATGGCTTTGATTTATGGATGTCCATTTAATCATGATGAAGGGCAGTATTGGTTTCTTAGGAGGAGGTATTTAATTAAGCAAATAGTCTTCCTAAGTTGGAATTATCCATATTTAGTGGCATTTTAACATTAAACAAAAGGGGCTTTCTTAATTATCTTTCTTTATAAAATTAGAATGCTAGCATAAGAATTTTGGTGTGGATTGGGAGTAGGTTCGGTGTTTCATATATGGGTTTCAACCTTGACATGTGGGATAATAGAGATATAATATTAGGCTTTTTTAATTAGGATTATGAGTAATTAATTAGAATTAATACTCCATGGGATGTGATGGTAATTAGATAGGAAGAAGGGGATTCAATTAATCAATTAGGAATTGATTAATAGGCTCAATTATCTTGTAAAAGAAATTAGAGAGTGAATAAAGGGGAATTGATTAGACTTATATTTTAGAATTAAATGAAATATTTAATTAATAAGGTCATTAATTAATAGATGAAGTGGAAATAAATTAATTAATAAAAAAGTGAAGAGGAATGTTAGTAAGTTTAATGCGATTTTGCGATAAAATTAGCACACCATATTTAGGGTATCTACAATCCCCTCAAGCGGGAGCAAGCCTTGTGTAGATATTCAAGTGTTGAAAATAGTGTATTCAATATAATCCAACACCCTATGTTACATGTGGGTCTCTTAACACGAGAATATAAGGAATAGTTATAGATAGAATAGAAATGTACCCAACTCAAGTAGTAGTGTGGTGTGATGTCCTTCAAATGATAAAACTGATTCCCTTTATCCCTTCAAACCTTTGGTAATTCTTGGAGAGACTTTATTTGGATAAAACATATCTCTTATATCTTTGTATGTTTTCTAGTGAAGTAATCTAGACTTTTGAACCTAATTTGAGTACTTCAAATCTATGTGGTGGCTTCTCTAAAGAATGTGCATCTATTTTAGGAAGATTTAGGTGATCCCCGAGTGCTTTAGTGTTGATATTTTTCAAGGAGTGCTTGATAATGGAATGTGAGTACTACTTTGGATAATTAATATTGCATGGATGAATGAAAAATCAATTTGTAGATATTAACAAGCCATGCATGAGAAAGAAGGATATGCCAATTGAGCTTAGAATGTGAGCATAAGTCTTAGTATAAGAACAAAAGCCAAACTTATCATTTCCAAAGGATAAATTACTAAAAATAATGTCTATAGTATGTAAACCTAGAATAGATATAATGAGGACAAAACCCTTTAGGAAAAGTTGGAAGACTAGATTTAAGATATAGAAATTGGATTAAATCTAAAAATATAACCCTATAAGAAATAAATTTGAAACCACGGAGCTAGGGAGAGTTGTGTAAGATCAATAAGTGGGTTTACCAAATGATTACACCCAAATTAAAGTGTTTTATATTATTTTATTTTGCTTTAAATAGGATTGAAATCGATAAACTAGTGTCTAATCATATTAATAGTAATCATTCGATTGATGAGTATATGTAAAATTATATTAAAAATTGCATTTATTCAAGAGACATAATAAATATAGTAGACCACAAGAATTTGAGTCTACTTGGATTTTATGGTGTTTGATTTGTTGATATGGATCTTAAACCAGTCAAATAGGTTGTGACAGGGTCAAGGTGCTTCGTCTTTGAAATGGAGTCTAAAACCCTCTTGGACACTAGCATCACATTCGAGACACTAGATTGAAAACGCTTATATAAAAATACATGTTATTTTATGGCATTTCTCTACACTCGTTTGTCAATTTGGGTCACTTCATCTATGTATTTAATAACTTCCTACACTTTTTCTTGTTCCAAAATACTTGTGCATGCTCTTACAATGATCAAACCCTAGTTTCATGTAATAACACTCGAATAGACATTAGATAACTGAAAAATGTGTGCAGTTGAGTTAGACTACCCTTAGTGGTCAAGCCCCTGTTTGATTCTAACAAAGCATTGCACCACATTTCTCAAATGATGGGATCAAACTCCATGTAGTTCTCCTAGTGGTCGTATAAGATTGAATTCAAGTTTAGAGTGTTCTTCCCTTATATTTTCCATTGTTCCTCGACACAAATAATGAGCTAAGGTATACTTTATATGTACCCTTCATGAGTGTTGTATAAAGTGTTAAAATAGAGTGTTTGTATATTAATACTCACTAGAGTAAAAACTCCGTAAAGTTCCCTTTGGTGTGTTGATACTTGATGATGCTTGATTTGGCCTTGAGACAATTTTTGAATTAGCTCATCTACTCTTACTCTAGTTTAGATTTACTATAAAATTATATATAGGTTATTCCTAATGTTTTCTATTGATTTAGGGAATATTAGGACAATTTTTTCTTAGACTTGATTTGTAGAGATTTGAAGTTCATTTTGTAGGGATTAAATTATGTGATATATTTTTCTAGATTTACATTACATAAAATATTTATAAATTCCAAAATTTCAATTCCACTACATGACTCATCATCATGGAAGACGCTTGTGCTTGAAAATATATTTAATAAGAACTAACATATGAAGAGGAATGTTAGGTAACCGACTCTTTGAAAATAAAAAAATTAAGTTGGCAAAGTGTTTAGAAGATCTATCATTTTAAAAAAGGTGTTAAGATAATAATGTTTGCCCCAATGTGTCAAAATATGTCACTACTTGAAAAATGCTAGATCGGACTTATCTTGAGAAAAATGAGATTGGATTGCTCAAAATGAAATAGCTAAGACTAGATGTTCAATTAGCTTGTTATCTAAAGATCTATACAATCTACATTTAAAAATTGTTAGCTAAGGCATTCTCAAAGTGGACATATGGAATTTAATAGAAAATATAAGTGCTTTAAAGATGAAAAACACGGCCAAAATTCCAAAAGAGAAATATATAATCAAATACAACAGGTTATATAATGAAAGGATTTATGGAGATGCTAATATATTAAATAATTTGAAAGGATTTATGAAGATTCCTCCTCACATGCCCTGCCCAAAATAATTATATACTCGCCACTTACCTTTCCGTCATCCCAAATAGTTTTCCATGAGGAATAGGAGAGAGGCGAGCTTCACAATTAGCTTTTAATGAGATAGGAGGGAATAATGGATAAAATATTATTAACCTATCTTCACTCACCCTTGACCGTGTGAAGAAGAATCCATTAGACAAAATCGGTAAGGATGTAATAAAATTATAAACAACTCCTCCATGAGTGTAGAGCTCAAATGGGGACTTAAAGCTATGTAACCTATCATGAATAGAATCTATGGCCTACTTAAAGTACACAAATCAAGGGCTCCCTTAGGGCCCATTTTCGACACAATGAACTCTCCCACTTATGGTTAGGCCAAGCACCTAGCACAAAAATTGGAATCATTTTTAGTAATTACATATTTGGTTGTCAAGAATCAACAAATTCATATAAAAAATTGAATGCAAACATGTTGGTAAAATGATCTACTCATCGGTTTTGATGTGGTATCCCTTTACACAAAACCCCTTTTAAATGAGTTTATTGAGATTATAAAAATAAATCACGATAAAGAAACAATTGAGCTAGTGGAGTATTTCCTAAGGTTTGTATACTTCTCATTCTCATTCCTAAGTGAATTCTATGAGAAAATTGAAGGTGTTTCGATGGGCTCTCCCCTATCTCCAATTGTGGAAAACTTATTCATGGATAAATTTTGAGAAAAATCATTAAATACATCACCGCATAAACCAAACCGTGCATATAATTCATGGATGATACAAATTCAAATTAATCGCATGGTAGAGAAAGGTTAAACTCATTTTTGGATCACATAAACACACAATATGAACATATAAAATTCACTATGGAGGTATAAGAAGAAGGAAACCTAACCTTTCTTAATGTCCTAATCAAGGGAAATGAGGATGGTTCTCCGTGTTTCGGGTTTACGGGAAGAAAAATCACATAGATGTATACATAAGATTTGATTATCATCACCACCCATCCCGAAAGGTTGGAATCCTCAACACTCTTTTCACCATATCATTTAGAATCTCATATAACAAACACCTTGAATTAGAACAGAAACGTCTCCACGGGGTTCTAAAGAGAAACACATACAATAAATGGAAAATCAATGTGGTTTCCCATAGAGTAAAGAATGGACCTAGAAATAAAGATACGGACAAGGATCCGAAATAAATGATTTTCTTCCTTACATTGAAGGAAATCGAGACAAATTTCTAAATTTTTCTAAAGAAATGGTATAAAAATGTGTTTTAAGACTATTAAAAACATCAATAACAAGTTAAGGAATCCAAAAGATTCGATATTTACAAATTCAAGAAAAAGGTGTTTATAATATTCCTTGCACGTGAAAAAATAAATGTATTAAGTGGGGTATGTCTCTCGATCCAAACAAGGTTAAAAGAACATTGTAAAGATTTAGAACATGCCAAAGTTGGAAAAAATCCTTAGCAGAGCATGAAGATAGTATAAAGCACTCCATTGATTTAACAAAATTAAATCTTATCGGAGGACTAAGATCAAAAAAATATAACATTAACAAGCAAGATATATCATGAAAAAAGACAAGAAATTTTGTACAATAGGTAGATAAGAGTAACTTAGCTTGTATCTAAAGGTCTGGATTAATTATAGGATGGAAAATGATTATAATAGGTTGGATCTAGGCCGAGTATGCTTAAATCTGGAAATTTGGGACCTAAAACTCCTTCGAACAAAACCCCCAAAGGGGGACAGGATCACCAGGAGCTAGTGTCCTAGAAAATGCTTTGTTTCGATCTTTTTAGGGCCTAATAGGGTCTTCTTCCTTTTACTTTTTGTCACTCGAGATATGTTGTAGGATTTAACTATCACACTTGAACCTACAAAACAAATCCTAGCTATCTGCACAAGGCTCAAGAAAACATTAGATAAAACAAATAATGCATATGCTTGAGTTAGATTGACCTCGCGGTCACCCCAATGTGATTTTCACTTAGCATTGCACTACATTTCGAGACTCTATGTAGTTTTTGTGTGTCTAATATAATAGTGTCCTTGAAGCTAGTTTTCCTTGTGTCGGTACACCAAGATAGCAGGCTACTGATTGCTTTGCCCCCAAGATGAATGTGTGAGATGGAATTCAGAAATAGCTCCTCATTTGTAGTGAATGATGCAACACAAATTTTGTCCTTGAATATTGATATTTTCCCAAGTAATAAATAGAAGTAATAGCCCTGAATTGCCCAACCCCTAATAGTAGTGAGTAATTCATGCATATATGTGATTCCCTTGTTTAAATTTCATCATTAACAACTAAAAAGGATGACCCAAAATGATAAGAAAGGATTTAGAAAGATAAAATATGAATGTGGAATTTTCAAATTTGGGAAAAGGAGGGAAAAGAATAGGATCACCCAAAGGGGAGGATAGCACCTAGCACTCTTGTCCCTAATGGGTTGTAATTTTCGGGATGCTTAGAGGATAAAACAAAAAATGTAGAGTTGGATCACATGTTACCCAATGTCCAAAAATAAAGGTGTAGTTCCAAAAAGACAAAGACAAAATTATAAGAAGATAAAACAATGTAAATACAAAGTAAAATAAGTGTTTTAATGTCTATTTTTCTTCCTTAATAATCATGCATATAATGACATACTTAGAGGCGTGATCTAAATAGTAAGTGCATGATTTTGTGTCTACATCCATTTGCATTGATAGTACAAGACTACTTGCGATGAAAAATCACTACGCCAAAAGAAAAATATGTGAGGTAGTTGAAATTGAGAAACATATGAAAAATATTAATTGGGATGATGGTTGGAAGTTGAGTCATGCATGGAAACCACTTCTTCATAAATTCATCATTGATACCTATAATTTCTCCCCCTCCCCCTTCAGATCCCTTTCTTGTCCATATATGTTTTCCTATCAATTAAGCAATTAATGTACTTTAAGTAATTAGTTTTTATATGAGTACTCTCTTTTCACATAGTAATAATTCATTAATTAAATTATTACTTTCTCACCATTCATTAATTAATTTTCTATCCCTCCATGGTAGACCTCCACCTAACCCTAATAATCTTGGCATGTTTGAATATGTCGGTTCATGTTAAATATATTTTCAAGCATAAGTTTCTTCCCTAATGATCGGTTTTGTAGTGGACTTGAAATGTTGAAATTTATATATATTTTACGTAGTGTAAATCTAGAAAAATATATCAAATTACTTGATATGTATTTTCTAGAGGAGATATTAAGAATGTCATGTGAATAAATGAGTGTGTCTAACTTATTTTTATACAATTCCACAGTGTGATTTTACACTAAGGGTGACTCACAGTGGAAATAAGATAATCATAAGAACGTATTATTATTATCCCACTACAAAAGAACTCGCCAAATAGGGATAAAACCATGAGAGTTCTATCCAACCTCGATGATAATGTCCAAGAAGGTAGACTGATGTAAGTGGAAATATGGAGAAGCCTAATAGGAGATATAGGATGTTTATGAGCAATTATAGCATTCTTGTATGTGTATGAGAAATAGAGTGGGAGAATATGAATTAGTGCCAGCATTATGAGAGAGTGGAATAATATGTTTTAAGCAATGTTTATGTTCATAGTCATGATTAAGGGATATAATATAAATGAATATTGTTAAGTACCTAATTACAAAATTTATGTGCCTACATTGTGAGGAAATTCTACTTATCTTTTTAAAGTAATCTCTATAACATAATACTTTGTGTAACATAAACATCAACAATTACTTTACAAACAACACCTAGGTCATAGAGTATGATTGAGCTTAGTGGTCAAGGATTTTCTCAAAATTACAGAGAAAAAACAAAACTCTAAAACATACACCTATATTGTGTTGGAAGAAATAAAATACACCCAAACAAAGTCTGTTCTTATAAGTTTCTTTTTTTCTTTATTTAAAATTACATGTGCTACCCATAAAAAGTCAAGATATTATATTATAGTCAATGACCAATAAATAAAATATATTACTTGGAGATTTAAATTGTTTTCCCAACATGAATATGGTATAGATTTTAAATAAATCTCAAATAAAAAGTGAAATAACATTGTTAATTCAAAAATATATCACATATATTTAAATCTCTAACATAAACTTTGATGCAAAAAGTATCACTTTTTTCCATAAACTCTTCCCTCCGAAAATTAAAAAGTGACAATTTCAAATTTTGGAAAAGTCGACGGAAGTACTCGACAAATTTTTTATTACTTGTACATCTGCAAAACTTTCCACTAATTTTATTACAAAAATAGCACCACAAATGAATGTCATTTAGCATTAGTTTAGTGGATGCAAAATAGTATCGCACAAACTTTTACATCAACCACAAATAGAAATATTCCTAGGAAAAATAAGCCTTCATTTTCACGTTAATGGTGATATGAAAATTTCAAAAGAGACTTGTTGACACTTCCATACAAATTAAAGATTGTTGACTTACATAGAATGTTAGTTTTTTTAAATTATAAGATCCCTTATAATAATTGAGGGAAAACACAACCCCGCTTAAATTTCCTCGGTTTTATGGGTTTTACAATGAGTTGAGTGTGAATTAGGATTTCTAAAAAAGAGGTCAATTTCCTGGTGCTTTGTAAAATATTCAAACAAAGAGACATGGTCTTTTTCATATCGGGGAATGTAGAAAAATTCACAATCATGTCAATTTTGTCACATATTAAGCAATGTTCATAGTATCTTGACTATTTTCTTACCCCACAAAATTAGTTCAAACTCCGGGAAATGATAAGCAAAGCTTGACAATTTGATTTCTATGGGAGTTTTTCGTCTTGATTTCAAAACTTTTTTCCTCATGTTTCCAATAATGATTGCATTTAAAACTCGTGAAATTGAGTATTATCCTACAAAGTATTATTTTATAATATTTATGGCATTTTGAATTATTTCCAAGTCATTTCAATTATCTTATGTTTTTATAATCTAGAGTAGTATAAATATATTAAATACATCTATTTTAAATATGTCAAGATATCGATGTAAGGACCTTATATTTTTCACATACCACATTGATTAATAAATCCATTACTTTCTCAATGAATTTATCATTGAGTAGTGATAAATGGCATAAATCTAGCTATATCATTGTTTTGGGCTTGAAAAATATTTTTGAATAAACAAAATGGGCTCAAATCTCCACCGTATAGCCAAGATATTATGATTTGTTAACTGAATTCTCCAAGAAGAAGAAAAATAATAATTAACTATCAAACAAATTTCAAATCAAAATTAGTGATTAAATGTTAACTCACATACATTGCAAAAGTGATTGGTGAACATATTTCCCTAGAAGGATGATATTTAGTCCATTTAGAAAAATTGGAATATTGAGTGGAAAACTATAGAAAATGGATCTCCCAAATTTGAGTTCGAGATAGCGAAGTGACCATACCTACACAACACAATGGAAAGTGGTATTGTCATATGTTGTAAACTATCTTTAACATAATTATGAAATATCCTTATCTACAATATCGACCAATATTATGTTTCTTCAACAACACCATGCATTGAAGTTGAAATCAAAACATGGTACATGGGATAAAACTATTGTGTATGAAGGAAGACTCACATAAGCAAAGAGAAACAATGGAGGCTTCACTAGGAATGAGATTAACAATACAATAACAAGAAAATAAGTATGGAGAAGGAAGAATGGAATAGGCTCTAAACCCCCAAAGGTAGACATGTGTGAGGCACAAAATACTTAGAATGGAGAACCTAGAGATTTGTAGAGGAATCTAGAATATGTGAAGGATTCAACAGAGAGACTAGGATCTGAGATTGATATGAAATCCCCATGAAGTTAGCTAAATCTCAAGAAAAGGTTGAGAAATAGGTTTCTCTAAATTTAACAAAGTGTACCAATAAAATTTGTTACTAGAGATTCCAAATAAGAAGGATCCTATAGAATATAATGAGTAGGGGTTGGATGATAACCCTTCCTCCCTTGGAAAAGTAGAAGGGAGAATCGAGTAGTGATTAAAACTCTAAAATTAAAATATAAGTTAAAGGAAGAAGCTATGATAAAGGAAAAGTAAGAAAGCATGTTCCTTGTTGAGGAAGGTATTCTGGATCCCAAACCTACAACCAACGAATTGATGAAATATATCCTCTAACAAGTTAGACATTTAGCAACAGAAAAACTATAAGTGTGAGAAAATTACCATAGATGGGTGGTGACTCTAGGAAGGAGAGAAAATCGAAATTGAATCCAAATCTTGAGAAATAGCCAAAGATATAGTTTGTGGTAAAACAGACTACTCTAGACATCCATAGAACAAGGATATCCCATTAGTCAAACAAATAAAGATTATATCTTGGAATATTATAAGGTTTAATAACCTAAACAAGCATAGAATTATGATAAATATTACAAAAATTCACGTGCCCATTTTTATGGTGCTACAAGAAACAATATGTTGAGCATCAATAATTTTTTTTGCAAAGAAGGTATAGCTAAAAGTTTCAACTCTTTTGGAGCCTATAGTTGTATGGTGTAATCACCAAATCATGGAGTGAGAGGTCCTTCTCAAAAGTAGTAACCATATTTCCATGATTTTCACAAATTTTGATGACAAAAAGGTGTGTATCCTTTCTAACATTTATGCCCCTAATTCAAGAGGAGAAAGAAAAATATTATATGAGGAGATGGAAGAATTTAGAGGAGTCATTAAGGATTTTTTTTTGATTCGATTAGGGAATTTGGTACCCTACTTTTCAATCTCTCATTTTGAGAAGAAGGGTAGACTAAAATGTTTCACAAAAATCATGAATACTTTGCAAACTTCACAGCCAACAATGCACTAATGGATAGAGATCGAAGAGGAACTTTGTATACTTGGTTAAATAAGAGATCAAGAGATGACATATTCATGTAAGGATGGATAGGGTTCTCGTGTAATCATGGATGGGGACTTGTCCATTGATTTTTTATCTCCTCCCTCTTGAATGTTGGCTCAAACCACAACCTTATTATCCTAACTCAATAGAAAGAAGTTGTAGGAGATAATGGCCTTTTAGATTTGAAAATAGGTGGATCCTTCACCCAAACCTTAAAAGAGGAATAAAATAATTGTGGCACAATAATGTTTTGTCCGATGAAAAATATTTTCAAATTTAGAATAAAATTAAATAAATGGAACAAATATACCTTTGGCATATATCTTTGAGTAGGAAAAAAGGTCTTGGGGTCTAAAATATATAGAATAAGAAGTTTAAAGCTAAGGATTGGATCAAGATATATTCTACAAAGAAAAATATCTCCTTAGATAATTCCACTCTTTAGAATTCAATGAGGAAACTCTTTGGATACAAAAGTTAAGGACCTTTGCCTAAAATAAGGGGAAAAGAACACTAAATTATTCAATATGTCAACACTTAGGGAAGAAACAAAAGCGCATCCAAGAGTTGTGCGAAGGAATATGGATCCACTTCCTATGAGGAGGAGGAAATAAAATACTCTATTTTTCCCCTTTAAGAACCTTCTATCGGAAAGGCCAACCCAAACCCTAGAAAGGAAGAAACCTTTTTAATATTTTCCTGTGGTGGTGACCCAAATAGAAAATGATATAAACTTAGCAAGACCTTCGATAGAGGAAGTAAAGTTTGTTTTTTTAACATGGAGGTGGGAAAATAAAAAGGCCCCAATGGTTTTCTCATTTCCTTATTCTATAAGTTTAAGGATATTATCAAATGGGAATTATTGGGTACTATCAAGGAATCCTTGTTATCGAGGAAAGTTCTCAACAAATTAAGCAATGCATTTCTTATTCTTGGCCTCGAAAAATGGATCAAATCAGCTTAAAGACTTGAATCTTATTATCTTGTGTTACACAACATATGAAAATATTTCAAAGGTGTTAGCACTCAAAATCTGGCCCTCTTTCCCAATCGCATCTCCTCCTCGCAAGGATCCTTTTTGTAGGCAAGCAAATTACGAATAGTATCATTACAACTATATAATCAATTCATTCTATAAAAAAATCCTCTAAACAAGATTTTCTCCTTAATCTTGACATAAATAAATATTAGGATTGAGTATCTTGGAGCTTGTTAGGCAAAATTCTAGACAAAATGTGTTTCCATGCCAAGGTTAGAAATTTGATTGAGAATTTTATTTCAACCCCTATGTTTTAGGACATTGTTAAAAACACCCTCGTTGGTTACTTATTTGAGGAAAGGGGTTAAGACAAGGAGGCCTTTTATCCACAAGGGGGCCTTCTATCCCCTTACATCTTCATATTTATTGTGCATTCTCTAGGAAGAAGACTGGAAAATGATAGTGGGAGGGGCCTCATAAAGGGACTTCAAATCACTCTTGGATTTGAACCCATCTCCCATCAAGAATTCATCGATGACACTCATTATAATCATTTCTTTCATCCTAGAGGCCAAAATGTCAAGCTAAATCTCAAGGAGTACAAAGAATTTTTGGGTTTGTGCATTAATTTTATCAAGAGCTCCCTCTTCTCCATTAACACCAAGGATTATATTGCCGAGGAGAAGGCCGATAATTATATGTATGCTATAATAATAATTCTACTTTCACGTCAAAAGGAAAGATTCAAAACCAACATCGAGCTCTGCCCTCCCGCATAGTGAGAGCATTTTTACCGTTGAGAACAGAAAAACCTTGTAGTAGAGGAAACATAGGGGGTCCACCTTGCAAAATCGAACCGACCCAAATCCATATGGGAAAGAGAACACGGTCTCAATTGGAATTACCTTCAAATCGGGTTTTAAGCTAATTTAATTGAAAGGATACAAGGATTTGACCAAGACATCTCTATCGATTCACCCGGGGATGGAAGAATCGGATTGTCGATTGAGGTCACGAAGGAGCTCATCGCCCAGGTCACACTTTACCTCGAATGGAGGGCACCAAATTCTTCATAAAAAGGTGGACGGGGAGGTCGAGACCAAGAAGTTCCTAATTGATGTGAGAATCTTGAATTTTGGCTGGCATCAATTATAGTGGCGTTATCCAAAACCTTTATAATTTCATCCAAGATGGTGGTTAGGTATGTCACTCTTGAAGGCAGATTTGTGACAATACCTCAAAAGCATTTGATATTTCTAAATCACTTTCGTAGAAATATCACCATTAGCTTTCCTCACTATTTGATTAACTCGTTGGAGAAATCAATAAGGGAAGTTCAGAGCCACTCTAGGGCTGTCCCTTTGCATCAGGGACTTATCCTCCTGATCCATCGCCATTGTTCTAGCTGCCCCCCCTTGAATCCTACCCCACCTTCCTCCTCCATTCCTCCTCCTGCTCGCACCGCTTCCACTCCCCCTGCTGAAAAGGAAGCTTGAAACTGCTGCTTCCAGCAAGAAAAGCAAGAGCATAAAAGATAAAATCCCTCCTTCCCAATGGGTCCTAAGAAGCCATAAAGACCTGGAACTTGCTGAGAACCTCCTGCATATCAATATTCCAATGGAGGAGCCCAAGGAGGAGGGCTTGATGGACAGAGTGGACAGGTTAGAGAAGGAGATACAAGAGCTAAAAGGGGCTATAAAAAATATGGAAAGAGCTAAGGGTAAAGGTATTCTTCAAAGTGATGATGATGAGGAGTTATCCCAGGTCTTGAAGAAGTTATTTAGTTGTCCTAGATGGCGTAATGGGCAATGCTAAAAGCCGCAATGAATATATATCTCGCCCTTAAAAGCATATATAATTTCATTGAGCAAAGATGTGCATAGTGTCTCAGTTTAAGTGGGGTTAGTGAGGACATCTTGGGACCTAAAGAGAAAAGAGATATGGAAATTTCCCAGGCTGATGTGACTGACTCCTCTCAGGCCACTGCCATTGCCTTCTTCATGTCGCTGCAGGCCATCAAGACCAAGATTGACAGGGCAATAAAGTAACGGGTTGCTGTGTGGCTGCTTTTTGGCTGCGATGTTGCTGTTATCTGGCGGTTCAGGTGTTGTTTTTGGTGGAGTTTTTTATGATGCTTCTCTTTTTGTTGCTTTTTGTTCTCTTTGGCTTCTTTTGGGATCATCGTTCGTTTGGATCCTTTCTTCACTTGTATTGTCTTACTTGGCTGTTGAGCCCTCTTTGGTTGGCCATTTTGCCCTTCTCTGGGATGTATCTCTCATTTTGACTATCTGGCTTTTGAGCCCTTTTGTATACAGGGTATAGTCCCTTCAAAACTATTTTCCCTTAATAAAAAAAAACACCAAGGATTATATTCAATGAAGAATCTCTTCGGTATTATATTTTCAAAACAAATATTTCCCCTCTACATATATTGGTACGTCACTTATTCAAAACAAATTAAAACCTTCTTGTTGGAACACTCTTCCGATAGATTTTATAATAACCTTGAAGTTAGAAAGGAAATCTTCTTTCCCAAATAGGTAAGCTTCAATTTCTAAACATATCTCTACAAAATATCTCAATTTATATTATGTCCCTTTTTAAACCACTCAATAAGATTGGGTTAAGGATTGAACAAATTCAGAAAAAAAAATCTATGTTCGGGACAAAGGAACACCGTAGGGTTCCATTTATCGAATGGAAGAAGGTATGCCTCCCTAAATCTCATGAGGCACTTGGTATTAGATCTTTTGAATTGATGAATAAATCTCTTTTGGCTACATAATTATAGAAAGTGTTAAGTGAAAATAACCTTTATAATTTCATCATAAAATATAATTATTTAGGGGGACAAGTGTTGAATTCATTCTCATGTTAAGTAATCGCCTCTAAAGGTTCTATTATTTTGAATAGCTTAATTAAAAGTAGATATATTCTCCAAAATTATTCAAATGGAACATTGGTAACAATAACAAAGCATAATTTTCGGATGACTCTTGGGCATGACAGATGTCATGCTTGTCGTTGGTAAACCTTGGGATAGATTAAGTATTTTCTTCAATGAATCTATAGGATTTCACGGTGAAATACAATGGAGGAGGGAGAGGTAATAATAAGTGGAATATGTCCTACATATAATCTAAATATTTTGGAGACTTGGAAGTGGGGAGGTCCCTCAAGTCTAAAATTGATCATTTTTTCATTAGTTGTTTACCCAAATATGATGAGTTAGTTAGGGGGTGTCAAAGGATCATGTGTATAGCATCAAATCTAATTATCTCTTGGGAATGGTCATTTCTCATGATCCCATCCTTGGAACATTATTTTGTTGTCCATCCTCATTTGTAAGTCGTGGTTCATTTTAAGAAGACCCCTCTGAAAAATTACTTTTGAAACATTGGCAAATCTCAAAAATTGACTTTCGAATCGTTGGCGAATATCTGAAAAAATGTTTCGTGGCAAAGGTGATTTCGCAAAGAGCATTTTTTCCTCATTTCACAAAGTTGTTCGGGTAGGTTGCTCGGGAGTTTCCGTTGGGCGGGAAGTTGGTCAGATAGGTTGGTAGGGGTTGGGTGACTATTGGGTGGGTGGGGTTGAGTGGCTTGGACGGGCCGAGAGGTTGGGTGGGAGGGATGGACGGTGAGGGTTATACGGCTAAGGTTTGGGTGGGTAAGGGTTGGACGGGGTTGGACGGCTAGGGGTTGGATGGTGAAGGGTTGGATGGACAGGGGTTGGATGGTGGGTTGGATGCAAGTGAGGGTTGGACGACTAAGGGTTAGATGGGTGAGGGTTGGACGTCTAAGGGTTGGATGACTAAGTGTTGGATGGCTAGAGGTTGGTCGAGTGGGTTGGACGAGTGGGTGGTTGGATGGTTGAGGGTTGGACGGTTGAGGGTTGGTCATGTGGGTTGGATGGCCTAGGGGTTGGACAAATTGAACCTTTAGGGGTTGTACGTAAGGTTTGTGCGGTGGGTTGGATGGTTAACATTTGGTCACGTGGGTTGGGCGAGTAAGGGTTGGGCCACCACTACCAGCCAATAGTTTTCTGCCATGTGTCCTTTGAACCATACAGACCCCTATAAATACCCCTTCAAGGTTCAATTATTCACTTTTCTACAAAAATTTCTAGTGCTCGACTCTCTGAGCTCTCCAATCTTCAAACTTCTCCCAAATTTCAGCAATGGCCAGCACCACATCTATTCCTACACCCAAATTTCAATACAAAAACCTCATGTGCCCACAGATTGTAGCTCTACTAAGAGAAAAAGACACACAAAAGGATTGGGTCGAAAACTTAGAATTTATCGGGCTTGTGGACATGCCCCAATTCGATACTGATACTTCAGTCCTTGATTACCTTCTCGCCTCTTACAACGAGAATGATGGTAAATTTTCTGTTCTCCTTGTGCATCCGAGATGTTGTCAAATTTATTTCTCAATTGAACCCAAGGACATACATTGATTAACAAGTTTACCATTCAAAAATAAGTTGGTCATTACTACAAAGGTTGTTCTTAAAGACGAAGACAAAACATTTTTAGAGTCTCATTACAATGTACAGGTTGATGGTAAGTTTATTGTTTTCAAATGCTTTTTCCTTAACATTCTTGGACCACCCAAGGCCCTAATGCTTCTTCTCATTATTGCAGCTCCTCTTAATAATTCATCAAGAGGCCTTCTTGAATAAGGTATTGCAAACAAATTCTTTATTACAGTTTGTGTCTTTTTCAGTGCAAGGATTGTTTTACTGAGGTATATCTGCAGACATTTTATATTGGCGTTCAATATTTATCAACACTAGCAAGTAAACAATTTGATTTGTGTAGTTATTTGTCCAACAAAATAAAAACAGATATCTCCCATGCCCATAAAGCCAATCAATCTGATAAATCCAAGATTGTATTCTCTTGTTGCAATTATATTCTTGCTTTTTATTATGAACCGTACTACGAAAATTCTCGCAGATAAAATTCCAACTTACTCTCAAGAACAACGGTAAGTTGGTAATAGTTACTTTTAATGTTTACTTGTTGTAAGGATTTCAAATTCAATATTTTTGGATAAAATAATAAATGTGTGATTTTATTTTGTAGAGAAAATTATAGCTGCAACATCTCATAAGGAGGCAATTACTAGAGGTAAAGCCCCTCTAGAGGTCTCTACTGATTCTGACATGGATTCAACAGAATCAACACCGGTAAGACCTCCTCGTCAAAAGTGACCTCGGGGGTCGATATGCACATCATGTTTACCATCGCATTTAACTTCAGGTATGACATTATCTTTTTTTAGAAATAACTAATTCAAAAATTAATATAGATTATGTATGTACTACAATGTATTTTAATATTCCTAATTGTTATTTTATACATTTATTGTATTGAGAAACTACCGAGTTTGATGATGAAGATCAAACTCATTCGGATTTGAAGATCGAATGTCACGATTATATCTCCGTCTATGCATGCAGGTATATTGTAATGTATAATATATAGCATGTTTTGTTTCCTTATAATTTTTAGCATTTACAAATCACAACTATAATATTCTAGACAATTTGTTGTTTGCTTCATGTAGGTAATGTGGCTTCTGGGCACATTCCGCTTGCAAGGAGGCCACCAATACCTCCAACACATCCAATCCAAACAAAAAGAAGAACTGCAGGAAATAATATAAGGTTTCCTGTATAGTCAACAGGAACGGTTCATCCTACAACCATAGAATTTCCTAGACTTGTCACTAGGTGGTGTTTTAAGTGTAACAACCACACAACTTTTCAACAACATCACCCTTGATGAGGAGTATTTGGGCTTCAAAGTGGCGATGCAAACAAGGGTAACTATTTTGACACCCACGATATGATTCAATCTACTCCGCCTCAACCACAACAAAATGTGCATGTAATACAGGACAGTGACTCTCCTCCTCCTCCAAGAAATGCTCCACAAACTGATGATGAAAAGACACATTTTATTTTAGAAAATCTGATATCAGATAGTATGGGGGCAACAATTCAAGAGGTTGTAATGTCTGATGTGGATTTGGTGCAGTCCTCTTGGAAGAGAAGAGCAAAATTTTGGATAACATAAAAAGAAATTAATACACAATACCATAATCACGCTCAAAGGCATTCATTGTTCACTATCGTAGAGAGATGCAGATGTTTTTCTACCAATTTCATAGCATGACAGATGTTTTGCTAAACAAAGCTCATTCAGAGACTATTTTATATAGTAATGACTATAATGATGAAATTATAGACATAATCCTAAATAGGTTGGAGAATCTCAATGCCAAGTACATGCCCAGACTTACTATGATAAATGGGCTAAAGATAAGACAAATGTATTAATAGCAAATGTTGAAAAATAAAAAAGTTGTTGTGAGTGTGCTTTTTGTTTTACATGCAAAATCCTTATCTTATAAGCACTGCAATATATGTTCTCATTTTATCTAATACACTAAAATTTACGTTTCGAGTTTTATACTAAAATTTACATGCAAAATCCTTATCTTATAAGCACTACAATTTTGTAATCTTTTTATGTTGTAATATATGTTAACATAGTTGTTGTGAGTGTGCTTTTTGTTTTAATTTGCTTAATACTAAATCCTTATTTAATTGATTTTGTTTCTTTAAAATATTTATGTTTATGATTTGTTACGATGTAAAATAAATCAATTAATAGATATAAAAGACAAATGTCTCCTTATTTCAGTCAATTTGAAAACCAAATATAAAAAACAAATGGGATAATTGAAACATATAATGGCATTGTTCAAATGGCAAAGGATCAAATAAAGAAAAATATAATATTGCATTTATTGAAAGTTGTAATCTCTATATGAAATACATCAATATTTAAATTTATTGAAAGTTGCTTAAATTTACTTGATTTTGTTTCTTTTAAATATTTACGTTTCTGATTTGTTGCAGATGTAAAATAAATCAATTAATAGATATAAAATACAAATGTGTACTTATTTCAGTCTGAATTTGAAAACCAAATATAAAACACAAATGGGATAATTGAAACATATAATGACATTGTTCCAATAGAAAAGTTGTAATCTAGGTGAATTGGAACAGTCCTGGAGAAACGCTTTCATTTGTGTCTTGGAAATCAATTGTAGCATGATCTGTTGATGTGTCTCGATCCCTTGGGTCAAGTAGAATATTATGTTAGGTTGTGGAGTTTGTTTTCATGTGTGAAAGTGTTGAAGACTGTACACTAAGAGTACTATACACTTTCCACATTGTCTTGCTGGGGTTTGGGGGCGTAGCCCCAAAAAAATTGGCCTTAAAATGTGCCCTGATATACCGGGAAACATGTTTTCTCATATGGGCGGGATTTTTGACCCATAGGTTTATGGGATGGTTTTGGCCCATGGTTTTGATACCCACGGTTTTGTAAAACTGCTTAAGTAGTTGTCTACTTATGTGGTTTTGTGCATATGGTAGGGTTAATGTAACATTACATATGTGTTTTGAATTTGGGTGTGAATTCTGTAGAGTTTGTTGAGCATAGCTCCAAACAGATCTAGGTATTGTATTGAGAGAGCGGTGGCTTGTAATAAAATCTGAGCAAGTGATTCTTGGTGGACGTAGCCCAAATTGGGTGAACCACGTTAAATATTGTCTCTTTGTGTTGTGTTATTTTATTACTCGCACTTTTATTTGAGATCTGTAATATTTTCTACATATTAGTTTCTATTGTTGCAATTTTGTGAGGGATTATTCCGCATATTTTATCCCTTATTTCCTAACATATTTTTAACTCCTCTTCTTTCTACTAGTGAATTCCACAATGTCATTACTCTATCATATGGAAAAGACTCCACCGAGTAACGTGAACCATACAATCTGAGACAACTTTCTAGATTCCTATCTAATTGTTTCAAATTTGGACTTTAAAAAGGATAACGCACTAAAAACCCTCTCATCTTCCACTTGAACCTCGGAATCATTGTTTGGCGAGCTCTGATACAACTTAATATACTCGCTCAAATCTTCATTAGAATACTACTTTGGAATAGATATCCTTCCAAATCCTTTTCATGGCACTTGTAATCATGTGGGTTTTGTAGAAGTTGAACTTGTCGTATCATAGTATTACAAAAATTCATTAACTCGTTAACTAAGTAGTTTTATTTTCAAAATACCTTCTAAAGAAACTCTATTTATCTCTTTAGTCTTAGAGAAATGATCAGTTAGATCACCCATGTTTTTGATAAATAAAGGATTAATAGATGTGTATGGTTTTTCACGACAAATTTCCAAAACTACATATTTACAACTCCCATTGCTTCAAATATTTTATCATTTTTTAATCTTTCACAAATCTCTTTAGCTAATGATTCAGAGATCTTTCTCAACTTATTCCTAGTTTCCATTAATACTGCATCATATAAATTTTGTGTCACTTGTACTTCTTCTATTTTTGAGTTAGCCATATCAACTCTTTTTTGGAACGTATGAAGTGGAATCTCTCTTCCATGTGTTGTTATACACAGATGATCATGTATATTGTATTTTAAGAAGCACCTGGAATTTTTCAAATCTATCAATGCATTCCAGTTTTCAAAAGTAGCACCCTGAAAACTCCCATTAGAAATATATAAACTTTCTAAACTCCAGCAAACATGTCTTTTGAGTCTTATGAAGTCTGTAATGTAGAAAGAATGATCTTGTGCATGCTTTGTTAAAATATTAAGCTCCCTCAACATGGGAAAAATACCACAGAGTGTGAGTAAAGTTTACATGTCAGTTAGATGGCACAATAGATCTTTAGCTTTATCTACATCCCTGTAGTATTTAAACATAAATCCTATCAGTGAAGGATATTCATCAAATATTCTACATGCAAGTTCATACATAGATATCCATCTAGTATCTACATCTTTGAGAAGTTTTTTTCCCTCTATCAGTCCAATAGCAAATTTTTGAAATTCTAAAAATCTCTTCGGACTGCTAGAATAATAGGCATGCAGATCACATATCAATTCCTCCACTTTAGCTACATTTTCAAATGTGCTCACAATTTTGTAGGCGAGATTCATTCTATGATCCATGCAGTGGACAAAAACCATATACAAAGCAATAGTTGTCTCAATCCTAGCACACGGACCATTTTGGTTCCTTGCATTATAACTGCACCATCGGTTCTGACACAAACTAATTTTGTTGCAATGGAAAAGTCATCCATTCCGTGATATCCTTCAGATTTGACACCACCAATTTATATATATTTTCAAAATTGCAATTCTCGGTCATTTTATGAATTGCTAAGAGGTTTGGAGTCCTTATTTCATTAGCAAATGTGTAAACATGAATACATATCCATGAAGTATTATCAATTGTAGTAACCTCATCTAATGAAAGGGAAATATACTTTGCCTTTTGAACACACAATTTCAAATCCTCCTTTTCTACCATAGATAGACATTTTACAATCTCCCAACCATTGGTATCTGACTA
This sequence comes from Taxus wallichiana var. yunnanensis, assembly GCA_018340775.1. Taxonomy (NCBI): domain Eukaryota; kingdom Viridiplantae; phylum Streptophyta; class Pinopsida; order Cupressales; family Taxaceae; genus Taxus; species Taxus wallichiana. The sequence goes on from CM031239.1 coordinate 850,796,732, forward strand.
ATGAGATTGAGGAATGTTCTGTAGACCAATAACTTGATACAACATTTTATTTTCTCTAAAATCTGACATCGGTCTTCCCCTTTTCATTATATGAAATACGGTAGCAAATTGAATACATTTTGCTTACATTTCTACCTCCATTTCTTTGCTCAATATAGATACTATGGTCCCACCTTTTTCATTTATATATTTGATATGTTTTTGTTCCTTTTCATACTCTTTTGTGTATTTGACATGTAGACAATCTTTTACATCTTTCCATTTATGTGTTTTGACTATGTTGCCATCCTTTAGCTTTTAGGAAATGTATATTTTCCCACAGTGCTTTTCAATTATGTCCATTTAAGTTGCATCGTGTGCTCCTTCCCCTGTTTCTAACCACATATTTTACATCGACATTGTGTTGGAATAGCATTACAATTTTCAGTGTACACATGTTCAATAAAAGGATATTTTGCAGTCCATTCGAACTAGAATTTTCTTCCAATTGTCCAAACTTTGCCCTCTTTCTTGACATATTTTAATTTTTTCTTGGGATTTAACTTCGCATCCGAGTTGCGTGAGAAGAATATTTTGATTCTCATGTCTCCTTTTCCTAGAAATAGAACTTGGAGTAGAAGCTTCCTCTGTTGGTGTACTTTGAGAATTCATGAATTTTCTTGTACTTCTAACTCATCAAGGGACGGAATGTTTTCCTCAACATATAATGGATCATCGATATCTTTAAATTGATTATTCTAGTGAAGGTATTTCTAAAATGTCTGCAAATAATTCTATAAAATTGTTACTTATTTAGTATTAATTTTATCTATAGTTAAATTTTTACAGAGTACAAAGAGTTCCAAGAAGAGTATGATAAACATAATTATTAAATTCTGTAAGATTAAATAACTAGTAAATAGCAAGTGCCACATACCGATATTTTCAGCTGATGCAGAAATTGACTTCATTTTTTGTGATTTTCCAAAATAGCCAAGCAAATTATTTGCACCCTTTTTTGAACTAGCTGAATTTGTAATCTTCTTGCCCTAATTTCTAGTATCCATGACTTCTTACTACTTAGGCCCTTAGGGTTGGATGGTCAAGGGTTGGATGACTGAGTCACTGAGTGGTTTGATGGATCATGATAGAGGGTTAGATGCCTAAGTTATTGGATGGCTTAAGCCTTATGGGTCGGACGGCTCAGGGTTAGACGACTAAGGGGTTGGATGGCGTAGGGTTGGATGGCTTGGGGTTGGATAGATAACTGTTGGATGGCTAATGGGTTGGATGGCTAGGGGTTGACCATTGGATGGAAAAGGGTTAGACAACTAGGTGTTGGATGGCTAGAAGTTGGATGGATCAAAGTTGGATGGATCGAGTTAGACGGATAAGAGTTGGGCGATCAAATCGAATTGGATGGATCAAAGTTGGACGAATCAATGTTGGATGGCTCAGGGTTGGACGGATCGAGTTGTATGGATCGAGTTATAGTTGGACGGATCGGTGATGGGAGGATCAAATTTGGATGGCTAAGAGGTTGGGCGGCTCGATTTCAAAGTTAGACGAGTTAGGATTGGATGGCTCGAGTTGGATGGCTACAAATTTTGAATTTTCTTATGTTTTCTTTAAGCAAATATGCACATGATATGATTTGAAATGATGGCGAATTACATTCATAAGATCTTATATATGTGTAAAATCTAGGTGAAACGAATAGTATAAGGGACATGTCGGTCAAATTTTTCAGCGAATAAGTCGGCTGCATGAACTATATAATATTCTCTAATTCAAATTTCTATAATCCTCAATTTTCACGAGTTTACAAAAATTCACCACTAAAATTTTCCCTACTATAAGTTCAACTTTTCTTTGTGTCTACTTAGAACAATATTATCTCCATTGATAACCTTGCTAAGCGGGGTTTTATATTATGAACCATTGTGGTATTTGTGTCTCTTATGTTAAATCATTTTATCACCTCTTATTTGATTTCCCTTTCTCATTTAGAGTCAATTCTTATGTCCTATTAAGGTTTGGGGTTTCTGTGCCTGACCTTTTCACAACCTCATTGTTTAGTGGCTCAATCTAAACTTTTTGTCTTTTCCTTTTTCCAAACTTTATAATTTGGCCTTGACCCATCTTTTTGGGGCATCTAGCTAGAGAGGAACCACATAATCTTCAAGGATATCAATCATGGTTCTTATTTTTGTGGTACCCAAGATTGTGGAAGATATCAATAACTTCCTCACTTTTTATAAGTGGTCCCCTCAAGATCTTTTCTCCTTGGATACTTCGGTGGTGGCCACTATGAGACTAGATTCTCTTACCTCCTCTCCAAAAATAATGTCCATTTGGTATTAAAATTGGTGAAGTGATCCAAACCTCCCACTTTGTGCATTAAACTTAATGTTGATGGAATAGTGAAAGGAAATCTAAGGAGAGCGTGTGGTGGAGTTTTTAGTAATTGTGAAGGGCATATAGTGGTTTCCTATGTCAACCCATTAAGAATCCAATCTAATTACTTTGCAAAAGTTAGTGCACCATTGTGGGGCATCAAGATAGTTGAGGATTTGAATTTCAAACATCTAATTATTGAGGGTGGCTCATTAAACATCGCAAATAGCATTAGCAAAAAAATCAAACCAAGTTGGACAATCAAAAAAATTTATAGGATGTTTTGCACTTTATACATACCTTCAAAAGCATCACTTTTAATCACGTGTATAGAGAAGGTAATAAGTGATGTTTATGCAATTTTGTTAAACATGATTTAAAGGAAGACAAGAAATTAATCATACTCATTTTAAAACCCTGCTAGAAATAGGATTTTAGGTAAAAAAATACTCTAGATGTATAGCTTATGTTAGTGTGGGATATTTATTTTCCTTGTATTTTTATTTACTTGGAGCTTTCCTACACTCATGGGATATGTTTGCTTAGTTGTAGCAGTTCTATTGAGTTAGCCTAACAATTATGTTGAGTTAGCCTACTAGTTGTGTGGATTCAACTCTACTTCTAGTATCAGTTAGTGAGAGTTATTCCCCACTGATCTAGGAGGAGGTTGCACATTCACCTCCTATATGTACATGACTTGTACCAATCTATATTATGGAGCATATGGAGCATGGATTTGATTTGGAGCCATTCTTTTCTTTTGATTTCTTAATCATATTGCATCTTATTGTTAGTTATTTTGATTTACTGTAATTACTCATGCATTTATTTTTCATCAAAGATCGAAAACTCTAATATGGTATCAGAGTGATTTTGGTGATACATTTTCCATTATTGAGTTATTTTTAGTTTTCAAATAATTCATTTGTGAAACTAACAATTCATGTGCAAATAGATTTGACTCCATCTTGGTTTAGTATGGTTGTGAGTTTTTGTGTTTGCAGATTGATAAGTTGAAGGTTTACAAATTTTGGGGTTCTAAAATCACAAAAATTATTGGGTGACCAAAAAAAAAAATGTGGGACCTTTCTAGGAGTTTTGCAGCTAAAATATCTATCTACGGTTAAATGGTTCTCCCACCACAAAAAGGAGGATGAAGAGATGAAAGCCTTAATTAGAAAATTTGTCCAACAAAGTCATATCCTTGGAAAAACAACAAGCTCAATCTTATAGAAATTATCCTAACCAGGGGCAATCTTCAAATCAAGGATTTAACCAAGGATATCAACCATATAAGAACCAACAGCCTAATCAAAGATATGGACAAAATCAACAAAATAATAGGTGGCAGGGTCAAAATTCACCTCTTCCACTAGCAACAATTACTCTTCTCCAGTCACTTCCTACTACTAGCTCAAGTCAAGCATTGGTTCCAGTGCAGAATAATGTAATACAAGAAATAGAATGGTGTTTCCCATGCAACCAACCACATAATCAACTTATTTTTGTAAATGCATTGCATGCTCAAGCCTTCATGGTTCAAAATTCTTCCAATCAACAAGAACCATTGGTAGAAGTAGCCAATCCTAATGTGGAAGGAGTCCAAGAGGTCAATCCTGACATCAATCTCATGTTCTTTGGGGTTGATGACTTCTGTGCAATAAATCAAGTAGTGGGAAATTCTAGCAGACCTCAGACTAATGTTGTTGATAATACAAGGTCTAAGAAAAGGATGTTGGATTCTCAACCTTCATCTTCTTCTAGTCAAGGCAATGTTGTCAAAAAGAAAAGGAAGATGGAATAGATAAGAACAAATTTCATGAGTTTCCTAGTAAACCTCTTTAAGATAAGGAAGTTGTTATTCACCAAAGGTATCTATTCCAACATTGCAACAATAGAGAAAGGAGAACAATGTGCCACAAATGCATAAGCCCATGGGCTTTCCCTTTAATATTGTTGAGCAAATGAAGAAAAAAAAATTCAATGTGACAATGTGGGATGTTTTGACTATTCCATCACAGTGAGACCTCCTATGTGAAGCCCTCAAGCGGTGGCCCAATGGTGGAGAAGACTTCATATTGTTGTTAACTTATTTCAATCAAAGGAAGAATGTGTAGGAAAACTTGTTAAGACCCCACCATTTTATATGTCATTAATTGTGGGAAAATACTTGGTGCATAATTGTATGATTGATTCAGGGGATAGTACCTCTATAATGCCCAAAAATATTGTTGATAGCTTGGGTCTCGAGTAAAATCTTGTTTCTAAAGTAGTCTTACAACTTGATGGTTCAACCATTGGTGTATTAGGAGTGATTAAGGATCTTGAGTTAACACTTCATGCTTTCCCTAGCCTAACTATAACCCATGACATATCGTGATTGACTTGCGGCCCATGTTTTCCATTTTCTTGTCAAGAGACTTCACATCCAAATTAGGTGGTTATTTTCTTCAGATTGGACCAATATACTCTTAAGGACTAGGTATGGTACAAGATTTACCATACAAGCCGAGCCAATATTCTCTTACCATATTGAGTCTTATAATCCTACCCCTTCCCAATAAATTTTTGTATACAAGATAAGCATGAGCATGAGTCGGTTTCAGAGGAGCAGACTACTCCTCCTCTCATTCGTGATCTCATATTAGATGAATGGGCCGAAGAGTGCTATAAGTTTGATCCTTATGATGAATCTTTTGAAACAGGACTGGAACCTACTTTGCATTATTAAAGAAGGATCTACTTTACTTGCATCACTCAAGCAAGAAAAGGACAATGCTTTTGGATTGTGGAGGATGTCCTTTAATGGTTCTAGAAGCAAAAATGGAGTTGGGAAGGGTGTTATGCTAATTTCTCAATGAATGAGAAGTTTTCTTTTCTCATAGACTAGTTTACATGCTCTAATAACGTATAAGAGTATGAGGCATTGGTGCAAGGTCTCCTAATTGCGAGAAAGAGGAAAATCAAGGCATTATAAATTTTTGGGGATACTTGAATTGGTTGTCCATTAAGTAAGATGGAAGTGTGTCACAAAGAAAAACTATTGAAAGCTTATAAACACAAAGTTTGGGACCTTTTGGAGATTTTTGATTACCTTAATTTTTAGGTGGTGCCAATGAAGTTGAATAAAGAAGCATACCAGATGACAGCCCTTGGTTCATAGTTCTCACTGTTGAGGATCTAGTTAAAGGAAATGTGCAACATATCAAGGTGGTAGTCAGGCCTTCCATTCCAGACAATGAGACCAATTGCAAGTATTTGACAGTGAAGAACAAATTGTCCAATTCATTCAAAATGAAGCTGAATTTTCTTCAAATATGCAATCTAATTTGCATGACATTTATGGTGACCAAATTATTCAATTGAACACAAAAATTTGTCAAAGGGATTGGTCACTTTGGAGAAAATTTTAAGTCCTGATGATGAATTTAGAGGAAAGGAAAAGAATATAATAACAAGGTAGGAAGACTATCAATTAGTAACTATTGCACAAGGCAAGGAACTTCTACTTGGAAAGGTATGTGATGAGAATGAGAAGCAAGATTTTATTTCCTTGTGTCAAAAATTCAATGATGTGTTCTCATGGGATTATGAAGATCTAGGGAGATTTAATCCAGACATTGTCCAACATTCCATAGATCTTGATCCTTGTGTAAAACAAAATTAGGAAAAATAAAAGGTCGGTTAATCCTAAAATAGAGCCCCTCATGAGGAGGGAGTTATCCAAACTCATTCAGGACAAAGATAATTTTTCCTATCAAATACTCTACTTGGATGGAAAATATTGTCTCGGTAAGGAAGAAGAATGGAAAAATCAGACTTTGTGTTGATTTCATAGACTTGAACAAAGTCTCCTTAAAGGATCACTATCCTCTACCTTCCATGGAGCAAATATTACAAATTGTGGCAGGAGCTGAAAGGTTTTCTATTCTTGATGGCTATTCAAGTTTTAACTAAATAAAATTTAAGGAAGAGGATCAATTCAAGACTACATTTACTACCAAATGGGAACATACGCATATCAGAAGATTCCTTTTGGTTTATCAAATGCAGGTGTTACATTCCAAAGAGAAATGGATATTACTTTTAAAGGGTATATCAATGAATTTATCCTTGTCTATCTGGATGACATTACCATTTTCTCAAAATAGAGTAAAGATCATATCAGCCATCTTGAGAAGGTATTCGAGAGATGTAGGGAATTTGGGGTGTCTCTTAATCCCAAGAAATGTAACTTTGCAATCCCTAGGGGTAAGCTTTTGGGACATATTGTTTCAAAGGATGACATTGTCATTGATCCAGAAAGAATCTCAGCCATCCTCTCTCTCTCATTGCCAACTCACAAGAAATCCTTGCAATCATTCCTTGGAAAGATTAACTTTGTTAGGAGATTCATTCCTAATTTTACAAGATTAGTCAAGCCTATCACTCTAATGCTCAAGAAGGATTCAACTTTAGAATGGATGGAAGAAGGGAAAGAGGTATTTTCCAAGATCAAATAGGAAACTACACAATCTCCTACACATATAAACCCTGACTATGCCAAGGATTTCATTTTATATGCTTATGGAGTTGAATCTAGTATTGATGTTGTTTTGACTCAGAAAAATGGTCAAGGAATGGAACAACCAGTGGCCTTCTTCAGCAAACCACTGAAGGATTATGAATTGAAGTATAGTCACATTGAAAAATAGGTTTGTGCCATCGTGAGGGCTCTAAAGAAGTTCAAGAGTATGTTTTCCACTAATCATATCAAATTTCTATTCTCACATTCCAGTGTGAGAGACTTCATTATGGGAGCAGACATCAGTGAGAAAAGAGATGGATGGGTGAGTAAGATAATGGAATATGATGTGACTATCAAGGCCACAAAGCTAGTAAGAGGTAGAGGACTTTGTGAGCAGCTTGCTTTGGATGCTCAGGATGATCAAGAAACCTCCTTCATGAATGAAGAACTTCCACATAATGTTGAGATTCAGTGGGATGAAGGAGATGCAATCAATAATCACAGCTAGATTGGTGATATGGCTACCTTTTTGTCTATTGGTGCTTATCCTTTTAGACTAAACAAGACAAAAAGAAGACATCTGAGACTGCAGTCCATTCCTTATGCACTAATTGATGGGATTTTGTTCAAAAAAAATATTAATGGAATTTTGCTAAGGTGCATTGAAGGTGAACAATAGACATAGTTTTATTTGAATTCCATGATGGTTTCTCGGGTGGACATTTCTCTGCCAAAGCTACTGCAATGAAGATCTTAAAATCAGGTTACTTTTGGCCCACATTATTTGTTGATTCTCACAAATGGGTCAAAAAGTGAGGAATGTGTTGTTTTCACTAGTAAGAAGAGGTTGGTTGCCCTCCCACTTCATCCAATTTAAGAAGATCATCCATTTTTCCCAATGGGGTCTTGATTTCATTGACATGATCAACCCTCCATCAAGTGTTGGTCACAAATGGGTTTTAACAAACAATAGACTACTTTACCAGATGGACTAAGGTTGTTCCATTGAAGGAAATGACTAAGTCGATTATATTGGACTTCTTTGAAGACATTGTGACAAGGTTTGGTATCCCTCAAACTATCATTTTTACAATACAAAAACATTTCTTAGGATCCAAAATCTCTGATTGGGCTCTTGGACTTGATATTTATTTGAAGACTTCTTCCAACTATTACCCTCAAGGTAATGGTTTGGCATAATCCACTAACAAGAATCTAATTAGGATCATGAAGAGAACAATGGACATCAATCAAAGACAGTGGTATACCAAGGTGAGAAATGGTCTTTGGGATGACATGATCACAATGAAGAAGGCAAATGGCACTTCCCCTTACAAGCTTGTTTATGGAAAAGAAGCTAGGCTTCCTTTGTCACTTGAATTTCCCTCACTTGAATTGGCCCAATGAGTTGGAATTTGAAGGGCGGATCAAAGAGAAATCAGAATTACTGCAGAACTAGTTGAGCTTGAAGAACTAAGGAATTCTGACATAATCATATTAGAACAACATCAAAAATCAACCAAGCAGTGGTTTGATAAAAAGGCCAGATTTCGATGTTTAAGATTGGTGACTTGGTCTTGAAATGGGATGTTAACAAAGCTAAACCAAGGAGACACTCTAAATTTGATACAATTTGGAGTGGGCCTTATATCATCAATGCTTGCAAATAAGCCAACTCTTTTGAGTTGTCTGATCTTGATGGAATGTACTACAAATCCCAATCAATGGGATTTATCTTAAGAATTCCATTAAAGTTGTCTTGTTGCATCTTTGTACACGTAGATTAACTTTTCAATTCCTCTAAGTGCTTACAAAGACATTGTTCTATTGATAGGGTAGGTTTGTTTTGCAATAAGTTCTTTTGCACACTTTGCATGTTTCCAATTGGGACATGTATGATTTTCTATTTTGTACATAGTTTTTGGCCCTTGTTGTTGTTGCACAATTTGGTTTTGAGCATGTTCATGGCTAGAATCAAATATGAAGCGAGTCTTCAAATGCTTATTCTTCATCCTCAAGATCGGTTTCGATTCGAGACGTCTTTGTGCTCCTTGGTTAAATTTTTCTTAGAATTTTAGGAACAATTACAAAGTTAATTGGAAATTCCTAGAATCAACTTTCAAGAGTAACCGGGTGGTTTCAAGCAATTCTAAGTCCATTCATACTTCATATGGCTCAAGGGTAAGGAAAATTCAATTTTTGATCAATTTTTTCCAATTTTCTCATTGGATGCCCAATGTCTATTGATCAAATTTAGTAGGAAAATTACCCCTGGAGGTCGCTAAATTGTTATCCCAAATTTGCACCCCCTGCAAGTTTGGATAACTCATCAAAATGGACTTAGCCATTTTGCTCTAACAAAACCATGGGAGACTGATTCAATTTACCATGGAGTCAGCAAAGAACTTAGTGTCGTGGTTCTCCTAACTTCCAAACAAAGGAGCATTGGTTTGGGGCTTATACGGGTTTTTATTAAACCTACGGGAAGCAAGTTAAGGCAGAGAGAAAATGTTAAAATTTGGAGGCCATGCTACACTTGGTGAACCTGCAAAACATCCAAAGACCCCGCCAATTTTCAAAGCATCACGGGACGTTTAAAATCTGCCAAACATTTAAAGTCCGTGAAATGAGCTAAATTTAATAAACATTTCAGGTCCGGGCTTGGGTCAACGAAGGTCAAAGAACACGTGACAAGTGAAGGAAATGATAGATGATGAAAGATCAACGACCAAAGATGGAAACATATCATTATGGAAAAATTCAAGGCGAGATACATTTCACGGACCTCAAACTTGCGAAATAAACCAAGTTCAAGATGGGCTTCAAGTACGAAAAGTCAAGGCGAACACATGGCAGCATTTTATGGAGCTAGTAATTTTAAATCCGTCGCGAGATAGAAGTTGTGATGCGAAGGAGCAACCAATGAAAGACAAGCACGAAGCAAGAAGGTCTAACACTTGATACATACATGGATCTTTCCTATTGGCTCATGTTTTGCGATGGATAATAAAAGCTAAAGACAGTCTGACATTTTGAAGAGCGTGGCATTATCTTATTGACTCGTTCTTTCGCAAGGAATAAAATGTAAGGAGGTAGACACAAGTAGAGCCTAATCCCACGACCCAACCAGAGATCAAACATAGTAAAATACAAAGCAATGCATACATGTGGCAAAGGCAATCCCTAAGCTAATCAAAGGTTGGCATGTGTCACATTCACGTTGATCCCAACAAGAAAATCTTCAAAAGGACATCTTTTGATCCGAGCTCCAAATCGGGCAAAATTTATATCATTGGAAAGGTCTCCTCGAGACCTTCAAATTTTGTATCTCCATAGTCATGCTTTAAGCGGTATTATACACAAAAAGGGGAAAATAGTTTGAGCATTAATGTTTAATTCAACCACCTGAAGATTAAGTACAATAATTTCACTTCAATTTTCTAATGTTCTACCCTTTAAGGTGGTGGGTGGTTGAAGCCATTAAAACACGAATTGAAAAATCTATAAATGTAAGTGCTTAAGGCGGAACTCTATCAAAATTGTTCCAATTTACATGCCTCAATTTTGTTTTGCTAATGATTTTTGCTTATTTCCTACATCAGAATGAATTGTGCATCCTTTTGGCAATAAAATTCATGTTTTGTGACTCATATATGTCCTAGTTTGCCTCATTCCTCCTCATTTGCAAGATTGTTCCTTTAAGGTGGTGGGTGGTCATGGTAAGTCATTAAAGACATATGTCTCTCTCTCTCTTATTTCTCTCATTTTCACTCATCTCTACCCCTAGTTCTTTGTGTTATCATCTCCTCGTAGTCTAGGATTTCAATTTTATGCATCTCTCTCTCCCTACTCTCAATTACATTTTCCTTCTAGGAGTAGTTTTAGCTAAAGAGTAGGTAGAGGAAGTCAACCTCTCCGCAGATCTATCTCGCTCTCCCACAAATCTCCATGTTTTTCAAATCCCCAAATCAATCTCTGGGACTCAATTTTGAGCTCCAAGAGTCTCTCATCTTCTCTCTCTCCTGTGTCCTACAAATTGGAGACAACTCCATGTTTCTCATTAGTCTGAGTGATTTGCTTACAATTGTGATTTTTGTTTTGTGCAAATTGATAAGTTGAAAGTTTATAAATTCTAGGGTCTCTCTCTCTCTTTCTCTCTTTCTTCTCTCTCTCTCTCTCTCTCTCTCTCTCTCTATTTTTAGCGAAACATCTCTCTCTCTCTCTCTCTCTCTCTCTCTCTCAACTCTTCTCTCTCTCTCTCTCTCTCCCTAAAATCTGTCAACTCTCTGTAATGGATCTACCTCCATTTCTACTCGACTCTTATCTCAGCATTTCCACCAAAATGATGTTGAAGTTTGGTGACGTTGAAGCAATGTGATCGTGAATCTACACTCATTTCTCATACCTAAGCAAATGTGTAGCTCATTTGCACTCATCAAACCTCTCTCTCTCTAACTCTCTCTCTCTCTCATCCTCCACACTCTCTCAAATCTCTCTCTCGATTCCTCAAGTCGGCACTGAGGATGCACATGGTGTGTGACCGGATGTAAGCCCGAGCCCACATACCTCTCATGTCCTGCGCACATGCTTGCCAAAAGCGGGCGTTCTAAAGTTTCAAAAAGAACTCTATCGACTCGCCTCGAGCCCTTGTGGCAAGCACTGTTGTTAACTTTTTACACACTCTCCAATATAATAAATTGGACGGATTGAACCATTTTTCAATAAAATGTTGACAAGTATATCAATAAAATATTAAACAGCCACCTACACACATTTATTGGCGGATGCAAAGAAATTTTTAAGTGAAATCTGTTTCTTTTCATATACACTGCTGTAGAAATATTGCCCTCTCTAAGAACTGAAACTGCCTGGAGAAAAGGATTCACAGGTATGTAAAATGTTGCAAATTTTATAAAAAAATTCATCACATTTATGCTGCTGTAAATAAGCTTTGCTATTGTAATTATATATGCATTTATTTCCTTTCATTACATTTTACAATTAATACATTTAAAATCTATTCATGATTTTTACAAATTTTGCATACCGCATACTTTATTCTTCTATGGATAGAGGAATTTACATAGATTTAAATAATGTACTCCATGGAAATGATCATGGTAAATGTAGTTCAAAACAAGACCGTGTCACTCATGTTTGACCTCTCCTCTCTCAATTCTTCCTCTCATTTTTTACTCATTGGAATGTCTCTTACCCGACTAGTTCTTTGTGTTATCATCTCAAATATAAGTCTTAGGATTTCAAAACACCACGGGGGCATGGATCTCCATCTCTCCCTAGTCCCGAATGGAATTGTAGGTTAGTGTTAGGCAAAGATATGCATTTTCCTTTATAGGAGTAGTTTTAGCATAAAAAGTGGAGGTAGAAAAAGGACATCCTTTGAAGATTTGGGGGAAAGAATGGAGAAAGGATTGCATCATTTCACTCAAACAATGAAAGAAATCGAAGAAGGAAGAATCCTCACAAAAAACAGAAAGAAGACAACTCCATGTTTAAACACTTTAACTTATTCAAACAACCCCAAATCAATTTGATTTATATATTATTTTACAAATAGTACATCATTGCTCCAAACTAATATGATATTGTATTCAAATATAATGTCGATTCTAGTGATACATTTTCCATTATATAGAACTCCACTATCTTTGGGAGCCTTCATTCTACACCTACATTGAAACCTGAGTTTTGTTTTTCTCAATCTTCACGCGATTGATAAATATTTATCAAAGTTTATAAATTCTAATAAGTAGGTTAAGTAGAATCTCCAAATCATGAAATTTGTGAGAATTTTCTTTTATCAGGCACCTTTCTAAGAATTTCATGACGCCACCAGAGCATAAACATATCTATCTTTTGAGCATCACATATTCCTTGCAACAAAACACTATGGAAATGATGTCGGTTTACGTAGTTCATAGGAGTTTTTCTAGGGTTTTGATATGTGGTTTAGGTAGATCTTGCCTTATTTTTGTAACCTGGTGGAATGCTTATATACTCATTTTGCAGATATCGAAGGATAATATTTACAATTACCATGGTGTATTTTCTCACTGTAGATTCTCCTATGCAATACAATTCAGCTATTATATGTTCCTTGGGCAAGGCGATGCAAAACTACACAAAGAGCTTTTTTAGGATCTATTGGTTCTCTAACAAAATCATGTCAACTTGGCATGTAATGGATCTACCTCCATTTTAATAAAAGACATCAACTTGGCTTTAAAATGTCTATTTTGGTTGTTCTTCCCATGCTTGTTGTTCCAAAATGTGCATTGTCTTGACATCAAATGAGGATTGAAGTTTGGTGACAAATACCATTTGCATGAAGTAGTTGAGAAACATGCTCTGTATGTTTGATGAATCTGAAGAAAATGAAGAATATACAAATCTCATTTCTCATAAGAATGATATTTCCTACACACGAAAATTAAATTAATGTTAGAGATTTACATTTAAAAATAGTTTTCACGTGTAGCTATTCATTTGTAACATATTTTCATCAATATATTTGCTACGCTTTTTGTTGAAATCAAAAGACTGAAAGAAGAAAATGAGAAGCTTAAGAGCAAGTGCGATGCTAAAAAATTGGTGTAAGGATTCCATGTAATTCTTCAGCTCTAAAAATTCACCCAGATCATAAACCAATACCTGTAACTTATCGCTGTGCATATGATTTTTGTACATCTTCATACCTCTCAGGTTTAAATAAGCTTGTTTATATAGTTTTTCTGTTTAATGCATTGTTATGGCGTGATTTTTTAACCCGCAAATATCAAAAGAAAAACACGTGAAAATTTTTGTTGAGGTGATGTGAGCCCGCCTTTGCCACACATGTGCGTGAATCTCGCAAATGAGCCGCCCTTCAATTACGGCATGTGCGCAGGACTCGGTCCATCATTACGGCCAGCACGGGCATCGTGCCCTAGCTTTCCTTCACACATGCCCGTGCCCTAGAACATCTTATTTGACCATTTTTGGTCAAAACATAACTCTTTCCCATCTTTTTGTTTTTTAAACTACGGTTTCCTTTAAAATTGCCTAGTTTTAATTATTATGGGTTAGTTGTTTTTCCTTCTAGAACACTACATATCTTTTATTGTTTTTTAGTATAAAAATAATATCATTGGCATCATAGAGGAGTTATTATGATGTTTATCTACCTTCCCATTCTTCGCATGTCAAAGATGGAGGGCAAGGCCCGATTTGGCAGGTGGCCAAACCCCCTTGTATAAACACTTTCTCCTTTATCTTGCACTGGATGCATATTCACAAAGCCCAATTACCTTAATGTTTATCATCTTGTTCTAGTTCCAACGAGTATACGCATGACCCCCTTTCCCCTCATTTCCAGCATTTTTTAATCAGTTTGCAAAATTTTAATTAAATAAGCCATTATTTATGAGAAATTGTATTTGTTATAACTTTTGATCGGTGGCTCAAATTTGAGCACTATTTTAGTCAAAAGTGCATGTTTTCTCATGCTCTACATGATGGCTTCATTTATTTTTGTAAATGCACTACTTTATAAAGTGCCACATTTTAGGGGGTTCTTGCAAAACTCACTAGGGACTTGTACTTTTCGCACTAAGTTATAAAGTGTCATCTGGGATATTTTGGGGGTTTATCTAGCATTATGGAGTTTCATTGTTCTATTTTTATGCTCGACTCTAGAAAAAATTTATCTTGGAAGGCAGGCATTATCAAACACTACACTATGCATGATTTGTTGCCCTACCTCCATGGTCTCATTCCTGAGCCTAATGAGCCTCTACATAAGAATGAGTGGTTTAACCACAATGATGAGGTCTATGGCCTTCTTGGTCTTACTATTTCTAGGGATATATTATGTTTTTTCAAGCACATTGAGTTCCCTTTCACTACCTGGACCATTATCCGACAGTTGTATGGCGACCTTGTTTCACCATCTGAGAGTGACACTTCCTTGGACCACTCTAGTGCCTCCATAGATTCTCCCCCTTCTCACATCCCTTTCATTGTTGAGTGTTCCTCTACACCTATTGCTACTCATGAGTCCCATGTTGACCATTCGCCATAGGATCTTGTTATTGAGCACACTCTCCCTATTATTGCCTCCACATAGCTCATTGTCGTCCATGTTCATGCTTCCATTCACTCTCCGCAGTAGAGTGTTCTATTGGAGAACCTTCCTCTAAGACAAATGTGACCATTGCCTCTCATGCTCCATTACATCTTGATTGTTCAATTGATAACACTCCACATACACGGTTCTTTACAAGTACCTTTGAGTGCAATGTTTCTTTATCTTGATTCCAATAACTCTTTGTAGGAGTCTTCTCCTTGTATTTTTTATTTACTTGGAGCTTTCCTACACTCATGGGATATGTTTGCTTAGTTGTAGCAATTGTGTTGAGTTAGCTTACCAGTTCTGTTGAGTTAGCCTACTAGTTGTGTGGAGTCAACTCTACTTCTAGTATCAATTAGTGAGAGTTATTCACCACTAATATAGGAGGAGGTTACACATTCACCTCCTATATGTACATGACTTGTATCAATTTATCCTATGGAGCATATGGAGCATTGAGTTGATTTGGATCCATTCTTGTCTTGTGAGTTCTTGATCATATTGCATCTTATTGTTAGTTATTTTGATTTCTACAATTACTCGTGCATTTGTTTTTCATCAAAAATCCAAAAACTCTAATAATTTCAATTGGGAACTGTGTGACCATGTGTTAATCATGTGGATCGACCAAAGTGTGTTTGGAAAACCCACCTATTAAAACCTTGATTTGTGAATCAATTATTCTTATTTGAATTAAGATCAACCTACTAATATTTACAATGGTTCTAAGTGATTTGAGATTTCATCAAGAACTCAAAAGGGAGGGAAGAGTAAGGTAGAAAGGAAAAATAGACTTTATCTCTCTCTCTCAATTATCAAGCATAGAAAACACCTTGATCTCAATCAAATCACACATAAACTAGACAATACAAGAACTATATTCAACTCATTCTATATAAACCCCGTGAAATCAGTCAAAGAAAATTTAACATGAATCACAATTCTACACAAACCAAACAAACAAATATTGTTCCTTCACTAAGTTTATAGCCAAGTTTATTCAACATAACAAATTGTTCAAGCGAATCAATTTAAAAAGAAAACAAAGCAGCTTTCCATTTTCTAATATCTTTAAACCACTTAATAATTGATATTGCAAAATGCATCTAAGAAAATAAATGCAAGAAACAATAACTCATGTAAATGAGACTAGTCAATGCTCAATATTTTACCTTGCAAATTCAATTGAAACCAGAAGTGCAAACTCTACTTAATAACTAGAAGATATTTGTTATCTAGGACCAAGAACAACTCAAAAAACCATATGAAGCTCCAAAATTCCTTCTCTGTATTGAATTCACCGCCAAGATGTTCTTACAATAAAATTTTGAGTGTATTTATAGAAGAAGCAAATTTAATCTAGAACTAAAGGAGGAAAACTAAATAAAACTAGAGCTAAAAAAACTGGAAAAGCTATGACAGAAACACGCTCCCATAATTACACTATTTTGCCCGCAAAAATATATCCTTGATTTTAAAACATTAATTAACACACAAACTAATTGAGCACGATTGGTGATCTCCATGTTTCATGAAAACAACTCTCAAAAAGATCATGATAACAATCACTTTGTTTTGTTTTGCATAACCAATTGAAATTGATTGTTTTCCTTTGTTTATTTCTATGCATGCTCACCAAATTTATCCTCTTTAACCATACAACTCAGGGTTTAATTAGCCGTGAAACACATAATAATGTTTAAACTTTGGTGACAACTCAATGAAGTTTTCGCGTATTCCTCTAACTTTACTTGAATTTCCCTCAAAATTTGACTTGTCAAAACCCGGCTTCTATTGATCTATGACAAGTGGAAAGTATTTGCTTCACAAACTACAAGAAGCTTTGACTTTTAACTGAGTTTTAGATTTGGTCTTTTTTCATGGTGCACTGTGATTGGTGTTTCATGCAATCATAACTCACGGAGTTTAGCCTTTCTAACAATCTAAAAGCATTCCCAAAATTTAACTTTTTTATTTAGAAAGAAGATCAAAGCCTTTTCTAGTTATGTTAAAAGTTGATTATAATTTGTTATAAAGGCTAGAAAACATTGACAAACTTTGTGCGACCCTCAAAGTTAAGTTTGAATTAATTTTAAACTTAGTTTTACAACTAAGAAAAGGTGGGCTATTATTGTATAGTAACAAAAATATTTTGATGTAGCTCTAAACACTCTAAAAATATTAGCTCTAGATTAGAATCTTAAGTTTCTTAGGTTCTCAAGAAAAATGTTATAATAAAAAAAAACCATGTTTATTCATGCATATTCTTAAAATCTAATGTTGTTCTCACTTCCTTGTATAAAATATTAAATTTTTTTGCATTTACTAAGTTAACATACTTTCAAGATTCAATGTGTGTTTTTTATGTGCATTATTAATCTATCCTTCTTTAAAAATTTAAATTGAATAAATCAAGAAATTGTCAAACCTACAACTCCACTACATAAAGGTTTTCTAAGTATTGCTTTGATGTCGGGCTCCAAAATATTCAAAACACTCCATAGACTTAAGTTTTTAGGTTCTCAAGAAAATGTTATAGAGATATGCATATTCTTAAAATAGCTCCACTCGTATCATTTCTCCACTACTTTAAAAATTTAAATTGAATAAGCATCCATAGCTCCAATGGAGATTGCTTGAATCACCTATTTAAGGATAATTTCTCCACTAGCTTTTTTTCATATTATTTTTATTTTCAAAAGAAGTTTTACTATTTTTATTTTATTTTCATATCATTTTCTCCTATTCCTTTGTTTTAAAATAGTTTGAGGAGTTGGAAACCAATTTGGACCTTTATGATAATGATGTTACATGATATAATAATACAAGACCACTCTTTCATTTATTTTTCATATTTTTAAGAATTTGAAAAGTGTTTTGTCTCTCTTGGGTAAAATATTTTTTTGTAAATCAGCAATAATCATAGAAACAATCTTGTATTTTAAAAATAAGCAACATTTCTCATGGTTATTTCAAGATCCAACAAAAAAAAAAACTTTCAATTCCTTTATTCTATTCACTCTTTTGAAATATTCCCTTTAATTGTTTCCATTTGTGAGAATTTGATATGAGAAACCATAACTCATAATAAATTTTCCAGCTTATAAGAAACAAGAACTAATATATGAAAACTTGAAATCTACTCTATGAAAGAATGAAATGTATTATATAACTAATATAATCCTAAAACTGACTAAAAATCAAAGAAGGGGGGAAGTTGAAAATTTTGAATGACACATTTGTTGGGTAGCATCATATTTTCACTTTTGATATTCCTTAAGAGTACATCTACATATTTGTATTTCTTCCAAACATCCACCAACACAAACATCCCAACTAAAAGAATTGTTGATTTCTTTTCAAAATCAACAAACGTGGTAGCTTAAAGAAGAGTCACCTCAAAATCAAGCCAACAAGATACATGGAACTCTTTTACCTCAAGGTTGGTGATGGGTGGTAATGTGGGTTTTATTATAATGAACTCCTTTGGATGCCCTTATTGATTAATATTTATTTCACACTTCTCAACTAAAACCATGGACTCTACCGTCTCTTTCATCATGGGAGCTTTAAAATCTAGTTCATTTACTTCCTTTTTGTTCATTCATAAAAGGTTCTTCTTAATCTGCAAATGCACGTGTATTTATACATTCTACATCATTAACAGTAACTTCTTCTATGAAATTAATAGTTTTTAATCAATGGATGAGCTTTCGTAACAATATCATCATTTAATTTTATGCAAGGCATCATCTCTTTCTCATCAAGTTGTTCCTTCTTCTCGTGAATCTTATGAATCTCATTTGCATGATTCTCATAATTAGAATAATTGTAATTTGAGTACATTCACTCTCATCCACAACATATGCATTGATTAGCTCAACAAGTTGATTTGTTCTTGACTCAACAACAGGACTATGCATAATGTTCTAATTTAAATGAGAAACCAAGAGGGGATTCAGATCTAGTTGGACTTTAGAGGCACTTAGGAGAACATTGAAGAATGGAACAACATTGGCTCCATGGGAAAACAAAACCATGTCTAGTGGGATTGCCTCAGCATAAGCTGAAACTAATGAATTTACACTAGAAGTTTGTACCCACATAGATAAGAATGGATCTAAAGCATGTGTATAAATGTCTACAAGTGTTTCTTCTTATGGTCTATAGATGATTGGAATGCTATTAAGGATAACTTGAAACTTGAGTTTAAAACTTGTAAGTGGTTCATGAGGGTTTTTATTGTGACTAATTGATTTAAGTATGAATGGATCTATGATCTGTCTAAAATTTGCAATGAATGTATTTTCTACTTCCTTTCAATTAGAAATTGAACTAGGGTTTAGACTCAAAACCACTCATATTCGGGATCATTCAAAGTAAATGGAAAAAACCTACAAGCTACATCTTCATCTTGAACATTCAAGATAGACAAACATTCTTAAAAGCAAAATTGTGTTTCTCAAAAGTCATGTTACAATTAAATTTGGGAAGAAAATTGAAAGCATTCTTAGGGAATTCATATTGAATACCAAAATCAATAATTGCATTTTATCCCCTCCAAGACATTTTTTAGATTTATGATTTTATACATTTGTAACAAGAACTAAATAAACCACAAATAAAAAAAACATCATCTCTTTGTTGTGTGTTGAAGCACACAAAACGGAAATGAGCAGAAAAGGATAACAAGTCAAATGAATCATAAACAACAAACTCGAATTTAACATGACCCAAAGGGTCCATGCCCTCCTAAAGCTAATTTTTTTGTTGATGCAATTTTTTTACACAAGCTTCAAATAAATATAGGTAATTAATCTAACTTTTTTTAGAACCCCTGGTAGAAGTAGGATTCAATGTACGGATTAATTTGGACGTATAGTTTCAATTAATAACTATGTGACCATGTGTTAGCATGTAAAGGGATCAGTTGGTTTGGGAAAACCACCTATTAAAACCTTGATTTGCGGATCTAAATTATCCTGACTTGAGCTAATTTCAACCTGTTGATATTTACAATGGTTCTAAGTGATTTGGGATTTCATAAAAAAAGGAAGGAAGGGTAAGACAAAAAAAGAAAACTATACTCTCTCTCTCAATTACCAAGCATAGCAGACACCCTGATCTCAATCACATCACACATAAACCAAAGATTATAATAACTAAATTCAACTCAATTCTATATAAACCTCAGGAAATCACCAAAGGAAATTGACAACAAGAATCACAATGCAAGCAAATAACTATTGTTCATTCACTAAGTTTATAGCAGAGGTTAATCACAATAGCAAAATGTTCAAGCTAACTAGATTCAATATGAAAATAGAGAAACTAGCCATTTGTTAATAACTAGAAATCATTTAATAACTAAGATTACAAAGTACATCTAAGAAACTAAATGCAAGAAACAATAAGTCGTGAAAATGAGACCAGGTTGACACTCAATATCTTACCCCATGCAAATTCAATTAAAACCAAAAGTGCAAACTCTACTTAATAACTAAAATATATTTGTTATCTAGGACCAAGACATGAATCCTCAATTGAAAACAACTAAGCAACTCACAAAACCATGTAAAACTCCAACATTCATTCTTTGTATTGAATTCACTGCCAAGATATTTTTACAATAAATTTTGAGCGTATTTATAGAGGAATGGAACTTAGGCGCCACCTTTGCATGCTTTGGAGCTTCTAGACAAAGAAAATTTAATCTAGAATTAAAGCAAGGAAAAACTAAAATAAAACTAAAGCTAATAACGCTGGAAACGCTATTACGAGAACATGATCCCATAATTGCACTATTTTGGCCCCGAAAATAGATCCTTTGATTTTTAAACATTAACTAACACAATTTAATTGAGTGTGACTGGTGATCTCCTTGTTGTATGAAAACAGCTCTTAAAAACACATGATAACAATCACTTTGTTTTGTTTTGCATAACCAATTGAAACTAATTGTTTTCTTTCGTTTATTTATGTGCATGCTCACCAAATTTTATCCTCTTTAATTGTCCAACTCACAGTTTAACCAATCGTGAAACACAGAATAATGTTTAAACTTTGGTCACTCAACTCATTGATGGTTCCATGTATTCCTCTAACATAACTTGAATGTCCCTCGAAATTTGACTCCTCTTTCCATCACTACAACACGTGTCATTAATCAATGTCATTTCACCCGTCAGAGATTTGTCTTTTCACTTTGCACTTAGATCCTTTTTCTCACATATACTGATGCTTAACACTTGTTGACCATTGGTGAAGTATTATCCCGATTTTAACTTTCAGTTACCCCGATGCACTATACATGGCTTTGATCAGTGTTTCCGCTTATCACAAACTTTTTAACAAAGTTCGATCCTTGAGATAAAATTTGATAATTTTAAACAATGGAGAACACAAAGTTTGGATGCCAAACAATGTTGCAGAGATTATTTCCTTACCAAAACAGCCATTTTTCTAGGGTTTTCTCTGATTGATTTGTACACGTCTTCAACAATACAATATACCATGAAAGCATCTTTTTAAAGATAAAATAATGAATTAAACTTGAAGAAAATGCAATTGAACTTTAAAATCATTCCTAAAATTATAAGAAAGTAAACTCTGAGTTTTTTTAACAAACTATTGTTTCTCATAGTTGACTCGAAAAAAGATCAAAGCCTTTTGTAGTCATGTTCAAAGTTAATTATCATTTGTTTTAAAAACAAGAAAATGTTGACAAACTTGGTGTGACCCTCAAAGTTCAGTTTGAAGCTTAAAAACTCAATTTACAACTCAAAAAAAGAGCTACATTTTTTTGTCAAAAAGAGAATGGGTGTGTTGGCTACTACAAGTGCATTGACTCGTTCGCAATTGTTAGAGTCGCTTGCAATGAATTAACCTTGTGAAATTCAATCCTTTCAACATATATGACAAACAGTTTAGGGAGAGCCACCAATACTTGAGCATGGTCCAATTGTGGACATAGTGTCTTGAATACACAACACCCAATAGTTGTCATAAAAGTACCTAGTGATTATTTAATTTTGACATGACAACACCCAATCACATCATGACATGTAAGATTTGTTATTATTAAATATTCAATGTTCAACCATTATCACCCATGTTCAAGTATTGGTTCCCATCATGGTGTAGTGTAACTCAAATTTACTATTTTAAATCAATTCAAAATATGTCTTTCCCTCCAATTAAACACTCCAAAATATATATATAATTTTAAAAAAAAATTGAACTATGTGTTGATGAAAAATTAGGATCCCAAATGGTATAGAATTGATTTTGTGGGCCCCTAACTTAGGGTGCACCACTACTAGCTCCTCTCCCCTAACGCATGAAGGATCAATCATTTTATAGAGGGGCGGCAAAGGATGATAAGTGGCACGTGCTCGAGAAAATAGGGAATCATCTCTTCTAAGCTCTAATGATATGGAGAATGGACTCTCAAAAAGAACAAAAAGGACAACAATAGGAGTGGCAAATCTCACGCTCAATGGTGTATGAAGCATCAATCAAACATAAAACAAATTTATGAAGGCGGTGGAAAAGTCAAGAAATGGAAAAGTCATTTGGCCCTTAACATTTAGTGTTGTGTCTCAACAATCCCATTATCCAAAATACTAGACTAAGACTAGCAAAAGTTAGGATGAGTGGTGACAGACTTAGGATGGAATCTTCATCTTGAAGGCAATGAAAGAAACGAAATCGTATGGTAGATTATTAAGAAAGGAGGTCTTCACAATTCTATGTTAAGGATCAAAGGTTTCAACCCTATATTCTCAATTGATTTAGCTAAAGAAGAACTGGAAGGAAAAAGAGGAAACAATGAGAGATTTCACAACGGTGGTTTCAAATAGTATAGCTCTTGAAGGACAAAAGAATAAAAACTAAGATATTAGTTTATTCTTCAACGCATGGGAGCACATCCATGGAATTGAAGACGAGGTTCTCAAGTCGTCATTGTCGGCTCCATGGGATGAGGCAAGCAAAGTGAGTATGTAGTACTTGACTCTTGAAGGGAGACACAAGAAGCTATACTCCTATTATTTTTCGATGCTTAACCATATTAGGCATAAAAAAACGATGAGCCTTTATGTTTCCTCATGTCCCTAGAGCCCTCTATTTTAGAGTATCAGGGAGATAAAACCGACTCTATAATCCACAATGCTCTAATCTAATTGCTTTGGTTGGAGACCCAACTAGCAATATCTCACAAGAAATTGAACCCTCACAACCTAAATCAATTATGGAGAAAAAATGAGGAGATTTTTGTGTCGCCTAAGCCTAAAGATGGTAGTAGTGTTTGCCTTAAGGTGGTCACCATTAAATTCCCTGCAAATCCAAAGAAGGTTTTAGAGGATGATAAGCATAATCCTAGATACTCCATTAGGAAAACTAGGGCTCCTCTACCCTTGACAAAAGACATAATCAAGGAGGATGTCAAGTGCTTGAACAATGACAACAGTTTGTAGGAATATTTGCCTATAAATGTGCGGAGACAATTCATCCCCCTTCTCTCGTTGGTCCTTCGCTTTCATTAAGGTGTCGAATTTGAAATTAGGGTAGAGATGATTGATGAAGAGAAGACCACAAACAAGAGAGGAGGAGGGGTAGAAAAGGACATGTGTGAGATATTTATGGAAGTCTCGGCACCTTAAGGAGAACCTAGGCCATGTCAAGGATAAAATGGTGGGGATGGAAGGAACATACCAAGGTGAATGGGAAGTTGGACAAATTGGTAGCTTTGGCAAGGCTATAATTCAAAATTGTGACAACACACTCAAGGTTTTGTGGTAGATTCCGAAAAAAAAGGAAAGAGCTGGAAAAGATAGGTGGTCTAAGTGATAAATCTCATGGAAAAAAAAGCCACAAGGTTGACTAAGGAACCTCAACATAGTTTAGGTGAAATGGAGAAGTATCTCAAAACACTTTGGGAAGAATGAGATGTAGCTATCTACTTGAATGACCTTGTTGGGCAATGTTTTTCTCAATTGTATGAACTTTTTTTTACCTTTTTTTATATTTAGCTATAAGTGGCTCTAGACTTGTGTTAGGACACTTGCATACAAATGACAACTTGTTGACTTGCATTAAGTGTTGGTTGTGATTTTGTTAAATCATAAGGCCCTGATAATAGTGGAGGGATAACAATGGGCCCAAATAACATTTTCCATTTTTAATCGAGTTTTGCAAAGTGTTTAGCACAATTCAGGGCTTCTAAAAAGGGGATCAATTTCTTATTGCTTCTCAAAGCTTCAAACAAGCAAATATAGGCTTTCACAAATTAGGGCGCGAAGAAATTTTCATGGTCAAATCCAATTTTATAAATACTTGAGCCAATTATACTACCTTTTGACCATTTTCACACCCCACAAATTAGCTCAAACTCCACGAAAACGTTAAGCAAGATTTGACAATCTAATTTCCATTTGAGTTATCTTGATTTCAAACCCTTTTTTCCTCGTATTGCCATTTATGACTACATTTAGAACCTCTTAAAATCATGTATCACCCTACAATCTATAATTTTCTAGTCTTTTATAACATTTAAATTATTTCAATCATTTCAGTGATTATGCACTTCCTATGATCTAAATTAATATAGATATCCTGAATACACCTATTTGAAAAATGCTAAGAGATATGAATTTGAAGGACCTTATGTTCTTTGCATACCACATTTATTAATAAATCCATTAGTTTCTTCATGAATTTCCCTCTGACTATTGAATGATGACAAACGGTGTCAATTTAGCTATACCGCTAAGTTGGGCTCAAAAAATATTTCTGGATTTTAAAAACAGAATCCACGCTCCACCGTACAGCCAAGATATGGTTTTTTTATCAACTTCAACCAAAAATAAATAACTTGCAACACTCAACTTCAAGGCCAATCATTAATTGTCAAAATTTTGAATACATTATCCACCGCCACAAACCCCATACCACCATCATATGATGCTTATTAGCATAATTAAATTGTCTTAAATTTCTGCAATTAAGTATGTATTACTGATTTAAATCTTATTAAGCCTAATTATCCAATATGTGCGGTTGGTAAGTTAATATATTTGTATATCAAAAGCCACTTTTCACACCTACAAAATGGAGCTTCCAATGTTGTGAATGAATGTTTTCTAAAATTAAAGCATAACAATGACTCTTGAACTCTTCCATTTGTTTTCAAGTTTTCAATCATATATATAAGTCAATTGGATTTGTTGAATCGTCATAATTTCATGGAATATTGAAAGCATCCTAGGTAGGCAATAATCTCTTCTTTTGAAACATGGGCAGAGAACAGGTTGCGTGCAGGGGAGCAGCAGCAGCAGCAGCTCGAATTATGTCATTGCACATCAGTCTGCCCACTAATAAGTCAAATACTGGTGGTGGTGGTGCAGAGCAATATGGGGATCATGGGTTTGATTTTTGGGGAAATTCCCAAAAGTCAAACAGTAATCCTAACGTTACTGTTAATGCTAATATTCCTCCATCCCCACCAACAAGTGTCGAGCTCCTGTTATCAACTTGAGTTTAGTCCACCGCGATCCTCCTTCCACAAAAAGCAATAGGAAGCATATTCAAGACTTTGGAGTGGTTCCTTATATAAAAAGGGTTCCTGTGTATTCTCCTGTGTTTTTCGACCTCAAATCCTCAGCTGAGACCAGAGAGAGTGGAACGCCCGGATCCAAAGCTGGTTTTGCATACCTCTTTCGAGTCCTGATGTAAATAAAACCAGCTTTGGATCCAGGCATTCCCCTCTCTCTGGTCTCAGGTGAGGATTCGGGGTTGGAATTACAGGAGAATACACAGGAACCCCTTTTATACAAGGCACCGCTCCAAAGTCTTAAATATGCCTCATATTGCTTTCTGTGGAAGGAGGATCGCAGTGGACAGCACTCAAGTTGATAACAGGAGCTCGACACTTCTTGGTGGGGATGGAGGAATATTAGCATTAACACTAATGTTAGGGTTACTGTTTGGCTTTGGGAATTTCCTCAAAATCGAACCTGTGATCCCCATGTTGCTCTGCACCACCACCACCAGTACTTGGCTTACTAGTTGGCACACTGATGTGCAACGACAAGTCTGGAAGGGAGGATGTCCCACCACATTATTTGAGCTGCTGCTGCTGCTCCCTGCATGCAACCTGCTCTCTGCCATATTTCATAGATCACAAGATATACCAAAGCGTTACAACGCTTTTCCAAACTTGGCATAAGTTGAAGAAGGATGGACAAGTATATCCAGCTACTCATAATTTGGTCATATGATCTCAAAATTGAGTATCTTTCATATTTGGCTAGTTTAAGGAAACCATCAATACAATCAGATATTTAAAAACTGTTCATTGAAATACTAGATAAACCATTTGTGAATGCCACTCAATGACTATGATAAAAGAAGGAACAAAATTGTGACAAAGATGAGGATGGCTCTGATATGAAGCCTTCATTATTACTATCTGGAACAGATGTAATCCCATCTATGGATTCTCACATATGTAGTTTTTTGTCTAAATGCTAAAATTTGAAATTGATAGGAGGCCTTCAATAGATTCTCACATATGTAGTCTGTGGTCTATATGCTAAAATTAGAAATTGATACGAGGCCTACAGTATTAGCATCATTATGCAAGATGGATTCTCGCATATGTAACCAATGGCCTATAGGCTAAAATTAGAAATAAATATACCATTACAAAATATTTGAGTGCATTCCCATTTATGTTAGAGCATACTTCAAAAAACTAAAAAAATGTTTGTGATGTTGCCTGTGTCATCCGTAATCAAAAAGCACTTAAGCTATTCACAAATGGTAATTTTCCAACAAAAATGTGTTTATCAGATGATTATTCCAGGCCGAATTCGAAGTGGAAATGCAAATTTAATGAAGAGAAATGCAGTACCTTGGTGCTACTATTGTGAAGTTTAAAGCTAATGTCATGGCCAAAAGCACTGTGTGAAAGCATCTCTTTCACAAATTGCTGTTGGCGACAAATATATTTTCTTGTTACCAATCCTTTGAAATGTCCTATTTGTAACCTTCCTAAGTCTGTTACACATATCTTTTGGAGATACAGTTTTGCTAACAGAATTTCGGCTGCTGTTCATAATCATTTTCATTTTCAAGCTATTTTTTAGCACCAGTTGCCTTAGAAACAAAGCTCTGCTTGGCCTTAATGTTTCTCATAACATGATAGCCAAATCTTTCAGACAGCAGATTATCAGCCCCTCGTGGAAAAAAGATGTTTTGCTAAGTTCAATAAATCGTGTATTCCATTTACGGTTGAAACTCAAAAGATTTACCATATCTGCTGTTTATAGTTGCATGCTCTTTGCAGGGCAATCCAGAAAGATCTTGTTCACAACATGGAACTAACACAGCAAATGGAAAAAGTGGATATAAAATTAGAAAGGTCGAAAAGGAACAAATGATCTTCAAAAATTCAAACTGTCTCGCTTGTTTCTCTTCAGTTGTTAGTTTTGGGCTTGTAATAGTCTTGTATTCAGCTTTTTGTGTGTCTTGCAACGCTTGCTGCTACTGTAACATTAAACTTTTTCAATTTAAAAAAACTTTTGAGGTTATTAGGTCAATGTCAAGCTGTTATTAAATAATTAAGTCGAGCTTGAGCTTTTATTGGGTCCACACGATGTCAGAATTGCATTCAACATGGCACCTACTTGCACGGCACCTGCTTGTATAAGCAAATATGATATGCATGATTTCAGTAGCACTATTTTTTAAAAATGCATTTTGCATTTTTCCAGTAATTAAATATAAATTGAGAAATTTACTAAATTCATACCTAGATATTTTAGTCTTCCTAATATATTGGTTAATACATTAACCACCAAATATGATGTTTATAAATTACATTAACAAGCAAACCTCTATATTTTCCGGAAGAAAATATAGCGTACATAAAACCAGCATTTGTCAACTATCAATCCAACTTCTATCATTTTGAAGGTTCCAATAACAGCTATCCATAGCCTTTTAAAATTCAACATGTTAAAAGCACATCAGACTATAGATACTTAGCACAGCTGTTCTGTAACAAACTGCTGCAATAAGTTGAAAACTAAAAATTCGTCATGACAGAACTCAGTCGGAAAATAGAGAGTTCACAATTTCATAGGCTCCATGTTTGACTGTGATCACAGAGGATGTTAGGTCATTTCCGAACAAAGAACCACCAAATCATCTCTGCCCTTGCAAATTACAACAGATTTACCTATGGCTAACTAAATTCCCTTAAGAGTACAGATAGGACTTTGCCCAAGGAAAGACAATTGGTGCAAAGAACTTGAAAACTTGGGAGTCGAGGATTTGCTGCAAACCAAGATGAGCAACTAAGGAACAAGCACCTATCTGACTTGCTACACTACCTCTTCATATGCAATTTCACTGTGTCGAAAAGTAGCTAAACAATGTAGCAATATTCCATTCAGTAGGCGAAAACATACGGTGAATTATCTATAACAAATTCTTAGATAATGCTATATTTCGGGAACCAAAAAACACAAAATCTTGGGCATGCATCAAAATTATCATAACATACTAAGCTAGGTCTTCCACAGGTAAGCACAGGCATTTCAATCAAATTTTAGTACTGATTCCGTGTTTGAATTAAATTACCCTCCAGTTACACAAGGTTTTTAGCGTACTTCAGATTACATCTTTTGCCAAAATTCACTCTACATTTGTAAAAATTGTTGACCAAATCACAACCTTGCATCCATGCATTTGGATATTAAGAAGCATGATATCATTTCGGGAACCAAAAAACACAAAATCTTGGGCATGCATCTAAATTATCATCACATACTAAGCTAGGTCTTCCACAGGTAAGCACGGGCATTTCAATCAAATTTTAGTACTGATTCCGTGTTTTGAATTAAATTACCCTCCAGTTACACAAGGTTTCTAGCGTACTTCAGATTTCATCTTTTGCCAAAATTCACTCTACATTTGTAAAAATTGTTGACCAAATCACACCCTTGCATCCATGCTTTTGGATATTAAGAAGCATGACACATTCAGTAGCTCTAATAAAAAGCTGCAAGTGTACATCTAAAGAAAGGTTAAGTATGAAACAGTGATTGGAAGAAGAATGCTAAGGCTAGGACTGATGACTGCCATAAAAGATGCCATCCAAAGTTCAAAGACTGACACATGCCATCCAATTCATCATGTGAACTGACACTCTCTTCAGATTCTTAATCAAAATGTTTTGTTAAGCATATGTACACTCATCTGAGGCCCTGAGGCAGACCCAACAAGGGATTAAAAGTCCACCTGCCTAGGTAGTCTTGCAACTTCTATATATTGCTATGGCCAATTAATAAATCAAACAACTTTAAAGTGTCAGTAATTACTCCAGTTCAATTGACCTGGTTGAGATTGCTGGTAACCACCTGTCTGGGAGTTACTACCTCCAGAAGCTCCCCCAATGTCTCTGATTGCTGAAGCAACTGAGGGGAGTTTTGGGCCACCGCTGACTGTGCGGGATGATGATACAACCCAGCGTATGCCGCATGTCCAGACTGTGCGGGTGCAAATGCTACATTCTGTCCTTGTGCTGACAGGCTATAGTATGAACTTGATTGCATGTTAGGAACGTTTTGAGGGGTCCGAAACCAGAAAGCAGAGCCATCCACCTGCATATTAACAGAACATTATGCGTGCAATTAACATATTTCTTCTAATTAATTTGACATACAGTCTTTAGATAAGGACCAGGAAGGGTAAGAACCTGTTGACTGGGAATGTAAAGATTTTGTTCCTTGTTTTCCTCAAAGCCAGATCTATTCCTCCGGTAACTGCAGGACTTGCAGAAAAGCCAGACGGAGATGCAGTATAGCCAGCATACCCAACACGAAAAACTGTTTGTGAAGAATTCCCACTGGCACTCATGGGCTTAAACTGGGACAATGAATACTTGACAGCGGCAGGAGCTGAAGGAAAAGAAGTAACAGAAGGCACGGGATAGTTGCTGCCAGTAGATGGCTGGGGGTATCCCATGTTGCTGGCAAAATTATTTAACGCCGGGGTGAAATGTAGATTGGTGGATAATACTGAGTATGATAGGGTATGTAAGTGGGAGGGAAGGGAGAGATATGTACACCACCAGGTTGAGGAAACAACTGCATTTGCTGATGTGGGAAAGACATGGTACTGGGTGCAATTCCAGCCATTTGTGATCCTTGAGCTGTAAGAGCTGCAGAGGCTACTCCAACAGAGGTTGCAGTCTGCAAAGTCATATGTGAATCAGTATTAAAAGCTTGCAATGAAGTACACTGTTTACAAAACAGGGAGTATTGGGTGAAGGATTCAATCCACACCTCCTGTGATGCTGATACACTTGGACCAGATAATAAAGTAGCATTCCCATTGTACTTGCTCACTGCAGTTGGTCCAACAAATGGAGGGAAGCGAGCATCTCCATCACTGCCAGGTCTGAGAAATGGATTATAAATGCTTGATGAAGGATCATACGTTTGCTGCATCTACAAAGACAACTGTCAATATGCAAAATGTTTGATGTATATGAAGAAAACTACAAAAATTACTATTTACAATCACAATGTGGAAGGGTAGCAGAAAAGCCTTGGATTAACTTTTACCCACAATTTTTACAAGTTGCATTAAGAAACACAGCCCAAAGAAGCAATACTAGTAATAACATGAAAACAAGATTTTCCCACCCATAACATAGGGAGAGATAAAAACAGGTGGCTTAGGGCAATCTTGGGTGAACTCAAAATAAGGGCCAAATGACACCAATTATGAAGTTAGACAAAATTATAGTTATACCTGGGATAACCTTGAAATGATGTTCTTAAGATGATGGCTTAGGGCAATCTTGGGTGAACTCAAAATATTGACTCATTCAAAAACTGAACTTATGATTGTAATGATTAATCGAATTAAAGGATACAATTAATTCAATTTTTAAAATAAAAAATGTGTCCCAAGTTAACAATATGCAAAATATTAACAATAAGTTCTTTTACAAACTTCGAGACGTATAAGGAAAGTTTGCAAAACTGAGAAACAAAACTTGGTAGATAATTAAATTTTGACTGATTATTTCTGTCCTCAAATACGGGTATTCAAACAACACAACCTCTGTTGACCACATAGTTCAAAATATCATTCAATCTTTTTGTTGAATTTAATCCCAACTTGAGGATAAGCCATTCAATAACAACACTTTCAAGGTCAAATGGACATAAAATCTAGGTCAACACCTGACTTCTAGAAGCCATAAAGCTAAAGGGACAATCTCAGGAACAGTTAATTGCCAGAATTAATTGTTCCCCCTCCCAGCATATTTGGCAATATAAAGAACATAAGGTAGAGCAGATTCATTCATACTAATTATAGCTAAGAGTTATACAAAACATATGAACACAGAAAGAAAGGATTCTAAAAAATGCAAATGGAAAGGAGGAAAAAACAACTGAGAGAAACAAATTCCCAAGGCTGCAACTATCACTCCACCACGTGTTTGTGCAACTTGATTATGAACTGTATTATGCAGTTTTTTAAAAACTGCTACATTTATTCAACGTTTTTGGAACAATACTAATTTATCCTTATAAAACTTCCAATGATGCATTTAAGAAGCAAGGAAATGGAGTGAAATACCACAATGCTTGGTTGACGAGAAGCATCATGTGGGCTGGTCAAAGCAGGTTCATATGAAGGATAATGGCTAATCTGAGGCACAAAACCAACACTTGCATAGCTTGGAGCAGTTTTGACAATCGAATACTGAGAGTCCAACTGTACAACTGGATCTTGCTTTGATGGCTCAGTTTGGGAAACTGCATTTTGCAAAATAGAATCTCTAACATTAATACCAGAAGCTAAGTTCTCTACCGTACTGGGAGATGCTTGTTCATGGGATTCTGTCGGAGACTCTGACTCCTGATCCGATGTCCTGAAACAAATGAACAAAATCAGTTACACGAGTATAATGCTTCAATAAATAAATGCAATGCTTGGCCAGAACAAAATTTCTTCCAAGGAAATTACATCAACCTTGAGAATGGTTCTTCATTCGACTCCTCAGTCTTCCCAGATGCCTCGGAAAGGGGCGAAGAACTCTTGTCACCACCACTCTTACCAAACTCCGTGCTAAAAGAAGTCCCAACAAATGCTCCAAAGCTACCAAAACTGAGCCCCATACAAGCAGCTTCGGAGACCTGAAGATGGTCTGGAATGATTAGGTGCTGACCGCTCCGGACATTTAGCCGTTCCAGCTTTTCCTGTAATTTACCAGCTGCATCATCCGAATTAATATAATTTGACAATGGCACCGGTGATCTGTTAGTTTCAGATGAGCTTGTACTTTCAGTACTGGTGTCAATCACTCCGACGCTGGAAGATGCAGCATTCTGGTTAGTTGGCTTACGTTTCCACTCCATATTAGGTCCAATTGCTGTATAGAAAAACCATTATTAACTTAAAAATACAAAACATTTCGCTCATTATAAATTAAAATTTCCTTGCCATGTATTTCTGTAAAGTTTATACCAGTACCATATCGTATTAGAAAATAATTAGCAGCTAGTAAAAACACCAAACTAATTAGTTTTGAGAGACAAAGCAATGAAATTTATCGAAATCATCAACATTCACAGTTAGTGATACACATAATTTGGCACTTACTACATTACTGATAACAGGTAAAGACATGAAATTTTGGTTAAAACTTCTGCTGGTCAAACATTTAGATCTCTTTTCCCAAATAACCAAGCAAAAACTTTTTGACAGGGTATTCAAAATAAGTGCCTAACAATTTGATTCTTTCCTTGAGCTGTTCAGAAAACAATCCTAAACTTCCTGGACATCCAAAGCACAATAGTGGGAAAGATGGGAAATAAAGTAAACACTAGCATGGATCAACTTTCTGCATGTTAGGCTGTCAAATCTACCACTGAGTATCCTCACGTGTTATAGATATATTCACAGACTAATATTCATACACCAGATCCTTCAAAAACATGAGCTACAAGGCAAACTAATCTTTCAATACAGGCTAGCCAGAAAAATAGGCAGCAATGCCCAATAGACAGCAAAGCATCAAGCCTATTTTTTTCCTTCTGGATTCGAGTGAAAATAAATAGCCCTTGTGTATGGTAATCAGGTAAAGGAAGCTCTCTGATAAGCGTAGCAAACCTCCTCCTGAACATGATAGGTCATTTAAGACCATTCACTTGCAAAAATCTGAAGCTGTCTTTCTTGCCACTGACAATAGTAAGAAAGTAAAATATGTAGGTACTCCACCCACCAACCGATGGCAATTTTCCCAATGATGAAAAACGATGAGGTGGTACCATCTAAGATGCCTTCGCCAGACATAATGCAAATTTTCTCAGCTCTATGCTGAGCCAAATAGTCAGAGGTCTACTCCACCTAATAATATTTCATTCTTTGGAGTTTTGCAATTTTGTGCTGGAATATTCCAAGGCTTACAAGACCTGAAAATTTTCAACATCAAAGCTTTAATTACAAATTGCAGCCCAGATATTATCTTTCTTACATTGTATCATCTTTTCCATCAAATGCTCTTTTTAGTTAAAAGAGTTAGGCCAGAAGGATTATTTACATGTGAAATATATGTTAGCTTTGCATGTAGCTTCATGCTTTTGGGATACGGTTATAATTTTACAGAGAACATTTATGGATGATAATGGATATTGATGCATGAGAACTTATATTTCAAGATAAAAGCTTAACTGGCAGGAATTTGTAGGTCTTCAAATTCAGCAGAAAGAAGATAATTTTGGGTTTCCTTTACTCATGACCATCAAGCCTCGTATGAATCTTATCATTTAATGTGCAAATGATTTCAATTAAAGCAAAACTGATAGCGATGAGATCATAATCCAGGAAGTGAAACCTGGGGATCAGATTACAAGGATTGTAGTGGGCACAAATGCAGGCTTTGGCTTGTAGAGATTAATTGGAGCGTCCATTAAAACTCATCACCATGAATTGAAATACTTGTAAGCCGATATCAAACATTACAGCTTGATGAAACATTTTCAGCATGTAGAATATAAACACAAGATTGTGACGCAATTTCCAGTTACTTCATGTGAAATTCACAGACAGCTAACTGTTATCATAATCAATAGTTCTACGGAAGGGTACAGAGAACCACAGATCACATGCAAAATATGCATTTCATTTCAAGTGTTCAATAACAAATGCAAAAGAGCCACATCAACATGTAGAACATATATTCCTAAATAATGTTTGCATGTTCATCATGACACATGCACTTATTCACATTGATGATTCGTCATGGGAATACAATGTAAATTGTTCATGTTGAACACAAAATCAAGCAAAGCACAGGTAATATACCATCAAAATCAATTACAAGAAATAGTCAATTATATACAACAAAAGCACGAGCACAATTAAAGTGGTTTTGCCAGAAATAGATGAGCATTGCCAAGCAGATTAACACCCCTGATAGACCAAAATGACATATAATGACCTTACTTTTCATAATTTCGATGCCCTAACAAAGTGCCGAATGACAAATATACCTTTCTGAGGACCGAAAGTTTGTTGCTGAGGCCTGCTACTGTATTGCTTCCCCAAATTTACCGGATTGTTAGCAGGTACCCCAGACGTAGCGGAAATACTTGCCTGGGACTTTGGTTCAAAAATGCGATCGGCCTCTGATGTTATGGACTTGCTTGCATGATGATCACTAGGTGAAGGATTTAATACAGCTGAATTCAATTTATTGTTCCCTGATGATTTAACATCTGAATTGGCTACATCATAATGGCTGGACTGAATTGACTGCAATGGTTCTGAGATGTTCGAGGATGAAGAAAGAGCTGGCTGGGCATCTGCTACCCGCGGAGCCCCCACAGTTCCACTTCCAACTACACGTCTAATTGCTCCAACAAAACCTTGTGCACGTACATCATGGGATGGCACATATACAGGATCGGGCAATGAGGACCCAACTCCTGAAGCAGAAATCGGTGTCAGCGCAATGGTCTGTTGAAATTTGGGTGCTTGCGGTCCTTGCACTAATGAAGTTTGAGCCACTGGCATGATTTCTGGTTGGGCTAGCAACTGTGACGTGCTACTTACTTTCACAATATCAGCCATAGTGTTATGTCCTAGTGCAGCACTCTGATCTAGCAACTGTGACGTGCTACTTACTTTCACAATATCAGCCATAGTGTTATGTCCTAGTGCAGCACTCTGATCTTCCTTTGATGTACAGGGTGAATGAGTGCCAGCTAAACTTCCATCCATGCCAGTCGGAGTTCCATTGGCAGATACAGACAAAGAACTGAAATAAATTATGCCAAAGCTTAGAGTGTTGATATTTGAAAAATAATACATATACAAACTGACATTTGAAAAATAAAACATCTCCAACCTGCAATTGAGAAGTGAAACAAGTCAATCACATTAAGGAAAAGATTTCAGGAACAGAAAATTGTATTTGCAGTCATGTATAGTTTTAGATGCATATTTTGCTCCTGATAGTATCCTTCAATATATGCAAGAAAGAGCGAATAATTGTTTGCCAATTTCAAAATTGACATGAGAGCCTTTGAGCAATTTTCTCTAAAACCTATTTGTGGAGGCATTAGATTAAAGATTCAAGCCAGCTTTTGCTCAATTTGATGCAATATGTCCGACAAAACCAAAAAAGTAAAAGAAAAATAAATTTAATTTTTCGTGTTAACAAATTTCATGACAAAGTTCTTCAACGTGTTACACAGCTCACTTTATTTTTCTTCCATTGGAATTTGGCATATTGGATTGGCAGAAATCCAATATGCCAAAGAGATAGATCAATATTTCACTACACCAGCAAACAGTTGCTTTAAACAAGATTTATCACTCCAACATATAACAAATGATGTAGGATACTCTGAAAAGGCCCAAAAAAACATTTCATGTGCTTTTAACACATTTTAAGCCCATTCATCTTATTTCTCACATTTTGGGTCCCTAGAGAACTTTCAACGATGCTTATGTCTTCAATTGAATGGTTATAACCATTCACTTTGAGACTAGGATTAAAAAGTGCCGAGATGGACATTAAAGCAGATTTCAAAAATAGTGTAATAAGAATTGAGCCAAGTTAGTTGCAACTAAATATCCAGAACCAACACAATTAAATTTAGATAACTTTTCTTACCGCATTTTCCATTATCATTGTGAGATAGCTTTTATTATTTGTGCCTTACTTAACTAATGTGAACAATTATGTGTGGTACAGGTCAATAATAAAGACTGAAAGAACCTAAGAACAGGAAGGGGGTGACCTGGAAAGATGATAAGAATTTGCAAACCATGTTGTTTGACAAGGTTACACCAAGATTCTGAAGGCACAAGTTATTATTCCTCGTGTGAAGAAGGCAAAGTTAGTGATACCAATACATAAAAATGCTATTCTGGAATTCAAAGGCATGCATAAGAGACCAACATTTACAAAAGAAAGGCAATCAGGAATCAAGTTCACCTGATTAAAATTCTAAAACAAAGACTAGAGAATGAACACAACTTTCTATATGTTACTAAAGCCAGATGGCATTTTCTAAAAACAAAACTTGTTTATTACAACAAATGATTGGGTTGAAGCTCTCTAGGCAAAGTTAGTGGTACCAATAAATAAGCATGCTATTCTGGAATCAAAGCCATGCATAACAGACCGACATTTACAAAAGAAAGGCAATTAGGAATCAAGCTCACCTGCTTACACTTTTAAAACAAATACTAGAGAATGAACACAGCTTTCAATATGCTACTAACGCCACATGGTATTTTCTAAAAACAAAACCTGTTTATTAAAAAAAAAGATTGGGTTGAAGCTCTGTACTCAAAGTTAGTGGTACCAATAAATAAAGATGTTATTCTGGAATTCAAAGCCATGCATAACACACTGACATTTACAAAAGAAAGGCAAATAGGAAATCAAGCTCACCTGATTAAAATTATAAAACAAAGACTACAGAATGAACACACTTTCTATATGCTACTAAAGCCAGACGGTATTTTCTGAAAAAAGCCTGTTTATTAAAAAAAAAAGATTGGGTTGAGGTTATCTACCTTGTTCCTGAAGCACATGTCTTAGCTTGCACATTTTGACTTGCGTAAGATGGCACAGTTGGATTGGCATTCTTGTTTGTCATATTATAAGTACCATTTTCTCTTGCATTTGAGCTCTTACCTCCTTCAGTATCTGGATACAAAAGTCCATAACATCAATAAGGTTTGAATCTAATAATATTCAGTACTCAAAACAAAGCATTAAAAGACATTTATAAGAAACAATAATATGTTAGACTAGTTGTCCTTACATGCTTGTTTTGTTTAATAGTAATACTTATCAAATTAGACAAGTTGTCCTTTCTTGCTTGTTTTGGTTAATATTTATCAAATTAATTAGACTGTTTCCTTTGCATGGAATCCAGTTTCAAGAGGGCATCTTGCTTGTACAATAGAGACATTCTATGCAATTATCCTAGAAGCTGGGATGAGGAAAAATCAGCTATAATGTCTAAAAGCTAATATACCGATTGGCACCCTGCAGGCATAAAAACAGGTACGGTATATCCAGAATATGTCTTGGACGGTCTGGATACAGCTGGCTACATCCAGGCATATCCAGACCATCTGCGATGTATCCTGAGCATATCCATCTCAAAAACAAGTTTGATTTTTTCCTGCTTTAGGCCAAAAACCTAAAACTCAAGACTGGAGTGACCAGATCGAACATCTGAAAAATGTCTGCATTTAAGTCAAGTCTGCTATCATGGCTCTGCAAAAATCCATGGGCCTCCTGTCGTGGTTCTGCAAAAAGTCGCACATCTACTGAACAGTGAGCCCGCTGAACGGTGGGTTTGCTAAACGGCAAGGTTTGCATTTTGCGGGAGGGGCATGATGCAACAGCACCACAGTCACTCACCCTTTAAAGTTTGCAACAGTATTGTTCCTTCTGTCCATGCTACAATTTAGAATCTTAAGACTTTAGCTTATGTTGAAAATTATAATTAATTCTTTTTTTCCTTTACATTTAAAATATTGTAGTTAGTAATTAGTATTTAGTATTTTGTAGTTAGTTAATGTCTAGTTTAAGTTGCTCTGTAGTTTGTATTGTTAAAATATAGCACATTATATAGCATGTAAAACAGTTATGTAGTTGCTCGGTTGGTAACTGTATAACCACCTCTCTCATCAATAAATACACTCTGCCTGTTCGTCATTTAGACAGTGCAGTTTGCCTTCTGTCTTCTTTCTTCTCTTTTGCATATTCTAACATTGGTATCAGAGCGTTAAGGGTTGTAGTTCGAGGAAGCCGTCAAGAGGCACGAACAGCAAACTCGAGGAAGCCCTAACAAGGCACGAGTTTGGAAAAACGCCAAGGAAATCGTGGAAATCGCGGGCAGCGCGGGACGAGGGCAACGCGGGTCGCAGATGCAAAAATCGTGGCCATTTTCACCAGTTGAAAGCAAAACGTGAAGCCTGAATCGTGGAAATCGCAGACGAGGGAAGCGTGGGACAGGCGCGCGGGACAGAATACACAGACGCGGACAGACGCGGGACAGACGCGGGGGACAGACGCGGGACAGTCGAGGGCATCACCAGCAAGCGCGGCAAAATCGTGGACGGCAGGATCACAAACCTGCAGAAACGTGGGTTTAGCGCTGCAAAATCGTGGACGTTTGTGAAAGGAAAGCAAACGGCAAACCAGCAACCTGCAAAAATCGTGGAGGAAGAATAGGACAGTTTGAAAGCAATCTCACAGTCGCCAGAAGGAAAAACGTGAGGGCAGCGAAGACAACTCGTCGTTCAAAGGTGAAGGCACAAGCAAAGTCGTGAGGGAAGGTTAATATTATTTGGGCAGAATAATATTATTTCCAGCAACAAAGGTATTCATTCTATTTGCTGAAGAAATTAAAATAAATATATTTGCTGAACAAAAAAAAAAAAAAAAAAAAAAGGTATTTTATTAAGTGTGAGGCAAAATTATTATTTTATTATTCTCCGTTACTTTGGAATAATAAAATGGCAAATATATCACACTTGACCTTGCCGGAGACACAAAAATTAACGGGCACGAATTTCAATGTTTGGAGTCATAAAATTTTAACGGTTGCGGAGTTTCGTGATTGTGATAAAATAATCAAGGGTGATGAAAGTCGACCAGCAACGAACTTCGAGGATTATGACAAACGTCATAAGGAAGCGTTATTGCTTCTCAAGTTATCGGTGTCGGATGATTTGATAC
This sequence comes from Taxus wallichiana var. yunnanensis, assembly GCA_018340775.1. Taxonomy (NCBI): domain Eukaryota; kingdom Viridiplantae; phylum Streptophyta; class Pinopsida; order Cupressales; family Taxaceae; genus Taxus; species Taxus wallichiana. Next base: position 850,836,044 of record CM031239.1, read on the forward strand.
CGGAAGTGCGGAATGCCACTGTGGCAAGCACGTTGTGGACCAGTCTGAGGGATAAATATCAGACGTCAGAGAAGAGTCGGGTTTTATACCTGAAAAATATGCTCTTTTCCGTAAAGTTACAAGAAGGTGGATCGCTGTCTGAGCACCTACTTCGGATGAAAGACCTCCGAGACCAGTTATCTTCCATCAATAAAAAGGTGGATGACGATGATATGGTGGCTCTGGTTTTGAACAGCTTACCTTCTTCGTATGAGTCATTTGTGGAGGCACTCCATTTAATGGCTGAAAGTCAAACACTCACGTTTGACAAGGTGAGTTCCTACCTGTTGCAAAAGGAACGGAGACAACTTCAGGCAGAATCTAATTGTGACCATTCAGAGAGTGCTCTTGTCACTCAGTCAAAGGGAAAGTGGAAACGTCACTCTGGTGAATCTTCCACTCGGTATCAGGTCACATGTTATTACTGTCACAAGGTTGGGCACCTCAAGAGGGATTGCCGGAAGCGGATGTATGATCTTTCGAAGCAGAACAAAAAGCCATGTAATGAGGAACATGTGGCAGCAGTTGCAGAAGAACGGGATTCGGATGACGAGTATGCTCTTTACTGTCTTACGACATCATGCTCAAATGATAGTGGTACCAGTTGCTGGATTATTGACTCTGGTGCGTCTGCACACTTTTCATGTCGTAGGGACTGGTATGTTTCATTTACTGCAAATATTTGTTTTGAATCAGTAGTACTAGCTGATGGAGAATCGCTTGCAGTAGAAGGGATAGGAGATATATGCATTGTATTGAATAATGCTCATAAATTGTTGGTACGGAATGTTAGATATGTACCTTCTTTACAAAAGAATCTTCTATCTATTCATCAATTGACTGAAAATCCCAATATTTCTGTGGATTTCTGTGGAAAGAAGTGTGTTGTCTCTGATGTGAAACAGAGACGGATAATTGCCCTTGGTATTGGGGTAGGTGGTCAGTATCGGCTTGTTGATCCGGCTGCGATCAACATGAATGCACGTGTGGAGGACAGCTCCACCATTCAGGATGTGCAGGAGGCTATAATGCCTCGGGAGGAAGCCATTCCTCACAAATCTGTTGACTTGGATACAATCAACCTATATGCACCTATTGTGGAGGGAATATCCACTATATCGGGTGTACGGGAGGCGGACATGCCTTGGGAGGATGGATTTCCTCATTCTGAAGAACAATTTGTTGTGGACGGAGACTCCACTATTCCAGATGCATTGATGGTGCATGGTGAGATGGCATGCCCAGCCACTCACTCAGAGGTTCTTGCTCGAAGGACAATAGAGCATGAACAGTTTGCTCATTGTGTTGTGAAGGATCTTTCCCAACAGAGGGGGATAGATGAGCAAATAGATAAGACGGAGATGGTTATTTCTCCTGTTGAGACGGAGACCACTGCTGAGACGGAGATGGTTATTTCTCCTACTATTGAGGAGTTGGTTCTAACTCCTGCACAGATGGTCACATTCCTCTTCTTGAAAAAGTCGGATGAGCACTACATGGTGGTGCAAGGACGTGATCGAGGTGACTTCGATTACAGGATAATTGAGTCTTTGTACAGACTCCTACAGGCTACACAAGCCTGGAATAGATTTTTTAATCCACATCTTCGAGGTTCTGATTTCAGCACTCTGGAGATGGGGCTGACACTCTCAGCCATTGGTGATTCATCACTGGTCAATGAATCACAAAACAGAGAACCAGTGGACCACTTGCCATATCTTTTGTTCATGGGACCAGATTTTTGTGTTGTGGTTCGTCTTCATTCGACAACTGCATCACAGTTAAGGACTGCTGATTTTAAAGTACAACTTATGGCACAGTCTGTAGATGTAATGACTAAACATATGGGCTTTAGGATATTTGTAAAATTTCGGGACAAACTTTGTCTTGTTTCCGGTTTAGTCATTAAGAGGGGGTGTTAAAATATAGCACATTATATAGCATGTAAAACAGTTATGTAGTTGCTCGGTTGGTAACTGTATAACCACCTCTCTCATCAATAAATACACTCTGCCTGTTCGTCATTTAGACAGTGCAGTTTGCCTTCTGTCTTCTTTCTTCTCTTTGCATATTCTAACATGTATTTAGTATTTAATTTTTAGCTGGTATGTAGTTATCAAACATCTGGAAAATGCCTGCATTTAAGTCAAGCCTGCTGTCGTGGGTTTGCAAATAGTCACACATCTGCTGAACAGTGGGTCTGCTGAAAGGTGAGGTTTGCACTCTGCAGTGGAAGGGACGTGATGCAGCAGCAACAGATTTGTCCCTTCTCTCCACGCTGTATTTTAGAATCTTAAGACTTTAGCTTATGGTTAAAATTATTTATCTTTTCTTTAGTTTTAACTTTTACATTTAATATTTGTAGTTAGTAATTAGTATTTAGTTAATGTCTAGTTTAAGTTAGTCTGTAGTTTGTCGTTAGTATTTAATTTTTAGTTGGTATGTAGTTAGTATTTAAATTTTTTATTTAGCTTAGTAAATATGTAGTTTATTAATTAACAAGAAGTTAATAGTTACAGTATTTAGTAATTTTAATTTAAGTTCTTGTTTAGTTAGTACGTTAGCAAATAGTCGGCATTTACATCAATCAAATGGGAGCTTCAAGTTAATGTGCTTCTAATGAGCCACATCACAATGTTGATGATGATGCTCTTGATGAAGAGCAATATGATGACCATTAATTTTGATGTAATAATTATATTTTTATTTACTCTATATCATAACATTTGTGACTTGTCATTTGGAATTCAGTTGGCATTATATAAATTATCAGTAGTGTTTTTATTTATTTTGTTTTTTTATATGCAAAAAGTGTGGTTAATTCCTTTTTATTAGGCTAGAATTTATAGATTTTTTTATTTTTATTTTATTTTTGTGCAGCTGTATACAAGCCGTATCTGGGGCCAAAACAATCACCATATCAGATTCTTTGTATCTGTAACGTCGCATCCGAAATGTATCAGCAATTAGCTGAAATGCTTTTCAAGAGAATGTGACAATTTAAAAACATAGATAGATGCCTTAAATCAAAGGCTTGGGCACAGTATATATGCTGGCTTCCATGCACAATTTTCAGAAGATCAAAAGGCACAAACATGAAAAGAGATGAGGTGAAGAGAGAGCAATATGAAGAAAAAGTAGCAAAGTACTAAAGACTTTTTCTATATCAAACATTTAGCCATGCAAGCATGAAGCTTTCAAATACAAACCCAAGAACAATAAACATATTGACTGATACCTAATTCGCAATGTAGCTAATTTCATGTTACTTGCTCAAACCAACTTCTTAAACTCCCTTTTGGCCGTTGGCTATGTAAGTAGCCATTGAATCACAAGTAACTATTGACAAACCTAAGAACAAAATGTTAAATTATTGGTGACGAACCATCAGGTACATCATGCTTAACATCATTAGGCATTTTAATTTTAAATCAATGCAGTGTACACCAAAAACATGATGTGAAATTTCTACTTGTGGAAGTCTTAGATCCAAAGTCCTTTAGCATTGTTTGTCCACAAAATAGAGTACAGAAAATATTTAAATACATATTCCTCATCATATACATTATTAAACAACAGTTTTAAACTGTGATATTATAACAAAAAAAGGCTGTTAGCAAATAACATGAGCATACCATTCAAAACAGGCCGATAGCTCCCCTACCAGCTCCACGACTTACTATTGAGCCTCCCCTTGCACCACGACTTTGATTTCCTGATCTTGCTCTGGCATCAACTGAGTTTTGAATGGTTGTATTCTGTGGTAACCACATGCAGAAAAGGGATATCATAATTTTGGCAGATAATAGCTCACAGACCAGTTCATGATAAGAAAAATATGATCAAAATTTTCCTTGCATGATTGTTCTCAAATGCAACATCTTGAATTCAATCAAAATATAAAAGGAAGGCAACCAAAAATAAATTTACTAACCCTGTAAGAATGGTTAGACTCGCACAATTCAGAAAACAAAAACTCATCCCAAAAATATAATTGATTACTTCAGTGGGTTTCCTAAACAGGCTAAACCTGATCGCGTTCACAAGAACATCCAGTAATGTAGCCAGGGTCAATGTTCTACCCTAAAATTTAAAGCAAGACTGGTATTTCACAACAAGTAGTCTTCTTATGCTTCTCCGAACACCAGTAGAGGAGGATAAAAATCTCCCTTACAAAGAAATTATGGAGAAGCAAAACCAGATTTTTCAAACCAATAACAAGGAAAAACACCTGCTTGTCTCAATCACTTTGAAATCAAATAACTCACTTGAAACTTGATCGTGAATGGTGCCAATTAGAAGTGCATGATTTCTATATGCAAATCCGTAAACCCACTGCTACATCTCACATCCTACTGATGCAGAATGTTAGACCTCTGACAACATGTGATTCATTGTATAACTTACTATATTCAGCTAAACAGCAATGACAACACAAAGAACAATCATTAAATTGGAATGCAAACACAAATATCTTGTTTGTGACCAAATACTTCCATATCAAGTCACCTAATCATCTTGAAAGTCAGAAGTCGCATGTCCCAGAGATCCTTATTGGATTGGCATTACCAGCATGGTGCCATCAATATCATCAAGTAGCAACACTACATCATCCAACATTTGGTATCATATATTCTTCCAGCCCCACGTCACCTCCAGCTTAGTCTATTATCAAAACACCTTGCCAACACAGGCATTTAATCATTTAAACACACATAGGGTACACAGTGAGCATGGAAGAGATTATACAGGCTCCACACTGGTGATAACTTGCAGAGCTTTCAGTAGAAACCAACATAGGTTCTATTTATTATATGTGAAACAACTGGACACATCCCCAACATACCCCACATAGAAAACAGGAATCCCAAGAAATGTCACTTGGCATCCCCAACATAAGGAAGACAACGAGGATATGAACCGGTCTCATCTACATCTCAACTGTGTCCCACAATGTTTGGGAGGCATCTTCTAGTCCACAGAGGGCAGGTAAATGTGCCCTGAGGAGTCACCAAAATTAGCAAATTCTTATGCCTCCAAACATTAGAAAGCAAAATTAGAATCTCTCGTATTTCTTACATGACAAAATCCAATAATTGTTCTTATAGTAACTATATTTTCTCTCTAATCCTCTCCCCCAACAGCCATAGAAAATAGGAAGCATATCTAGACATCCCCAAAACTAATCATGCTCCCCCATCCCTGAAACTTGGTGGAACGTTGCTAAGATTTGTGGCATGCAGTTTTCACCAATTTAAGCATGGCACATGCAAGCCCGGGTGATTTTGAAGAAAAAGGCAGCCACTTCTTCATGGAAACCTATCCAGCACAGTTGCATATTTCCACATCCAGTCAACAAATCATCCTCGTGGTTCAAATACACATTTTCCCAAGGTCGCAGTCACTACTGGGTTCATGCCACTAACTCGGTACCATCAACAATATCAAGTAAGAACACTGCTTCGCCTAGCACTAGGTACCATCTATTCTTCTGGCTCCACATGTCAGCTCTGGCTTAGTTTGTTATCAAAACATCTTTGCCAACAAAGGCATTTAGTTGCTTAAATTCACATAAAGAGAGCACAGCAAAGGTTATGCAGGTTGCACACTAATTATAAGCTGCTATGCTTTCACTAAAAACCAGCACAACTTCCATTTACCATATGTGAAACACAGATAAATAACCCACAATGACATCTGAATGCCCAAGAAATCTCAGTTGGCATCCCTAAGATGGGGAGACAACAAGGCTACATAATTGTAACATCTGCACCTGCAAGCATCTCCCACAGATGTTTGGGAGGCCTCTCTTGTTCTATAGGTGCAGCTGGATGTACCCTCAGGAACTACCAAAAACATTAGAAAACAAAATCAGAATTCATATTTCTTAGATAGCAAAATTTAATAACTTTCTGACAGTGCCTATATTTATTTTTACATTCCTCCTCCCTGACATCCATTGCACTTGAGATGTCTCTAGACATCCCTGAAACTCATCATGTTCCCTCATCCCTGAACAATGCTTAAATTCGTGGCATGCAGTTTAGACCTTTGAGTGAGCATAACACATGCAAAGCTCAGATGATTTTGAAGAAAAGGCAATCCCTTGTTCAAGGCAATTTATTGACAGCAGATTTTTGCTCGGACGAAAGAAACTAAAATAAAAATAAAAGGACGCTACATACAATCCTAAGATTATATTTAATATGCAGAGAAATTTTTAAACAAGAAAAGAATATACAACGCTCAAAATTGTTTTGCCATCAATGAATTAAGCATCCCAACTGTTGTATAGTCCAACTGGCACCACTCAGATGCTGAAGAGAAAGCTTAGAATTTGATCAGAACTGAAGCAAACCACGCATCTCCTGTTGGAAATGTGTTGTATGCTTTGCATGATTTACACAAGAGTTGCATGCATATGGATACGGATACAGATACGGATATGGTTTCAAATATGGATGACTAATTTTTAACACCCCCTAATATGGATAGGGTTGGATATGACGTAATATATACTATTTAAAATATCATAATAGTCTAGATTTTAAATTGAGAATATATTAATAATAATTATCAATTTCAAATTATAAATAAACTTATACATTAGATTAAATTTACACATTCCCACAGCCCACGGGAAGTTAGGGAGCTTGGTATTCAATGGATTAACAGAAATTGTAGGTTGTGTATGCCAGCGAAAAATTAGACAAAATGAAAGAAAAGAAGTAGAGTAGGCTAAAAGAAACAAATCAAAAAATTGCATGTTGATCAAAGCCTATGTGGAAACTTGAAATAAAAGAGCAAATCAACACTTTCACCTCCACGTCCTCAATTGTTGTTCGTAAAAAGCATTATAGAAGATCATTTCCAATTTTTAGCATCCTTTTAGCCTTTTGAAGGGTTTTTTTGTTTAATTTTTTAGACTTTTAAATCAGATGAGGCTATAGTTGTCTTGCCTATACCATATCCGGTTGTATCTAATACGCCACAATTACATGTTTGTATTTGGGTACTGATGGGTACAGTATCCGAGTCGTATCTGAGATGTGCCCAAGCCATATTTGTATCCGGCACACAGATACGTGCATCCTAGCAGTAGGGGTGGGTGGCATATCTGGTAACCACCCTTATTGACTGTAAAGTGTAAACCCTGCCAAGGATGGTGGGGTCCAAGGCATCGCACCGGCTGGGTGGTATGGGGGCTGGAGTCCCCGAGAAAATATTTTTGGGTCATTTTGAGTCCATATGGGTTGTTTAAGCCCATTGTTTGTGACCCATGGTTGTATACCCACAATATTATATGGGTGGTTTCTCAGCCCATGCTTTTATACCAAGTAGTCGGTTAGGGTGCAATTTGGGTGCGGGTATAAAGTACCCGATACACGGGTATGGCAATTTTTTTGCCTTGGTTACATCTTGGGTATGTACATTACAAATAATATTTTTAAAATAAATAATATAGAAATTATAGCCTAATAAATCAAAAATTAGAGACATTAACCATATAGTATGCATATAAAAAACAAAATAACCACAAAAATGAAAATATTATCCGAATGCCAAATGTCATAATAATCAAATATCTCAAATGTCATGTGCTGATCATAATTAATTACATCAAAATTAATATTCATAGTCATCTTGCTCTTCATCAAGAGCATCAATATCAACATCATGTGGTGCACTAGAACCCACAAGTAAAAAAATTAAAATAACCACAAAAATGAAAATATTATCCGAATGTCAAATATCATAATAATCAAATATCTCAAATGTCATGTGTGCTAATCATAATTAATTACATCAAAATTAATATTCATAGTCATCTTGCTCTTCATCAAGAGCATCAATATCAACATCATGTGGTGCACTAGAACCACAAGGACTACCACTCCCACTAGCTCCACCACTCCTGCCAACTATACTATGCCTCCCAAGAGAGTCAATGTCAAACAATGAGTGGTGTGAAAGGGAAGAATTCAGGTCAACATCCTTGGGATAGTTTTTGCATTTGTGTTTTGCTTGTCTTTTGTGGTCTTTTATCTTTGTTTTTGTGTTTGAGTTACTTTTTAGGGTAAGAATTAGTTTTTTTATTATATTTTTGTGTGTCTTTATGTTGACATTTGATTGAAAAACAAAAACAAAAAATAATCAAAACTCATTTTCAACTGTGGGTAACCCTTGGGTAAGTCGAGGGTACGCCCTGGACGTACAGGTACGGTCGGATACATCTGCAGACGTATTCCGGGCATACCCGTACATCCAGGACATACCCTAGATCTACCCAAGGGGTACCGTATTATACCACGTCCCAGGTATGTACCCGGGTTGGGTTCAAGGCTGGGGGAACAAACCAGCTTATTAGGTTTTATACCCACTATATTGCAATACTGCTTAGCAGCAATGTGATTATAAATACTCGCACACAGATTAAACAGACAACAGAGAACTACTTCACCGTACTGTGAACGGTTGAGTTAATACAAGGAGTGAGTGCTATTTTTCTGGGGTTTTCCCAAAATGGTTTCTCAAGTTAAAAATCTTGTGTATATCGTGACTCTATCTGCTATATTTTAAGATTCTGTTAGCATTAAATTTCCTGCATATGTTTATCAGTACTGTTTTCTCTTCATCCGAGTATCAAGTGGATTCATTGAAAAGTACTAGATTCAGGGATGTATCAAGACGTCCATAAAACCTTCAAGCAATTCCACAATGAATAAAGCGTCTTTTCCCTTCTATTCCTCCTGTATTTGAAAAGATCACCAAGGTATGTAACAATCCTGGCTCTTCTAGGATCTACGCCAAGATTATGCAGTTCAGGCAAACATTGTGGAAATATATCCTCGGTCATCTTATGCAAAGACTACTGTAATTATACCCTTAGCTAATGTAGTCTCACTGGCTAACATAGTTTATCTTTCAAAGAACCCTTATAGCTATATATAATTTTATAGGTAGAACACTAAAAGCTAGACTGCCGGAAACGCCAAGTACCCCCCCGTACCAGGCCTGATACGTACCAGGTACAGGTACAGGTATGCTCTGGGTACGCTGTGGGTACGTACCCACAGCGTACCCACATGGTTTTTTTAAGTGCAAAAAATAAATAAAACTTGAGGGCTTTGACTGGAATTGAACCTTGGAAAGTTTGTGTGAGATTCAATATTGCCAATAGGCTCTGAAGGGTCAAGAGAGATGAAAAGGACTTCATTTGGTTGACTTACTATTTGGGTGTTTTCTTGTTGCTCCTCATGGGTCCTTTATTCTTCAGTCAATTTGGAAGGCATGGGAACAAGTGAAGCACTTGGTGGTTGGGCAGCCTATCTTCTCTTCCTTTGACACTAGGTGCCAAGCCTACAAATCAATTTTGTTGAATCTGAAATATAATGACAAGATCCTTACCTTGACAAGAGGCTGCTCTGCCCTTTTTTGGTTTGAGAAGGGAATTAAAAATATTTCATGACTTGTACAAATTTGGGAAGTGGATGGAATGGACAGACCTTAAAGCTTTCTATAAGCTTCCTCAATCTTAGTTCAGAATGTATACAATGCTCAGAAATGCTTTCACAGCTCCCTCTACTGGACTAATTATGGAGGATGAGAATGAATTTTGGTATACTGTGAGGTGGCTCAAAGGGCCCCTTCTCCAAGAGGCTACCTCCAAACAACTCTATGAAAAGATTTCCTTCTCCCCAAACCTTTCCCTGGGCCTTAACAATAAATGGAATGTTTGTGAGCCCATTAGTGGATGGACTCATAGATTTTAATGTTGGGTGGTCTTCTTGTATTCAGTCAAAGAAATCTTGCATTAGATGGATTCTGATTCATAATAAGCTTGCTGTTGGCTTCTAATATTTTATAGGTTGCTGAGACTATAAGCAGCTTGTTTTCTTTAAATTTATATATATATATATATATTTATATTTTTACTTTTTAAAAATATATTGTACAAACGTACCCACAGCGTACCATACCCGAGGTTTTTAAAAATTTGCTGTTTCAGCATACCATACCCATACCCGTACCAAAACAGTATAGCTAAAAAGCATTTTGAAGTAAGTTGTAGGAATTTTGAGATTCATCAAATTGATGCAATATCACAGTAAGTTTATGTATCTGTAATCAAATTCTAGGTTTTTTATTATTTCATATTGTTCTTCTGTGGATGTTTTGCAAATTTAGTCCGTAAACTAAGATATTTTCATTTACAGTTACATGCTTGTATAATGAAAACCTGAAATTAGAACATGGAACTTTGCCAGGTTTGTATCTGTTTTCGAAAAATATATAGGGTTTAGCCTCCTTTCCATACAATTTACAAGCACATCAACTTTAAGATTGATCAGTTTCAAGAGCTCTTGCATCCAAATCTTTGGCACAAATTTGTAGTCAAACCCTAATGACCACGCACCACATGCCTTTGAAGGCCATGTCTTACTCAATGCACTGTAACAAAAAAAATCTCATTGGCACACTGAAAATGAATTCTCTTCAAGGAACTTCTGCCAGATGTGTTTCTATCTATCCTTTGCTGTTAGCATATTTTTTTAATTCATTGGTTGCTACAAATATGATCCAGCGTTACATGGGGACACATCCCCTCGATTTTCGTGACATCCTGCACGTCCCAAACATTTTGGGGACTTGGAGGAAACATACCCAATGTTTTTTTATTTTAATTTTAACAAAATTCTGATGCTTTTCTGATACTGAATACATTGAATTTTAATCTCGAGTACCCTAAAACACATTGAATACAATTTAAACCCCTAATTTTCAGTGAATAAAGTCAAAATATTTTTTATATATTTTTTAATAGCCGTCCCCAAATTATGGGGAAAAAAATTGTCCAGGAAATTCTGTCCCTCCATCCTGCTGTCCTCCTGTTCCGGAGACTTAGGTAACTATGCAAATATCTCTGAATTCTGGGCCCTTGAGGCCATTTGCTAAGAGATTCATTTTGCTGCTCCCAAAGTATTCCCTATGGTAAAGTTCCTGTCAAAGACACACACTAGCATGCAGGAGTCTTGATTTTCTACTGAACTGAATAAGACAGGCAGACCTTGAACTATTTCAATTATAACCCCTAATACAGTGAGTGCTGTTTTTCTGAGTTTTTTTCCCAAAAAGGTTTCTCAGGTTAAATCTTTTGTTTATATTATAAGTGTGCCATTATTTATGTCTGCTATCTTTTAAGATCCTGTTAGCATTGCTTCTGCTGCATAGGTTTATGAGTTTTGCATTTGTCTTCATCAAACCATCAAGTGGAGATACTCATAAGTACTGGATACAGGGAGGTACCAACAAGTCCACAAAACCTTCATGCCATTCCACTATGAATAAAGCATCTCCTTATCGCTTCTATTCCTCTTGTACCTGGTAACATCAGTAAGACAGGCAACAATCCTAGCTCTTCTGGGATCAATGGCAAGATTAAGCAGTTTAGGCAGCATTATGGGAACATATCCTTGGTCATCTTATGCAAATTCTACAGTAATTATACCCTTAGATAACATAGTTTATGATTATCTTTCAAAGCACCCTCTTGAAGCTCTCTAATTTTTTCAATAGAATAAAAAAGCATTTTGAAATAAGTTCTATCAATTTTGAGATCCGTGCAGTTGATGCCATATAACAGGATGTGTTGTGTATTTGTCATCAAAGTTTTGGTTTACAGTTCTTTCTTTGTTCCATACTGCAGATATTAATTTATATTGTTCTTCTGTGGATATTTTAATTTAAAAGATTTAGTAACTTGAGATATGCTCATTTATGATTGCATATTGGTATAAAGAGAGCCTGATATTTCGTTTTACAGTGGAGAATATAACTCTGCGCAACATTGGCATTTCAACATATGTTGGTTTCCATCTCTCATCTCGCATTCTTGCAAATACTTCTCTCAACAATAAAAGAAGTTACTCCATGTTCTGAGAAATCGTAAGAAAACTTACTCAAAGAGGAATTAGAACCTGGAACTTTCCTAAGTTTGTGTCTACTTGTGAAAATATAGTAAAGGGATGATCCTCCCCTTTCTATACAAGCACATTGGATTTATGATTGATCAGTTTCCAAATAAGTCCAAATCTTTGGCCCATATTTGCAGCGTAATTTTAAAGTTGTCTTTCAACTTTTCCTATTACCCAATGCATTGTCAGGAATAAAAACTTTCTTGTCCTGGTGAACACTAATTCTCTTCAAGGAATTTCTGCCTGACGTGTTCTATCTATCCTTTGCTGTTGGAATATTTTCTTAATTTATTGGTTGCTACAAATATCTCTAAATTCTTGACCCTCAAGGCCATATGCGAAGGCTGCAGCCCCATAGAGGGGGAGGCTACCTACTTTTCTCAGCAGGTGGTGTTGAAAAATTTAGGAGCCTTTCCCATTCAGGTAGTCCTGTGGACTACGTAGTTTTTATTGAAGCACATAGCTGAAAAATTTTAGGTGAGAAATTATAGGAATGCAAAGTCAAGGAGCCAACCAGAATGCAGAGTCTCCTGCCAGGATGGCATATGGACAGAAAAAAATCCTAAACAGTAGGTGGGAGCTTCCAGCCCCACCTCCCAAACAACCTCTAAAAAATAAGGGTCAAAAATTTTGGCACTCCTATTTTACAGGGGAAGATTCATTTTCTTCTTGTAGCAAGTTGGAAAAAACTTCACAGGACTTATGGCTGCATATTGTTTGAAGCGAAAGCCCCTCCATGGGACCCCGCCCTAACAGATTCGTTTCGCTTCCCCAAAAGTATTCCTTATAGTAAAGTTCATGCCAAAGAGACAGGCTATTAGGCAATCAGCTTGTTTTCCTACTGAACTGGGTACAAAACAGTCGGACCTTGAATTATTCTAATAATACTCCCTAATATTTTAACTGTCAGATCAAGCTTAAAAAATTAGAAGGTACTGTGATATTTGAAATTACTGTGATCATAGATAATAAACAACAGAGCTGTAGAAATTAAAAGCATTATACATGCATTATATATATGTGAATATATATATATATAGAACACGAGGAAGATCTTAACTAATCTATAATAAAACATAAGAAAATACCGTGATCATAGACATTGAACAGCAGAACCAAAAGGATGACAAAAATAAATACACACACACAATTAAATGTACAATAGAGCCAAAAGATTTCATAAAAAGGTTTTATTATTGAGGCAGTCAAAAGCATCAAATAATTTAATTCCAAAAATATTATCCGCTGATATTACCTCTTTTTCTTGTCCCGTTTCCTCCTAACCTCGTGAAAAGGATCTGCAATTTCAACAAGACATTTAGGACTCACATTAATCCAAAAGGCAAACAAAACAGCACAAAGGAAACAATAAATCTAAATTTCTCTAAAAGTATCTCAAAACATATAAAAGATAGATGAGACTGGTAATGCATAAGTTACATGGTTCAAAGTCAAAGAGGCTTTCGCATACATGATGCACATTACAAAAAGTTGTGTTAAGCATAGAAAATTATGTTACTGAATTTGGCATAGAACAGCTGAAGGGATCAAACAGCAGACACAGAAGCAAGATGGGATAGCATGCATGCAATATAGCCTTGCCTCAACTGATCAATGCCTTGGGAAATAGATGTGACAAAAGCAATGTTCAATAATATAAAAAGTTTGCCAAAGCCACGATTTGGTTCCCTTAAAGAATTACTAAAAATCTCATTTAAAGTTTTTGTGCGTGTATGTTTGGTACTACTAAAACAACAAATATTGCTCTGTTGTATCTGCCACGTTTTGTATGATATCACCAGGATAGCTTGTATATGGGGGAGATGGTTGGGCGGGGAGGAGGGGGAGACTTTCCAACAAAAATAAAACTTGTATCCTCCAATGTAAGTAAAGAGTCGATGTCAACGCAAGACACAGACACATTCAACTGGACACCATTGCCCTTGAATCAAAAGGGGCTCAAACATACAATTCCAGTGAATTCGAGATCCATTGCTCCAGCCTCAATCGAGGGAGTGGCACATAATACTCGCATCAAACCCCGACCTATATATTTTGTACTCTAGAAGACCCTATTTTACCAACGTTGAAAATAGGGCTTTAGATAGTATCATCCACAAGGCACTGGAGTCCTAAATATTCTACACATAACAGGGTTAAACAAATGGTTATTGTCCGTCGTCAAACATCAGATCAACTCTGTGCACCCCAACCGATCTTCTCCTTGACTTGAAAGAGTTACACCTACTTGATACCTGTAAAATAAAAATTGGGTCTGCTAAACAGAGAAGCACGCGTCCTACCCAGGCTAGAAGGGGGAATTCTGCTGTCCCGACCGCCTCTACATTGACTAAAACCTTGCAAAACCCCGAAAGTACAAGCAGAAGAGCCTATACATTCCCCTATGATCAAGATGCCCAGTAACTGGGTCTTCTACAGATGCCCAGACATTCCCCTATGATCAAGATGTCGAAGGACCTGTTCCCCATGAAGAACATACCCACGAGGTCATATGCAGCTCATAGAAATTACCCTGTTTTTCGAAGTGGGTGTCGATTGATTCACAAAATAAACCGATCCCGGACCTAGAAAGACCGCTAAACTACAGTATTGCGAGATGGGTATGCATTTGCAGAGGTCCAGGCTAAGTTGACGAAAGACCCAATTGAGCTATAACAGTAAAACGGCCTGTAAAAGAAGGTGGCGAATAAGGAAAAAATTAATCTTACCTTGAACGAGCAACTTCTGGGCTGTTTCATCAGGATCCATGTTACATTCCTGGAGCATTACATGGATATCATCATCGCTGTAGCCCTTCACTATTTCTTTAATGCCATCAATGATTTTCCGAACCTCGGGCTTGATCCCTCCTCCTCCCTTCATTTTCTTCGATTCCTTCCCCTGTGGATGGTTATTTTTCTTGTTTTCCCTCTTCTGTAAGTCTTGCTCTTGATGAGATGACCCTAGAGAGGGAAACAGAACATCATTGACCCACTTCTCTCCCTTCGTTTCTTGTTAAATACAGACGCCGGTCTCTCTCTCTCTTTTAAATGTATTGCGGGTTGCTTACTTGGCAAGACAAGTCTTCTTGGACTTTCGTAGATAACTCATTCCATATTCCACCTCTAATGCTTAGGTGGCAAAAGATGATATGGCATACCACCCCTTCCACATGCCCTCCTTTTTCATGAAGATGTGGTAAACATATACTAATCTTTGTTGTATGCCCTGGTCCTAATAATTTGTATTAATTTAGAAAAGAAACTTCCCTTGGCCCCCTCAAACCCATTATCACCATTTCGATGCCCTAGAATGGCTTTTGTTGAGGCTCCCTCAATTCCACAATTCCCTCATTTTTTAAAATAAAAACTATAATTATATTAAAGATTATTAGAGATTTGCAATATTTTTCTTCCTCGTATTATCCCTAAATATGAAGCGAACATAATTCAATAGTTCAAATTTAGTTTGAAAATAAAACGATGATTGAATTCATATGAACAAACCAATTTACAAAATTATTATCGATGAAAGCTTCTACTTGTTACATATATATGTTGTGTAGTGCAAACTATTATCTTACATATATAACAATAATATTGTGCTTGTAGAAATAGTGGTTCAACTTATTATTGTTTGCAGAAAAGGTATCAAACAAAAATTTAAAAAAGTAAAATATGTGATTGGCAATAACATGGTTACTTCTTCTAGTGGTAGCTATGATTGCCTTCTTTTTTTGCATTTTTGTTTTATATACTACCATCCATTATTAACAATTTTCCATATATATGGTTAAATAAAAATTTATATCTTTCTTTATATATGGTAAAAATTATTTCATAAATAGTATTGTGTGCTATGGGAATGAATGGTTGTCATATTCAATGGGTTGAATGTCAAGAGTTTTACATGAGCAAACAACAAAAGGCCATAGTTGGAGGTCACTTGCAGATTTAAAAAGATATCTCGGGTTGTTTTGTACTTAAACTTTAAAGTGAGGAATTCTAAAATTTATGAAAGTTAGTTTTGAGGGATTTGCATTTGGATTTTCGAGTTAGAATAATCGTGAAGGGTAGGAAAACTCTCGAAGATAGAATGCAATCTAAGGACCCACATGAAGAAGACTATGAGAAGAAACCCCTGGTGAGAAAACAAAGTTGTTTCAAACCCCGCATGTGCCCCTAAACATAAAGATGTATTCATTTTACTTTATTTTAACTAATATTTTATATTTTGTTTTTACCATTTTTAGTTGGTCATATATT
Source organism: Taxus wallichiana var. yunnanensis (assembly GCA_018340775.1). Lineage (NCBI taxonomy): Eukaryota > Viridiplantae > Streptophyta > Pinopsida > Cupressales > Taxaceae > Taxus > Taxus wallichiana. The sequence continues at coordinate 850,852,323 of CM031239.1, forward strand.
AAAACCATTTGATGTCTAGAAGTAAGGAATGGGATTTTGGTAGAGCTTGGGCAATTCCCGATAAAATCCAATGCAAAGTGTGACTTGGGTAAAATAAAATATCTATAGGTTTTCAAACATATGTGTAGTGTAACTTTTTGTATTTCATGGACTAGGATAAGTATGACTAAATCTTTGTAATTTTGCTTTATGTTATCTCTTTCCACCCCGCAAACTTCCCTTCTCGTATATTTGCATTTATTTTGAGTCTCGTCTCAGTAGAACACAGACAGAAATAGGATGGCTCTTCTTAAAGAAAAGAGACAACCATGGGTTTCTTTTTAAGAAATTCCTCATGGCTTCTACTCACTCCCATGCTCATTCACGCCCCAACTTACTCCACCAATACCTCATCGAACACATTACCAAGCTTGAGTCCCAACACTTGGGGGACTTCCCCCTGCACCGACTTATCACACCATTTGCAATGAGCCCATTCACCCCATGGTACCTGTTGCCCTTATCAACCACATTTAATGCTTCCCGCATTTGAAAAATGCAATGGCACTAAGGACCCCTAACACCACTTACATCTCTTCCACTATGCATGCCACCTTATTCAACATTATGGCGGACTACTCCGCACCTTTCTACTTTCATTCACTGACCAAAAACTTGATTGGTATTCTCACCTCCCACAACATAGCATTTACACATTCACACAACTTGCTAACACATTCTTATCCCACTTCTTCATCCATATTGCACCTAAAACAACACTCGTTGACCTTCACAAGCTTTGTGACAATCCCGTAAAGAGCCTCTTATTGACTTCGTTGCACATTGGCATGCACTTGTTCATCATCTCTCATTTCCACTCCCATGATATGAGCTCATTGACCTATTTTCAAAAATTTGCATCCCTCGCATCTCCCACCACGTACAAATTCATCCACTACGTGCTTTCGGCGAGGCCATATGCATGACACAATGCCTCGAGGATATCCATCTTGATCGTCATCCTTCCTTGCCACACATTTCAGTTTCTCCCCCCTACTACACTATCACACTCCCATGTTCACAATGTCATCCAATTGGATCCTACTCATATATCATTTCCTTCTACACATGCATCTTTACATTCATCTTGTTCTACTAGGGCTCATTGTTTTTTCTACCCCATCACAAATTCACTCCATCGACTGAGTAACTTTCTTTTATTCTCCACAAGTTGTTTGATGCTCATCTCATCACTCTCCCTCCCAAACTACTCATGTCATTATGGCATACATCACATGCGCAACATGTTCTTATCATCGTACTGACAAACATTCCACTAACTCATGTCCCCAACTCTATCAAATCATTTAGGATTCTTCTCGACAAGGGTGACATTGCCATCGAGCTCAAGCCTATCCTTAGACTTCGCCTATTAACACCAATCCAATCACTTCCCACGCTACCACTATTCCCACTTATTTTCCATGTGTTGTGTCTCCATCATCCAACTCATCATTTCCCACTACCTCTCAATCATCATGTGCACCTAGTGTCTCCTCATCTATGTCATCCACTTCACAATCCACATCATCACATGCTTCCACCTTGGACTCCACACCATCATGCTCCCCTAGTGTCTCATCATCTACATCACCCCCTTCTCAATCTCCATTGTCATGTGCTTCCACTTTGGACACGGTCTCACCTCGTCCTTTTCTAAAGTCATTCACATTGTTATCACATCTATCTAGATTTCCACCATCTATATCATCATGTGATTCTATCTTGACCACCACATCCTCTAATTCATCACTCACATTGGTCATATACCACCCACTTATCATACACCCAATTTTCACACCTACATGGCCTTCATCATCACTCATTCAAGAACCATTCTTACTTCTTGCACCTCCATGCATCCTATACCATCTATTGTGCTCATTCACATTCCCTTTGCATATATTCCTCATCATTTGTATCTACATATTCTTCCATCTCTTCCTCGTAAGTCACCTACACTCACTCTAATTGCTTTACCCTTTTAGAGCATTCTTCCACCTCCACATTCTTTCCTCCCTCGCCACTCATTTAGACACCATTCTTATTACCGACTCCTCCTCCTTTATTTGCATCATCTATCACGGCCACGCAACCATTTGTTCTTGCACATCTACCTCACAAGCCTCCTCTGCATTCAATTATCCTTTCACATCATTTTCATTTTCTCTCACATTCTCATTTGTTTAACATCCACTCTTACATACCCCTTTTATTCCATGTAATCATCCTCTCATCATACCCATTCATCACAAGATCACACCCTTGTCTCTCATGCTTCCTTCAAACATCAATATGTTCTCCACTCCTCGTCCACCGACATCATCACTAACACCATGCTTCATATCACTTTATCTTCTACCATTGATCTATTTTCATGTCCTTGTCTTAGGACATTATCACACATTCACCATACTCGCCACATTTCTTGTTTGCTTCATCCCCACACTCATGTCCTCCACTCACCACCATCCTATGGCTTCTATTTTTCATCATTACTTCACCCATCATCTACATCCTCCAATCTAATATCATTATCTACCTCATCTATCATCTTCTTTTATACATCATGTCTCTCACTCATCTAGTCCCTACACGGACTAGGGGACTTTCATTTTCTTCACTACCACATTTTGCATGTCCCATACATTTTGTTTCTCTTCATCCCGCCCGGGTTCGAAACACGTCTTGATTCTCCACACATCCTACACTATCATCATTAACACAAACACAAACACACAAAATCCAAAAAACAACTAAACATATTTCAAAATTAAAAAAATCTATATATCCCAAAAATTGCAATAAATAATGCTTGCTCATAGATGTTCTTCCAAATTTTCTCCATTCATTCATATGTCACTCCAATTCTCGGTTCACTCACTAATACATACTTCACTTACAGTTCATTCACATTCCACATCTTGGTTTGTTTCAAATCTTTGGGGAACTTTTGATTATCTTGTTGTCATGTTTTGTGTGTTTATAGTCTCTACTATAGTTTCTTGAACTTGGTGTCTCCTTGGTGAATTAAGAACGATTGTCCTCTTAGATATACATGCACTCTTACACACTTAAAACTTGTCTTCAAGGCCCTATGATAATATTTGTTGGCGTTGGTCAATATTATCTCCATACTCACTTCCACTCCCTCCATCAAGCCACTAGTGGTTTTAAACCCCTTGGAAAAACGAGAGAGTTAAATATCACGTAAAACACAAATTTTAAAAAATCACAAACAAAAGTCCAAATTCTAAAGAAAAAAAAGCAATATCAAACATACTCTCGGGGTATTTCCAATATATTTATTGGGGCTATGGATGTCTAGATGGTAATAGAGCAATGTTGTGACTATAATCAAATGTATCTCTATTTGGGGCTTTAGGCGCCTAGTTGATAGCAAAACAATGCACAACTTACAATTTCCTTTCATTTCATCTATCACCAATCACTTGTTTCAATCACACCTACACATTGACTTGCATTTTCACTCATTGTCTTGTAGGTCTTCACTTCAACTAGTAATTAACTTTCATGTACACACACAGATCTTAATGAGACACATGGCTAGTATGTCACCATTGTAATGTTTAGACCTTGTTCAATCTCTTGTTTTAGATCACTCGGTGTCTCATTACTCATTCCTTCTCACTCATCATATGTTCACCAACACCCTTGTTACAGAACCATGTTCATACACATACACATACACACCTCTTGTACTCCATTATTACATCCATGTCACTTTCATACTTATATTCCACCTCATTTGGAATAAACATCCATGGGAATATGTTACCTCCTGCACACTTTTGCAATCATTTCTCATTACTTTAGGCTAGGGCAATAATGCTCTCACACTCTAACTTGCATCCATTCTTGCACATATTTATTATCACTTTTTTACCTATATGTGGTTGGGGCAACATTATCCTTGTTTTCACTCATCATGCCTTCCTCGAAGATCCCTTTTTATCATTATCAATTGCCACTTTTGTCCCATGTTATATTAGGGCAACACGTGGCTCCAAAACTATCAATGAGAGGGGATATCATATCAAAACCCTTCTCTTTAATCTTATGACATCCTATCATCAATCATCTTAGTCAACTGACTCGATAATCTTCGCTTTGTGAATGATTTAATGTAAATAGAAATAAATCTAATTTCAAAGTAACTAATGGAACAAATGATATTCAACTTGTAAAATATAGTAATGTACAAGCAATGAGCTCTCAACAATGTAAAAAAAACTAAACACGCAAGAGACAAACAAGGAATTAGCTGGTTTTGAGTGATCTGAAGTGATTGCAACTTTTTGAATGTTATATCCGGCTGGAAACAATGTCATAGTGGCTCGCAAAGAGTTTTAGGGCTCAAACTGTGGCTTGACGGAGCGCCCAAGAGAGGACAGATCGCCCCAGGTGCTAGTGACTATTTTGGGTGTTGGTGATCGCGTGAATATTCGGGATCCGATCTTTTTCTAGGTCGAAGGTCTTCACTCTAATATTTACTTTGTCGCTCCAATTTTGTTGTTAGGGTTCCTATCACACCTGTAACCTAAAAAACAAGCCCTAACTAACTTCACAAGCTCACAAACACATTAGATTTGAATAAAATATGCAATATGTGAAGTCATACTCACTTCCGCTCACAAACACATTAGATTTGAATAAAATATGCAATATGTGAAGTCAGACTAGACCCCAACGGTCACCCAATGAGTGAACTTAGTACTTGAGCTTTGCACTACATTTCAGACTCCATGTAGTTCTTTGTGCTTGTGTGTGGAATGTTGTCCTTAGGTTTTCTCTCATTCTAATGACATCAAGATAGTGAGCTATAATCATCTTTGATGCAAATGTGTGGCATGGAATTCAACACTTCCCTTCCTATGTAGAGTATACAACCCAAAATCTAGTCCCTTTAGATGGTAGTAGTAATATGTAGATGTGATAGTCCCTCTTGAATTGCCATCCAGAATAATAGTGAGCATGTTGTGTATATATATGAGTCTCTTGCTTGAATTTTAACACTAGTGACACCAAAGGCCGACTAAGAAAGCAAGATAAGGATAAGAAAAGAAACAAGGCCGACCACAAATGGCAAAAATGTACAAAAATAACAAGCAAGGTAGGAGCACCCAAAAGGACACTGAAGCATCCGGGCACTAGTGTCAGAGTAGCGCTAGTGTCCTAAGACCAAGAATGATAGATGTGACAAGACAGCAGACATGGATCCCTATGACCTGACCCGAAGTGCATACAAAACTGAGAGATGTAGAAGAGAGTCACAATAGAAATTAAAATAGAATTGAGAGATGTAGAAGAGAGATGCAATAGAAATCAATATACAAATAATATAAGTACAAGGGAAGGTGTCGCTAGGTGTGTATTTTCTTACTTAGGATTCATGCATATAACAACATACCAATGACATGGTAAAGTGCATAATTTTGTGTCTATATTTGCCCCCTTTATGTTATTTGAATGAAATTCAAGTAGTGTAAAGGAAGTAAGAAACATATTGTTGATTTGTGGACCTTAATTACTTCAATTAGCATGTTATATTAAACTTGCAGAAAGCACAATGAAATCGACATCGGTTAGGAAAGGAGGAACCGACATCGGTTAGGGATAACCGGTGTTAGTTACCTGTGTGTGAGTGTTTTATTTAACTCACGGAATTATATCTAATTTTAACATTAAAATAAATCTATTGATTGTAATTGCATGGCTAAGTGCCCTAAGTTTGTATATGCCTATATAAGCATGAAAGCTAGGGTTTAAAAGAGAGGATTGTAAGAATTGATGATTATTGTGAAAATAATTGTGTGAGAGAGAATTCTTGGAGAGGAAGGAGAAGCTTGAGAGAAAGAAAGTATTATACATCGTGAGAGGTGTGGAAGATTGTAAATCTTCAATTGTATATCTTCTGAAAGCTTTGGATAATAGATTGGCTTGTTTCTTGGTGGATGTAGCCCACACTGGGTGAACCACATTAAATATGGTGTTGATTTATATCTCTTGTTTTGTATATTTCTTCTGGTAGAATATATGTTTTTATTGCATGTATGTTTAGATTTGATATATTATTTGTACAACCTTGTGCTAACCCTAACAACTAGTATCGAGCTTTGTTTGAGGGTTTTATGTGTTGACATATTTACTCATGAGGGTTTTCTCGATTGAGGGTAGCTACAATAATGACAAGAAAACAAATACAAGGTAGAGAAGTTTGACGACCGAAATTATCAATTATGGAAGATGCAGATTGAGGATTATTTGTATCAAAGATATTTGTACTTACCATTGGATGAAAAGTCTAGACCTACGAAAATGACTGATGAAGAATGGAAGATTCTTGTGAGAAAAAGCTTTGGGATCTATGAGATTGAGCATGACAAAGATTAGTGGCTTCTAATATTACGTAAGTGACTTCTATGGTAGAGTTAATGAAATATCTTCCTAATTTATATAATGTTATCCATAAAATTGTGACAAGGGCAATTTCCGATAACCATACGGAAAATTTTGTTTCGATCCTTGTTAGGATCCCCCGTGTTCAAACGTCGTAAAGTCCCTTCCCGAAATCTAGTTTTCGAACTTAGTCTTTTTGAGCCTTTTTGGTTCCGGGCGCATGGATTTTCCTCAGAACACCAAGTTTTGGTGCGCCCTTAAAAGCCTTTGCGCATGGTTTTCCATGTTAGCATCGTCTTTCGGTGCACCAAAGGGCGCATATAATCTATGTGTTACACCAAGTTTTGGTGCGCCAAAGGGCGCACATAACTTCATGTCATAATGCATACGGCGCCAAAGGCGCGCTCATTCTTCTGTTGTCGAATACTTCCGTGTGCCAAAGGGCGCACACTTTCCCCTGTCGACAGCAGTTTTCATGCGCCATTTCAAAAGTGGTTGGCGCATTGATGACAAGTTTTTCTATAAATATCAGTGCGCGCCCAATGTCATTTTCATTCCTTTTTGTCAAAGCACGTGATCGCTCTGGACTTGTCAGCTCTGCTCTGTCGTTGTCATCGCCCTGTGGACCCGCTCTCCAATTTTTGATATATATTCGAGGTAAGAGGTTCTCCCTCTTTTTCATTGCGTGCTTTCATGTGCTTGGTCTGTGTTCTTGGTCTGTGTTTTGGACTGCTAGTCGGCTTTTAAATGGATGTGTTTGAGCTAGTTTCCCCTGTCCTATCCTGTTTTCTTTTTTCCTCTTTTCCTCCTCTTCCTTCCTCTTTCCAGATCTGCTGGAAGGGAGCTGTTTTGAAATGGCTTGGTCTGCTGAAACCTTTTTGAGAAACCTTACTTGTCCAAGCAACTTTTGAAGTAGGAGAAAGAAAGAAAATATTTGAGCAGTTAGTGTAGTTCCATGGCGCACTGGCGCGTTTTGTTGCAACAAAAATAGTTGCGCCCCTCGGCGCACTTACCCGCCATGTTACATGACCAAAACCCGCGCCAATGGCGCACCCTCTTGTCATGCTGCACCTAGAACTCATGCGCCCTCAATGGCGCGCCCTTTTTGCATGCTACAAGTCTAAATCCCGCGCCTCCTTAAAAGCCTTTGACGCACCCTTTATCCATGCTGCATAATGTTTCCATGCGCCAAAGGGCGCACCCAGCTTTCATGCAACACAAGCCTTATTCGCGCGAGTATAAAGTTAGAAAGGCGCGGGCGCACCCTCCATTGCAGTAACATAATGTTGTGTAAAACCTTCATGCGCCGCGCCAAAGCCTTTGGCGCACCATTTGTTAATGTTACACAATCTTCCCATGCGCCAAAAGGCGCACCGAACCCCAATGTAACACGCATTTCCTGTGCGCCCTGCTATAAAATGCAACCTGCTTCATCCATGCGCCATGCGCCTTTGGCGCCAGTATAACCTCTGCAACATTCCTTTTCTCAGGCGCCTTATCTATTTGGCCTCCAGCCAGATTTTTTCCCGTGCCCGAGCCTTAAAATCTCTAACTCTTTCTTCTCGCTTAGCTTTCCCAATGGAAGATCAAATGACTAATTCAACCTTTTTGGATTGGGTCTCACTTCTTCTTCGTGCAGATCAGAATCGAGTTCGAAAGAACACATGTCTACGCTCAAGCAAGAAGCCCACCAAACCAAGAGGAAAAGCTAAGTCGAGAAAAAAAAGAGATGAAATACAAATATCGAGGGTCGATGCCCGAATCACAGTGAGAGTGCAGATGGATGTCGAGACTCAATTGGGTCACATTGACATGGATGAGTTCTCGGGTTAGGACTCAAGTTACAAGAAGTCCATGATGGACAAGTTAATAGCGTGCCCTCGCACTTCACCGAGGAATCCCCGCAATGGCTGTAAACAACGAATTCATGATGGTGATTGCGCAATGTTACAACAAGGACACAAGATGTGTCGAGAAACATGAAGGGCGAGGCGCCATAAACCTCACCGCCCATCACTTTGAGTTGATACTGCATCCCTCATCACCGAACTACGTGGTCATTGTTGGCGAGAGTGCATCAAGGCCCGGGAAGACAACGAAGACCAAAGGTCATGTAGTTGATGAATGAGGTCTACCTAAAGAATAAGAAGGTGGTGACCCTAAGGCCTCGTACTATCCACCGAAGTGATTTCTCGAGGAACTCAAAGATACTATCACTTTCCCGAGCGTAGTCTTCTGCTTTCGGATGCCCACTATTTCCATAAGTGGATGTTTGCATGCGTACACAGAGACAATGAATAAGAATTTGCCCGATCGGGCGCTTTTGGGGTGAAATAATCAAGAGACCATCTCCGAGCAATTCTGACAATTCGCCACCAACAACAGAGTGTTCCATATGAACTCCTATGTAGTCTATGCTGCAGCATCAGCAAGGGATTATCCGGGGCTGAACCGAAGTGGAGTATGGCCTCAGGCCAAGATATTTGATTACTATCCAGAGCTGAGGCTGGAGAATAGCATCCAACATTTCGCAAAAGTTAACGATGCATTCTTCTATCATGTCATCCGCCTTTACGAGGCCAAACATAACTCATAATACGACCAAGAACATAGTGGCAGTCACAGAGAAATGGGGGGCCCTGTTCACCCAATTTCCCACGTTCACCTATCTAAGGGTTGCCAACTTTTTGGGAGAGCCAACCAGGCTACCAAGGTATGCTGGGCCTAAGCTGATTCTACTAGAACTGTCAAGACAGCTGGTCACATACCATGAGAAGTGCCTCAAAAGAAAGAAGGGTGGAACTCCTTTCCCCCTCAAAGTGGGCCGATACACATGCTCCACCCACCATAAGGCGAAGGAAATGTTCGCAGAGCTGGAGCTACTCAACTTGAAGCATGACTTCCCAGCCAGGCCTACCTTCGACCCAAGAAGTCATGCCGTGCGAAGCTCGATCCGATCCATGTCCCTCAAATCGAGGATATTTACATTGACGCTTCTCCATGAGGTGGAACTCGAAGAAAGGATCATTCGCGCTTAGCATCGAGGAAATCATCCAATACGGAGTGGCCATTGTCCCCGAAGGCTTCCAGACTACGGAAGATGAAGTAGATAAGGTGTATAATGACACAGATGGGGACAATTGGCCCTTCCCGGCCATTGACAGGAATAAGTCTCCTCAAACAATTGAGGAGAGGGTCAAGGAGACTATGCGGAGAAGCAGAGCATCAGTGCCGCATGAACGGATTAATCTACCTTTGGGGTAGATTTCACAACTTCCCTTTGGGCAACGCACCTCCAAGGTCAAAGAAGCAATGAAAGGCAAAGGTGCGGAGGTGAACTCTAGCACCATTCAGAGGAAGCCCCGAAAGTCCTCTTCCTCGAGCCGGAAACAAGTCATAACTCTTGATGAGGAATCGACAGAGGATAGTCCTATACGCCCATCCACCCCGGTGATGTCGGGCGTCGCTACAACTTCGTGAGGTCCCTTCTATCCCTTCTTCTTCTCTTCCTTCCCTCCTCGAGTAACTCAAACGACCATCCCTTTGGTCGTGTCCTCTGCCCCTTCTTCTGCCCTTTCCCCTGCCTCTTCTTCTATCTTCTCCTCCCTCGCTGATTTGTCTTCCTCTATTTCTTCCCTCATCTCCGAGCTCCCTTCCCTTCCTATGTCTTCTCGAGTTCGGTTCCCCCCTTCCTCCCGTGGACATTTCTTCGGCTATTCTTTCCATGCGCCGCCGCGTGTCTCCACGTTTTCCCCTCTTCTACCGTTCTGCCTCCCCCTCTGTCTCTCGGTCCTTCTATAGACCAGCTTGGATTTCTCAAGAATGAGCCAACAAAAGAGGAAAGTCCCATCGCTCCGATGGACTTTTCGGTCATTCCGACTAAAGGAGCAAAGAAGCACAAGCCGGTTACACGCTTCTCAAAGAGCGCTGCAGGTGAGAGAGTCATGGAAATAGCGTACCCCAACCCCCTCAAAGAGAAAGAAGATCTGTCTCCGACAGATTTCACCGTGACCCAAGTCACAATGGGGACATCCTCAGAAAGTCTCCAGGGGGAAGCTCTTTCCGCAGTTGATGCACTCTGCAAAAAGCTTCAGGAAATGAAAGAGGAGAAAAGGCTACTGAAGGAGCAGAACAAGTACCTGCTTCAAGCCTTACAGAAGATGGGGAGTGCACCTCCCACAACTGCCGCCGAGACTCCTGAGCTACTCAGTCAGGAGAAGATCAATGAGTATTCAAAGATCGGCGAGCAGGGTATGGTTGTTTCTGCTTGGAGGAGCCAGATCCTCAAGGATAGTGAAAGAGTAATCGCCGAGTATATCAGTTTATACCTAAACATCGAGAAGGCGAATAAGGAACTCCAAGCATTAGCAGGTCCGATATCAGAAGAGTTAGAACATGCTAGACTCCAGCACGAGACCTTCCAACAAATGTTCGACTGTTCAGTCGAAGATCTGGTCAAGTTCGGAGTCTTCGGTCATCCAAGGGCCCTCAACAAAACTATGTCCACTCTGGACTATCAGATAGATCAGCTGGAATTTGTTTTAGAAAAGATAGACAAGGTAAAGGAAGAGGCCCTGGATGCAATGCATCAAATGGAGAAAATTGTCCTCGCCATGACTCCAGGGTTGCTCACTCCTTCCCTTACCTTGAGATCAGCTGATGACACTATCCGGATTTTCAAGGAGATAGCCTCTCAAGGGACAGGGCCAGAGGTCACGTTCGACACCGAATCTATCAACAACCTACTGGCCTGTAGGGACTTCATCGGGTTCCTTATCGAGGTGGAGAAAGATTATTCCAAACTCCCTGAAAAGCTCATAGACGAGCGGGAGACTTGCGAAGCAATCAGTGAACGGCACAAGGATCCATCACAAGATCAATTTGGGCCAATGATCAGCAAGTTTTTGGAATACCGCGCTCAGTTCCACATATCATCACTGAGCAAAGATCGTAAAGCAACAACCCCTTTCGGCCGCAGCAGATGATGATGATGAGTAGCTTCTTCTTCTTCTTCTTCTTCTCTCTTCTATTCTCCGACTTTCTTTTGAAATGTCTAAAATGTGTTAGCACAAATGATGACATCATCCATGTTGCATCATGGGATGATGTCATCCACCAAGTCATTCAAAGTCAACATGACTTTTAGATATTTTATAAATATCTTTGTAAATAAGTGATTGGCTCCATTTTGCCTTCTCTCTCCCTCCTTTTCTATAAATATGAGAATACTTGTTGTATTCAAGGGTGAACATTTTTTAGATAGAAATAGAAGTGAGGAGAGAAAGACTTTGAGCTTTCTTGTAACAGAAAAGAACAAGTAATACAATTATTCAGACTTTGTGCTCAATAGTCATGTGTTATACATTAGATCTTTCTTACATTAGATCTCGTATGTGTGTTAATGCTGATTCATATCTACTTTTCCGTCATTTGTTTATCAAGATTGCATTGTTTATTTATGCAAGTAGGTTTGGCTCTTTACTACCAAACTAAAAACATAAATCTTCTGACCTTTCTGCTTTGGAATTCATTTCTTTTCTCCCTTCGGATCTGTTCTTTCTCTTCTCCCTCTTTCATTCCTTTCTTTTCGCAGCCTGGAACACTCTACTGGGATGAGATCCCAACCCCAAGGCGAATGTGAGACTTGCATAGGTTCCTACTAGTAGAAATAGCAATAAACCGGCTTCTCTTGTCTCAAAGAGGGGCTAAGCCTGCGCAACACCGTTGGCTCTGTCTATCCATAGATCCGTCCGCGCGACGATTTTCGGACCAACATATAAAAACCTAGGCTTCAAATAAAGTTTATTTGATGAAGAAACTATTTAGTTATATGATGCATGAAGGTTGATCTCCATCTAGTCATTTGAATGCTTTCCAATCTATTGTAAATCAGCTTAAAATCGGTTTATTTTCCATTTGATGATGAAGTGAAAGCACTTTTATTCTTATGTTCTTTACGATAGTTGGGATAACTTGGTAATGGTTGTTAGTAATGCAACATATGTTAATAATATTTTGAAGTTTGATGATGTGGTTAGTATAATCTTGAATGAAGAAATTCCCAGGAAAAGTACAGAGGAATTATCATCTGGGAATGCTTTGAATGTAGAAAGTAGAGGCAAACAGAAAGAGAGATCTAAGAGTAAGAATAATGGGAAATCAAAGTCAAGGGACGGTAGATCTAAATCTAGAGGTAAGGGGATTACCTGTTGGAAACGTGGAAAGAAAGGACATGCAAAGAAAGATTGTTGGTCAAAGGATAAAGAGAACCAACACCTAGAAAAGGTAAAGAGTCAAATAAAGAGGAAAATATTGCAGCAGAGGTAATGCAAGATGTTCTTATTATTTCTTTGGATAATAGAATAAAATCTTGGGTTTTAGATTCAGGAGCTTCTTTTTATGCAACCCCCAATAAGGGTTATTTCAGAAATTTTGTCTAGGGCAATTTTGGGTATGTTTATTTGGGTGATGATGAACCTTGCAGTATTACTAGGTAAAGGGAATTTCATCTAAAATTGTAGAATGGAAATACATGGGTATTGAAAGATGTGAGGCATGTGCCAAGCCTCAAGAGGAATCTTATTTCGTAGGGAAACTAGGTGAAGTTGGTTACATGATTACATTCACAATGAGACTCTTGAAAGTCACCAAGGGTACTTTTTTGTGGGTAAGAGGTAAGAAAACATGAACGTTATATTTATCTACCTATGTTATTAATTCATTTTACGTGTTATCTACTTCAAATTAAAATGCATGCATATGGCATAATCGGTTGGGCCATATGAGTCAAAAAGGAATGCAGATCTTAAAGGCTAATGGTAAGTTATCGATTTGAAAGATTTAGATCTTGATTTCTGTGAGCAGTGTATCTTTTGAAAGTAAAAGAGAGTGATATTTCTAAAAGTTGGGGTAACTAAGAAGGAGCAGAAATTGGAGCTTGTACACTCAGATGTGTGGGGACTAGCCCAGGTAGCTTCTCATGGAGGATCCTAATATTATGTTACTTTCATTGATGATGCTACAAGAAAGGTATGGTTTATTGTATTAAACATAAAACTAATGTTTTTAAGACTTTTAAAAGATGAAAATCCCTCCTTAAGAATGAATCAAATTCAAAGTTAAAGTGTTTTGGATATGACAATGGTAGTGAATATTGTAGCAAGAATTTCAATGATTATTGTTCAGTGAATGGAATACGTAGAGAAAGGACGGTTCTAAGAACACCACAAGAGAATGGTGTTACAAAAAGAATGAACAAGACAATCATAGAATGTGCTAGAAGTATGAGGATACATGTTGGATTGCCCTTGCGATTACGGGAAGAAGCGATTGATCTACAACGGTTTAATTGATTAACTACGAGCCTTCAAGTTCACTATATGAGGAATACCAAAGGAAGCTTGGATCGGAAAAGAGGTAGATATTTCTTTTCTTAAAGTTTTTGGTTCATAAGCTTTTGTGCATATTGATAAGGAAAATAGGAAAAAGTTGGATGCAAAATCCAAGAGATGCACTTTCATTGGTTATGGATCTGGTGATTTCAGATTCCGTTTTTAGGATTTAGAGAATTTTAAAATTATTAGGAGTCGTGACATTGAATGGAATGAAAAGAGAATGTACAGGATCAAATTTTGGTACCCAAGGATGAAACGGTTGAGAAGTTTTTGAATGAAAATGAACTCTTCGATTTAAAAGTCATGCCTGCGAGGGTTACACAAGATGTCGGTGTCGATTCTGAGGACCAACATCGGTCACTACCAAAATTGGAAACAAATGTTCAAGAGGTCTAGAATGAGCCTCTCGGTACCCCAAACTTTTGTGAGAAGGTCACAAAGGGTAAGTAAACCTCCAGAAAGATTTACACCTTCTCTATCTTATTTATTATTGACTGATAATGGTGAACCATAAAGTTTTGAAGAAGCAATGTAGGATAAGACTCACGTTCAATGGGAGCATGACATGGATGAGGAGATGGACTCCTTGGAACAAAACTAGACTTGGGATTTGGTTAAGTTGTCAGTAGGTAAGAGAACATTGCAAAACAAGTGGGTTTACAGGATCAAGGAAGAAGAGGGTGGACAAAAAAGGTACAAGGCAAGACTTGTAGTAAAGGGATTTACACAGAAAGTATGTATTGAATTTGGTGAAATATTTTCTCTTGTTGTTAAAATGACTTCTATTCATACTATATTGAGTATAGTTGCAGTACATGATTTGCATTTAGAGAAACTAGATGTGAAGATGACTTTCCTTCATGGTGATTTGGATGAAGAGATTTATATGCAACAACCACTTGGGTATGAAGTCAAGGGTAAGGAGAAATTAGTGTGTGGGTTGAAAATTTGTCTATATGGGCTCAAACAAGCTCCAAGGTAATGGTATAAGAGGTTTGATAGTTTCATGCATGATCATGGTTATTTGAGATGTGAATATGACCATTGTGTTTATTTCAATAAGCTTTAAAATGGGAGATATATTATTTTGTTATTGTATGTGGATGATATGTTTATTGCAAGATCTAATATGTAGGACATTGGTGAGCTTAAGGAAAAGCTAGCTCACACATTTGCTATGAAGGATTTAGGAGTTGCAAAAGAATCCTTGACATGTAAATACACAAAGATAGGAAGAACAATAAATTGTATTTGTCTCAGGAGGCTTATATCAATAAGGTGTTGGAAAGGTTTAACATGCAAGATTCAAAACCGATGAGTACACCTATGGCTGGACACTTCAAATTGAGCAAAGATCAATGTCCTTCATCACATGAGGAGGTCAAATACATGACACGAGTACCATATGCTTCAGCAGTTGGGAGTCTCATGTATGTTATGGTTTGTACCAAACTAGACATTACACATGCAATGGGAGTTATGAGTAGATTTATGGATAATCCAAGTAAAGAGCATTAGAAAGTAGTCTAATGGATACTCATGTATTTGAGAGGGACATCTAACATGTAGTTATGTTATGGAGGTTCAAATATTTCTTTATGTGGCTATGTTGATTCGGATATGGCTGGAGATTTGGATGGTAGAAGGAACACTACTGGATATATTTTCACAAAGAGGTGGAATGACAGCTTAGGCTGGATTTTGAGATAATAGAAGGTTGTGGCTTTGTCTACTATAAAGGCAAAGTAGTTTGCAAATACATGAGGCTAACAAAGAGATGATATGGATGATCGAGTTCGTGGAAGAGTTGGGAAAGGAGTAGGATGATTACAAATTGTTCAATGTGATCAGAGTGCAATTCATTTAGCAAAGAACTCAATTTCATTCTAGAATGAAACACATTCAGTTGAGGTATCACTTCATACGGTAGGTATTGGTATTTCGCGAATAGTATGTGTGTAAAGAGAAAAACAGATAAGGTAAGGGTGATGAGGAATACCTATGAATGAAGGTGGAAGGTAGAGTGCGCACATTTTGATTTCCTGATCCAATGTTGATTGCAAGAACTTCCTTTTTCTAGGAGGAACTACCTGTGAATACAAAACAAGACCACAAGAGGAATATTAAACAATATATGTCAGTGGACTGCCTAGCGTATGCTAGATCCGGGAAGTGTGATACTTCCTAGATGGATGTCAATCCATTGTTTAAAATAACTTAATGAAATAAATGATGTGAACCAATAATGTCCTACTGTAGTTGATATGATTTAGGTGTTTCATTTAGGTACAATAAACAAATCTAATCTAATAGGCTAGGTTATGATCGTCTGAAGTCAGATAGGTAAATAAGGTGGTTGGGATAGGTCAAGGTCAAGCTTTAGGTGATTTGGGTTATTTGGGTGAAAGGTATGAGGTTGTTATAAGTAGATTTATCGAATCGAAGACCGACGTCGATTTGGTGTGACCGATGTGGGTTGAGAGGAGATCGACGACGGTTTGGGCTAACCAACGCTCGGTGAGGTCGGGCTAATAGAAACTTAGTGAAGTTGGGTTTTGATGATTTTGTAGGATTGCCCAGAGAATGGACAGATAATGGTGAGGTAGATGACAGTGTTGGCGGCAATTATCGAGATGTCTAGAGTTAGGTGGGGAAGGTTGGGAGGTTTTAGGTGGTTGGGTAAAGGGATTGACAGGAAGGTGAGAAGTGATGAGATGCGAAGGAGGCTAGGACTCCCAAATAGAGATAAAGAAACTGATCTAACTAAGTATGGAAAGATATATATCTAAATGTACTTACTAGTGTTTGCAAACCGGTTGTTGGATGGAGGTGATGGTTGATCCGTGGAACTGGTGGTTAGTGTCGTGGTTGTGCTTCCTAGAATGTTACTATGAATGCTTGCTTTTCATATAAGTGTTTGGTGTTGGTTGGGATGTCTGGATGTGTAGAAGTTCTCTGGTGCGTGCTTGCATACAGATCTCTCTTCTCCAAAACTTGAATAATTCTTCCAACGTCTCAAACGAGGTTACCAAAGTGAATATATGGTAGCCGACTATATGGTTTAGGGTGACTGACATCAGTTTTGGGTCGATCGATGTCGGTTAAGGTGAGAAATCCTAAGTCTACTAAAAATGATAGATCTTGGCAATCTTTTTGGCCAGCTCTATCCATTAAAACGGAATGTTGTGCTTAGATAAGCGGGCATGCAGTTAGAGAAAGAATAGGTATGTGATTTTAGGGTTGAACTAAGTCTTAGTTTGTTATGGTAAGTGGATATTAAGTCCTAGTAAAAAGGAAACGTGCTAAGAATAGGTTTATGTTGAGGTGTCTAGGTGATGGGGTGAGGTGGAAATTAGTTTAATTAAGGTAATTAAATAATGAATATTGTGAGAATGTGCATTAATTTAATCGTAGGTAATTAAATTAATATACATGTGGGGTAAAGGGGGAGTGTGACCCAAATTTGGTGTCTACATTTTGCCCCTTTTTGTCGCATGGTAGCTTGTATTGGTAAGCGTCTTGTGACAAAAAAGGAAGTTGTTGCCCTATGTGTGGGTGAAGGTGATCCCCCTCAAACTAGGCATGGATGAGGTGTAATACAAAATTGGTGGTTTGACAAATGTGTAGTTGGTGGAAGTGGAGGTAGGTGAGGAAGGGTATGAGTACTATGGGAAAGGGTGATGGTCAACTCGAGTAATAGGTAATAGGTCAAATCAAAATCAGGTAATGGGTAATGATAATCAAACGCACGCACATGTATAGATTACAACACGGTACCAAGTTGAAGAGCTTGCAAACTCTACATCGTCCAAGGTCGATATGTTTATCCAAACAAGGGTGAGCGTGATTTAGGTATCTAAGGTATAGGATATGGTCCGAAATTACAACTCAACAGTTAGATGCAAGAACGTTTAGGTATGTTCCAATACACCAAATGTTTGGTTGGGATAAACAACACGATAATAGGCAAGGTATGGTTAGGCTAAAGCAACATAGTAAAGATATCACAAGGTATAATGAGTACATAAGGTCAATGGTCACACCAAGTAGGTCAGTTCTGTGCAAATAGGTCATTGCAAGTAAGGCCAAGGCATAGGTAAAATAACAAATCCTAAGACGCAACTAAGGAAATGTAGGGGTAGTGTGGGCTTGTAGGTATGGTTCAATAGGTGTCTATAATGATAAAAGGTGTTTGAGTACTAATGGTTGTAGGTAAAAAGAAGCTTAGCAAGGGAAAATAGCTATAAGGGTTTACCGATGTTATATGGTAACCGACGTCGGTTAACAAATATGAAATAACTGTCGGGTCGAATCTAAAAAGGAAAATTCCACTTTTACGAAATCATTTGTCATTTGCCAATTGTAGAAAATGACAGAAGAGAGGTGGAAAGTTGGAAAGCAATAGAACGAATGAGATGAAGAGCCGAGTCAAGCAGCCTTATAGCGGGTGATTGGCATTTAGTTAGCGGGTCCACGAGATCAAGTCGAGTGATTTGATTGGTTGTGAGGGTGAGGTGTTGATTTGGGCATGAAAGAGGTGGGAGAGGGTTCGGGTGGACCACCGATGCAACGGCCAGACGTACCACCATGCCGACAACACCGAGATGAGGTAGGATTCTATCTCGATCCTTCATTTGTTGTTGAAATAGGTTGTTAAAATTGGTTTTGTTTAAAATTTGGGTGTAATTTTAATTTTTGAAATTTATGGGTAAAAATGAAGGAAATGAGGGGTGGGAAGGTCCAATGTAGGTTAAATAGGATTGGGAATGAAGCTAGGATAGGTTTGGGTAGGTTAGAGTAGGTATTTAGGTCGATTTGAGATTTTTTTGAGAAATAGGGGGTTTGATTTTGATGCAGTGACTGATGGTGAATCGACACCAGGTCGAAGGTGGTGGCGTCGGTTGGCCTTGACCGACATCGTCAAGTATTAGGTGACCGATGTTGGCTTATGATCGATGATCTTTGGTCAATAAGTCAATAGTGATGATGTCGATTGCTCTAGGGAAAAAATAGGTCAACAAACGAGATAGGATGGGAGTGAACGATAGGCAATGAGATATAATGACAAGTTTAGTGAGAATGGGTAAGGTAATTGTTCAAATAGGTATTTGTTGAGGGATGGGAAATTGGGATGAGGGAAAAAGGGGTAGTCGTGAGGGTTGGGATGTGGTTATGGGGAGCAAGTAGTAAGGGTCTTGGGAATAGGTTGGTTGGTTAAGCGTTACGTTGGGTACGGTTAAGGTTTAACAATGTTGTGATTTGTTTGATACAAAGGTAGAGACCACCGCGTATGTGGGGGATGAATCCCACCACTATTACTAGCGATACGATTGAGTGTGACCACCGAGGAGTGGAGGCACATGATGAACATGCCCTTGATTGGGGTCCGACACTACATGCACATAGTTCGGGAGCCGAGCTTGATGGTCGCACTCATCAACATATGGGATTCAACGACCAACACATTTCATTTGCCGACGGGTGAGATCACAATCACCCTGGAGGACGTATACAAGATCTTGCATTACCTATAATGGGAGAGCAGGTGTATTCTATTTCTTAGAGGCATCGTGAGGAGCTGTTGGCGGTGTTTGGAGAGGGGATGGTGGAGATGAGGTTCCATAACATGAGCCTAAGTTATGGAGATATGTACATGGCCCATCCTCAAGAGATGAGGTTAGTTGTCCTGATTATGGAGGTAGTGTGTTGTTTTGCACTTTGCTAGATGCAAAGGGGGGGAGATTCCCATACTCGGTGATGGGGTTCTCTATGATATGATGGAGGAGAGAATCCATTTTCTTGGGCACCAACATTCTTGGTGCAGTTATACAAGGAGCTATGGGCATATGGGAGGCTACTACAAAGATTCAATTTTTGTCGTATCTTTCTTCTTCACTGTTGGGCATATGAGCACATCGTATGTGTGCATCTAGTTGGTATGCCCCACCCTGACGCATTCAAGGCGGGCTTAGTTTGAGTTGGCTATAGATGTTGGGTGCTGCTTGTTTGGAGAGCGCAGGGTCATCGTGGCTACACACGATGTAGCATACTATACTGAGCACATACTAAAGGGGTTTTCCGGAGTGTACATCATTTGGAGGTCGTATGTTGGCTTCCCTTCATACCTGCAGATGGTAGTAGAGTTAGACGAGCTACAGTTGCTCAAATGGATAGAAGGACATCGTCTTTGAGAGCACGAGATGATACTAGTGGATAGGGTTAGGCAGTTTGGGCTGCCTTAGGATGTGCCTCCACCATTCCCTCAATATAGGAGAGACGATGTGGAGAGGCCTATGCCTCTACCATAACCAACGCAGCCGACAGGCGAGATGAGCAGCAATGGACTAATGAATTAATGACACCGGAGTTACAGACATGATACATGCAGTGGTGGGGCGGAGCAACTACACGCACCACCACCGAGGCCAAGGCACTGACTTGATCTAGCCACGATCACGGTTCAGGGACACATTATAAGGGGTAGTGGCTACCCTTCGACACACAACCGGGAGTAGTACAAGGAAATTGATAGGATTTGAGGCACAGTTACCACATTACAGCACAGGTAAAGAATCCTTCAGCCCATGTTACATAGGGATAGGCACCCGCATTGGGTGGAGATGGAGATGGGGGACAGTGGGCGCCTACAGCGTAAGTAGAAGGTTTGTAGGGACTAGTTGGCCACTACATAGGCACATATTGTGGCCATATAGACCCATATCATGCAGCACGAACACCTCACGCCTGCCCGGGGACATGGTCCCATTTTATATAGCAGCAGCGGGACAGGTCCCAGTATAAGGAGGGCAGGGGTCACAGATATAGGGGTTGAGGCCACTAGTAGCATGACAGAGCTCACATGTTGTTGCGAGACCTATGTCAACCCCGCAAACAATATCGATGGCCAAATTTAGGGATGCCCTGAATGAGACTAGATACTACCAGATCATTTGGGCTCGCTGCCAGATAGACGTCCCTTCCTATGCATAGTAAAGGTACAATAGGCCTCGAGTGAGAGGACGAGATCTCACACACATAGTGCAGAGAGTACAGGGGGCGACGAGCCCAGAGACAGGCAGTCGGGGGAAACCACTAGTTCATGGAGGCCTGACCCATCTACAGGCCAAGCGTGGAGGTGAGGGCTAGACCCATAGAGGGCGAAGATATGATGGTAGGGCTCCGGGCTGGAGGAGAGGAGTCAAATGAGACTGACATGGACATCAGATAGATGGGCCGATGATTGATGTCATCATTTTGAGTATTTATTTTTATATATACCATCCTGTGTGTTGATGATAGTGAGGTTGTACATGAGAGTTTTTTAGAGTTTTGATCATATACCGGCCTGTGTGCCGAAGATGGTGAGGCTTTATATGAGATTTTTTGAGATACTAGTATTATTTGTATCTGTGTATATATGTATTAATACACAAACTCTCCCATTTATATAGTTGATGATGTTTATTGGAGGGATGATGTACTCGTGTTGTAAAATTTTCATTGTTATATGTATATGGGTGGAAACTAGGTGGTTTAGGCATGATGGAGTTAGGTCGGTTTAGGCATGATGGAGTCAGGTCGGTTTAGGCATGGTGGAGTCAGTCATTTAGACATGGTGGAGTCAGGTCATTTAGGCATGGTGGAGTCATGTTTTTATTTTTGATTTAATTTCCAAGTTATTAGTAACATGGGAAATAAATGATGAGTTATATGTATGTTATGGTGTAAATTTCCAAAATCTTTGATATTATGGAAATGTGAATTGATTGATTAGATGTTTTTATAATGTGATAACATGGTAGATATGTATGTGTGGTAATTTTCCAAGTGTTATAAAAATGGAAATTAAGATAGAATATGAATAGGAAAATGGGGGAAAATAGGTTAGGGTAAAGAGTGGTTGAGCTAACCTCCAAGGGCCCCATGCCCTAGGAGTGTTTCCTACATAGCCCCGAAAAAAAGGGGCCTCAGGCGATGTAGTTCTCCCATAAGCTAGGGAAGAATATGATGAGGTAGAGGAAAGGGTTGGTAGGTTTTAGGCATGATTGAGTCTAGGCCATAGGCATGGTTGAAGTCTAGGTCATAGGCATGGAAAGATTTAAAATGTGTTTGTTAATGGTATGGTCTGTATAGGGTAATCAATAAGTAATGAAAAGGTGAAAGGTAAGAGGTGGTAAAAGAGCCTCTTAATTGATAAGAACCCTAATGAGTCTACCATACCCAATATTAACTTATGAATGTGAGACCCTAAAGGCGTTGCATAATGGACTATTCTAAGGGTGAAGAAAGTCACATGATCACAAAATATCACAGTTGCAGCAAGTCCTTTGAGCGGATAGAAAATTAGGGTGAAAAGGCAATGAGGTGAAAATGGGTGGTTTAGCGTAACTTAATGTATGACAACATGTTTACTTGGCAAGAAACCCACGATAAAAAATAGGCAAGTCCATGACAAAAAGTTATCATTTTATTCATTTGTTTTGTTTTTGATAGACTGATTAATGTGGGAAGTTTATATGGGATGATTATATTATCTCCTTGAGGTCTTCATGAAGTTGATCGATGCGGAAGCTTCAACATTTTATTGTATTTTTGAAATGACTTGATATAGTTGTCCTTCGAGGGAGCAGTCTATTTATAGTGGCGAGATAGAGAGAAGAGATGCCCTTTTGAGGGAGCCATCTTTTTGCTAGAATTTTGACTCAAGGAGTTGAATCCCATTTTGCTTTTGGACGTTTTAAGTCATGGACAAGACTATAGAGGAAGATTAGGTTCTTGTTTAGAAGACAAAACCATAACACATAGAGCTTAACTATGAAAGAGATAGTTTCAAGTGATAAATGACTATGGGATTCCATCTTTGAAAAAGATGAAAAGTATCCATGAGAATCATGCCATGAGTAGAGCCATAGTACTCATATTGAAGATAAGGTTGAAAGGTGACAGGGTAATCACATGATTCTTGTTTAGTCGTTGATCCTCAAAACAGGTAACATGGAAGGTGAACGACGCTCAAGGGACGAGCGGTCAATAGACAAAAGGTGATATAGGACTTGATTTCAACAATAAAATGGTCTAAGATGCAAGGCATTGAGGGGCTTAGGTTTAGGTTTACCTTCAAGTGAAGACAAATGATAAGCACCTGATCCATAGGTATGAGTAACGATATAGGGTCTAAGCCAATTAGGAGCAAATTTGCCCCATTTAATTTTCTCTTCTTTGGTTACATGTTGATTTTCCTTCAGACGAGGTCATTGACTTGAAGGTTCGTTCATGGACATGTTTGTCATAGGCATGCTTGATACGTTTTTGGTAGATTTGGAGATGATCAAGAGCATTGAGATGATGTTCATCTAATAACTCAAGTTGTGCCAAACGGTCCTGAACGAAAGTCATCATCATTGAGCATGTCTTGTAGTGAGATGCGGAGAGATGGAATCTAAACTTCGAGAGGCAATACAACCTCGGTACCGTAAACTAGAGAGAAAGGTGTGGCTACAGTCAAAGTGTGAATACTAGAGTGGTAAGCCCACAAGGAGAAAGGAATGTGCGTATTCCAATCCTTCCCAATATCATCAACTACTTTCATAATAATTTTGTTCAAGGTTTTATTGGTTGATTCTTCTTGGCAATTTATTTATGGGTAATAAGGTGATGAGAAACTAAGTTGAATGCCAAAAGTATCACAAAAGCTTTTGTAGGGTTTTGTTTTTGAATTGCTTTTTGTTATCAGTGATGAGGCGATGAGGACACCAAAGCGATAAATGATGTGATGGTTGATAAATTCACATATTTTCTCATTTTGTAGAAATGAGGGGAATGACTTCTACCCATTTAGTGTAGTATTCAATAGTATTGGTTATAATCCATTGATGGCATTGTGAAGAATGAGGATTGATCTCTCCAATAAGATCCAAACCCCATTGAGAGAAAGGCCAAAGGTCTCGTGTGACCTGTAAGGCATGACTAGGTGTGTGATGAAGATTAACATGTTGTTGGCATTTCACACAACGTTTGACATAGTCACAATAGTCATGGTTTAGGGTTGGCCAATAATAGCCTAGGCAAATAATGCACTTAGCGACAACTAAGCCACTAAAGTGTCCTCCACAAATTTCATCATGAACTTCCTTGATGGTGTAAGGAATTTCAAAACTTGTAAGGCATCATAAGAGAATACCATCGAAGCCACACTTATAAAGGAGACCACCCATGATGACATAACGAGAGACATTTTTAAGAAAGGTGCGTTGTCCATTATGAGTGAGATCGGGAGGCATAATGGAAAGGGAAAGGTAGTCTCAAACTATTTATACCAAAGGTCACGTGGGTTAGGTGCAACGGTTCCAACGAGTTGACCTCATGAGATAAATAAGAGGGTGATTGTAACCTTTGTATTGTGACAAATATTTTGGAGTTGGCAGGTGAAGCGGGTATCTGAGAAGCTAGAAGGCCATGGTATCCGCAAATTTATTAGTAGAACGTGGGGTGGTTTGAAGTTCATAACGATCAAAGGTAGTCAAAAGTATGTCGACATGACATTTGTACTTTTGGAGTATTTCATTACGACATTGGTATATACCATTGACTTGGTTTACAACCAGTTGGGAATCACCAAAGATATTAATTGATTTAACATCTAGGAGATGGTGGTTTGAAGGCCTAATACGAGTGCTTCATATTTAACAATGTTGTTAGTGCAATCAAAATCTAGTTTGAAAGATAAAGGCATAGGTTCACCATCAAGAGGAATGAGGATAACACCCCATGCCTCCATGTTGACATTTGGAACCATAAAAGAATAAGGTCATCTGGTAAGTGGTATCATCCAAAGAGAGGGTAGCAATGGATTCATCTGGGAAATTGAAGTTAGAATGTTGATCCCAAGAAAGAGGTGTGTGTTTGCTAGTTAGTCAACGATAAGCCTTTGATGGATTATGGATGAATTGAGGTCAAGTCTGCAAGAAGCATGAACTAACATGCATCACATTGATGTTGGTAGGGTTTGGCATACATGTAATGTAGGGGATCAATGTTAGTGACGAAAAAGGTTTTGTGGTTGAGTAGGTAATGACGTAGTTTAGTGGTGACAAAAACTAAGGCTAAGCAAAGTTTTTCAGCATGGGTGTACCTAGTTTCGTAGTCCAAAAGGGTATGGCTTATGTAATAAATTGTTTTCTCCATGTCTTTGCTTTTGTGATGAGTGACCATGGCGTCAAGGAATGGTCGAGTGGCAAAATGTATAGGTAAAAGGGTGGTTAGCTTTAGGGGAATGAGCACCGGTGGTTGAAGAAGGTATTATTTTAAGGCATCAAAGGCTTTGTGGCATTCATCATCCCATTTGAATGAGACATCCTTTTTGAGGAGATGATGAAATGGTTGACAATGGTTGAAAATTTGTGAAATGAACCGATGGATAGATTGCAACTTACCTTGCAAACTTTGAAGTTGATAGAGATTAGTAGGTGGAGGCATTTTGAGAATAGCCTTTACTTTAGCATGATCGACTTCTATGCCATGCAAAGAAATGATGAAACCAAGGAGTTTACCTGAAAGCACCATGAAGACACACTTCTTAGGTTGAAGGTGAACACAATACTTGATGAGGCGGTCAAATATGACCTTAAGGATTATCAGTGTTTGGCCCGATGTTTGATTTGGCAAGAAGGTCATCTATGTAATCTTCTAATATGTGATGCATGATGTCATGGAAGATATAAGTCATGGCTCGCTGATATGTAGCACCAATGTTTTTAAGGCCAAAAGGCATGACTTGATAACAGAAGGTCCCCCAAGGAGTGATGAAGGCGGTTTTGTGTTGATCTTCTAGAGTGAGTAATATTTGATTATAACTCGAGAAACCATCCATGAGTGATAACATCTCATGGCGGTGGATTAGATCAACTAGTTGGTCAATGCCTGGTAGAGGAAAATCATCTTTGGGGCAAGCAAGGTTGAGGTCACGAAAATCATGTGCAAATGAAGTCCCCTGTCACTTTTGTGATAGGAACGATGTTAGAAATCCATTGGGGATAGTCAATGGGTAGGATGAAGGAAACTAAGAGAAGGCGTTGAAGTTCTTCTTTGACCAAAAGAGAAATGTGAGGATGCATTTTCATGCTTTTGTTTTATGGGTTTGGCATCAAGAATGGTTACGATATTGTGGACCACAATGTTTGGGTCAATACCAGGCATATCAGCATAGGACCAAGCAAAAGCGTTGTTATGGTCCTGGAGGAAAGAAGTAAAAGCTTCCTGTTCAACAACATCTAAAGATTGGCCTATCTTTAGGATGTGTGGGTCATCTGAGTGTTAATGTTGATTTCGATGGTCGATTCGTTCAACATGGTTTGTGTCTCAAAAGGTAACAACTAGTGAATATAAGAATCTTCTACACCAAGGTAGGTGAGTATAGACTCATCATCCTGACATTGAACAATGTTAATAGAAAAGGATCATGTCATGTCGGATACGAGAAGGGAAGAGAAGAGGGAGCCTCACCATCGCGTTGATAAGTCAGAGGTCCCATGTAAATCTTGTTCATGAAAAAAAAAAAAAAAAAGTTAGGAGGAATAGATTCGGGATCTATGGACTCTATGGGTGAAGGTGGTGACATTGGTGAATGGGGTGGAGAAGGTTTGTCTTCCTCAATGAGGTCGATGCGGGCCTTCTTGGAAGATGGTGTGCAAATCCAATGCCACTATGATCATTGTGTTTATAGGTGGTACATGAAATGATAGTATGGCGGCCTTGTTCATAAAAACCGAAGCCAAAGCCTTTCCATGTGCAACGATGAAGGAAAGTGTGGGTGAAGTGACATTTATTAAGAGATTGAAGTTTAGATGAAAACGATCATGTTTGGGATGGAGGTTAGGGTGAATAAGTGGTGGTATCAAGTCCCCCATATGTTAGGTTAGTGCGCAGTGGGGAGGACCACAAGGAAAACCTTTCCTATGTGGTAGTCATAACGAGGTGTTGGTGCAGTTTTCATACTCTTGCGGAGTGAGGAATTTGTTAATATTGTAGAGGCGGTACTCCCTTAGAGTGAGGCGTTGAAAACACCTTCTAAGGGATCGATAGTCGATATGCGGTAGCGAGGGATAAATGAATCACTAGACGGTTGGGCAGGAGGAGTATCGATTTGTTGGGAAGTAGATGGGTCAGCTGTAGAGGCTGCGATAGTAGTAGGAATAAAAGAGTTAGATGTGTGAGAGGTGGTTGCAGTATTGGTGGATGGGGTCATAGGTGAAGGAGAAGTGGAGGTAGTTGCAGATGCCTTGACTAGTACAAGTACATCGTTAGGTTGGTACAACATGTTATAAGTTTTGAATGGTGATGGGTCAATGGGGATGGTATAATTATGCCCTTCATGTTCAATTTTACACACAGTGTAAAGTTGAAGGGACACAACCCATGATGCAAATCCAAGGTCTGCTAAGCAATAGGTTATACTAGAACTCTCCCTCTAAGATGTAGAATAATTCCGGGACAGTGCGAGGACCCACCCGAATGTGGAGAATAATGGTGCCAAGGGTGGAGGTGATGGCGTTGTTGAAGGAGCGCATGATAACTGGGTTATTATGCATACAATTGGAAGGAATGCACATTTGATTATACATGTGGGAGGAGATGATGTTAATGCTACCACCACCATTGATCATGACGTGTCGTACGCGTATGTTATCGATATAGACGGAAATGAAAAGGGTGGGATCAAGATCATTTGATTGGAGAGGTACAATCTCCTCATCAGAGAAGCTGAGGGCAACGACTTGAGGAGTGGGCATGGGGGTGGAAGAAGGAGATGATTTGGTAAGCGAGGCCATATGGTGAGGGGTGATAATGGAGGCCACTAGTGTGGGGTCATTAGGTAAAACTTCAATGGATTGTAAAACCTCCATAAGGGCTTGTCTATGAGATTCAAAAGTTTGGATGAGATTGTACAAATACATATTTAGAGGAGATTGATGTAATTGTTTTATCATTGTGCGATGGGTGACCCCATCAAAGATAGGGTATGTAGGTCCTCAAATGGTGATTGTGGGTGTGGGTGCAGATGGTATATTGGGCACGAGGTTAGTTGATGGGCCAGTTACTTTTTCTTTTCCTTTGTCTTTTTGGGCGCGGTGGCAAATTGAACCATGTTAATCCGAGGGGAAGTGGTAAATGGAGAAGGTGTGGGATGAGTAATGTAACGTCATGATGGGCGAAACCTAATGGAGGGAAAATCCTTGTGAAGTGTGTATGGAACATTGACATTGGGTGGTGATTTGGCCAACTCTCTGATACAAACCATGTTGATATCAAATTTTGGAGGTGGAAAAAGGGTTGTTTGGGGTGGAGATGCGGGTTGTTGAAGAAGAAAGGGATGATGATGTGTGGTGATAGGTGAAGGTGGAATATGGTCCTCATCAAGAAGGTCATCATCATCAAAATTTTGTTCAGGAGGACAAAGTTGGAGAAGAATGGTTTTAGAGCCTTACAATTTTCTACATCATGTCCTAACACATGATGATAGGCACAAATCTTGGTTTCATCAAACCCTTTTGGTTTGGGTTTGAGAGGATTGTAAGGTCAAAGCGGTGGTAATGTGATGACAAAAGTTTCTAAGAGATTGGTTAAAATGTTAGCGTAGGACCTTGCTAACGAATGACAATGGGAAGTGAGTGTGGGTTTGGGTAAAGGTGTGGATGATCGTGAGGGAAGAGGATTTATAGGAGGGGGAATGGGTTGGCCCATTGGTTTGGTAAGTGGTATTGTCTTAGGTTTTGATGGCATCTTCTTGGGTAAAGGTGTGGTAGAAGAGCTAGTGATGGAAGGTTTTGTTGGTTTAACTACCTTATTGGAGGGTAGTGGGTTCTTATCTTTGGGTTGCACCTTCTTGGGTAAAGGTGACATAGGAGTATGGGATGCAGAAGGGAAAGCGAGATGGTGGAAGAGGATGGGTTACCCATGGGGACAACCGAGTTGTGGTGGAAGTGGTTGGTAGAGGTTGGGTGGATGGTATGGGTTGAAGTCGTATAGGCAAAGTTGGGGTTATAGTAACTAGTGGAGGTATAGGTGGTAAGAAGTGCATGGGTGAGGCGAGGGTGTTTGGTTTTGGGTGAATGAGGTGTAATGAAGGCTCGTGATGAAGCAATAGGTTGCTTAACTTTTGACTAGCCTTAGGTAGGAGACTGTTTGGTCAGGGTTGATGGATGGGGCCCTAGGATGGATGGAAGGGGTGAAGGTGACAAAGGTGTGGTAGGTGAGACCGGTGTATATGCCTAGAAGGTTGGGTCTTCCTTTTAGGCGGAGGAATAATGTTGGTGCGGTTTGGGAAGATGTGGCTAAGTCCAATTTGATAGGTGGGTGAGTAAGGCTTGATGTTGGCATGACACCCAAGGTAGTGATGGGCCTAGATACGGGAAAGATATAGGTGTGGGTAGGGTTTTAGGTTTTGGAATGATTTTAGTTGTGGTAAAGGTTTGGATGTAGGTAGAGATGATGAAGAAGAATTTTTTTGATAGGCATGGTTAGTGTCGATCTAGTTGTTGGAAATACCTTTGGGTAGATCGTGGAAGTATCTTCAGGAACATTTGCATTTGAGTCGAAAAGGGGAGCCAAGACATCCCATAACATGGAATTATTAACGTAATCCAAGCTAATCACCATCGTGAAAAGAGATTGCTTTGTAGGAGAATATGGAGTTAGTTTAGTGGGAATCCTACAAAATATGTCTATGAGACAGGGAATTGGCTAGCCTCGGACTATGTGGGTAAAAGAGCCGAGATCATATCAATGGGGTCCCGAGATGCTTTGAGGAGAACTACCCCCATAGGTAGTGGCATGTATGAAGAATCTCCCAGGTAGGAGAGATGGTATGTGGGGTGAGTGATCTGTAAACTCTTGAACTTTGGAATTATCCACGAAACACAAATAAACGCTTTTTGTTCTACTTTTTATTAGAAAATGATAGAGATAGCTAGTGAATGAATTATGCTTATGCTTAGAATCCACAAATATAGGAAAGGAAAGAATTTAAGCTTGTAAACACCAACAATTTTATCCGAAACCTCCAGAGGAGGAAAACCATCGAAAAGGAAATTGCTCTTTCTTTCACTTTTATTGGCCAATTCAAAATAAAAAGTATAGAAATTACAATAAGTAAGGAAGAGAAGTAGATAATATCTCACACTTCCTCCCAAATACTTCTTGTTATGTCTCAACACTCCTTTCTTCTATAAAATAACAATTCCAACACTAATAACTTCTTGCTCACTTGCTTTCATGCTCTGATGCCTATTCTCTTCTACAGACATGTATTTATGGCCTCTCCTATGTCCTCCTGTGCATTGGAGAATGGGAAAGGTCATGGAGGAGAAGAGATACAAACAATTTTCCAAATTCTAGGATGTTCGTTTCATATTTTATGTTTTCTGTCTCGAAAGTGCCGGGACCATCGCCTAATCTGATGGCGGTCCCAGGACCACCGCCCTAGTTGGGCGGCGGTTTTGTAACCGTCACTCTACACAGAGCGAGCAATCATGTTACTAAAAAGACGAACTTCCATGTTTCATTTTTCCTTCTTTGTCTTGTTGTTTTGATGAAGTAGATTCATTTTGGATCCCTATGGATCGGTGAGGTAGACTTCTCCCTTGGTGGAGGAGAAGGTGATGAAGATTCTCCTATGGATGGGAGAATAAAAAGTGTTGACTATTCGGTAGGTTGTGAGGTAGACAGTAAAATGACATTGGTAGAAAATGCAGGTTCCTCTGTGGGTGAAGGAAGAGATGAAGGGGAATCCTTTGTGGGTGAAGGAGTGAAAGAGGTATACTCCTTTGTGGGTAGAGCGGCTCGTGCAATAATTTCCTCAATAGACAAAATAGGTGGGATTTGAGAAATGGTTGGTACGATATCAAAAACCACATGGAATTCATGGACATTATTGTCACTAGATGAAGGTTCACTATTTTGATTAGGCGATGTTTTATGATTAGGAATGACTTCTTAAAGATGTGCAAATTTTGATTCGTCGGCGTGTTCGGTTTACCATGACAAGGTCTCCATTATCTATCATCTCTTAGACAATGTTCTT
This sequence comes from Taxus wallichiana var. yunnanensis, assembly GCA_018340775.1. NCBI lineage: Eukaryota > Viridiplantae > Streptophyta > Pinopsida > Cupressales > Taxaceae > Taxus > Taxus wallichiana. The sequence continues at coordinate 850,883,253 of CM031239.1, forward strand.
AAAAGTTATGCAGTTACCATCACTATGGCCTTTGACATGATGGTAATTACAATAGTCATATTCCTTATACCATGCAGGCATAGGATGAGCGGGATCAAAACTTGTATGAGGTTTTATGGGAGGAAGTGTAATGGCTCTTAGCTTTAAGAAGCTTTTCCAAGACTGAAGAATATGGCTCTCCAATTGAAGTGTACTTCACTGCTCCCATCGAAACTGAAAGGTCTGGACAGGGAAAGATTGGAAGAAGGTTGGGCTTGATTAGAGGGATGAGATGGACCCGCTTTGAGAACTACCGTGTTGGCATATCCTTTAGCTTTTGAATAATTATTTTGGGGTTTTGAAGATGAAGAAGAATCATTTGGTTTGAATGGGGTGTTCTTGTTTCGTAATTGGATTTTATTTTCTTCAATGGCATGAATTTCCAGCTTTTGTGCCATGGTGAACGCTTCATCGAAGGTTTAGAAGGTTTGTACTGTAGAGTTGGTGAGATGTGTCTAGCACAAGCTCTAGTGAACAACTCAATAAGTTCAATTTGAGGTAATTGGAATGTTAATTGGTTGATAAGACTTCACCAACGAGCAACGAAATCTACGATAGATTTGTCTTCATACTGTCATGTTGAATATAGGTCGGTCATGGTGACCTTTTTGACTACATTGATCAAGAAGTGGTCTAGGAATGCTGAGCCACTTGGTTGAAGGAGTAGATGGAATGTCTAGGTAAACTGTTGTACCAATCTAAGGTGGGTCCTGTTAGGGACATGGGAAATGTTCGTAAGAGAAAAGCATCATCATGGGAAATTAGGTAACACCCATGTTTGAATGACCGCAAGTGTTGTTGCGGGTCCTCTTTACTATTGAAACAGTTGAACTTGGGCATTTCCCAATGTACAGGGTATGGGTGAATAGGAATGGATGGATGAATAGGCTCATTACAAATTTCGTCATAGGTCAAGGAGTTATGAGAGTCGGAAACCAATGCTTCTAATGTCTGCATCTTTTCCATCATCATCCTAATGAGGTCATTGGTGGGTTGTGAGGAATGGGTACCTCCCGTAGTAAAGGGAGGTTGATGATGGGTGTATGATGTGGATGACATCCCAGTACAAGGGTGCCGAATATGAAAACTGTGAAGGGGGATAGATACGGTGGAATATACCCCGAATAAGTGACATACGAGATTGGGGGTTATTGGTGATGCATGTAAATAGGTGGGGTGGTTACGCGACTCTCGTGGTAATGGGTGGTAAAGATTAAGGGATAGAAAGAACCAGATTTTGGAAAGGGGTGTGGGTTGCCAACACTGGAGGTGGTTGTGATGTAATCGATACATACGAGGAAAAGGGGGTGGATGGGGCTATGCTCAAGGCAGTCGGTGAAGGAATGGTTGACACTGTGGGTGCAATAGACATCATTGCATGGCAACATTATGATAAAGGTGGAGCCTAATTGAGAAACCACAGGGGTAATGAGGATGAGGGTAGTGCTGAACTAGTGGTAGCTGACATGGAAGTGGGTGCGAGGGCAGGGAGGGATATATATAGGCATGTCGTATATTAACTGTCTTGAGGAGTCCCGTAGATGAGTGGGTGAGATAGTATTGTAGGGCCGCAAGATTTTGATCAAGGAGTCTTGTGAACTCCTCATCGCCGGTAGCAATGGGGATAAGTTGAGTTGGATCCATAGGTGACAGATGGATGGCGACGATGGACTAGGTGGGAGTGGTTGACACTGATGTGAAATATAATGGCGTTAGTTTGGCTACGAGTCAACACCATGTGAATTAGTGTTGACTTGGTAAGACTGTATTCTGTAAATGACATAGAAAACAACAAAAGTAGAGAAGGATAAAGTCGAGGGGTAAATCTGGTCAGTGTTTTGATTAAAAATCAAACACGAAACCCGATGATGGCTTGATATGACCGATGATGGTTACAGGGGCTCAAAACGATTATGATAATCGATACCGATCACTATGGAAAGTACCAGTTTTAGACAAATGAAATAGAATTGATGAATATGAATTGGGAAACTGTACCTGATAGAGATATCAAAAAGTTGGGGATATGATGGTGTCCTGAGGACCAAAAAATAGAAAATAATAGGTGATGAAGGCTATTTTAGGTAAAATAACCAAAATAGCCAAAATCCGAACCTTAGTTAGGTAAACGACGATGGTCGTTGGACTAACACTCGGTTACTATGAAATTAGAAGAAATGAAGAAAAATGGATGTTTGTGAATTAAACTAGATGAAGAATCAACCCAAAAAAATTGATAATGATAAGATGAGGTCCTGACACACTCAGAAATAGTCGAATACTCCAACTATGATGGGGAGTGTGAAAGGAAGAAGAAAAATGAAGAATCATAACTCACACCTCAAAACGCAAGTCAAGAACAAAGCTAAGAGAAACACACAATCCTAAAAGTGAATTTATGTTTGTTTTAGCTTATGCTATTAAGACTGACTTGTGAATTTAGAACAAAGTTTTTGGTTGGGAAGGTGTCCTATGAAGAAGGAAATCTAAAGGTGAGGTTTCAAGTTATGTTATGGCGGGGGTGGTCCTTTCTATGAGGTGATGACTGGACAAAGATAACCACTGGCGCCCACTGTCAATCCTCTGATCGTGTGATCATTGACAACTTCTTAGGGTGGGATGTTGTTTAAGAAGATGTGTAAATTCAAATTTTTGTAGTTTGGCAAAGAGAGAGAAGAGAGAAATGTGATTTCTACGGTTCAATTATGTCAACCATTAGTTGGGCATGACTTCTAGCATATAGGTTGCCCTCATTTTTAAATGTGAGCTAATAATGCAACATACAAGGATGAAATGCAACAAATTTTATAACCCAAATTGACAATTATATTCGATGAAGCAAATGATGAATAGGTCAAGAATGTGCTCTTTCACTACTATGCAAATGCAAGAAGGAATAATTGGTTCATTTTAAGCACCAAATGACAAATGTCGTTTAGATAATTAGAAGAAAAGAATATTACCAAGGAGAAGATTAAATGTGTATTTTTCAAAAGGAAAGAAACACACAAAAAATTTCCCTATATGAAGAAAATGCAATGAACCCAAGAGAGGGTCCCACCGGCATGCCAAAATGTTTCGTCGAATAGTATGCATATGTAAGAGCAAAATAGATAAGGTAAGGGTGAGGAGGAATACCTGTGAATGAAGGTGGAAGGTAGAGTGTGCACATTTTGATTTCCTGATCCAATGCTTTGATTGCGAGAACTTCCTTTTTTCTAGGAGGAACTACTTGTGAATACAAAACAAGACCACAAGAGGAATATTAAACAATATATGTTAGTGTACTTGCCTAACGTATGCTAGATCCAAGAAGTGTGATACTTCCTAGATGGCTGTCAATCCACTGTTTAAAACAACTTAATGCAATAAATGATGTGAACCAATAATGTCCTACTGTAGTTGATGTGATTTAGGTGTCTCATTCGGTATAATAAAAAAATCTAATCTAATAGGCTAGGTTATGACCAGTCTGGAAGTCAAACAGTAAATAAGGTGGGTGGGATAGTCGAGTCAAGCTTTAGGTGACGTGGGTTGTTTGGGTGAAAGGTATGAGGTTACTATTATGGCGATTTATCAAATACAAAGATCGACGTCGGTCAGTATGACCAATGTTAGTTGAGAGGAGACCACCGACGGTTTGGGTTAAGCTAGGCATCGGTAGGGTCAGGCTGATAGAAACTTAGTGAAGTTGGGTTTTGATGATTCTCTCACGAGATTACCCAGAGAATGGACAGATAATGGTGAGGTAGATGACAAAGGTGTTGGGAGCAGAAGAGATGTCTAGAGTTAGGTAGGGAAGGTCGAGAGGTTGTAGGTGGTTAGGTAAAGGGATTGACAGGAAGGTGAGAAGTGATGAGATGCAAAGGAGGCTAGGACTCCCAAACAGAGATAAAGAAACTGATCTAAGTATGGAAAGATACAGATCTAAATGTACTTACTGGTGTTTGTAGACTTAGTGGTTGGATGGAGGTGATGGTTGATCTATGGGCTGGTGGTCGATCTTGTGTAGCTATGCTTCTCGAACGCTACCGTGAATGTTTGCCTTCATATCGGTGCTTGGTGTTGGTTCATGATGTATGGATGTGCTTAAGTGCTCTGGTGTGTGCTTACATGCAGATCTCTCTTCTCCAAAACTTGAATAATTGTTCCAACCTCTCAAACGAGGTTACCAAAGTGAATATATGGTAACCGACGACTTTTTAGGGTGACCAGTGTCGGTTTCAGGTTGATTGGTGTCGGTTAAGGCGGGAAATCCTAGGTTTACTAAAAATGACAGATATTGGCAATCTTTTTTTGCTAGCTCTATCCATTAAGACAGAAATGTTGCGCTTAGATGAGCGGGCATGCGGTTAGAGGAAGAATAGGCATGTGATTTTAGGGTTGAACTAAGTCTTAGTTAGTTATGGTAAGTGGATATTAAGTCCTAGTAAAAAGGAAACATGCTAAGAATAGGTTTATGATGAGGTGTCTAGGTGATGTGGTGGGGTGAGGTGGAAATTAGTTTAATTAAGGTAATTAAATAATGAATATTATGAGAATGTGCATTAATTTAATTGTAGGTAATTAAATTAATATACATGTGGGGTAAAGTGGGAGTGTGACCCAAATTTGGTGTCTACAATTAGAGGATGGGCAAATTAAAACTCTGGAGAAGATTCATATGAGCGAAACACCCTACAAATATGCCAACAAAGTCATTATCACAAGAGAAGTTGGAGCCACATTCCACTTTTGTTGGTCTTGAAGTTTGAGACTAGAAGAGAAAGAAAGAAAACTAAGGAAAGGATCCAAGAATGACGTTGTATAGGTATAATGTAGTAATTTATCTCCAAGTGAGAGATTATTGAGTTGCGGAGCTTGATTACTTCATATTACCATGTTCTATTAAACTTGCATGAAAGCATAATGAACTCGCATCAATTATGGAGGGATCGACATTTGTCACCTATAACCAACATCGGTCGGAGTAAGGAGGAATCGACATCGGTTAGGGCTAACCAACGTCGGTTACCTGTGTGTTAGTGTTTTATTTAACTCATGGGAATTAGATATAATTTTAGCATTAAAGCAGATCTATTGATTGTAATTGCATGGCTAAGTGCCCTAAGTTTGTATATGCCTATATAAGCATGAAAGCTAGGGTTTAGAAGAGAGGATTGTAATAATTGATGATTATTGTGAAAATAATTGTGTGAGAGAGAATTCTTGGAGAAGAAGGAGAAGCTTGAGAGAAAGAAAGTGCATGCGTCGTGAGAGGTGTGGAAGATTGTAGATCTTCAATTATATATCTTCCGAAAGCTTTGGATAATAGATTGGCTTGTTTCTTGGTGGATGTAGCCCACCTGGGTGAACCACGTTAAATATAATGTTGATTTATATCTCTTGTTTTGTATATAAATTGATTTATATACATATTGATTTTTAAATGATTTTGACGAGCTTAGAACCGGAAGGTTGATGGGACCCCACCCGAACAAACATAAAAAAGTGAAATAAACCTCTAACACGTAAAATCCCAACAATGGCTCAAAAAGAGGGACAAAAGTAAATAGAAATTAATTCCCACCCTGAGATGGGAAATAATAAAAATGTTAGCTCTCTGTCCCTTCTTTCCTTTTCTTTTTGACACCTCATGCCACTTACCAAGATCTGAACTAACAACCAACATGAGATTGTTTTCCTCTTCACTTCCATGCTATTTGGTAAAAATTCCGGCTCTGAGTCCTACTTTCTAGGTGAATGTCCACGCTTCATACCTCCTACCACTGCCTGGTTATTTGAAACATCTACTCCTATTTTTCCACCCCATTCTCATTGTTCTCTTTTTCTGAAGCTTCCTTGAATGTCGTAGCTGATACTAAATCTGGGCTTGGAGTTCCCCATCCTGAGGCTCCCTTCTTCACATTTTTGTTATTTCTATTAAACGGGCATGAGGCGTGCAAGATGACCCAGATTTTTACAGATTCGACACCGAAAGGTGGTGTTCTCGTAGTCCAGGGGTTGAACTCGCTGCAAGTTCCCAAATTTCAGGTTTATGTGATCTGGCAGACCTTTGCTTAAATCTACTTCAACACACAATCTTGCAAAGGTGCATTTTGGAATGTATTCGTTCCATATCCTCTTTTATGAAGTTACCTAGGGCATTACCAATATCCTCCAATGCATACCATAAATACAAGGGTAAATTGGGTAACCTTACCCAGACCGGTGTTATCGTGATTAGATGAGTGTTAGGGTCAAAATCCAGGAACCACGGGGTTAGATACAGACCAACATTACCCCAGAACCGGGGCCCTCAGATAAACACTGCTGATATTCTTCATGATCTCCGAAATGGACTATGAAAAAACCTTTAGAGCATAGGGAGATTTCACACTTACTTGTCCAGTTTTCAAATACCCATTGATACAGGGCTGAAGAGGAGGGCCAAAGACCATTAAATCGGCCTATGATTGCATCTTCTGACAAGGTTTTGAAATAAGCATCAACTATAGGGTTAATGATCTCCACCTCAACTAGCTTCCTCTACTAAATTGACCAGATATGGCTGATTTCCTACTTGCTTCCCCATTAAACCCCAACACCTCTTTGAAAGAGTTTGGAGAGGGGGTAACACCCTTGTTATTTCCATTTTTGCTTCCTCTTGGGTTAGTCACCACCTTACAGCCTCCTTTTAATCCATCTCCACCAACGAAATGCACCAGAAGGTGCCTTCTTGTTTCCTATCTGACTCGAGCTTTTCACCTTAGCTGGACCCTCCTCCTTCCTCGGCATTGTTGTCCCTATATTGATGGCCTTCACCGCCCTCCGAGCCTGGTTTCAACCCATTCCCCTTCCCCTGCGCTTCTTGCTGGTTTGAGGTTAGTTTTGTCCATCACTCTAATTGTTAAGTACTCGTAATTCTTCATAACAACCTCTATTTTTAACTAAAACTGTTTAACACGATACTCATATAATCTCCTTGATCGAATAGCTCAACATGCAAACTCATAGGAGGAAGGGCTCAAGAATCCTCTTGTTTTGTATATTTATTCTAGTAGAATATCCACTTTTATTGTATGTATGCTTAGATTTGATATATGCTTAAATTTGACATATTATCATCTGAATCTTGTCTTAACCTCGACATATACATGTATGAAGTCTACGAAGCCATGTTGCAAAGTATGTGTGAACGTAGAAATTTGTAGCGTGGCGAACCATGGATAACGTTTTGACCCATATGGTGTAGGAGGAGATCAAAATCGTCATAAGGAGCAACTTGGAGAAATAATTGTTATGACATTGGAGATTTTTGATTTTTGTTAAATATGATGGAATAGGTAGTTGATTTAACAAATACTTGAATTATGTTAAACCATAATATTGCGAGTTACATGTGATAGATAAAACACTAAAGTACATATTTGACACAAGCAATAAGCTAGATAAAAATGAAACCCTAGGTGCAAGAGAGGGAATAGAAGACTTAGTTGATTTCACAATTGATCTGAAGTATGTTGGACTAGAAGATCGATGAACACGAGGAGGAATCTATCACAACCACACTCGAAATTTCTACGAACTATCGAAATAAGCTAGATCCCAGGGGTGTCAGGCTCGGGTCGGGGGTGCCTAGGCGCCGATATTGCTTCTAGGCACTCGTATCTGTGTAAAACCTCATAAATTGAGTTTTCTTGTGTCACACCAATGTCGTTAACCTTCGATTTTTGTCACTTGTATGTCACTGGATGATTTTAGAGTTTTCCTATAACTTGCAAAACAAATGATATCCTACAAAACCTCAAAACACATCAAATCCTAAAAGAAAAATATGCAAACGGGGAGTTGGACTGACCTCGGTGGTCACCTGACAGAGTGAACTTACGATTGAGTGTTGCACTACATCTCAAAATCCATGTAGTTTTGTGTGTGTGTAGAATCGTTCCTAGGAAGCTTTTGTGTAAGATGCATTAAATAATGAGCAATAACTAGTTGTAGCAATGTAAATAGATGTGTGGATGTCAAAATGAACTTCCCCTCCTATGTGTGTATGTAGAAAATGCAGTCCCTTGTCCCTTGAATGATAGCCGATGGATGATTTGATGCTCTTAGAATGCCTTTGGATACAACCTCACGTGGTGATAGTAGATGCTTAAAGCTGGTCATTTTATTATGGTCATATAACTTTATATTTATATGATTCCCTTCTTTGAATTTCACAATTGAAAACTGGAAGGCTAGCCCATAAGAAAATAAGATGCCCTAAAGGAGCTAGTAAAGTAAAGAGAGGCTGGGGGCACTAGAAGGTCGGGGCGCACAGGCATTGGTGTCCTATCCCAGGCATTGGTGTCGAAAGTTATAAAAGATAAAGTAGTAAAGTATCAATTGGGTTGTAGTGTGTAAGAGGCCAAAATGAAGACATGAAACGTCGATAAATGGCCAAAGTACTATTTTTCTTGCTTAGGAATCATACGAATAGTGGTATGTGATTAAGACCTATAAATGTACCCAAGTGTGTGATTTAATGTCTACATTCCCCTGCTTTGTGTTGTTGAATGAATACTCAATAACATAAAGTAGATAAGAGATGCATACCCAATAACCATGAATATTGATGGAGAAAGTGTGCCGAGGAAACAAGAAAAAGCGTGGAGTGATAAAAATGAAAAGTGGAAGCTAAAGAAGAGTAAGTGACCCTAGGGGTGAAAAGTGTAATGTGTGTACCATGTTGTACCTATTGTCGTTGTCATTTATGCTTAATGATGTGGGGCTACTTCTTGTTGTGTATTAAGGATGAACCTATAAAAGAAGAGTGAAAAAGTAGTCAAAGTCGTGTATATGTGAAAAATTCAATCCAAGTATGTAAAAAGTATGTAAAAATGTGCAAAAGTAGTAAAAGGAACATGTGCACCTGATCCGTGATGAGTGAAAAGGATAGAAAAGATCTTGAAAATGTTGTAAAAGAACGAGTTATTTGGGTGATCTCATGCCAAGTGCGAGTTTTTGCATGAGTTTATGCCACCGAAAGAAGCGTTGGGGAGAAAGGTCTAGTGTTATTCTCCATCCTTGACTGCTTCCCAAAATTTATACACCACTGCAAATGGTGTGATACTTGCTTTGTTCAAGTGTTGATCTAATTTTTCTTTCCTTTTAAAGTTAATGACTGGCTTGGGACCCCAAAATAGTGGCTAAGTACACAAAGGCGTTTAAGCACACAAGGCCTAGTTGAAGAAGGGTGCACAAGGATAAGGCACACAGGATATGGTTTAAGGAAGGGTTTAAGAAAACACATGGTGCGTGCGCAGACAGAGCCAAGGTTTCAGGACTTAGCCATATTGGACATTTTGGGTAGGACACGAGAAAAGCGTGACCCGACTATGCATGCGGAGTGGATAAGGTGCCAACCTAGCAACGTGATGCCCATGAAAGGAATATGCCCTGTGATAGAAGGTTTTGGAAGACATCATGGAAAAAGTGGAGAGCTCAGGCCTAGAGAAGCATGCTCCCATGGAGGACCACATTCAGACACTTGGCATCAGATCTGAGGCCGCAGAAGGATGAGTTAGCACTTTGGGATGCCTATATATGCGAGTGCCCGTAGGAGAAAAAGAGATATAGAGATTGGATAGATGAAGATAGAGATCGAGATAGAAAAGAGAGGAGATTATAGAGAGCGGAGCTTTGCAAAAATACTGCAAGAACTCTATGGGATTGGGTAGAGGCTATATAAAGGAGTAATGTATTAAGGGGTTGGGATATAAAATTTTCTTTGTATGGATGAAGGACATGATCCTAATGATGTATGACTTCGGTTTGATCAAGCTATGGTAGTCTAATGGATCCATTGAATGTAATGAGGTTACAAACATGAATGAGTATGAGTGTAATTGATTCAGTTCATATCTATATCTTTTCATTTATGTTCATGGATGTTATGGAGTAGATGTAAATCTTTATGTATTTTCCTTTCTGCTATAGTTCTATCTATTATCTATAAGTACCCTCTTGTTTGGAATGAATACATTTGTTTAAAGGTCGTTTTGAGCTATATGATGATTGTATGTCTCATTTCCACTTTTATTCATTAAGTTCATAACATAGATGATGGTTTCCCACTTAACTCACATAAAAGAGAGACTCGATGCCCATGCGTGCCTCGGTGAGCGCCCAACGCCCGTTGGGTGATAAGCCGACGTGCATGGGATTTCTTTCCTTTGTGATGGGTGTAAAAATGACTACAATGACTTAGTACTAAGGAAAATCAAATAACTCCAAAATACGAGGGTTTAAGGTACCTCAAATGTGTGATGGATGCAAGAAGATGGGTGCAAAGTGAATGATATCCTCACTTGCAAACTTGATGAACCTGTAAAACAAGAATAACTAGAAGAAAATGGATTAGATGGTATATGTGGGGGTTGCCCGACGAAGTCAATTCCAAGTGTTACCTTCCTTTCAAGGATGTCAACCCCGTTTGATAAAATAAGGTGAAGGATAAATAACCGAGATAACATGTCTGAAACTGATATAAAACAAAATCTAAAACTGATAGATATGGATGGAAAGCACTGATTTAATCTAAATGAACTTAAAACAAATTTACCCGACTAGATCGATGGTGACCCGACTACATAGAGGTAGGTCGATGATGACTTGAGTGGATGAAGCTAAACAACAAGATAATAATGAAAATTTACAAAGATCAAAATCTAGAAGGCGGTCATAGAGACACAAGACACCGGAAGTGACCCGTAGAGAAGGGTCTAAAAAAGAACAAGATGGATATAGAAAAATAGAGATTTGGATGGATTGGTTGTGAATAAGACTTGGGTCAACGACTACTAGGTGGAGTGACGATGACCATGGTGTAGATAGAACAAGTTTGGTATAATAGGAAGCAAGATGGCAAAATTTGGAAACTGAACATAAATAGAGCACTATGAGACACTAGGAAGGATCTAGAAACAAAAGTATGTTGACAAAAGGGTTGGGTCAATGGTAACTTGGGATGAGTGACCTACAAAACAGAAAACCTGGAAGAACAACTTGATAATGAAGCTCTAACAATGGTTGGACCTAAAAAATGTTAGATTCTACAAGATAATAATAAAAATTGCATATGATAACATAGATAAGCATGAAATTGAAATAAACCTCCCAAAGTCATGCAAGTGATGTGAAACAAGCTCCAATGGACTGCAAGAGGGTTAACATGGTGTTGTCACCCTAAAAATCCCCCTCATTTTCTAATTCAAATTCTAAAATTTTGATCTCACACCCTCTAAAAGTGTTCAAGTAAAGTTGGAAGTTTGAAAAGATAGAGAAATTCATGCTTTGAAGTTGTTTAAACTCTCCAGTCTGCATGTTTTGATAAATTTTTCATTTTCCTGTCTAGACGCGTGAAAATTTTATTGTTGTCCTCATTTGAATGAAATTTTCAATCTTTTTATGGCCATGGATCATCAAACCTTGTATTGTTTTCAATTCCTTGGCTTGTGAAAGAAATTTGAAAATCGGGTGCGAAATGGTGGAGTTTTCTTCTTCTCTGCATTTTTTCCACAATCGGGAATGATGGGCATTTTCTTCCCCGTCAAATTTTGGCTCCGTCATCCATGGGTACGTGGACATATCTAATTGGAAGTAGGTCGGCAGAGAAATTTGAGGTTTTTAGCCTCTTTGTAAAAAAGTGAAAAGTTAAAAAGTGACCCGCAGCCCTAATCAGGCTTAAAGGAAAAAGTCAAATCTTGGGCCCCGTTAGAAAGTCAAAGTAGGGAGGCAGACCGTCGGGAGATTTGAGATTTTGAGCCTCTTTGTAAAAAAGGTGAAAATTTAAAAAGTGATCCGCAGCCCCACCAAACACAAAGGAAAAAGTCAAATATTAAGCCCACATCAAAAGAGTCAAAGCGGGGAGGCGGGCTGGTGGAGCAATTTGTGTTTTTGAGCCCGCATTGAAAAAAGGTAAAATTATAAAAGTGACCCGCGACTCCTTTTCCAATCAAGTGAGGCCACATGTCAAGACCATATCAAAAGTGGGCCAAAATGTTCCAAAATTCCAAATCTCTATAAAGTCACAAAATGCAAAAGGAATCCTCCACGCCCACTCCAATAAATTTCTCCCACGTGTACGACTCTAATTTAAAGTTTCAAAGGCAAGATGAACGGTTCAAATTCAAAGTTACAAAACAAGTGTAACATTGCATTATGAAAAGTTTGGTTTTTCTACCATTGGCGTTTCTTCGTGAATCAAGAATCTGAATGGATGCAAATGATTGAAAAGAAATTGTAAACCGTTTCTTGCTAACAAAGAAGAAGTTGTAACCATTTCTTGGAGGATATTTAATGGCTTCTTCATGCCATTGTACGGGTTGGTAATTGATCTTGTAAACTCAAGAGTATATTGTACTTTGAGAGAACAAAGGAGATAGCCATTTTTCTTCCATTCCCCCCTTTCTCAATTTCCTCCATTTCTCCACTATGTACAACTTTTGATTAAGCATCAATACAAGAAGAAGGATTTTGTAGCCTCTTTGATGAGGAGATTTTAGAAACTTTGAGTTCACAATCTTATCTCGTCTTATTGCCATTTGCAGGGTTGTTTCTTCCCATGAATGCATGTGATGAATTTTCTAACTAGTGTGTGCAGGAATCTGATTTCCTACCTACAACATTAGTTCTCCTACCTCTTTTCTCACTCCCTTTCCCACTTTCAGACAAAGTTCTCTCTTACAAGTATCTGCAAGCTTTGCACAGGTCAGTGGAGTGCCCCTGTTGGATCCCCGACCGAAAGGCCACCACAAAATCCACATTTTCTCGCGCATGCATATACGGCATGGCAGACCTGCTAAGGTTAAGTAGAGGGACTTAGATTCCCAGAGCATTGGAAAGGAATCCAAAAGTTTTTCCACCCGAAAATTTCCTCACCAATAGTTTTGGCACCCACCGTGGGGCAAATTTAGTAGCATTTGCACTTGAATGTGACCACAAGGTCAAAAAATAGAAAATTCAAAATTCAAAAAAGAGAAAATTTCTGGAATTTGAATGGCTATATGAGCCACATGGATTCAAATCATGGCTATTCTAGGAAACCCTCTTGTTAAAAGACCCGAATTGCTCTTCCACATCCAAGAAGACGTTGCTTCAGATTTGAGGGAAGTTATCTGGCATAATAGACAAAGTGCCAATCACTACTTCATTACCATGAGAATTATGGACCTTGAAGAAGAACGCGCTGCAGAATTGGAGAGGCAAAGACAAATTCCAACACCATTGCAAAGAAGAGCATAGATTTTCAAGCTGGTGGATAGAAGATACACTTGACAACAGAGACAAGGAGGACAAACTAATTCCATTTTTGAGGAACTTCAAAGGAGACAAGAGCTACTCGGAATCTAGAGGCCTCCTTCTCAAACAACCGGTCACGTTGGGAACCTGAGTTGTCAATCCTTTGGATGGTGAATTTCCATACATCAACAAGAACCTTGAAGATTTCACTGACGTAGAGACCGAAGAAGAAGCTAGAGAAAGAGAAGCAAGAGCAGATGAGGACATAAGAGCTCAACTCGAAGAAATCAAGAGACTTTAAGCCGAGGCAGATGAAAGAGAAACAACGGCTGCAACCTTAGCAAGGTTGGAAGATAGAAACAAACATAGAATGGGGGATCATGATTGTGAGCATGAACATGACCATGAGGCCTGTAGGCCTAATGTACCATGGGGAAGAAACACCAATCCATTAGCTCTTGCTCAACCACTTCATGAGCTACCAGAGGCTTGAGAAAAACTTCCCAAAATTCGGGGGATGGTTCTCAACTCCCTGAAGAGCATGTAGCAACATTTATCACTACTTGCGGTGTGTTGGGTGTTGAGGATGAAGATGTGTCAGTCTGACTCTTTGTGGAGTCACTTCAAGAGAAAGCTGCCGAATGGTTCTACATGCTACCCCTGAGGTCCATCACCTGTTGGGAAGATATAAGAAGTGCATTCGAACACAGGTTCAAGAGCACTAAAGATTGACAAGATCTTCTAGTCCAATTGGTACAAATGAAAAAAGAAACCTCTCGAGTCAATGAGAGACTTTGTAGTAAGATATGATAGAGTGATAAGAAGGATCCCTGAAGATGTGGTGCCTTCTGAAAATAATTTGAAGAGGTTTTTCATTAGTGCTTTGCCATCAGAAGTAGGTTTCTTCCATATAAGAGCCCAACCAAAAACATTAAGGGAATTCAAGGGCTATGCAATAGAAACCGATGATGATCTAATCCTTTATGGAAAGGTGAAAGGCCCCAATGGAAAGTAAAAGGGTCGAAATTCAACTCTGTCACCACAGATCCGATGTTCCAAAAATGGAAAATGACTTGGTTACCTTGAAGAAGCAGCTATCTCATATCACAATGTGGAATGCTTCAAGGAGACCAAACCCTCCAGATAGGCCAAGGATTTCTCCACCTCCTCATCGGCTTGCTCTTGAAGCACCACCAGTCAATGCCATCTGTGACACCACAAAGCTAGAGGAGGAAGTAGAAATTGATGAAACTGAAGAAGAAAATATGGAAGACTATGAAAACTATCTTGAGGTAGAAGAAGTTGATATGCAAAATGGCCTAATTTAGTACTTTGATGATGAAGATGAGGATGATGAAGAAGCTCCAAGTTTCTCATGTGTTGTTTTCACTCGTGCACAACCCAGGAAAGGTGCTTCATCCTCAATAGTTGTGGTAAAGGATAAGAAGAATAAAGAATATTCTCCTCCAGAAGTCACACAAAATAAAATCATCAACAGAGGATCACCATTACCACCTTCTATGGAATCAGCCAAAGAAAAACTAGACTCACTTGGTTGTCAGGGATCATGCTACTATGCCAAGTAAGTCATCTAATTCTTCTCCCAGCTCAAAAGTTGCTAAGAACAATTCTCCTTTAAATGTTGTTCCTGTAAAAACATCTAAGGTTCAATCAAAAGCTACACCTGAAAAGGAGAATTCAACACCCAAAGTAGCAAAGCCTCTACCATTTAAATCTTCCTCCATTTCTGAACCTCTTCCTCGCTCACCATAGCCCCATTTGAATTTGTGGAACATGTAAGCAAAACCAAAGTCTAGCTCTCAAAAATAGAATACCTACAAACACACTCTGCTGATGGGGGTGTCATTATTCCCTTTATTTAATCAACTTCTTGTTGATGTCATATCAAACCAGGGGTGTGTCTAAAGCTATATGCAAAGAATAATTTCATCAATCTAGTAGTTATTCGTAGTTATTTTTGTATTTTCTAGGGATCTTTTCAATGTCTTAAGGACTTCTTGGTAAAACCTTATTTAAATCAAACTATGAAAACTTGCTGAAAGTAAATACAATGAAAGCTTTGTTGAAAGGAAACACACACTGTGCGTAATGGAAACACACTTGTCATTGGAAAATAAACACACTTGCTTTTGAAATAAACACACCCAATTTAGAATGCTTGAAAACAATTGCAAGAAATATAAGAATCTATCTAAACACATGCAGAACAAACATACGACATAGTTTAACCGAAGAATTAAAACAATACGAATTAATAGATCTAAGCTATTTATCAAGAAATATAAATACCAAATAAATGAATATCATGGTCCTTGGGGAGTGGGCCCTTGCTCCTCCTCAAATTAGGATTTAACAACTCGAATTCTCTCAAATAAGAATAGTTATTTTATTGATAAAACATTCGTAATTAAAAACGCATCTTTGGATCCGAGAGTACTTGGTCTATTTCTCTTCTTCTGTTCTATTTCTATCTCCTATCGATTCTATATCTCTATTATTTATATATGTATATATATATATATATATATCTACCGTAGGTCTGCTTTCTATATACATTTTACAATTAGAGTTGTCTTAATCAATCATGCCCATAATCAATGCTTTGAGTCATATTGCGGTTGATCAGATAGCTATAGATAACTCTCCCTGGATTTGCATTCAGAAATCTTCTCATCCTTTCTTGATTGAAAGGGTCATAGATGCAAAATCTCTGGATGTGGTTAGAATAGATAACTCCCATCGGTTCGAACTTCAGAGAAGTTCTAGAACCATAGGAATTTGTTAAGGCTCAAAACCGTGAGAGTTTCCCAGGAGTTCCATCTAAATCCTAGGAGTTCCGTAACTAAGTATGAAAGTTCCGAACTAGATGATGATTGTGTGATGGAGTTTTAGAACTAGCTTAGAAGTTCTAGAACTAAGTTGTAGGGAATAGATGCTATCAAAAACATACTTTTTGAACACCACCTAATTCATTTCCTCGACTGATTAGACTGCGCTTTATTACAAAACTAAACTCAAACACATACCACATCAAGAATTTCAGAGCTTTTAAACATGAGAATCACAATCAATCAAAAGGTAGACAATTACATCCTAACTCATATAAGATTAACTAAAAGTCACACAATGCAATCAAACTTAATAAAAATGAGAGTAAGATGAGATCATATATTATACATTAATCAAACATATTCGGCCTCATCGCCTACCCAATTTAACGTGTTCATTAATATAGTTTGTGGTGGTAACCCTATATCCTCAAGTCCTAATTCTAAAGGCTTACTGCCCACACCATCCACACCACCTTCCCAAAACATGCTAGCCCTCAGTACCTCCAAAACCAACATGGTTGAACCTTTCTACATGTTACTCCTCATTAAAGGCTTTCAGCTAAATAATTGTATCATAGATTCTGGAGCCTTAGACAATGTGATTCCAGTCAAAGTCACAAATGCTCTAGGCCTCACCTTGACTCAAGTAAATGGCACTTTCTACTCAATAGAATCCCAAAAAGTGCCATTGGTAGGAAGAATCAAAGATGCACAGGTAGCACTAGCTGATTTTCCATACAAGAAGGTGCCCCTGACCATACTGGTAGCAGACATCCTAGCATCCTTTGGTATGCTGTTGAGTAGGAGTTTCTAGAGACCAGGTGGAGAGATAAAAATGGATTGGTCATCTGTAACTATCCTAGTAAAAGATGAGATGAAGAAGTTACTACTAGTAAGAAAGATGAAGTTCACAGTACAAAAGTTTGATGATCCAAAAGCAAACATTCTCTTTCAAGATTGTGGGCTAGGAAACTACTTCCTCACATCATAAAAAGAGGAGAACTTGCCACTTCTCATGGAGGAAGAGGAAGATCAAATTTGGACAATGGAATTTGATGGTAGTCATTCCAGAGTGGGCTTGGGAGCTGGTGTAGTATTGTACTCTCCTTCCAATGAGTTGTACCCATTTGCCTACAAGCTGCAGTTTAATAATACAAATAACATTACAGAGTATGAAGCACTACTCTTAGGCATGAGTGCAACAAAGGACATGGGAATCAAGAAACTGAGATGCTTGAGGTGATGCAAAGGTTGTAGTAAAGCAGGTCTGCCAACAATATCAGGTGAAGAATCCAAGACTTTGGCATTACAGAAACAGAGTGTGGGATTACATTGAATCTTTTGATGCATTTTCCATTAAAGCTATTCCAAGGGAACATAATGAAACAGATGATTCTTTGCAGTGTCGACTTCCCTAGTGACACCTCATCCTCCTTTTCGTAAAGACAAAGTGACCATTGAAATGGTATTCGTGCCTAATGTACTAGATAATGCAAATCATTGGCAAATCTTCAATGATGATAACCAAATTCTAGATTTTTAGAGCAAAGGGATAATTTCAATAATATCTTCTTTGAAGGAGGTGAAAATCCACATCGAGAAGCAGTCCTAAAGAAGAGAAAGAAGGAATTAAAGGGATTGATGATGAGGAGTAATCAAATTGAAAGGGAACAAAATTCGCAAAGGCCTAGTCTCATTAGAAGACCTCTTTGACAAACATGATAGATTAATTCAAGAGAAAGAAAAGCAATCTTCTCGATGCCCACTAATTCGATAAAGAAAACATTGGTACCTTGGAGGAGCCAAGGATGGTCAATATTGGAAAATGTTGCTCACCTAAAGAAAAAAGGAGGTTTGTTACATTACTCAAGAAATACTCAGATGTATTGGCCTACTCTTATGACGAACTCAAATCCTTCCAGCCAAAGGAAATGAATCACTCAATTCCTTTGAATCGGGTGGTAAGCCCTTCAGAAGAAACATAGTCTCACACAACCCAAATATTGCTGATACCATCAAGGACGAGGTAATGAAGATGCTTAATGCAAGAATCATCTTTCACATCCACCATTCAACGTGGGTGGCTAACATTGTGCCGGTGTGGAAGAAGAATGGTGAAATAAGGATATGTGTAGATTTTCGCAACCTGAACCAAGCATCACTCAAGGAAAATTATCCTCTTCCTATCATGGACCATATCCTGCAAGCAATCACTGGATCTGAAATGCTTTCATTACTTGATGGATTATCAGGATACAATCAAATCAAAGTGGTAGAGGAAGACCACACCAAGACAAAATTTACAACACCTTGGGGCACTTTTGCCGTACAACAAAATGTCTTTTGGCCTAATCAATGCAGGAGTTACATTCCAAAGGGCGATGGATTTGGCCTTCAAAGATTTGAAGCATTGCATTGCCATATATCTTGATGATCTCACTATATTTTCAAAGAAGAGGGAGATCATATCTATCACTGGAACAAGTACTTGTAAGGTGTAGGAAACATGGCATATCACTAAATCCAAAAAAGTGCATTTTTGGAGTCACATATGAAGGAAAGTTATTGGGGGACATTGTGAATAAACATGGAGCACACATTGATCATGAGAGGATTAGATCCATTCAAGCATTAGCCCTACCCACAAGTAAGAAAGGAGTTCATTCATTCTTTAGAAAGGTGAACTTTCTTAGAAAGGAGTTCATTCATTCTTTGGAAAGGTGAACTTTCTTCGTTGTTTTGTGCCTGAGTTTGCTGAGTTGATGGAGCACATCACTTCCATGATGAAACCATAAGCAAACTTCAAATGGAACAATGAAGGGAAGGCAACATTTGAAGAGATCAAGAAATCCATTTCCAAGGCTCTGACTCTTATATCGATTTTAACAAAGAATTCATCATGTATTGTTATGCATTAGAACATACACTCTCTACTATTCTCGTTCAAAAAAAAGATGAAGGCGTGGAAGCACCTATTGCTTTCATGAGTTGTCCTTTGAAAAAGCATGAGCTAAAATACAACCAATTGGAGAAGCATGCCTATGCAGTGGTCAAGGCTGTAAAAAACTTCAGGTTTTACATCCTCAATTCCTATACGGTGGTGATGGTCCCCGACAGTGCAATCAAGTCCATCTTGACACAGCAGGATCCCGAGCTAAAAGAGGAAATTGGATTACAAAGACTCAAGAATATGACTTGGAGATTTGACCCTCCAATCTGGTAAGGGAAATGGCTTGTGCAAGTTGATTATTGAAGATGAAACACTCAAAGTTCAACATGGCAAAGAAAACTGTGCTTGCTCAACTTGTTCAGAAGACAACCCACATGTTCTCTTTGTCACCACTACTAATGAGTGGTATGCTGATATTGCATATTACTTGACTTATGGAGAATGCCCTCCCCATCTTGATTACAAGCAAAGGAGAACACTCAAGTTGAAGGTAGCTAAATTTATAATCTAGAATCATGCGCTTTACAAAAGAGGCCTGGATGGTTATTTCCTTAGGTGCGTAGATAAAGAGCAACAAGAAAAGTTGCTTAAAGCATACCATGACCAAGCATGTGGCGGGCATTTTTTTAGCAATGGTCATCAGACACAAGATCCTTCGAGGAAGGTATTATTAGCCCACCATCTTTGCAGACACTCGAGATTTGGATTCTAAATGCAAAGCATGCCAACAGTTCATTGGAAGACCACAACTCTCTGCATTACCACTCAGGGCTTGTGGTTATTGAAGAACCATTTCAACAGTGGGGGCTGGACTTCATTGGTGTTCTGAACCCTCACTCCAAAGACGGGCACACACTATGTACTCACAAAGAACAAACTACTTCATGAAATGGGTGGAAGTCATTCGACCAAACAAACCAACACTGAAACAATATGCAACTTCATCAAGGAGAATATCATAGTCCGTTTCGGAATGCCATAAAAGATTGTAATAGATAATGCTACATATTTCTCTTCAAGAGAGCTGACCGATTTTTTTCTATAGCTAAAAATATCCCTAGTTCATTCTTTTGTCTACTATCCATAAGGAAACAAACAGTAAATCAAGCAACAAGAAACATTGTGACTATTGTCCACAAGCTTAAAGACATGAATCAAAGGAATTGGCACAAAAGGTTGTACGATGCATTGTGGGTAGATAGGATCACTCCCAAAGGCAATAGGTATGTCACCGTTCCAACTATCGTATGGAGTCGAGGCATAAATTCCTCTCACAATCGAGATGCCGGCTCTCAAGCTGCTACAAGAAATAGAAGATGGTCAATGTATGTAATGGAAAGTTGCAAAAGCTATGGAATGAGGCTAAAGAACCTCAAAGATTTACTAACTCAACTATGCACCATGATATTAGAGCTAAACAAGAAACTATATATGCATATATAACTTTAAAACTAACATTCAAACCCTAGCATGTATACTACTCTCTACTCCATGAAAGCTTAACGAAAGTGAACCTAGTTATATTCTAAGCAATCAAATTAGATTTGTTGTTTTCTTCAATGGAGGTGAAGAGGTCTCTCTAAAATGGCTACAAGACCAAGTTAGATACCCTCCTACTAACCTACTATGAAGTTATGGTGAAAGATGGAGGAGCTTCAACAATGGAGGATAGCCAAGATCAAATGCCTATTAGCTTGGCTAATGCAAATGAGGTCTAATGCCAATATCTCCAAATGCGAGAGAGAAGGACTTGTGAGTGAAGTTGTGTAGTTTGAAAGGGAGGGGTGACCCTTCTATTTATAGTTTTTCACTTGGAAGAGTTTGGAATTTGGGTGCATGTGGGACTAAAGCTCAAAAATCACTTTAGGATTAGATTAGGACAAACATGCTTTAGGCTTAGTTAAGCTTGGTTTAGGCTAGTTAACTAGGGTTTAGGCTAGTTAAACTTGATTAGCAAGTGATTAGAGACTCATTGAGATTTGGGATGGGTATCGATAACCAATTGTGACTAATAGATAGCCTATGAAGCTAATAGAAGTGGTCTAGAGAGAACTAGGGAGGTTCTGAATGGTTGAAAGGAGGAATGTTTAGCTAATAAGAGAGATATTAGCCAAATAAGCTAAATATAGGAGGAATACGACCGAAAGAGTGTCGTGAATGGGCATCCAAGAGTGGAGCAAAGAAGGGGAATTAACGAAGTGTCGTTAATTGGTTGAATGGGAGGAAATGCTAAGTGTAAGCATATTTTAGATGTCTACATTTGCCCCTCTTTGGGGTGATGTAAGCGACATCACTTCAAAGAAAGTAGACAAGCATAAACAAGTAGAATTTTTTTGAAGGGATAGAAGAAAAATGAGTAGAATGGAGGATGCCCCTCGATTTTCGATGGGGTGATAGAAGAACTCAATTGATGATTGAAAAGATGACAAGAAGAGAATCAAGAAAGAATAGTGTGAAGAAGAAAGGGGATATAGAAGAAAAAAGGAATATGAGGAAGAGGGAATGAGCTAACATCCATCCAGTGCCTTTTAAACAACTTTATTTGTCATCATATTGCTAAAGATATTCATCATCGGTCCTTATTAAAAAGAATGAACAAAAGTGTAGTATGACATGAAAAGCCATATACGAACAAATGTCCATTGCTAAAAACACCAACTCCATGCAACATATGAAATGCAATGCAATATGAGAAAGTAAAAGATGCCTAACTCCATGCAACATACAAAATGCAATGCAATACGAGAAAGTAAAAGATGCCTAACTCCATGTAACATACAAAATGCAATGTAATACGAGAAAGTAAACGAAGCCTAACCTAACAGAGAAACATAATGTGATGTTTTTGTTATTAAGCTTCAGTTCTAGCCTATTCAAATTAACGACAAGGGTTAATGATGGTGCCCCAAGCTAGGATACATGCAAAGGGAATAATGGAGGACACTTGGGTTCGATGAAAAAGCAATGTGCACTACGAAAACAAGATACAGCAACCCATTGTGCCCCATAGTACAAACATAGTAAGCAACCTAACTTTTGTTGATGGAGGTAGATCAAGATGATCTCGGGTCATTTATGACGAGAATAAGAAAGAACCAAAGAATGACGTTTTGTAGGATGATTTTCAATTTTTATAAATTTCCTGAAACATATTTGAATGTTTTTTTGATTTTTCTAACATATTTGAATGTTTTTTTTTGATTTTGAAAGTTTTCTGAAACTATTTATAGGAAGATGAGGAAACGTGGATGCCCTTAGAGATAGATGGGATGTTCAAGGAAAAAGGCCACGTACATACAAGAATGGTGAAGGTGTGAAAATGCCCCAACGATTAGGTGGGAGTATTCAAAGGCAAACTCTTCACGTGTAGAAGCGGGACCCAAGGCCATTATGGATAGGTTTAACATGATGATGAACATAAACCAATGAAGTGTTGGGAAGGAGCAAGGATTCCCCCAACGTAAGTTATCCTAAAAGCACATGATAGAAAGGAAGGATGAGATTGTTTTTGTGAAAGGGGACATAGGTGTCCGAAAACATGAAAAAAGTAATCCTATACACATGGATGTTTTTAACGAAGTAGAGAATGATGTGAATGATATGAATGTAGCTTAGAAGCCTTGCGATGAAGAAGTCATTAGCCAAAGGCATAAATTGTGAGATGAGATAAGAACAAAAGTAAGAGTCCGAACAAGGTCCCAAAAAGACACTTGGTAACATACTAATCCTATCTACTCATAGAGATCCAAATGTGTGCACGTGGAATTTAATTACCTCTTGAAGGGAAGATTTCACGATAATAAGTGAAGACACCCTAGCCAATGTGTAGGAATGATTGATTATGAAAGGCAATAGGTGATTTGTGAATGAAGGGTGGAAGGATAGGCTGTACATTGCTTCGTTGCCAGCCAGACGTCCATAGCCCCAACGGAGATACATTTGATTCTAATTGCAACATTGCTCTCACCGCCACTTCGGGAATCTTGTTGTCTCCCGAAAACTACTCTGTGTTTTCATAGCCAAATTCATTTTTTTGAGCTCATGCCCTTTGTTGGTGTTTAAGCCAAGTTAGAGATTCAATAAATAAGCAAAATTCGTGCCCTAGAGCACTTTAAACCTCTCAGGTTCGTTTTAGAAAATCCTCCATTTCCTGGGTTCATGCATGTAATATCCTCTTTGCAACCTCCATTTTGATTGAAATTGTTCACTTGTTCTATGGCATGGGTCGTCAAATCATTGTTTTGCCTCCATGCCTTTGGTTCGTGAAGGAAATTTCAAAAATTGGACTCAAAACGATGAAGTTTTCTTCCTCTGCGTATTTTCCATAGTCAAGATGACGGGTGTCTTTTCCCCGTCAAATTTTGACCCCAATGAATGCAGGTACATGGTCAGATCCTATTGGATGGGGAGGAATGGGTTTTTTGGTGAACTTAACACTTTTGGTCACTTTTGGCAAAAATGGTAAATTTGCCCCATGGCCCCGATCAGGCTTTAAAGGTAAAAGTCAAAGTTTAAGCCCGCAGGGAAAAAGTCAAAGGTGAAGCCCGCTAGAGAAAAGTCAAAGTGGACGAGTAGGCCATTAGGGCACTTTTGGAAATTTAACCAAATTCCCAAAAGTGAAGTAAAAGTTCTAGAATGCTCTGTGGCTCCGCCAAGGTCTCGGGCCCGCTGTTGAAAAGTCAAAGCGGAGGAGCGGAATGATGGAGAACTTTGAGTTTTGAGCCTTTTTCCAAAAAGGTTAAAATGTTTAGAAAATAGCCACGACCCCATCTCCAACTAGAACATGCCACATGTCCTAGTCAAATCGGAGTAGCGGGCTGATGGAGGAAATTGAGTTTTGAGCCTTTTTCCAAAAAGGTTAAAATGTTTAGAAAAGAGTCACGACCCCGTCTCCAACTAGAATGTGCCACGTGTCCTAGTCAAATCGGAGCAGTGGGTTGGTGGAGGAAATTGAGTTTTTGAGCCTTTTTCCAAAAAAGGTTAAAATGTTGAGAAAAGGGCAGCGATCCCATTTCCAATAAGAACGTGCCACGTGTCTAAGTTGAAAAGTCAAAGTGGGGTTGCAGGCCAATTTGTTCCAAATTGTCAAATCTCACAAAAATCACAAAATGTGAAAGGCTTCCCCGTAACCACTCTAATCCCTTCCTGCCACATGGACGACCCAATTTTAGAGTTAGAGGAGCAAATCAAATGGTCTATATTTAAACTGGCAAATCGAATGTAACGGTTGCTTTGCAAGATCTGGTTTTTAACCCACCATGAGCGTTTTCTTCACAATAAAGGAATTTGAAAAGGCATTGATTATTTGTGAAGTTGTAATGGTTTATCACATCTCGTGCAAAAGAATATAATGGCTTCTCAACGTCATTCCAAGGGTGGTGATTGATTTCAAAAAAGACCAGAGTGCTTTGTACCTGGAAAAGACAAAAAATGCCACACTGCTTCTATTTTCTCTTCTTCCTCGAATTTCTTCCATTCTCAAGCTATGTACAAACTCTGCTCAAGATTCAATAATAAAAGAAGGAATTTTTTCCTCTTTGATTGAGGAATTAATTGGTACTTTGTGACCAATGAGTTTCATTTGGTCTTGTAGCTTCTCCTGCGGATTTGTTTTTCTTCTAACTATAAATGCATGTAAATGAAATTTCTAATTAATGTGTGTGGGCATCTGATATTCTACTCACAACATTAGTTTTCTCCTACCTCCATTTCCACTCCCCTTCCCCTTTCCAAGAAAAAGTTTCTTCTCTAGTGAGACATTGCTAGCTTTGCCACAGGGTCAGTGGAGTGCCCCTGTTAGATCTCTGGTCGAAAGGCCACCATTGAAATCCACTTTTTCACGCATGCACATACGGAAGGAAGCTGCACCATTCAACTAAAGGGACTTAGATTCTCATAACGTTGGCTTGAAACCCACAAATTTGTCCACAAGAAAATTTTTCTCACCAACACGTCCATAGCCCCGATAGAGATTATTGGAAATACCCCAAGAGAGAGTAATATATCAATTTTCTTTTTGCTTTTGCTTTTTAGCTTTTTTTTTTTTATTGATTTTGATTCTTTTTCTTTTCGAAAACTTATTTCAGCTCTCTTTTTTTGACAAGGGGTTAAGAACCATTGATGGCTTGATGAGAGGATGTGGAAGTGATTATGATGACGACATTGGGTAGAGTCAACAAGTATGTCCAAAATTTCTTTGCAACAAGTTTATTAGATGTTGAATGTGATAGGATCTCTAAGAGGTCAGTCGTTCTTTAATTTACCAAGGTGATAAAAGACCAAGGTCAAATGAATACCATAGAGATAAATGTCGCAAAATGCGTGTGAATAGGCTAACTAAAATATCACCAAAGGGATGAAAATGGTAGGAAGAATTGTAGAAGAATAACAAGGAAGGGAAGAAAGAAACATCCATGTGTATGCAATACCTAATTACAATGTTTGATCTTTGTACCTTTGATTTTTGATGTTTTTTTTTCTCATGTTTTTTTATTTTGAATTATTTTGATTTTTAGATTTTTGATATTTTTAAGAGGTTGGGACTAACAAAGTCACTCTGTGTGGTAAGATCCAACAACAATGTTTGTGAATTCCTTGATAAGGGAGACTAGGTGTGTTTGCTTATCAAGCATAATATTTTCTCCGATCTCGATGATCATGGTGAGCTCGTACTCAAAAAATGACTGTGATTTATCTTGAAACATTGATTGTTCATGCAGGGAGCTTGAGTTCCCTATCCATAGGTTTCGCACTTTACACCATACTTGATGGTTGTGTTGATGTGCGTTCTTGAATCACGCTTTATTTTTAACCCTCGATCATGTGAGTTTCTAGGAGCTTTAGATCTCTTAGAGTTTTTACCCGAGCTTGATTAAGAAATTGTTTGGGTTTCTTATAAGCTGATGTGTGAATTTTCCGACCTTAAGAAGGAGAAGAAAGTGAACATGGATGTTTAGAACTGATTTGAGAAATGACCGTGGGCTTGCCACAACCATTGATAGAAGTAATATGTGATGGATGAAAAGGATACAATCCAAGAATTGAAGAGGATGGGCTATGAGGAGGTGAGACACTTATAGAAGATGACAAAGGGTTGCTAGAATATGGCCCTAAGATGGCGTAAGTTGGGCTACTGAGGAATGGCCCAAGAATATAAGAATATGACGAAGGGTACATTAGGATGTGGCCCAAGTAGAGATGAGGAGGGACTACTAGGAGGTATCCCATAGATAGAAGAGGATGAAGGGCTACTAGGATGTGGCCCAAGAATAGAAGGGAATGGGCTACTAGGAGGTGACCCACAAGTAGAAAATGGAGGGCTACTAGGATGTGGCCCTAGGATAGAAGAAGATGATGGGCTACCCAATGGTGACCCAAGGAGAGATTTTTATTGAGGAATGGTGATAGATAATGAATGATTTGGTAATGAGAAGATAGGCCATGGCTCAATGCTAGACCCGACATCTCATCATGCTTAGAAGAAGGTGAAGATGGAATAGAAGAAGAATCAAGTTCCATGACCTTAGGATTTTCCTCTATGTTTTGTCGAAAAGGATCAATTTCTTTTCCCAATATGCGAGCATATCAAGTTCTAGAAAGAATCCTTGTTTACAATCCTCTAGAGGGATATCTTCATGTACTCTAATTGTTTCTTCATTATGAGAGAAATCAATCAGTAGAGGTTGTTTTTCTTTGGCCATAGAAGGTTGAATAGAAGAAATAGGTCCAATAAGCGGGGAATATTGATTGATAGAAGAATATGACTCAAGAGAGGAAGTAGGATTGGTGGTAGGCATCTCATGAATGGACGATTTGGATCTGGACCTAGATTTCTTTTCTAGAAGATGATGCAATGTAGGAGAGAAAATAGGATCACATAGCCATCCGTTAAGTTGTGACGTAGGAGTCGAGTTAGATGATTGACTAGAGGGAATCCGAGTCATGGAACTCTTCGACGGAGGAAGAGGTTGTTGAGATGACTGATGAAGGAGGTCCTACGAAGAAAGGGAGGACCGTGACTCAAGAACTAAATTAGATGTTCAATTGATGGAACTTGGAGTCACACGAGTCTTTAAAGGAGGAAGACATCATTGAGGTGAGTTGGAATAAAGGTCTTGCAAAGGAAGGGAGGACCATGATTCAAGATTTGATCTAGGGGTATCCAACAATAGTTGGGATTCGAGTCTTCAGAAGAAGAGTTAGAATCCAAATGGTAGTTTGGATCTGAATAAGAAGAAGAAGAGTGGGGGAAACCTGAATAATAATTTGGATCAGAAGCATCTAAACCATACCACCGACTATGAGCTAAGGTGGGGAACAGGGTACCCAAATGGGCCTTCTAGAATGAAGAACCAAATTAGGTTTAGTTATAATGGGAATATTTTGATTTGAATGCCTAAACCTAGGTTCCGTATTGTTGTAAATGTGAGAAACCGTGTGATAGTCAGTCATTGTTGGCATTGTTGAAGTAAAAATGTCTAGACCTATATAGTTTGATGGAACTCCTTCAAAGGGAAGGAAGTGATATGTCGATTTGGGTAGCATAAGGGCAACCAACTAGACATTTTGTAAGTATGGAGATGCATGCGTGATTTTATGAAGGGTCTAAGGAAAATAAACATTATGATGATGTAATCTCGACGAGATAAAAAGGATTTGTCTTAGAAAACAAGTTTTCCTGATGAATGATCACAAGGAACAATCATGCAAGTGTGAAACACAAGCCAATCAACAAGGAAATACACCCTATGTAAATGCGTGTACAAACTAATAGTTCGATGCAAAGATGATCAACAAAATGTTAATTATTAAGTTAAGTTCAAAATGAATAAGGCATAAGTATTAACAAAGCATTAGTACGACTCTAATCAAAGGATACCACGACAAGTTAAATAGCCAACAAGGCCTAAATGTTAAATGACGAGGTTTACACATGTAAGCTACGTAACCACACCAATTGGACATGTTAATCAAGATTTACGAAGAAGCAAGATATTAGTGTCAAAGTGGTATCGAAACGATGCAAACAAAGTAAGCGACACTCTTCAAGATTTTGGACAATGTTTGAAGTCAAACCAAGTCAAGGTATACTAAGGATGTGTTAAAATGTGTGTAGCATAACACCACAATACAGACACTTAGATCATGTTTACGAAAAATGTGACATAAGTATCTTAATTGTGTCGAGACAATGCAAATGAGGCAACACGTCAAAGGGAGATCAAATGATGAATCAATCCTAACTATGATGATGATCTTGAAATCAAGATCAAGTGGCCATCAAAGATATAAGGATGCATCCATGCACTTTAGATGTTTAACAACTCATCTCGCAAACATGGATGAGTGTAAACAGATAAAAAGTGGTGAACACTATCTATGAAAACACTCCCGAAAGATGCCTTCTGTTGCCCCAAATGGGCAACAAGAATGCAAAGGTGTAGATCAAAAGATGGAAATGAACTAAGCGTTACTTGGGTAGAGCTTCACCTCGTTCAAGGTGAGAAAGAAGCTAAGCTAAGTGAAACGTTGTCCAATTTCCGTGATGAAAGGCACTTAGATCCAACTTAAGTGGATTCTTTGCCTTGTTCGAAAAACAAGGTTCTGAATCCAAACAAGTTATCACTTCATGATGGCCAAGATGTGATAAAGGACTAGTAAAGTGGGCCTCAAGACAAAATGGCCTCCTTAATAAGATCTCTCAACTAGGTGTTACAAAGCCATCTAAGAGCGGGCACGATTTACCCAAAAAGTCACACTGACTAATTTGGGAGTATCTCAGCTTTTCCCCCTTCAAGTACAGTGGGCACTAATTACATCCATCGTGTACTCTTTCCAGGGTCACGATATAGACAAATTTGTAACGCTAACTCACAAGGAAAACTAGTCAAGTGGGTAAGCGAGGCGCTTCCTGTTTCATCCACGAGGTTACACAATGGTGGAATACTTTAGGGTTCCTAGTACCACCCCCATTGTTGTAGCTTAAGGCATTATGCCAAAGGGGTTATGTTCCAGTTGAGCAGATAGGGACGTACCCTTTTCCGAAACCTACAATATAGTGTGATGAAGAGTGGTGTGTTTTTTATCTTTTTAACTTAAATGTGGTTTCAAGTAGCACACCATTTGGCAACTGCAAGAGCACGTGTATTAGAACTTTTATGTTTTGACATCTTTCTTCTACAAGCATTAGGTCTTAAAATAATGATTTTAGTAGTTTTCCATTTGCAAACTTAAGAAAGAGAATTTATACTTTACTTTTGATTCCTAAGATCACCAACAGTGCGAAAGGAAGAGCATAAGCAATGTGAAAAAGCCTACTAAATCACATGAAAATTTACTTTTCCTTTAAAATAAGTGTTCTAACATTCGATACAAGTTTTGTTTAAGTGTTTTTGATCTCCAAGATCACTTTTGAAGACGTGAGGAGAGAGCATACGCACTTTTACAAACCTAGTTTTAAGCTAAGAATCGAAAAACACTTAACTATGAAAACTAAAATACCAAAGAAAAACTTTGTTTTTTACTTGTTAGTCTGAGCAATCTGCAAAGAAAGATCAGAAAAAAAGATTTTGCAGATTATAGAAAAAATTCAATCTTTACACAGACACCTACGCTCCCAAACCAACACTAGCGCTCCCCAACCAACGGGTACGCGCCTAACTCAACTGGATACGCCTGTAAACAAAAATTAGTGAAATCTAGTATACTAAAAACACGAGCGTCTAAATGGAGACAGAGATGCTTGCAACTCAACATGGATGCTTAGGTTTCAATGGAGATGCGCCAAGCATAAAACAAATAGTTTCAAATTTTTACATAGTCAAGCTATTTACACACACGCGCCAAAGAGGCGAGACGCACTCACCGATGGAGACGCGCGCACGTCCCTACGGAGAAAAAAATTTGTTGATGATGAGGACAACCGAGATAGTACACTCCTATTCTGATGTGGATGCTGGGGTTTTAACATGTACACCCCCTTCTTAACACCTACACATACCCTGTGAAAAACCTACAAAACTCATGGATTTTCAAAATTTTAAAAGTAAACAAGTTAGTTGTTAGTCAAAGTGTCCTATTTCTATATCAAACCCACAAAATACATGCAAATGAAGGTCATTTATCTAGTGTTAGAAATAGAAATGAGGAAATAATAAGTGATTTGACCCAAAAACTTGAAAATGAACTTTAAAGAACTCAAAAGACCTCCATTAATGGAGGATGGACATAAGTGTCCCACTGGGTGTGCCAAATGTATGCAATGGAAAGTTGCAAAAGCTATGGAATGAGGCTAAAGAACCTCAAAGCTTTGCTAACTCAACTATGCACCATGATATTAGAGCTAAACAAGAAACTATATATGCATATATAACTTTGAAACTAACATTCAAACCCTAAAGCATGTATACCACTCTCTACTCCATGAAAGCTTAATGAAAGTGAACCTAGTTAGATTCTAAGCAATCAAATTAGATTTGTTGTTTTCTTCATGGAGGTGAAGAGGTCTCTCTAAAATGGCTACAAGACCAGTTAGATACCCTCCTACTAACCTACTATGAAGTTATGGTGAAAGATGGAGGAGCTTCAATGAATGGAGGATAGCCAAGATCAAATGCCTATTAACTTGGCTAATGCAAACGAGGTATAATGCCAATATCTCCAAATGTGAGAGAGAAGGACTTGTGAGTGAAGTTGTGTAGTTTGAAAGGGAGGGGTGACCCTTCATTTAGTTTTTCACTGGGAGAGTTTGGAATTTGGGTGCATGTGGGACTAAAGCTCAAAAATCACTTTAGGATTAGATTGGGATAAACATGTTTAAGGCTTAGTTAAGCTTGGTTTAGGCTAGTTAACTAGGGTTTAGGCTAGGTTAAACTTGATTAGTAAGTGATTAGAGACTCATTGAGATTTGGGAGGGTATCGACAACCAATCGTGGACGATAGATAGCCTACGACCAATAGAAGTGGTCTAGAGAGAACTAGGGAGGTTCTGAATGGTTGAAAGGAGGAATGTTTAGCTAATAAGAGAGATATTAGCCAAATAAGCTGATTATAGGAGGAATACAAACTATCGTGAATGGGCATCCAAGAGTGGAGCGAAGAAGAGGGAATTAACGAAGTGTCGTTAATTGGTTGAATGGGAGGAAATGCTAAGTGTAAGCATATTTTAGGTGTCTATAGTCGATATAAGGATTTCATTGACAAGAGGATCCTCTTTCTTGAGAAGATGGAAGAAAATAGACTCAAGTGGTGGATCACTTTAAGGAGCACTAATCAAAGTAAATAAGTTTTTGATAAGAAATCCAAGGCAAGAGAATTCACAAATTGAAGATTTCATCCTACTATGGGACAAGAGAAGAGAACCAAAAGGCAACCATGGAAAGTTTGACTCATTATGGCTCGACCCATTCCAGTGATTGTGAAGCTTGCATGGTGAGAACACTTTTCTTCTCTCATATTTGGATGGAACGCATGCTTTGCCTCGGAGCGGAAATACCTAAAATTATATCATCAATGAAAGCGAGTTGTCCCCCTGCTATGTACCATAGGTGATTGCTAGGTGTGTTTTCCTTCATTGTGTGGTTTGGTTTCCCCCTCTGTTGCATGTCATGTGTTTCCTTCCTTTTGTGTGCTTGTGTGTTTCCTTCTTGATATTTCTTTCTTGAAGTTGTATCCCCGAATCTGCAAGGCCCAATACTTGGTTCTATTTTAGACATTCGAGGTTGGTATTTACAATTTTCCCTCTCATCTCCCTAGGTACTAGTCGGCATGTCAGGTAATTAGTGTCAAAATTTGAACAAGAGATCCCTATATAAACATAACATACATACTACCTTATGGGAATACTATTTACTATCAAGGGATATCTATCTACATACAGAGCAAGGACTACAATTGGACATTATTTTGTGTCACATAATGCATAGGAAGGGAGTATTCATTTTATTCCATCCACCATTTTTCATTTTATCTAGTTGTTGCCTCGATATCTCTATGTCATTCACACTAGGGCAACCTAGGCACATTATTATACACATAAGCACATAAACTACACTGGTCCGGGATGTAGTGCAACGCTTAGTCATAAGTCCATCTATTTGGAAACCAAGGACAGTATGCCCCTTAATTTGCATATTTCTTTTTTAGGGTTTGATATTTTTTGTGGGTTTTGCAGGTAATTCTTCATTATTATAGGTTTGTGGCGATCAACGAACCAAGTGCGACATTCACCCAACCAAAAGCAAAGTATTATTGACGGAGACATGAGCGACCATACTAGGATTAGATTTTGAGTTGTTTTATAGACCAGGGTGCCAAAATTTTAGAATAGAGCACCCTAAGCACCCTCATCCTTCCCCATGTGCCCCAGTCTAGCCATATTTACCTCTACTACTATTTTCTAAAGACCATTGTGACACTCTTTTAAGTCCCAGATCACTGAGGTAAGTTCAATTCGAGGTAAGTACCTTCCACCCTTAATTTTATTTCATTTTAAATTTCTAATTAAATTACTTAGCATTTAGATGTCAGTATATTTCATTTATTACATTGTTGTACTCTTAGATTATTAATAAAATTCAAATTTTATAGAATCATGATGTGTAATGGCCCACCTATACAAATATATATACAAGTTTACATAGGAGGAGCACATGGGTGGTATTAGAGCTACCACATTATTATATATATGGGCCTACGAGCATATTGTGATACTGAGGCTAGTTGGTGGACCACGAGGAGAGTGGGTGAGGCAAGATATATTTTTGGGAGGTGGGTAGATGTTCGTGGAAGGAAGATGGATATAAATACCTATAGAGTGATGCTAGATCACATAGGAATAGAGGCCGTGACATGGAGGCCATCCCGAGACTACGGGGATGGCCGCCGAGAGGATGTAGTAGAGTTATAATGTCTTTGATGGACTATGTGGCTAGAGGATCAATTTCCATGGGTGACCGAGTTATTTCTGGTGGAGCCCATATCACTACAGATTTAGTATTGCCCAGAATGTGCCCCAAAATCCTTATGTGTGGGTGAGAGTCATTAGAGCACCGAGGAGGGTTGGATCTAGACCAGGGCCCACAAGATCACAACTATTACCTCCGGGCTAGGCGAGGTAGACATAACAATAGAGTTGATAGATGTGGATGTTGTGAGGTGTACAAAGGCCTACCGTGCATGGTGGGCATCACATCGGTGGGTATTTTAATTTATAGTTTTTGTTGATGCGGTGAGAGCACCACCAGGAGGAGTATAGGGAAAGTACATGCCCTTAATAGCATAACACCAATGATAACAGAGTGTGAGTATTTGTATAGTTATGTTTATTATTTGTTATTTTTTTACGTAAGTGTCGTTGTTGTCTAATTTTTATTCTATAGATGTAGGTGAAGCATATTGGTTGTTGATTGTAGACACATCCATCCACAAATTGATGTCAAATTTTCCCATCAACACACTCATGGGTGGAGGCATCCTAGAGTGTATAAACAATATTACAGACAAGCATGCCCATTTGTTCAAGTCAATGGCGATAATAGTAATAAAATGTATTGTGCTACTAAGTGAGAGGGAAAGGACGCGTGAGGAGACATGATGAGCAAGAGAGGTTGTAGGCATTTGTCCCTTAGCATAGGATGTATTTGCATGGTTTTTCAAGTTCTGGGGTCACTTCGTGAGAGTAGTCGGACGGATGTGACACTATTTCTTAGGTAGGTGGAGAGATATAGGGTCGCGATCAACAATGTAGAGTGAGCGGTGAAGATTCTAGTTCTAGAGCTCTCACAACGACAAATAATGATATTGATGACAAGATATGAAATGTAATGATGTATTGGTGTAGGGGAGTTTCCCCGTGATGAGGATGTTCAGTAACTATGGTTTTGAACTATATTAATATATAGATGGAATTATTGGCATATGATCGTGATGATTATGTATGATTTATTGATTTCTATTGTTATATGTGATGTGTGATGCGTTAATGTTGTTTGTATTTGATGAATTGATTTGTAATGGGTAATTTTGAGATTATGTAATGTGATTATAGATAGATAAATGATGATATAGTGTATATGACGATAGATTGTGAAAAATTGGATTGTATGTAGGAATAAAGTTGTGGTGAATGATAATGTAATAATGTGTAAAATTATGAGATGGTCGTAATAGTGTAGTAAAGCGAGTGTTAGGATGTTGAAGGGGGTAATAATAGAGATGCCCCCAATGTACGATGATGTGTTCATTTATATAATACCCCTCAGTAGTCAAGAATGAACCGTAAAAAAGAGTGCATCATTGGGAAGTGATATGATAGTGTGCACAAGATAGATTGATCGATAAGGCATGTGACACAAGAGTGAAGAGAGGTTCTTATTGTAATAGATCCCTAAATATTCATGTAAGAACTATAAGAACACGAGTGCATCATCGGGGAATAAGGTGATAGAAATCACCTACCAAATACCAAGCCAACATGGAGCGGTGAAAGCATGTGGAATTAAATCAGCATGAGTGTAGGAGCCAAACTAAATTTCATGTAGAATGGTGCCAATGATGGGTGATGTAATGGTGGGAAGTGGAGATACTGAGGGTTATGGAAGACAATTTGTAGTAGTAGCATGATGCAACAAAATAGATGGTGTAGTAGTGGATGGATGAGATGGAGAATGCGTATGAGAAACAACATGTGGTGGTGGACTAATAATAGCCTTAGAAATAGATGAAGGAGATAAATCAACTTGAATAACAACGTGCTTGTGTGGGAGTGGAGACATAGACCACTCACGAGAGAAAGAGCCAAAGCCAATAACATCCTTATCTTCTAATTATTACAAGCGGTCATGAAGGTCGTAATAGTCATTACCACGATGGTCATTGATACGATGATAGTCACAAGAAGGTTGATCACATTGACATTGCAAGTGATGAGGTGGATGATGTTGACTATAACGTAAGTGAATCAAACACTTATTAAGAAAGGTATGCAGTGATGAGTGTCATCAATCCTCTTCATTAATAATGTCAATCCAGTAATCGATGCCCGATGGTTGTATCAATAGGAAAAATAGATCTTTGGAAAACAACTCTTTCAAACACAATCCAAACTTGCATAAATTGAAAATCACACTTTTGGAAATGGAAAAACACACTTTCAGAAATCAAAATCACACTTACATAAAAGAAACCATGCTTGCATAAAGGAAATTTCTGAATTGGAAATAAATATAATCAAATAGAACACCTATAGGTTCACAACAAACTAAATGAAAATTAATATTACAATACCAAGAGAAAAACAATACAAGAAAATGATAATCATAAAAAAGGAATAAACATGAACATAAATTATTACAAAACAAAAGCACAAATACACGATCCATCTTCCTTGGGATGAGTGGTCATCTCATTCCTTGGAAGAGGATTTAAATCATGCTTCCAAGATCTTAATTCAAAACTTCGAATATTGGAGAGAAAGGAACAAATTTTTCATTGATTGGTAAAAGATTCCATACAAGTGCATGGAAGATTGCATTTATAGTCCATGCATCGAACCAGCTCCTTAATCCACTCACCAAGAACTAACTACCTATTCGTGGGTGGATTTATTCAAAGCAATAAATTCTAAAGAAACTTGACTACAATAGTCCACTTATTGGGGAGAATATTTCTACAACTCATCCCTTTGATCTAGGAATAAAAAGTGGAAGATTACTTATTCAACATTCCTAATACTATTCCACTATTTTCTAATCCTTGAAACATGGAAAGAAAATGAAGTGCTAAGTCCATGACTTTGAATTCTTCTTGGAATGCCACATGCATGCATGACTTTGGATTGTAACATGTTTGGATCTGTATTCTTGGTTGATGACAAGGAAGTAAAGAGTGGGTTGAATAGTTTGGTGATCCTTTACATTACTTTTGAACAAACCAAAAGACTTTCACTTGTTGTATGTTTCAGAAGGCTGCGTGAAGACTTTTATTAGCTAGGCATTTCCATAGCTACATGAAAGAATTTTGGTAGTTTAGGCGATTCAAGTAGCTAGGTAAAGACTTTCAAGAGCTGTAATCTATGAACTTGGAGTAGTGTTATTGAATATATGTCATTATTATATATGTTTTCATTGATTTCAAGATGGATGATTTGATATCCAGTTGCATTGATGGAAAAAGGAGTCATTTGGTAAAGTGAGCAACCTTAAAAGATGAAGGTTTATTGGTAGTGTCAACCCACAGAGGATTTGAGATGATCAAGGGTAAGCCCTAAAGGACTTAGACAACATTTGAGTAAGCCAGATATAAGGTGTTAGCCACCAAGTAAATAGAGAGATGCAAGTAAAAAAAGCTCTAGGAAGGAAGCACAAAATAAAGGAAAACTCCAAAAGAAGTCATTGAAGGCAGAAGAGTGCCACAGAGTGAAGAAGGTCAGAAGGTAAAGCCACGATATGAAGATTTGAACAATATCACGTATAAAGGGAAAAGATGTAAAACAATGGATAAGTAGAAAATCCACTAAGAATAGAAGTTTTCAGTAGACATAAGGAAATCCATGAAGAACAATAAAGGAGAAAATGCGTGGAAGGTAACAAACAAGGAGGAAGATGTGAGAAGCTAAAAAATCTGCATAATGCATACAAATGCCACGGATAACTAAAAACCACATAAAGAAGGGAAAATTCAAAGGACAAAACGAGAAGCCATGATATGAAGGAAAATATCAAAGATGACAAAGGAAGCCACGGAACAATCAAAGTAAACTGGAGTGGATCAAGGACAATTAGTTAGAGTTTAGATTAAAAGAGTGAACATTTGCATTCAAATTTTGAAGGAGATATGATTGACATAGATTTGCATCTACAAGTACAACTGGAACTTTACACAGACCAATGAAATTATCTGTTCTATCTACCAACATTTAATGCATGATTGACCACAAGACAATATGGTTATAAACTCGATGGCGATTCCCAATTTCAAGGCAAATTAAAATAATGCAAAGAAGATGGGTCGTTGTTTTAATTTCACAATGCAAATTCTAAACAATGCAAGTTTTCTAATTTTGGAAGTCGGCTAATAAATTGGTTTTTCATATGCATGGAAGAAGGAGGAATAAAGTTGAATAAGGAAAGAATAAAATATGGACTTAGTTGGGAACATTTAATGATTTGGTTTCATGGGCAATAGATCGGGAAGAGTACACATGAAAATTTTGAACTAAGCTTTTTTAAGAAAAAGGTGGAATAAAATAAAATATCTAAGTTATTCGATAGTTGTTTCTCATGAGAGAAAAATAAGGCACTAGAGCCAAGAAAGTGACAGAGGTAGAGAGAAGAAAATACGATGCAATCAAGCTAAGAAGAGCTACAATGGTGAATAAGAGAGAAGGGTAAGATCAAGAAAACTATGAAGAACATGATTAGATAAGCGAGCATAATGGTAGATTGAATGATTAAAAGAGAGTAAAATGAATGAGTAGAATAATTGACATAGAAAGAGTATAGATTAAGCCAGAAAGTGATCATAATTCATTGCATTAGCAATTGTTGTAACTACATGATCAAAATCTATATGTAAAGAAGTCTAAGTTGCATTAGCTTAGCACATTCAAGGAGTTGTAGCTTCCTTGTAGGTGAGTGCCTGCAAAAATAAATATCTTGTGATGTGTAATATTCACATCAGTCCTTTTTTGTGTGTAATATCATCATAGGTGTAGGGGTTGGTGCTCCTTGTGGGATTGGTATCTCACTAAAAAAATATTGTAAGATGTGTTGTTATATTCTTTTGATTCCTTGCTTTGTGTAATATAAGCAACATTTTTTGTGGGTTTTTCTCCCGAAAGGGTTTCCCATGGTAAATATATGTGTTTAGCATTTATGTGTATGATTAATACTTAATTGATTGTATGTTACTCATACATATAGATTAGTAAAGAATATAAAATTGAATCAAGAGTGTAAAATTTTTAATCTCCACGAATTCACCCCCTCTCAATGCTTTTGATCACAACAATTAGTATCAGAGCGAGTCCTTTTTGTAGAATCCTAACATCTTTCAAGGAGATCCTCCTATCACAAACATGGAAAAAATCAGGCACAAGGTGGTTTATCTCTATCTAGATCACCTCTATTCATAGGGACAAATTATGCTTTCTGGAGAATAAGAATGAAGACATATCTGATGTCACTCGGTTTTGACATCTGGGAGTGCATCAAAAAAGGATATACAACTCCACCCACACCGATCACCTCTTCAAGATAAGGTAAAATATGAGTGCAACTCAAGAGCTATGAATGTTATTTTATGCAGTTGACTAAGATAGAATTTGTGAAGGTAATGCACTGCAAAAACAACAAAGGAAATATGGACCAAATTGTAGAGCATCTATGAAGGAGATGAGAAAGTTAAACTAGAAAAGTTACAAACTTACAAAGCTTAGTTTGAGAATCTGAAAATGAAGGATGATGAGAGCATCACGACATATATGTAGAGAAATAGATGAGGTCATAAACATGATTAGAGGCTTGGGAGAAAAGCTAGAAGAATATGTCATTGTTCAAAATGTTTTGAGATCCCTGACTAGCAAGTATGATGCAAAGGTTTCCACCATAGAGGAAGCAAAGGACATGAAGACTCTCACAATGGATGAGCTACATAGCACCCTTTCTCTGCATATAAGATGAGAACTATTAGAACCAAGACCACTAAGAAAGAAGTGGCTTTCAAGGTCAAGAAAGAAATAAATTCTAGTCAAGAAGATGAAGAAGAATCAGGTTCCTGCGAATGAGCTGGATGAAGAAAAATTGAGGCATTGTTCATGCGGAAATTGAAAAGAGGCTCTGGTAAGTACAAAGGAAAACTCCCATTTAAATGCTTTGTTTGTGGATAAGTAGGTCATTTTTCCAGTAGATTCCCAAACAAAAATAAATACAATCAATCGGAACATGAAGAGCACATCATAAACATAATAGAAGAGAAACTAAGTATAAAAAGAAAGATAACAAGAAGAAATTCTTCAAGAACAAAAGAAACTTCTACTCTAAAGAAGAATCTAGTGAATCGGAGTTGAGCAACACAAAAAACTCAGAAAATGAAGATAATGAAGATCAATTAGAATGTTTGTTTATGGCTATGGAAGTAGATGAAGAAATTAGCTCCAGAGGGAAGAACTCGGTTGAATATGAAGATTCTGATGAAGAGGAAGTTGAGGTAAATCTTGAAGAAGTGCACTTGAAGAACTACAACTATGTAGAAAGAAAAATTAGAAACTAAGATGCACATTAAAGGATTATGAGGAAAAAATCTGCATCTTTGAGAAAAGACAAGCACAGAAAGAAGAAGAGGAGGCTAATGAGCTAAAGGAACTTGAAACTCAACTGGAGAAGATCTCTAAGTCCTACAAATCAAAAGAGGAGGAGTGCTCAAAGTTGAACACAAAATTGGAGGAGTTGAAATCTGAGATGGACCAAATGTTTAACAAACTAATTATGTATGAAAAGCTAGAAAAGATCTCTATTGTGCTAATTGATATACTCAACAACCAACGTGATACAATTGACAAGTCTGGAATTGGCTTCAAGGGAGAAAGCAAGGAGAAAGAGTCGGAAAAACATTGTTCCTAAGATCACCTATGCAATGTGTAGATCAAGAATATCGCGCTTGTTACTCCGTCCAAGTTAATGTACCAAACTAAACACAAAAGCCTTGAAAAACTCAAATAAAATCGATACCTGATAGACAAGATCCGAGAAATGTAGATGGAGAAGAAAGCTGATGCAGACAAGACGGGCACACACAAGCAATCCTACGAAGTAGATCCAAGAAACCTGTGAGACACAGATGCTTGACAAAAAAATATCACGTTAAAAGATATTTGGGTGGACTACCCAAAAAGTGGGTCCGGGAAGCGATAAGCTCCCTCGGCGGATGTCAGTCCACGTTTTCAATTAAGGAAAGACGCATACATGATAAAAGATGTACGTAAAGAACTAGATTTTCTGATCAAAGGTAATAAATAGAATCTAAACAATGAAGAAAGCAAGAAATAGGAAATACTAAAAACAATGATGCTGGATTACTGTTACCTGAGTTCTTTTACCTATCTGCAGGCTGATCGGCGTCGATTAGGAAAATCGGCGTCGACTGGTTCAAATCGGTGTCGACTGATGAAGGTCGGTGTCGACTGATATAAATCGGCGTCGACTTGGGAAAATTTGCAGGAAGATTGAGAAATAGACAGTGGAGACTAGATCGTCGATCTTGCTAGATCTGCAAGTGTCGTAAGGATACTGCCAAGGCTCCGCCTGTGCTGGATGCAAGAACAGAGTCACCAAGAGGTCGATGAAGACTCACGATGTTGATGTGGCAGGAGCAGAGTAATGGTACTCCTCTCAGGGATTGGTTTGGACAGGATTCACTCTCACTTGATAGATGATGCTCAGACTAGATGCTCAAAAATCTCTCGTTCTCCTTGTCTAATTCACTGTCTATCTCACCATCTGACTATCTAACCGGAACTGAGTTCTGGGCCTCTATTTGTAATCGGCGCTATGATCGAGATTAAATCAGTCTTTCGAAAAATCGGCGTCGACCGAGTACCGTCGCGCCGATCAAGGAACAGACTCCTGAAATGGCCAAAAGGAGCGATTTCTGGAATGATGAGAGTGATCCTGTCACCTCAAATATGGGAAATATCCCACTGCTTGGTTTGGGAGGAGGAGAAATAGGGGGGATATATGGATAGAATAGATATGGGGTAGATAAGTGGTTATAATACATGTAAAAAGGTGTAATTGAGTAGTTAATATTTAATTACTCATGGGTAAAACATAATGGGGTGAATTAAACCTAGGATAAGTGTTTAAATCACAAATTGAATAACACCCCAAGGGGGCCATGGTGATATGAACGTGCCCCAGGTTGCCCGAGAAGATAAACGAATGTGAGGGACACCAAATTGGGTAACCAATTTTTGGTGTCTACATTTTGCCCCTTTTTGTCGAGTAACTTGCGATAAGCAAAGTTGTAAGACAAAAACAAGGAGAGTAGAAGAAAGGAGGAAAAAGTGATGATGTGATCCCCCTCAAACTAGGGATGGGATGGGTGATAGAACAAACGATCCCAAGTTTGAAAAAGGTAGATGAAAACACAGGATGCCCCAACTAGATGTCTGGAGTAGATCTGATCATTAATGATGCACAAGAATAATCATTAAGGCAACAACCTAAGGAACTCACATTGGTAGGGAAATCTAGACGGTCTCCGTAGGAGACGACGTTAGTACCTATAGACCCGTGAGGGTAAGGAGGGCTACAAAATAGTTAGCACCTAAAGAGAGATACATTGGTAGGGACAACCAAACGGTCTGCAAAGCAGACGACGTGAGTGCCTACAGACCCGTGAACTCTAAGCTGCCAAAAATGCGAGTACCCCATGTATAGGGGACAAGCTCGAAATGGATGATAATATCGAAAGTATGTGCCAAAAAGGCAACATTCAGCGCACAATAATGACCAGATAAATAAGCCAAGCATCAACACTATGGCAAGAAGATTTTAGGAGATGGCAAAAGCTACAGTGCAACCGATTGGCAACAATAGGTGCAAATCGGCGGCGATCCAAACTAATCGGCGCCGACCATAAAAATCGGCGTCGACCAAACAAATCGCCGACCATACCAAGTGCATATAAATATGCGAATGGAAAACGTGAACGATTTATTTAGACCGTGACGATTGATTCAGAGAGAGTCAAAAATTGGATTTGAGCACCATGGAAGCTTCTGGGAGTAGTCAGAAATGGAAGAGGACATGACCAGGGGTAAGTGAACCTAGCCAACTTTCTTGTATAATTTTATCGTAAAATAGCATACTAGGTTCTCAATTTTTAGAGAAAAAAGGCATAAATGGGGAGTAAGTGTTTTTGACACTCGTCCTCCCAGTCGGCGTCGATTTAATAAATCGATGCCGATTATATCGGATCATCGCCGATTAAATTAAATCGACGTCGACTAGGTTTGATCGACGCCGATTTAGTTAAATCGATGCCGATTTTACCATTATCCTGATAAGATGATAGAATATATGTTTTTGATGTTCTGATTTGGATAAATGGGAAGCTAACATTGTTCTTAATGTCGTGGATGCAGGCACGAGAGGTGTTACACATGCGGGATGCTATCCCCGAGCTTCTGGAGACCATTCTCCCTGATGTGACTGATGCAGATTGGCACCACCTAGAGTTTGCTGGGCTCGGGGGCTTTCGGTATTACTCGATGAGTACCGCGAGACGTAGAGCTATGCGAGCACTAAATGTACAGCGATGGATAGCCGACGTGCATGTTTTGGTTCGGGCAGGTGAGATGACTATCACCCACGAGGATATATACAGGATCCCGAGGCTACCGATTACCGGGACCCTATTGAGATCACTCCACGAGAGCAACAATAGAGGGCCCTAGGATGGTTATATGGGGATAGGGCGGATGAGTCAGAGATAGTGTCCGGGCGGTGAGGATAGCCTCACAGTATAGACAGGATGATGCCAGGAGCAGACGTATAGTATTGATTCAGATGGCGATCTCCTACTTTGCTTTACTAGATTCAGGAGGTGGGAGATTCCCATTATTATTGCTAGATTGTGTTTGTGACATCTTGCAGTTTAGACAGGTGTTCGCCTTTGCTGACGCCCTGATAGCTCAGATTTATTATGAGCTATGGATGTATACCACTGGCAGGAGGACAGGGATTGATGTTAGTTTTGTGCTCCATTTCTGGGCATATGAGCACATAGTAGTGATCAGGCCATCCAGGCTTCCATGGATGCCAACAAGTGGGGGCTATTGATTATGGATTTCAGCGATGGCGGGCCGATATGGCCCGGGAGATACAGGGAGATCCACAGATTGGTATGCTGAGCGCTTCAGGACGCTGACACCAGAGCAGGTCATCTGGAGACCATATCGGGTATTTCCGACATGGGCTGGTCAGGATGCTCATCTGGTAGGGTTGAGATGGAGCAGGGTGGTTAGGGGCCACAGGCCTGATATGTGGGAGCGAGTCCGTTTATACGGGTATTGAGATAGTTCGGCCTGGTGCAGACAGTGCCGACCACTTATAGTCCATATAGACGAGACAACAGAGAGACAGATTTGCTGATTTTGATCCCGGCAGATCCATTGAGGGAGGCCCCACCTTCTGACAGATAGTGATGATGATGCCAGAGTGGATGATGGCTATGCGGCATGGTATTCGACAGAGCTTCCGACACTTGCCAGCGTCCATAGATGCCGATGAGGAGGATATAGCCACAACGTTGGAGAGGCTGGAGGGAGAGCATTATACACCGACATGTAGACACATCGAGTTGCCTAGAGGAGATCGAGCTCGGAAAGAGAGAGAGAATGCCCCGATATTGGAGAGGGATATAGCTCACCAGGAGTGAGATACAACGATCTAGCAGAGGGATCGCTATCATCGACATAGGAGGCCCTTAGGGCCAAATATGGTGATACAGTACCACATCGAGTCCAGGGACACAGTGGTACGACCATAGGAGGGCCACCACCACCAGCACCAACAAGACTAACAACGACACTACGAGCACCTAGTATAGTGAGCCTGAGTACATATCAGTCTCTCCTCGCTGAGGTGAGATACTATGAGGACGCTCTAAAGCACAACATGCCCCCGAGGTGCCTCATTACGGTGCGAGGAGGAGGAGATCTGCGATAACCCACACTAGTGGTGCGTCAGAGGGAGGGAGCACCAGGAGAGGGTGAGGTGAAGGTAGGCCCCAAAGAAGGGGCTCTTCGAGTTTGATAGGCGGCGACCAGAGAGA
The DNA here is from genome assembly GCA_018340775.1 of Taxus wallichiana var. yunnanensis. Lineage (NCBI taxonomy): Eukaryota > Viridiplantae > Streptophyta > Pinopsida > Cupressales > Taxaceae > Taxus > Taxus wallichiana. Next base: position 850,927,194 of record CM031239.1, read on the forward strand.
TACTTGGTTTAGAGGAGGGTGGAGGAGATAGTGTCTTCCACCTATCGGACTTTACAATTTAGAGATTGAGATATATTTTTGTATCGATGTATTGATGTAGCCTTGATTCAAGGCATTTTTGATGTATGATATAGATGGCTTGATTGAAAGCCACCCATTCTTTGTACAGATACTCATGTATGTATATAGATATTCATCATTTTCTTTGTCAAATGATTGTACTTATGTTTTTAATTTTGATAGACATGGATAGATGTAATGTAATTGCGATGGATATAGACATATGCTGATAGATGATAAATAGGTGTGATCTGATATTCCTAGAATAGATAGATGAGACGTTGATGTGATGTGATTGATATGTGGATTTAATTTTGATGAAAAATAGATATAGGCAGATGTAGGGTAACTTGGATGAACATGATTTTAGATGATAGATGGATAGATGTGATTTATAGATTTTGATATATTTAAGATGTTTTAATTGAATTTTGATGAAAAATAGATAGATAGACTCACATGTGTTGATAATACATGCTATGATATATTTTCTTTTGGGAAAAAAAAGTAGATAAGATGAAATTAGACAGATGATATATTTTGACTAAATTCACATGTTAAATGTCAATTTAACTGGATGAATAAGAAATGATAAAGGGAAATAAAGAAAACACACCTAGAAAAGAAAAATAATGATAAGCTAGGCCCCTAACCAACCATAAATAGAGACTTTTGATAGGAAACTAAAAGACCATGCATACAAGGCCATATATGAGGTTAAAATAAACCTGACACTAGCTAGTCGCAAACCAGATCTAGAAGGTAAATGGAAGGGGAAGTAAGTATGTATCTTGTCGGAATGTACAAAGGACAGAATACACGCTCATATTGGGAAAATAGGGTTCTCCATATGATCGTCAAAAGGTCTTATATCTCAGCTTCATGATGTTTGTTTTGACAAAAAAGCAAACTGATCAAGGCGGGAAGTTTGCTAGATGTGGAAAGACTGATCGATACGGGAAGTCTTTCAGTGATGCTAAAAAGTGAACAAACTGGCTGAAGATAAAGTCTGTTTCTTGAAAAGGCTGATCAATGCGAGAAGCCTTGGGAATTCCATGAGAGAAACAACCGTCCTTCAAGGGAACGGTCTGAACTTGAATTTAATGATAGCCATCCTTCAAGGGTATGGTCTATATCTTTTGATTTGCTTAATAATGCATGGATAGCTGTCCTTCAAGGGATCAGTCTATCTTTTAGGAATTTTGGATAGCATCTTCTTCTCTCTTTTTTTTTTTTTTTTTTTTTGTTGTTGTTGGGAGGAAGCTGAGTTTAGACCAGATAGATCAGATAGAGGGAAAGAAAATGTATACAAACGTGTACTCATGCCCTAAGTAGATTTGATTAAGATAGACACTCGGGATAGATGAAGAAGTGATTAAGGTGTTCCTACCATGAGGAGGAACATATCCATAAGAAAAATGCCATGAGTAGAGCTGCGGTACTCATATTTTAAGGTAGAAAAATACATAACGCGAGAACCACATAGTTCTAAATCACTACAAGAAGGTATGACTGGTTATAGATGGATGAAAGATCTGATTTGCGTCTAAGAACATGTAAGATAGATTTTAACAGTAGAAGGGCCTTAGATGCAAGGCATTAATAGGTTCCATTTCAGGTACTCCATCCATGGAAGATAGATGGTAAGCCCCAGATCCATATTTATGAGTAACCACGTATGGACCCATCCAGTTAGGAGCAAACTTACCACGCTGACTCCGTTCTAGTGTAGTGACATTTTGGTTTTCTTTAAGAACAAGATCACCAACTTTGAAGTCACGGTGCTGCAAGTGTTTGTTATAAGCACGTTTAACATGCTCAAGATAGACTTGATGATGTTCAAGAGCATTGAGACGCCGCTCATCTAACAACTCAAGCTGCGCTAGATGCTCTTGACGATAATCCTCATCAGAGACAAATTCTCTGAGAGAAACACAAAGAGATGGGATCTGGACTTCCAAAGGAAGAACAACCTCAGACCCATAGATGAGAGAGAAGGGAGTAGCACCAGTAGGGGTATGAATGCTAGTCCGATAAGCCTAGAGAGAAAAAGGGATATGTAAATGCCAATCCCTACCAGCTCGACTAGTTACCTTTGCGAGGATGTTACGCAAAGTTTTATTGGAAGCCTCGGCAGGCCATTAGCTTGGGGATAGTATGGAGAAGAAAAGCTGAGTTTGATATTGAAAGCGTCACAGAGATTCTGTAAATCGACATTTTTGAAAGATTTACCGTTGTCTGTGATGAGTTTGTGTGGAATACCAAAGCGACAAATGATGTGTTGATAAACAAAATCAACAATCGGTTTAGCTTTTGTTGAGGAAAGAGGAATAGCTTCCACCCACTTAGTAAAGTATTCTATGGCAGTAATGATAGAATGATGACGCTGTGAAGAGCGGGGATTGATAAGACCGATGAGATCAAGACCCCATTGCGAAAAAGGCCACAAATCTGTCACAGGTTGCAAAGCTTGACTAGGGATATGCGTAAGATTGGAATGTTGTTGGCATTTGACACATTTCTTAGTGTATTCGCAACAATCTCAATTAAGAGAAGGCCAATAATATCCTAAGCATAAGATGCATTTAGCTACGGCCAAACCACTAAAATGTCCACCACAGATACCATCATGGACCTCCTGGATAGCCTTAGATGATTCAGGGGTTTTGAGGCATCGAAGCAAAATGCCATCAAAACCACGTTTGTAGAGGATTCCGCCTAGAATAGTATAGCGATTAGCGCGTAGGATAAAAGATCTTCTACCATTGGAAGTAAGATCTGGAGGAAGCACTGAATGGGATAGATAATCAACAATGTGTTGATACCACTCATCTTGAGTATTGGTTGTAACGACATTGATTGAAGTCAGTTGCCTAAGATGAGATGGTTGATCTAATCATTGCACAACCACATAAAGTCGCGAGTCCTCGGTAAAGGGTGGAATAAGTAAGGCTAATGAAGCCATCGTATCTGTGAATCGATTCACAGTACGGGGAATAGCTTGGATAGTGAATTTATCAAAATATTGGAGTTGAAAGAGAACGATATCACGATATTTTTGAAGGATATCATTCTTGCATTGATAGACACCCGTGACTTGATTAACGATGAGTTCAGAGTCACCAAAGATGTCGATATGGCGAGCACCGAGATTAATGGCATTTTGAAGACCCAAAACAAGAGCTTCATATTCAGCCATATTATTGGTGCACTCAAAGTTTAATTTGTGTGCAACTGGGATAGGTGTACCCCAGGGAGGAATAATCACGAAACCTACACCTCCCCTTGCTGGCATTTGGATCCATCAAAGAAGAGTTTTACTTTAAACGGAGACAGACCAAAATCAATTTGTTGGATATATTCATCGGGAATTGAGCAAGGGGGACTTGAGTGTCGGAAGAGGAGCATCAGCTAATTGATCTGCAATGACCTGACCCTTGATAGATTTTTGTGAGATAAATTTGAGATCAAATTCTGTCATAAGCATGAGCCAACGAGTGATACGATCATTGTGATAAGGCTTCACATGCATTGTCTTGAGTGGATTGACACTTGTGACAATGTAAGTTTTATGATTGAGGAGGTAGTGACGAAGCTTAGAAGTTGTAAAGAAGAGAGCACAACATAGCTTTTCAGCTTGAAATAACATGTTTCATACTCATGGAGAGTACGAATAATGTAATAGATGGCTTGTTCTTTACCACAAGCATCCCGATGTGAGATCATGGCTCCCAGAGCATGGTCAGTCACAGAGATATAAAGATAGAATGGCTCCCCCTCGTGTGGAGGTGTAAGCACAGGTGGAGAAAGAAGATAAACTTTGAGATCATCAAAGGCTTTTTGGCAATGCTCATCCCATTCAAAATGAACATTCTTACGAAGGAGGTGATGAAAAGGTTGACAATGGTCCGACAGTTGCGAGATAAAATGACGCACTGATTGAAGGCGTCCTTGAAGACTGTGGAGTTGCTTTAAGTTAGAAGGGGGAGGCATCTCAAGGATAGCTTTTATTTTTGCGGGGTCTACTTCAATACCCCTAATAGAAATGATAAAGCCTAAGAGTTTACCAGTGAGAACCCCAAACACACACTTAGATGGATTTAGGAAAAGACAAAAGCGAATAAGCCTCTCAAAGAGAGGTGCAAGAATGAAAAGATGATCCTGACGGCATTTGGATTTACTAGAGGAGATCGTCGACGTAATCTTCCACAGTTTTGTGTAAGAGATCATGGAAGATGTAGGTCATTGCTCACTGATAGGTTGCTCCTGCATTCTTAAGACCGAAAGGCATGACATGATAACAAAAAGTCCCCCAAGGCGTTATGAAGGAAGTCTTATGTTGGTCCTCTGTGCGATGAGAATTTGATTATACCTGAGAAACCATCCATAAGAGAAAGCATCTCGTGACCCGCAGTTAAATCCACTAGTTGGTCGATATTAGGTAGAGGAAAATCATCTTTTGGACAAGCAAGATTAAGATCCCGGAAGTCGGTACAAATTTAAATTTTCCCAGTAGCTTTGGTTACTGGTACTACATTTGAAACCCATTGTGGATAATCGATGGGTTGGATGAAGTTAGCCGAAAGCAAGTGCTGCAACTCTTCTTTAACAAGAAGGGCTACTCGAGGGTGCATTTTACATAATTTTTGTTTAACCGGTTTGATGTCGGGAAGAGTAATGATATTGTGAACCACAATATCGGGATCAAGTCCTGCATATCCTCATATGACCAAGCAAAGGCTTGACGATGGTTGGAAAGAAAAGTGGTGAAGTCTCCTAACTCCTATGGATTAAGAGATTGGCCGACCTTAATGATGCGAGGGTCTTTAGAAGTCCCTATATTAAGATCGACAGTGGCTTCGTTGAGAAGCGTAGATGTGTCAGAAGGGATGGTTTTAGGAAGATAGGAATCCTCTGCTCCCAGATAGGTGAGGACAGAGTCATCATCCGCACAGTGGATAGTGTTGATAGTGGGAGAATCGTCTCCAACTATTTCAGGGAAGATTAACGGTATGGAAGTGGATTTGTCATTAGTTTTGTAGGTCAGTGGTCCTAAGGAAATGGTATTGACTAAAAAAAAAAAAAAAAGATTAGAGGAATGGAAATGGCATCATCAAATGATGTTTCTGACCTGACGGGAGAAGATGGTTCCTCAATGAAAAGAGGCTCATCAAGAATGGTGATGGTGGCCTTTGAGAGGGGTTTAAATCCTAAACCAAATTTTTGATGTGGTTTAAGAGTTGGAATGGATGTGAGGTCATGCACACCTTGTTCATATTTTCCCAGGCCAAAGCCCTTCCACGCATCGATATAAATAAGTTTTTGCAAACGTGGGATTCTGTAGACAATCAAACCCTGCTAAATAGGGTTTGGCCCTAGGGGAGAATCTGGGTGATAGTGAGGTGTATCAAGACCACCATAAATGAAGTTAGTCATTGATTGGGTAGACCAATGGTGATGATGTGACCAAGACTTGGCTGATATTCCGGTTGTTTGTCTAGTCTACCATACTCATTAGGCTTGAGATGGGCGTCAAAAGAAAGGAGAGGAAGCTCTCCTAGTGAGAAACGCTACAATGTCTCTTCTATATTTTGTAAATCCAGTAGTTTAGTTACAGGTATGGAAGAGGATGAGGCCTTGTCAGGAGAACAAGCATTCTCCTTTAGAGGGACAGACCCTGTGGTCATGTCGCATTGTGGAGAAGGAAAATGATCTCCTAGATGAGTATAGATTTTTCCCTCATATTGATATTTTAAGCATCGATGGAGGGTTGATGGGACACAATGCATTGCATGAATCCAAGAGTGTCTGAGGATCATATTGTAGTGGAATTTCCCTTCAACAATGTAAAAAAGTTCGTGGAGCAGCTTCTTACCTACTCGAATGGGTAGGACCACCGTTCCTAAAGTAACCGCTAGTTGATCATTAAATGATCGAAGAGCGAAAGGTGGGGGTGACACTATGTTCTTCGGTAACTTAAGTTGCTCGAATGTGTACGAGGAGATGACGTTGAGTGCAGCACCACTGTCAATCATAGTGCGTTTTAGCGTAGTGTTGTTGATTTGGACTATGATAAAGAGGGAGCCTCCAAATCCTTGGAAGAAAGGGAAGGAATTTTGAATCTTCAAAAGAAATGGTGGTTGATGGTCTATTCAATCCAACAACCATCTCGAAAGGTTAGGGTTCATCTGAATTCACAGTGATGTGACATAGATTATCAATTAGAGCCTGGTGATGTTGCGGAGAAGATTGAATGAGGTCAAAAAGAGACATTTTGACCGGAGCATGGGTGAGTTGTTTCATAACACTCTCCTCAACTGACATGGGAATTTGAGCCCGAGGTGAAGCACGAATAGAGACCCGAGGTCTCGAGGCTGATGAGGAAGGAAGAGCTCCTTCGGGGGCTGCAAAAATGACAACCCGTGGTCGAGATGTTGTGGATGATGATGGATTGTCATATTGTCGGGTTCTAGTGGCGATATGAATTGTGTCGATTTGAGAAGGCGGAAGATCATCCATAGTGGAATTAATAGAACTAGAGGTCTGAATAGACTGTTGAGGCTCAGATGAAGTTGGGACAACAATAGATACTTGTTCCTCCTCCTCTTCCAAAAGAAGATCACTTTCTTCCAAGAGGTTGTTAACGATAGATTGAAGAGCTTTACATCCCTCGGTGTCATGACCCGAGTGCGATGGTAAGCACAAATCAAATCAGAGTTGAACCAGAAGGTTTTACTCCTTTAGGATTATAGGGTTTGATCGAGGGAAGGGATATGGATGAAGCTTGGATAAGTTGATGAAGAATTTCAGTATAGAATCCGGTAGACAAAGATGAGGACAAAGATGACGAAGGTGCCTCTTTTACCTCAACAGATTGCCGAGGTAAAAGAACCTGCATGTCTGGTTTAACAGTCTTTTTAGGGATCATCTTACTTTTTCGGACATCGGGAGGAGTAGCCTTGGGCACTTGAGATGGAAGTGAGTGATACTGGATTGATTTTGGTGGTGGAGGAGCTCCTAGGATAGATTTGGAAGATGATGAAGATGTAACAAGTGTTGTGGTTTTCAATAAAGAAGGTTGCTTGATCAAAATAGATGATGATTTAGATAATGCTAACTTAGATGAGGGAGAAGCTCCCAAAGTATGTCTGATCGGAGGAACAACAGGTGCCCTGTCTTTTGGGGATGAAGACGATGATCCTGATAAAAGAGATGACACCTTTCTAATAGGAAAATCCACTTTACGAGGTGCTGGTGAAGAAGGTATTGTAGAAGAAGATGATGGTTTTGATGGTGTTGTAGAAGAAGATGCCTTCTCGGTGGATAACTCCAATCTTTTATGAGGCGTAGAGAGGGATTTTTGAGGGAAAGCACCAAGAGTCTTGATGGTTCAAAATATGGGTTTTCCTTTTTTAGGGATAGTGACAACTTCAACCGCATAAGGTGACTGTAACCTTTTTGGGGAAGAAAATGGGGAGATACGGATGATGTATCATTAGATCTTAGTTGTCTCGGTTTAAGTTCAGGAACCGAGCATGTAGGTGTCGGTGCTACTTCTTTAGATTTTCCCTTAATAGGAAAAGTAGCATCGGTGATGGAAGAAGTGAGTGATGAAGAAGCGCCCTTGCAGGGAACTACTTTTGTATAGTAATTGGGGTGAGACTACATAGGAAAGGAAACGGGAAGAGTCAAAATCAAAGACGCTTCCATACGAGTTGGTACAACTATAGGTACATTCACCAACGACATAGTCACAAAAAAAATGGGAGAAACAGAAGTAGATGTATCCGCGGTGGAAACTCGAAGGGATGTAATTGCCTCGAGCATTGAAAGAATGTCTGATGATGAGACAGATGAGGATGATATTGTCTCAGGTATGGACGAAAGATCAGACAAAGAAGCAGAGAGAGGTGAATCCGTATCTAACAATGTAGGAATATTTGAAGATGGCTATCTGAAGATGGTGGAATCCCAGCGATTAGCGAAGCGGAAGAAGGTTCTGATTCGGTCGATGTGTTCGCAGATGGCTTAGGTTCAGAAGAAGATTCTTCAGTAGAGATGAAGCTGATAGTATGAGTGCTTGGTTTTTGAGATTCTGAAGCATCATGGTTTGGGAATGATTGGGAAAAGGCTGTTTAAAAACATCAAGTGCTTGATTTGGGGGAGCATTTGGGTTATCCAAAATGAGCTCGCCTTTATCAATGAATTTCTGGACAAGATTTTTGAAGGTTTGACATCGTTCAATGTCATGACCTTTGGTTCTATGATAATGACAGAAGTCATTTTCCCTATACCAGAATGGATGTTCTTGGCTTTCATCAATATTCCTAATGGGGGGAAGTTCGATCATGTGAACTTCCAACATTTTCTCCAGGATAGAAGCATATGATTCCCCCAACGAAGTGAAAGATCGAGATGACAAGGATCCTTTTCGAGAAGATGAGGAGTCTCTCCGTGGTGTTTGATTAGAAGTGTTATCAACTCGTGGTGTTTTTAATACGATAGCATTGGTGGATCCCTGATTCTTGTCTTTAGAAGTGGAAGGGTTTGATTTTGTAAACCGAGAAAAATCTGGTTTAGTTTTAGAATGAAGTTTTAACTTCCCTTGTTCAATGGCACGAGATTCAAGTTTGCGTGCCATCGTAAAGGCTTCTTCGAATGTGTGAAAGGTCTGATCCTTAAGGTAGAGGAAATATGATTAGCACAGGATCGAGTAAATAACTCGATCTGTTGAGATTGAGGAAGGGAGAAAGACAATTGGTTTATTATCCCTCTCCAATGAGTGACAAAGTCTGTAATAGACTCATCATCGAATTGATGAATGTTATAAAGATCTGTAATCGAGATCTTATGTGTGATATTTATCGAAAAGTTTTCAACAAACATCTGGGCCAATTGAGAGAAAGAAAACAAGGAATGTTGGGGAATGTTATTATACCAGTCTAAAGCAGGTCCTGCGAGAGACATAGGGAAAGTACGGAGCATAAGCTCCTGATCCTGGACTATAAGGTAGCAAGCGTGTTTGAATGCTCGCAGATGCTGTTGAGGGTCCTCCCGACTATGAAATTTTGAAAATTTAGGAAGCTCCCATTGGGGAGGATAAGGCTTAAAAGCCACTGATGGATGAATCGGTTCATTGCATACTTCTTCAAAAGAGTATGAGGGACGAGCTCCTTTGGTGGAGGCTTCTAAGTCTGTGATTTTCTTGAAAAGAATTTGGACCACGTCAGATTGAGGAGGAGGCATGGTGGCATGTCCTATATAAGAAGCAAATGGTGGATGTTGTTGAGGTGTCAACGGGGGATTCATCTGTTGATTGACAGGATGATAAGAGGAGTAACCAGGTGTTCTGGGTGACGCCTGGTGCTTGGTATTTGTTGTGAAGGAGCCTGTGTATAGACAGGCTGTGAGATGACGAGTGGTTGAGAAAAAGAAGGTTGGATGACAGACGGAGCCTGTGATTGGTGGACTCCTATGCTTGTTGACTGAATTAGAATGGATTGAGGAACATGGGTGTCGATTTGATTGGACATGGTGGGAATAAGGTCTGAAAGAGGCTTTTACTACTTGGATTAGTTATTAAGGGTGCTGATGCTTTAGAGGATGGGCGAAGGTCACATTCTTTGGAACATTGGAAGAAAAACCAACTGGAGGACGAGAAACAGGAACCAACTGACTCGTCGAAGGAGGTTGACTCATAAAGAGGTACTGACCCTGGGACGCAATGGATGACATAGATGAATTAACAGTAATCTATGTGGGTGCGTAGACGCACCCATTATAGCCAGAGAAGAGGACTTCTCAGAAGTAGGTTGTGGAATAGTCGAGGTAACTGCGGCATTAGGAATGGGAAAGACTATTTGAGAACTAGTCGACATGGTCGGTGGAAGAGAAAAAGGAGGCACAGGTGCGCCACCCTCCTCCATGGTTCAAGGTGAAAAAAAGGATGCTAACTATTCTACAAAATCCTGGGATGGTTCACGAGGGTAATCGTAAACTTGCTGGATTGGTGGTCCCTGATCAGATATTCGAATAGACTTGTGTACTAGGTAGTCCATAAGGGCTACCGATTGCGATCAAGGAGCGCCTGAAATTTAGGATCCCCATGAGGAACATACTCCATATCAGAAGTGGATGATATTTCTGAAGGACTAGGGGTAGCTGGACGTGATGGGGTTGCTTTGGCTTGATAAAAAGGATTATATGACCAGGATGGGGAACCAACTAACAGTGGTCCCGAGGAAGACCCAGGGGGTGCCGAAACATCCACACTAGTGGTGATCTCGGAGGAAGAAGGGGCTAGTTGAGCCATTCTTCTAGATTGTAATCGAGTGATGACCGTCATAAACAAACCGAAATATAGTGAGAAAAAAGAAGATTGACCTAACTAATGCACAGACAATTCAAGCAGCGTAGGTGATTATCTCTTTTAAGTTTTTATGCTCTTAAGAAATAAAATATTAGGGAAGGATTTTTAGAACAGGAACTACTCAAATAGCCAAACTAAGGATGGTTTGGGGAATGTTTGGTGAGGAGTCCCAAAGGCACTTTAGTAAAAGAATGGTACGTGGCTTGATATAGGGGCCTACCCCGCACTTCACACACCACCGCGATAAGGGAGTCGAGTGCTTTGCCAATATATACCGAACTTCGTGAATTTATAACGCGGCCCGAGTACCACATGTAGGCTTCCTCTTGGATATCACTTCCAAGTAGGCGAGGCCAGGGGAGGAATTCTTGTTTAAATGCTTTATACCTAGTGATTTTGGCTTTGTGTGCAAGGGTGAAAAATGAAAATCAAATAGTGTCACTACCGATTTTGATAAAATTTCCAACCTAATTAAAACTAGATGAAAACACACAATAGAAATGATGAAGAAAGAGTTCCTTTTAAGCACTAAAAATGAAGTGTTTGATTTCGATGAAGACAAGTCAAACAGATTCTTTCCCAAATGTGATTAAATTCTTTTTAAGCACCAAAATCGAAATGTTCGAATGTGATAGAAAGCAAACAAACAAAGTCTTTTTTTTTTTTTTAGTTCCTAAGAAGGAGAAAACACCGTAAAAGAGAAATACCTATAGATTTAGCTCTCCAAGGTGTGTGGACTTCAAAAAGTGCGTTGTTGAGCCCTTCCCCTCGAACAATCCCGTGAACAAGCAAAGTGCTCCGCAAGAAAGGTTAAGCAAACATACAAACCAATCCAGAAAGATATATCCAGATAATAGCAAAATGAAAATTTCTATTTAGGGAACTAGAAAAACTTCAAGGAAATAACAATTTTGCATAAAGAGATAGATCAAATATGCAATCTTGAAATCAAATGAAAGATTTACTAATTTTTAGAAATAGAAATTGGAATTGAGATTTGTAAAAAAAAAAGAAAGGATCTAACTTTGCAAATTCAGAAATGAAAGCAACAAGACTGAAACAATGGAAGAAAATGCTTAAGAACAACTGATAAAAATCAGTGAAGAAAAAGAACAAAGCTCAAAACTGGAAAAGAGATGAACTTACCAATAAGGGACTTTGGTTGGGTCCCACCGGGTGTGCTAGAATGTAGATCAAGAATCTCACTTGTTACTGTCCAAGTTAATGTACCAAACTAAACACAAAAGCCTTGAAAAACTCAAATAAAATCGATACCTGATAGACAAGATCCGGAAATGTAGATGGAGAAGAAAGCCGATGCAGACAAGACGGTGCACACAAGCAATCCTACGAAGTAGATCCAAGAAACCTGCGAGACATAGATGCTTGATAGAAAAAGATCACGTTAAAAGATATTTGGGTGGACTGCCCGAAAGCGGGTCCGGAAGCGATAAGCTCCCTCACGGATGTCACCACATTTTCAATTAAGGAAAGACGCATACATGATAAAAGATTTACGTAAAGAACTAGTTTTTCTGATCAAAGGTAATAAATAGAATCTAAACAACAGACAGAAAGTAGCAGGAAACAAGAAATACTAAAAAAAATGATGCTGGATTACTGTTACCTGAGTTCTTTTACCTGTCTGCAGGCTGATCGGCGTCGATTAGGAAAATCGGCGTTGATTAGGAAAATCGGCGTCGACTGGTTCAAATCGGCATCGACTGATGAAGGTCAGCATCGACTAATATAAATTGGCGTCGACTTGGGAAAATTTGCAGGAAGATTGAGAAACAGATAGTGGAGACTAGATCGTCGATCTTCGCTGATCTCGTAAGTGTCGTAAGGATATCGCCAAGGCTCTTTGTGCTTTGGATGCAAGAACAGAGTCACCAAGAGATCGATGAAGACTCACGATGTTGATGTGGCAGGAGCAGAGTAACGATACTCCTCTCAGGGATTGGTTTGGACAGATTTGCTCTCACTTGATAGATGATGCTCAGACTAGATGCTCAAAAATATCTCATTCTCCTTGTCTAATTCACTGTCTATCTCACCGTTTGACTGTCTAACCAGAATTGAGTTCTGGGCCTCTATTTGTAATCGGCGCCGATCGAGATGAAATCGGCGCCGTTCAAAAAATCAGCGACCGAGTACCGGTCTTGGCGCACCGATCGAAACAGAACTCCCAAAATGGCCAAAAGGAGTGATTTCTAGAATGATGAGAGTGATCCTGTCACCTCAAATACGGGAAATATCCCACTGCTCGGTTTGGGAGGAGGAGAAATAGGGGGGATATATGGATAGAATAGATATGGGGTAGATAAGTGGTTATAATACATGTAAAAAGGTGTAATTGAGTAGTTAATATTTAATTACTCATGGGTAAAACATAATGGGGTGAATTAAACCTAGGATAAGTGTTTAAATCACAAATTGAATAACACCCCAAGGGGGCCATGGTGATATGAACGTGCCCCAGGTTGCCCGAGAAGATAAATGAATGTGAGGGACACCAAATTGGGTAAAATTTTCAAAGTGTCTACACAATGAGGTACACACATTCCTTTTATGGGTATTATTTTTCTTGTAATCAATTTGGACATAAAGCCGCAAAGTGTAGAAATAACTCTAGAGGCTATAGAAGAAATTTTGGCCCATCTTACACCAGTTCAAACTTTAATGTTTCTCAATACACCTATCACAAGAAAATAAATAATCCACCAGTAAGGAAACAAGAGTTGCCTAAACAACAAAAGTGGATATATGTAAAGAAAGATGTGAATAAGAGAAAAGAATGTTGCTCAGTAGTACAAACTGCATTCCATGTACAAAATGAGGATAAAATTTGGTATTTGGATAGTGGATGCTCCAGTCACATGACAGTGATAAAAGTAAATTTATTTCTTTGTCAAATAATGCATCAGGTGCTTTATGAGATTTGGTGACAACAACTCTGCCAACATAGTTGGAAAAGGGACATTAAGTTTAGATAATGGGAAGACTATTACGAAAATGTTCTATATGTTGAAGGCTTAAAACATAACCTGTTGAGTGTGAGTCAAATGTGTAAAAGAGGATACAATGTCATATTTCATGACCAAGGATGTGATATTATCAACGGAAATATAGGAAAAAGAGTTGTAAAGGCCAAGCAGACAAAGAACAACATGTATGTGCTAAATGAGATAAACAATGAGAAATGCTTCACAGTAAAGTTGATCATAGCTGACTATGACACAAAAGACTTGGACATATGAGCTTTGAGAATTTAGTTAAATTGAGTGTTAAAGGGTGTGTGAGACACATGCCTAAGATTATCAAACATGTAGTCCTTTTTATGCCCTTAGAACAACATTCTAATCCCATGCGCGTCGGCCTATCACCCAACGGGCGCTCACCCGAGGCACGCGCGGGCACCGAGTCCCTCCTTTATATGAGTCTTGTGAGAATACATTGATCAATGATAGAAACTTAGATGCAAAAAGGAAAAGAGCCATGCATTCATTTTGAGAGCTTAAGATGAGGCATTATGTTAAGATACCCATTAAGATAACCAAAGAAACATCAAACAAATAACAACTCTGATTCATAATATAAAGAAGATGCCCTAGAGTTTACACCCATGAACAATGTGAATTTAGAACATAACCATATATTCTTTATTGATCTTAGTTCAGTGACCTCATTACATTCCTTAAGGCCATAACAAACCAATGTATCAATTCAAATAATGTGCATGCATCAAAAATCCTAACTTTGCTTCCCATATTACCAAAATGATCAAAGACCCATCCCTCTAGATATGTCATCTCTCTTATCATCCTCCTAATTAGATTCCATAGAGCCCATTACTATTTCACGTAGAGCTTCGCCTCTTCAATTGCTATGTGTGATGCTAGTGACCACACATTTTTCTCAAAAATTTGTCTCTTCCTTCTACTGAGCATCTCTATATATAGCTTTAACATCCACCGCCATACCTTCCTGAAGTAATAGATTGGTTTTCAAGTGTCCATGTGGTCCTTCAATGGAGCATGCTTCTTCCCATTCGAGCTCTCCACTTCCTGTGATGATGTCTTTCTGGATCCTTCCATCACATGGAATATTCCTTCCTTGACCACCAAGTTGTCAGTGGCACCTTATCCACTTTGCATGCTCATTCGGGTCATGCTTTTCTCATGTCTACTAAGAATGCTAAATATGGCTAAGTCCTAAAACCCTTTGATTTTCCTTTTGTGCACGCTATGGGTTCTACTAAACTCTCCTAAAATCCTTTTCCCGCACGTCTTTACCTAGCGTGCCCTTTTTCATATAGGTCATGTGCACCCATGCACATTCTTGTACTTAGCCAATATTCTAAGGCATCTCCATTGTGAGGATGCAAGTCAAATCCTCCAAGACACTACAAGGTTGATTCATATTTTTTCTTGAGTGGTGCTAGGTCGGGATGCTTTAAGACAATAGCATTTGTAATCATCTCAATTTTCTTATATACTTTGTGCACCCTTGCCTTCTCCTCTTTCAAATGCAAGTGCCTTAGATGTGTGATGATTAGCTCTTCTTGTTTCAGATCCTTGCTTTTCTTAAGAATCTCCTCCTCATTCTTCTCCAATTCTACCTCTAGGAATCTCACCCTATCATTCCTTCCAAAAATTTTGGCCTCGACCTCAACTAAAACCTTATTGAGTGCATTACAGACTTGCTCATCTAATAGTTATTGGGCATTAACCAAGGGGTTTATCTCTTTTGTCTCCAGCATCTTCATTAGCACCCATTATCTTACCTCGAACTCAGGTTCATCGACATGGGATTCAAATGCCCAAGATAGCATTTTCCTGGTTCGTGGGTATGCACCTTCTATGTCAAATAAGGGCATGGCCAGGAGTTGTTCTGTTGACACAATGCTCTAGAAGCGAGCACATAGAACCTTTCTTAGATCATTGATATAACCCATTCCTTGCCCTTGTGCTGCCATTACGCTCTTCCCACCTGTTCGCATAGCCTTTGGAAGTCTTACTACTAGGTTGGGGTCTCCGCCCATGTTGTCATACTCTTTTCCAATGCTCTCCTCTTCTATCTCCTTAAGCACTTCATCCGTGATGTGCTCTACGTCCCGTGTTCACTAAATTTTTAATGATGCATGCCACTTCTCTTTCCATGGCCTCTTATATTTGTTCCTTGGTGAGGATTAGGGTTCTTTAATCTATTGTGTTCACTTCTTCGCTCATCCCTTTACCTTGAGCATTTGCTTCCTCCTCGTCATTCTTCCCTTCACTTCTTTCTTCTTATGAATCGTGTATATCATACACAGGATGATTATGAACTTCTTTATCCTCATTTTCATCCTTCTCACCCCTGTAGTCCTCCAAGCCCTCTTGTTTCCTCTGAGTCCGCCCTCTCTCGCCACCTTTTGTTTCTTCCTAACCGTTAATTCCAGTATATACTCTTCCCTCTCTCTCTCCAGCAGGTGACTCCTTCCTTAGCCACTCTTCTTTTATGGGAGGCTCTTCTTTCTCTGGTGCCTCTTCATTTGGGGCCTTTTCTTTATCTAAAGATTTCTTCCTACGCATGTAAGTTCTTGGTTTAGCACTTCTTGTGGTGCCCCACAAATTGTGTTGTTTACACACTAGGTGCCTTCTTCTATTGCACTTCTCTCTCCCTTTCTTTAGTGCAGCCCTCTTCCTTCCTGTGGGGTCCTCAAGAATGGAGACATCATTTTCCAAGTAGGCATCCTTTCAAAATTTTCCCTGATGTGTAAGTATACCCTTGCTGCAGTCCTCTCGGTAATTGGTAGTGTCAAAGGATTCATCATCTGCACTTCATGGTGGTCTTGGTCTACCTCACTAAGGTCAAACCTTAGTCTTTTGACCTCCTTAAAATGATTGACCCCCGCTTAGAAGTATTGCATGGTGAAGGAAAATGACAACTTGCACCATGGACTCTCAGTCCCATCCATCAAAGTGAATCTTCCAATGTAGAAGTGCTGATATACAACAAACTTAGCCTCTTCACCTACAAGTGCGGGTAGTTTCTCAGGTATCCTCTACTCTTCCCCGAATGTGCGTGTGCATTCACTTGTAGCATTTTTCCAGGCACACCTTATGAGTGGCCATCATGGTATCATAGGTATATTTCTCAAATCTCTTCGTGGGTGAGGGATCCTCTTCTGGGTATTCCCATACAAACTTCTTCGACCCATCGGGCACTCCAATTTTGAGAAGATGATGGTGAGGAGAATGTTTCTGAACATTATCTTTTCTCCCTCCTACACACTGCTAATGATTTCATCTATAATGAAGGTAGATAAGTTGTAGATGGTTCTTGTTGAGATCTTTCTAGCATACATTCAGTCATGCCTTGTTCACTTGGGTCCATACTTCTTGACCATTCAGCTTTATAACCAAGCACACAACCATCCTCATCATAGGGATAGGGATATTTGCGATATGAAAGTAGTATAGACCCTTCTTGTAGTCATAGGCCTCTACTGTCTCCTTTATGGCCTCCTTATCCTCTAAGTCGTCATCTATGGAGTCTCCTTTGCAAATCAAGCCAGTGAAATTTGATATGAGTTGAGGAGTTATGTGCATTTTATAGCCTACAAAATAGAAGTGGTCTTCATACACACGTGACATCAACCATTGGTATAATCACTCGAGCTTGCCAAAATAGGGAAACTCATATAGTTACAGCAACCTGGCCTTACCCAACTTTACCTTCACCTCATCATTGTAGATCGGCATACCTTCTGGTGTCCTTGTATCAATTGGATGAACTAGTTCCAACACCATTTCCTTCTCTGTGGTGCTCGCAATGGTTGTAGTCACTCATGGCCATCTTCCTAATGTTTGATACCCATTCTTTCCCTAACAATACTCCATCTGGGTATTACATCTCTGCATACCACTCCTCATTAAAACTAGTTGCGGCAGTGCTTTCCCTTTCCCTTCTTCTTTGGTGAAACGGTCACCTTCTTTGGTGCCATTTTTACTTGTCAGCCAAACCCTAAACTCATCTTCCTTGCTTTGCTTCCTAACTCTTCCCAATCATGTGGCTCAACTCCATGAAATAATCCTTTTATCTTCATGCCCTAGCTACAGAACCCTAACTTGGAAAAACTCTTCCACAAGACAACGTATTCCACTAAAACTCTCTTCCCTATGCCCGTGTACTCCTTCCACTCTGGTTTACTGATCAAACCTATTCATGTACTCGAGATCTTTATGATTCAATATTTGCACAAATCTCTCTCCTCACAGATGCCCTAGTTCGCAAGATCTCCTCAATATCATAATCTTCGAGTAAATAATAGCGTGCCCAAATTCATACTTATAGCTTTTTCCCCCTTTCCAAAGAATAAATGCTACACCACCAACCAACGTCCTTAGCATTAAATGTGGATTTTTCCCTTAAATACAAACTTAAGCACCCTTACCCACATGCCCAATCCTACACAAAACCTTCTACAACCTTCTGACATGTAAGAAATTCCTTACCAACATAAGAATCTTACATGTGCATCTGCAGCCTTAAAGCACTTCTTCTATCGACCCGATTTTTGCACTTGCCTACCTCCTTTTGTTCATGTTATTCTCATCCTTTGAATGTGGTCTTTGTTAAGCTATCTTGACACAAAAATTTCTTGTCCACCTTTTCCACATGCTCTCCTCCTTACATGATTTTTATCTTTCAACTAAGCCTTTTAACACAACTTCCACTACCAACTAATTTTTCACTTCGCTACTACTAATTTTCCACTTCGCACTAAATCAAATGTGTGGTCCTCTGCATATACAATCTTTTGGTAGTAATAAGTGGTTATCAATTACCTGAAGGCATAAAATAAAACAAAAATAAAGGAACAAGCAATGAGAAAGGGAAACATAAGAAAAGAAAATGCATAAAGGGAAATCCTAAGCTAACTAACAATACTACCTTATTTACAAACACAAGGAAGGCTTATTTATAGTAGGGCTTCAACCTACTCCCATTGAAATGGCCAGGTAACTTCATCCCATCTAACGCTTGTAACTAACATGTGCCTGAATCAAGGATGTATAAGATGATGTAAGGGCCCAACCAATGGACTTTCAACTTCCCAGGATGGCACAAAAACTTGGAATCATACAACAAAACCATCTGCCTAACCTCAAACTACTTGTTCTTGATATGATGATCATGCCATGCCTTTTATCTATCCTTTTCATTCTTCTGACTCCATCTAGCAAGTGATAATCTCTTGTCTAACTACATCAACTTATCGATCCTTTCCTCAAGTGCTTGTTCATCAGCCAATCCTCCTGTGTGCGCTATACACAGTGATGGTAACATGAATTCAACTGGAAAAATAGCCTCCGTGCCAAACACCAATTAAAATGGCATGGCCTTGTTCAACCTTTTGTAGGTTGTCTTGTATGCCCATAAAATGGTTGATACTTTGTCATCCCAGTCTTGTCTTCCAACATCACAAATATTGGTCAACATGTGACTCAAGTATCTTGTTGAATGCCTCAGTAGTTCCATTTTCCTGAGGATGATAGGGGGTAGTCTTGTGATGGGCCACCATAAACTCTTCTAATAGAATCTTGACAATTTTATTTAGAAAATGTGTACCCCTATCACTATTCAAGCTGAAAGGACATCCATACTTGATTATGTTCTCCCATAAAAATCTGGTAGTTTTCATTACATTGCAATCCTTTGTAGGTGTTTCCTCTCCATCTTGTCAAGTAATCAATGCAAGTAAAGATATAACGTGAACCAATACTTCATGCAACTAGAAAAATTAGTCCTAAAAAGTTGATTATCCACTTTTCAAATGGCTATCTACACTGCTATCGACCTTAATGGCATTTTATCCCTCTTTCTAGGTTTTTTTAGTGTACAATGGTGGTCGCAGGCCTTACAAAACTCAATACAATCCTCGTGGATGCTTTCCCAATAGAGCCCTCGGGAGTATAATCTTTCACGCGTTTGTGTTTCCTACATAGTTCCCTCATGTAATCCCACCATGCGCTTTCTCCATAATCGCCTCGTGCTTATTTTCTAATACGCAGATCTCATCATGTCCTAATTTGTATAGATCTCCACTAATCAACATGTAGGGTGCAACATGTATTCCTAACTATTTTCTCTCTCAAGCTTTCATCTCATCTAGCACCACGCCTGCTTTAAGGAACACCACAATATCTTTTAAGTCTGAGGGCACACACCACAACCTAAACAGTTGCACATCTAGGCATGTTATCCTCAATACTTTGTGCATCCTCTCTCGACTAAAACCTCAATAAGTGGTCAGTCTGAATTACTTTTTCTTGGTTTTAAAACCACTTTTGGTGAACTCAACTCTTGAAATAATAGGACCTAATGACATATACGTCCTTGTAAAACAGATTATTTACTAAATATTTCAGTGTCATGTGATATGTATAGAATATAAATGATGTTGCTTGCTAGTAGATACTTATGCCTGAACTTATGTAGCACCTAGATCATTGACAGTTCCTCGCGCTCGGTAGTTGTGTAATTCCATTCTGATGGTGTCATCTTCCTACTTGCAAAACACAAGGGATGATCAACAATCCCCTCACTAGGTTGTGTTAGTACTTCCAATGGTTGTTCCTAAGGCATCAACATGCACATGGAAAGGCTTATCCCAGGAAGGGAAATGTAGTATGGGCGCAGTGACAAGTCTATCCTTCAAAGTGTCAAATGCCTTCTACTGCACCTCTCCCCAATGAAAGGCACTCTTGTGCTTTAGTAATTCTTCTAAGGGCATAATAATCTTGGCATATCCTTTGATGAACTTCCTGTAGTACCCCAGTATGCCCAAGAAATTTGTGCACTGCGCTCTAACTAGTAGGCTCTCCCAATCCCACAATAACAACAAATTTTGCAGGATCCACTAACAAACCTTCCTTACATATAATATGTCCTAACAGGTTTCAAATGGAGTAACAAAGACACATTTCTTAATGTTAAGGGATATCCTCAACTACCGACATCTCTCAAACATTAGTCTCAAATTGTCACAATGGTCTTTCACTAGCCCATACATCATCTAGTCATCCAGGTAGACTTGAAGAAACTTATGAATGAAGTCCTGAAATGCTTGTACCACGATGCGTGAGAACACATTAGGCACATTCTTCAATCCAAAAGGCATAACCATGTATGAAAAATTCCCCACTCAAAGGACGAAATTCATCTTTCTCTGGTCTTCCTTCGCAATCCCGACTTAGTGTTACATGGAGAATCCATCTATGAAGGAGAAGACCTCACATCCAACTACTCCTTCCATAATTTCTTCATTGAAGGGGGTTGGAAAAGGGTTAATGACACATATTATGTTCAAGTCCCTGTAATCAACATAAATCCTTATCCTCTCATCCTTTTTAATGCTTATAACCATTGGGCTTACCCATTCGATCTTTCATAGCCTCAATAATACCGGATGCTATCATCTTGTCTATCTCCTTCTTTATTCTTACACGTAAGTTCGATTCATTTGATAGGGTCTCTTCTAAATCGGTATGCACCTTCCTCAAACTTGATCCTCATCTCCCCGAGTGGAATGGTGAACGCCTTTAAGCTCATGGTACCCACGCGGGAATAGATCCTGAAAACTCACGTAATAGATCAATTATTTTTTAAACCTCTTTTCTCTAACATATAATCCCCAATGATAGCTTTCTTAGGTTTTGTCTTTGTCCCAATGTTAACCTTCTTTGTTTTCAAGGGCTCATAGTAGGTACGCACTTGCTCATTAGCACTAGCTATGACTTTACACGTACCTTGAATGGTTAGCATCCAAACTTTCCATTTGTTCACCATCTACTACATAGACCATATTCCCTTTTTCCTTTTCAATACACGTGCACTCAAGTTGTATCTCTTATGATTATTCTTCATTAAAATCCATCTCCAAACTAGGTTCACCCAACAATTCTAGTAACCTATCTTCTACCATGGCATTATCTCCCATTGTAAGGCACTTGACAACTTACAACGCCTTATCCACTTATGGCTTGGTATTGTGATACTCAAAATCACTCACAACCCTATAAGGTGGAATATAACTTATGCACCCATAAAAAGGTGGTAAAGCTTTTATGCCTTCCATCCATGCCTTCTCACATGCTTGGATATGGGAAGAGGCAGGTTCTTTGCCATGGTAGTCTTGGATAATAGTGGGCACGTTGCTTCTACAGAATCTTACAGAAAATGTGACTCTTACCTCATGCCACTCTAAGAGACTCTCGCAATGTGTTTCCCACCAATGCGTTATAATCCTGAGTAAGTTATAACTAGCATACTTCTCCTTTCATCCTCATTTTTCCACTGAGCCTCCATTTCTCGTAAGAAATCATCAAGGCTTGCTCCTCTAGAGTAACTTGGTAGCTTCTTCCTTCCCAGGCACTTGACTGAGCACGCCTTTATCACCCTTGTTAGAGATCCTCTAAATTGTCACCCAATTAACTCATAAGTCTTGTGCACCTAATTATCACATGTTATGATAGTTGTATCACTTATCAACTGAGCATATTCAAATTAGATAACTCCTTCTATAGGATGAATTATTTTAGGGTCTCTCATGGAGCCCACATAGATTTTGTCGAGGAATTCCTCCCATAAGGGCTCGGTATTATAGAGTGTTGACTTCTCATTTGTTAAAGGGATGATCACCTTTCTTCCTTGTTCTCGAAATTGATATACCCCTTGTTAAACCACATGTTGACATTGTTTTTATAACACCAAGGGTGCCCAAGTAGTGCTAGAAAATTATCTGCCTCGGCGAGCACCAATAATTCAAAGTCCCCAGTGAACTTGGCCCCTTAAATAGTAATAATCACATATTTCAAGACTCTAATGGGCATTTCCTTTGTCTTGTTCACCATATATAACACATTCGAAGATGGCTATAATGTGGGCCTTCCCATTTGATGCCATGCATCTAAGGTGAGAACATTGACCTCCGCCCCTATATTAATGAGGATATTTCTCAGAAGCCACCCATCAATAACTACATTCAATGTGATATCTTTATCATAGTCAAGGCTATGAGGAGGAAGGTTGGCATGCAGTAACCTACCTTCGCGCTCTCTCTCGGCGCATGGTACCTTCTCCTATAACCATTCTCCTAGAAAAGGAATGATATTCTCTTGCCTTAACATTTTACACACTTCCCTAACCTCATCCATATCCTTCTGTGGAGCCTCAACATTCTTCCTTTTCTCCAACTCTTGACTGCTCCTTTAGACACTAGATCTCTCCTTGTAATCCCCGAATCACATCCATAGTCTCTTGATACACTTCTTTCTGATGAGTAGGGTCTGGATACTTCCCATGTACCACTTCTTCCCTAACTAGACCAATTTTTGTCTTAGTATCTCCCTTGTGCGTACCCTCTACTCACATTGTCAGTAGAAGTACAGTTCTAATCCTGACTCACATGCCACTCTTGGCATCCACTGTGGGTCGGCAATTCTTTATACTTACCATCCCAATACCTTTATCCTTGTGGTGTTGTTGGTTCATATGTTCAAATAGCTTAGGACATTCCTCTTACTTATGTTCTTTTCAGCACCATGAGCATATGTAGAACAGTCGTGACACTCATGTTTATAATGTTATGTCGATCCGTAATTATAACAGGTTCCATGTAGGAACTCACTTCTTCCTCTATTGAGGTTAGTGCGACCATGAAATCCTCTCAGTAAAACCTCTCTGTGTGCTTCCCATCTGCGTGCTCTTCATAACAATCGATTATCATTCTTAGAACTTCTTGTAAGGCTAGTTTAGCACACACCAAGGTCAATAACATCATAAATCTGGTCAATCAACCTACAATCCTTGGTATCATGGTTCGTAGAGGTACAAATCTTACAACAATAAAAACATTCTTGCGGATTGCGTGTTGTAGTAGAGGATATCTATTTGTATTATGATCCCCATGGTAAATCTCACGAGTCTACCTCCATGGTGCATGTACTACCTTTTGAGGTAAAATATCCTTTATATGCCCCTCTACTTCACAGTCTATGCACCAAAGACCACTACGAACCTCATGCGTTGAATTTGCAGATAGCTTCTCCAACTACTTGGTCATTGTAGCAATTTGAGCCTCCATAAAAGGGCTCATAGTGCATAAATTCTCCCAATAGCCTCAATGCATAGGGAAGCTTCCAAGGCCTCACACGGGTCTGTGAAAGTCTTGTGTGATAGTTCCCTTTAAACGATGTTATCAAACACCCAACAAATCATTGAGCATGTTGAGAGGTGTGTATGTCATAGGATAGTTTTGATAAGAGAGTTTTGAACCATCATGTATAGTCTTGCTCACTCTTTATCATTCCTTGCTATATATCTCTTAGGGTCTTTGATGCTTTTTTTCCCAAAACTTAGGGATATGGAATTCTACTAGGAAGGCATTCTTCAATGCGGTGTAATCTGCAACCATCCGTGGGGTTCATACTTGTGGTACCATCTATGGGTGTGCCCCCTGCAATGTTGTTACAAACTAACTTGCCTTTCACTCTGGGGTAGTGATCCCCTTCACGTGCCATAAAAATTCACACTTGTACACATGCTCTGCAACATCCTCAATACCTTTGTAGTCTAGTAGGTGTAAAGACATCTCAAAAAAAATTTGCGGGGGTGGCTGAGGTCCTTGTCCACCTGACCCGAACCTTGGTTTCCTCATGTGTTTCCTCCACCACCAAATCCACTAAACCCACTAGGTCCTATCCCTTCTAACCCACCAGATCCTCTAAATCCACTAAGTCCACTAGGTCCTCTAACCCTTACACCACCAGATCCACCTCCTGTAGTCAATAAATGGCCTAAAGTGGTCACACATAGTGTCCCCAACGTCCCACTAAACTAGTGCCGATGGTTTGTGATATTGTCCACTTCTGCCGCGTTATTAGTCTCGCACCACTTCCAGATGTGATACCCAAACCTTGTGTATTTTCACCTTGTCAAAAAATTCCTCTAAATACAAGAATGGTTTGTGCAGCCATAGATGTCCCAAATGAGAAATTATATCTCCTAGGCGTAGATCGATTACTTCCACCGATACTAATTAGATTAGCAATACTTCTTCCTTGATCTAGAAAACCAAGTGCCAGGGGTTGGTCACTGTGGGGTTTAGATGTGCACCGATGGCTCTCCTTTCTCCATGTGATGAAATCTCATCAAAAGCTGAAGGGATTCTCTCCCACACTTGCCAAGATGGGGTAGCACAGACTGCTCAGGTTTTACATCTTCTGCGTGAACCTCAACTCCTTCTTGCAATGTCTACCTCCATAGATCCATCACACCTACAACCTCGCATTGTCTAGCCATCTCCCTTTCACGAGATTCACTATACTTGAGTCATCTCTCTTCCCTCTCCTTTTTAGCCATAATGTCTGCCATCTTCCTCCACCCTAGCTTCCTCACCCAATGCTCAAAGAAGATTAGCCGGCCATAGGAAATGCCTCTAAACTTAGGGTAATGATCAAGATCTTCATAGCCAAAGGGACAACACATAAAAACAATCCTTTGGGTTCCCTTAGGAATTCAAATTCAAACCTCTAGACAAGAATACGTAGAAATGGCATATTCTAAAGTATAACTGGTCAACACTCCTTTCCACCAGTGATCGACAACACGCATCCAAGTCAGATCTGCATCCTACAGCTTCTAGTAATCATCTTGGGTCCATACGCATGATCTATAGTACCAGCTTGATCTGGATGCATATGCTTGAAATCCATTCATATAATTCTATTGGAAAGCATCGAAGAAAGTTTCATATAACTCATGGTACAAGTGCTCTTCTACCCATCTACGTGCATCAAACTTAGGTCTAGCATTGAATCTTTGAGAAAAATCATCCTTCGTACTCCTAAACCATGCTTCAACACTCTCCAAGGTTAGGCATTCAGTCATCACACATCAATGGAACCAAGATGTAGATGTATCCATTTCTCACAACTTCAAAAGAGGTCCCGAAAACGGAACCAAGATGTAGTCATTTTTATGCCCTTATAACAACATTCTAATCCCATGTGCGTCGGCCTATCACCCAACAGGAGGTGGGTGCTCACCCAAGGCTTCATGGGGTGCCTTTGAGTCCCTCCTTTATGTGATTCTTATGAGAATACATTGATCAATGATAGAAAATTAGATGTAAAAAGGTAAATAGCCATGCATTCATTCTAAGAGCTTAAGATGAGGCATTATATTAAGATAACCATTAAGATAACTAGAGAAACATCAAACAAATAACAACTCTGATTCATAATATAAAGAAGATGCACTATGGTTTACACCCATGAACAATGTATATTTAGAATAGAACCATATATTCCTTATTGATCTTAGTTTAGTAACCACATTACATTCCTTAAGGCCATAACAGACCAATGTATCAATGTAGATAAGACTCATGCATCATAAATCCTAAATATGATTCCCATATTACCAAAATGATCACAGACCCATCCCTCTAGATATGTCATCTCTCCTATCATCATCCTAATGAGAGTTCCATAGAACCCATTACTATTTCTGTAGAGCTTCGCCTCTTCAATCACTATGTGATGCCAGTGACCACACACTTTTCTCAAAAATTCATCCCTTCCTTCTACCCGAGCATCTCTATATATAGCTTTAACATCCACCGCCATGCCTTCCTGAAGTAATAGATTAGTTGCCAAGTGTCCATGTGGTCCTTCAATGGAGCATTCTTCTTCCCATCTGAGCTCTCCACTTTCTATAATGATGTCATTTTGGATCCTTCCATTGCATGTAATATTCCTTCCTTGACCACCAAGTTGTCAAGTTGGCACCTTATCCACTCTACATGCTCAGTCGAGTCATGCTTTTCTCGTGTGTTACTAGGAATGCCAAATATGGCTAAGTCACGAAACCATTTGCTTTTCCTTGAGTGCACACTGTGGATTCTACTAAACCCTCCTAAAACCCTTGGCATGCGTGTCTTTACCCCGCGTGCCCACGTGCGCCTTCTTGTACTTAGCCAATATTTTGAGTCCCAACAAAACCCATGGATACACTATACAAGGCATGTTTACATGACAAAAAACAATGAGGTCATTCAAGTTAAATGAGTACTCTACAACAAGACCACTAGAACTAATTCATATAGACCCATGCGGCCCTACCAGAACTGAAGGAATATCAGGTGAAGAATAATTTATGTTGCTTATAGATGATTATACAAGAATTACAAGGGTATCATCTTTAAAAAAAAGGTATAAAGCTCTAGATAGATTTAAGAATTTTAAGACATTAGTTGAAAATGAGAAGAATAAGAAAATCAAATGCCTAAGATCAGACAGAGGTGGTGAATTCTGGTCAAATGAGTTTGATGAGTTCTGTGAAGAACATGGAATTAGGAGACAATTCTCAGCCACGCGGACTCCTCAACAAAATGGAGTTTTGAAAGGAAGAACATAACAGTGTAAGAGATGGCAAAGACCATGCTAAATGAATCCAAACTCCCAGATAAGTAATCGAGTGAAGTAGTATATGTGAAGGTCTATCTTTTGAAAAAATCTCAACTAAGAGTAAACAGTGATAAGACCCCTATGAACTATGGAAGAAGAGGCCTGCAAATGTGAAGCACATCAAAGTGTTTGGAAGAAAATGCTACATCAAAAGGGATGAAGAAAACTTAGGCAAATTTGACTCAAGGAGCAATGAAGGTATATTCCTTGGATACTCAAAATTTAAGACGGCCTATGATGCTATAAATAATAGTTGCAAAAGATAATGGAAAGCACTAATGTAAAGGTGGATGAGGCACATTATGGAAAAACCAACACTCATCATATTTTGGAAATGAAGAACAAGAATATGATGAAGACTTGAATAGTCCATGTGAAGAAACAAAAGAAGAAGAAGAAGAAGAAATACCAGACACTAAGGCACCCTCCAGGAAAGTCAAGAAGGATCATCTTGTAAATCAAATCATTAGACACAAGGATGGCAGCATCCTAACAAGAAGTAGACTCAGAGAGCAGAAAAATCATGAAGATATAGCTCTCTTGTCCATGATAGAACCTAAAAATGTTACAGATAAGAAAAGATAAACATTTGGTAGACACCATGAATGAAGAGTTGGATCAGATAAAAATAATGAGACATGGGAACTAGTACCCAGGCCACGGAAAAGAATGTGATTGGAACCAAGTGGGTCTTTAGGAATAAGTTAAATGAGAAAGGAGAAGTTACGCGCAATAAGGCTAGACTAGTATGTAAAGGCTATGCACAAATGGAAGGGATTGAATTTGATGAGACATTTGCACCAATTGCAAGAATGGAGGAAATAAGGTTGTTTCTAGCTTACGTGGCATATAAGAAGATCAGAGTGTTCTAGATGGACATGAAATCAACCTTCCTAAATGGTTTCCTGAATGAAGAGGTATACATTGAACAACTTGATGGATTCTCACTGACTGAAGATAAATATTATGTGTGCAGGTTGAAGAAAGCTTTATATGGATTAAAGCAAGCTCCTAGAGCTTGGTACAATAGATTAGACTCATACCTCATTGAGAAAGGTTTCAGAAAAGGAGTTATGGACAACAATCTATACATAAAAGAAGAAGGAGAACATCTTCTCATTGTAATAGTATATGTGGATGACATCATTTTTGGTGGAGATCATGATAAGATGACATACGAGTTTGCAGACATGATGAAAGAAGAATTTGAGATGTCAATGTTGGGAGATCTGTCTTTCTTTTTGGGACTACAGATAAATCAATCAGATCAAGGTATATTCATCTCCCAAAGCAAGTATATAAAAGAGATGTTGAAAATATTTAGGATGGAAGACTACAAACCTATTGGGACACCAATGGAGGTTGGATGCAAGCTGAGAAGAGATGATAACTCACCAAAGGTAGACAAAACACTATACAAATCAATGATAGGAAGTCTACTTTACTCTACAACATCAAGACTAGACATCATGCAGGTAGTAGGACTGGTTGGAAGATTTCAAGAAGATCCAAAGGAAACACACCTCAAGGTGGTCAAGATAATTCTGAGATATCTCATGGGCATAGTTGAATATGGATTGTGGTACCCCAAAAGCAATGAATTTAGCATAAAAGCATATACAGATGTAGATTGGGTAGGAAGTGTTGATGATAGAAAGAGCACAAGCAGAGGAGCATTCTTTGTTGGAAATTTCTTGGTATCTTGGCTAAGTAAGAAACAATCATCAGTGGCTCTCTCAACATGTGAGCAGAGTATATATTTGCCGCAATGTGTTGCACACAAGTTCTATAGATGAAGCAGACATTAGAGGATTATAAGGTAAAATCTAAACATCTAATTCCCTTATTGTGTGATAGTACAAGTGCAATTAGTGTCTCCAAGAACCCAGTGTTCCACTCAAAACCAAGCATATACCAATAAGGTATCATTTCTTGAGGGAACAAGTGAATGAAAGGAAGATCAGTCTAGAATATGTGAGCACTAAAGAAGAAATTGCAGATATAATGACTAAGCCATTACCAAAGGCAACATTTGAGCACTTAAGGAATGAATTAGGGGTCATTCCTAATCCCGCCAACAACTAGAGGCATGCAGAAAAATACAAGGGAGCATTCTAAAGAAATATCAGCTCCTAAAAAGTGCCAAAGTGAGGGGGAGATAATCTATTAGCTCAAATTTATCAAAGTATGCATCAGCTCAGGGGGAGCATTCTGTGGAAACACCAGATCAAATGGATAAGAAGCATAAGCCTAGGGGGAGCTTCTTGAGGTAAGCACATGAAGAAACCAACTTACCAATATATTCAGCTATATGTGGTATAGATGGCCCTTAGTCATTGTTGTCAAAGGGGAGAAAATATGGAAGTCAGAAACCAATGGCTCACAGAATAAAAGGGGAAGAAATGAAGAAACCAGAAACCAGTCCGCATAAATAGAAGAATAGGAGAAAGGCAGATTCAGGTATACAATAATTTTTCCATCAAAAGGTTATAAGGTTATAAAGGTTTCTATAGGCTGGAGTGTTGCCATCAATGAAAAGGGGGAGATTGTTGAATATTTGTCATTATTATATATGTTTTCATTGATGTCAAGATGGATGAGTTGATATCCAATTGCATTGATGGCAAAAGGAGTCATTTGGTAAAGTGAGCAAGTTGAAAAGATGAAGGTTGATTGGTAATGTTAACCCACAGAGGCTTTGAGATGATCAAGGATAAGCCTTAAGGACTTAGACAACATTTGAGAAAGCCACAGATATAAGGTGTTAGCCACCAAGTAAATAGAGAGTCGCAGAGTAAAGAAGCTCAAGGAAGGAACCACAGACTAAAGGAAAGCTCCAGAAGAAGTTGTTGAAGGAAGGAGAGTGATGCAGTGAAGAAGGTCGGAAGGTAGAACCACGCTTATTTAGATACCATTTTGCTACACGATCACAATTCCTCTACAAAGAATGAAGTTCGAGTGACTCTGCGCAAAATCTACTATCTCGCAAAAATGGAAAATCAATCTCCAAGATTTATATGAGTTAATTTTTGTATCTAAGTTGTAACAGTACTCACATGCTAATTAGAGATAGGTGACCCGAACATGGTCTTTATACAACTTTCAAATACAACTTTGAGGAAATTATATCCTAATAAACCATGTAAAAATAGTTGTAAAAATGCTCCATTTTGGTGTCTTGTCATAAGCTTAAAATACCAATTCTATAGGAAAATAATTTTGTGTGGTAAACCTGTCGTGAAATTTCTCCTACTTGGTGGCTTATGTACTTGGTCTTCTCCACTGCATCGCAATGTGGATTGACTTAATTTTTCTCCTCCCTGCTGGACCAATAACTCAACAAGGAAAAATATACTACATCTTATGGTGTTAGAAAAATCACTAAAATAATTTCCCTCTGGGGTCTTACTAATGTAAGTATAATAGAGTACAAACATTGCCCAGAATTGGGTCTTTAACTAATGTGCCATGTCTGGTTAGATGTATACACACATTGCCCTCAAAGGGGTCTTACCAATACATTCTACCTAACACAATAGTTTATGGTTTTATTATAACAAGAGCAATAAATAATGCTCAAGAAAAACTAAATACAATAGCTGAACAAAGTCAACTTTATTTGCACCTTAAATTTCTTACCAGATGTAGACTCCTCGATGTCTACCTAGGATACCTCAATAGGTGTCCTGTGGATCCCTGGGCTCTCGCTCCTCTACATATAGATCCTCATGGTCTACTGGAATGTACGTGACCTCGATGTTTGGATCTGGATGATCCATAGGGACATATGAGATCGAATCTGCACTAGGATCTACATGATCCCCAGGTACATATGAGTCTTAAGGCTCACTACTTCACCTTGTGTAAGATGAACAACGTGACCTATTGCAATCTTGATCCTCTAGCTGTGCCCAATATGAAGCTCAACTTTGCTCTTGTCATCAGTCATATAACCCTAACAAGCAGCAAGGTGGAAGTTTCCTAATACCATTTGGTCCATCTCCAAAGGGATGATGTCGAGAGTGATATTATCGAAACTCGTCTCACAATTATGAAGCTCATAATGCAATAACTAGTAGACACTCCATACAGAGTACCATTTTATACCTACTGTCTTGGTATGAGGAAGTGGTGTCATGGGAAATCCTAGACAGCGTACCACATTGACAGTGATTCATACCCTACTCGATAGTCCAATAAAAAATAAGGGTTACTAAATGTGCTCGTGTAACCACTGGAATCCACTATCTAGAGGTAGTTGCATGTCATTGCAAGATGATGTCCTGACATTCCACTTTGGTACTCCCGTGTGCCAATGGTGCCACTATTGGCTAAGATCTTGGGTCCTGTAATAGCCTTGTCCTTCTTCTACATCCACTTAGGCCTCTTCTTTGGGTATAAATCCCAACATCACTCGGTATTGTTTCCTCTACCACAATTACGACACATGACCGAGTCTAACAAAGGTTTCCTCTCAAAATGACACTTTCAAAGATGACTGGCTTTAGCCCCCTTCCAAAATGGAGCATCCAAGCTTCTTTGCAACTCTGTGATGCATTGTTTCTACTTGCATTGACGCTCTCAAATAGTAGCCAGGTGGGTTTCTAACTCCCGATTTGGTGATCATGTTTTAGATGTCAGTGATCATTACTCAAACCATGGTGCCCAATAGGCCAAGCATAACCGAAAACTAGAATAAAAGGCATAGATCCATTTCCAAAACCTTATCGATACCAAACTTGTTTCAGAGATTAGCAAGTCAGTTGCAAGCATGATCACCTACTCGATACCAAACTTTCTTGGGGATTATCAAGTTTGCAAGCCAATAACCTCTTTTTGATACCAAACTTGATTCGAAAATAATCAAGTTTTTATCTACCTAATCTTGGACCCTTATAGGCTTTAATTATTTTCCGATAATTTGCTCCTTTTCAAGAATCAATTTAAAAATTAATGCAAGACAATAAAGACAATTTCACAATGATTGATTACAAAGTTCGGCAATTGCCTACGTCTCCGGGTTCTTATCGAACCGTTCCACTAGTCAAAACTTGTAAGTTACAATAGTACTTTCATAAGAAAACCTAATGGAAACTATTAAGAACTTGCTTAGAAGAATAACCAGACCTTCAGAAGACAATGGTGAAAAATAACACCTAACTTCCCTTTTCCTGGTGTATTTGGCAAGCTCGATGGCACCATCTCCACTATTCGGAATCCTCCGGTTCTCGATCGGCCTTCCAGATGCTTCAGTAACTCCTATGGCACTCCTGGTCGATATTCCAAGATTCACAATAATTTAGTATGGTGCTATGGGTCAATTAGGTAGTATTAATAACTCTTAGCCACAATAATTTTAATTTATTATTGCCTAAAAATAATAGGTCAATAATAATTAAAATAATAATGCCTAAATAAATTAGGTCTTCACACAACTATGCCCATGACAACTAACTCTCCTCTTGGCTCGCTCTCCGCCTTCCGAGCTCTAGGAATGAGCTTCTCTGTTGTATTGTGTGTCCATTACAATGAAATGGGTTCCCTATTTATACAAAAATAGGGCCCTTAAAAAATGCATTTACAAATTATCCTAAGGCTAATTTTAGCCTAGCCCATACATGAAAAATGGGATTAATTCCCCATGGTGGTGGATTGCATTTAAAAAGGGATAAAATCCCATAGGAGTGGCTTGCATTATAAATGGGATTATATCCCCATTTTGTGTGGAGTAATGGTTTTAGGATTTAATAAGCCTTTCCACGCAGGTTTAAAGTGGTCAAAGGACCACTTGAGGCATAACCACCCCCACCTCCTTCTCACGTGGATCTCCACGCATGGCATATGCCCCCTACCACCACTTCATCCTCCCATCCACCATGTGGACCTAGAAATATATATGGGGGTTTGGAAGATTATGTGGGTGGTTGTATTAATGTTTGGTCGAGCCATGTGGTGTGCTTTGTGACTAAGATATGTGGGAATGTGGTCTCACCAAGATTCGACCCTAAACATTACAAATTGAAATTGTATAGTAATATGGTGAATAATATAAAATTTGACCATATAAGACTATGATATTCAAAATGAAATATGGCTAAGTGGTGGCAAGCCACGTGGTGGCTTGTGGACCCACCACGTCGGCGATAATACCATAGTCCACACAGGTTGGGCTCCCCTCCGTAACAAAAGTTGAGCCTCTTGTTTCCGATGAGCTATCTTTTACAACCGTCAAAGACTAGAGATCAAAACCCACAAATGACTCCCTTTTCCTTTTCACCATGTGTCATAGTGCCCTTGGTCCAATATTGACCAATTGACCATAGTTGACTTTCTCGTTGATTGAACTTTGACTAGACATAACTAGAGCTCCCGATGTCCATTTGTCGCGTTCTCATAGTCGATGGAAATATCTTGAAATGATATTCTGTATGAAATAATTTAGGGATGTTTAGGGAGCTTCAAAAATGATCCCTTGATCACACCTCCCCATTGAGAAAGGATTTTTGTCCCAAAAAGCTTATATTGGAACATTTTTCCATCTCGTCCTGAATCTAGAAACTTTGTTGCCACCTCATAAGTTCTATTGTATTAGACCCTTAGGTCTCTTCTCTTGCAACCTTCTCACTTCGACAACTTTGCTCTGATCCTGGGACCTATGGGTTATGGGCCCACAATGCTTCTGTTGTGCCACTCTAATATCCAAAGAAGACCTCCACGCCTTCATTGTATGGTGCTAAGTTTCTACATGAAACCTCAACGCTCCTACTTGTGGTGTGTTAAGCTTCCTGATATCTGACAACAAGGATCTTCTTTTACTCTATAACATAGCTCTTGGCTCCGAGTTGATTCCACATAATCTAAACTGGTTTGAAGGAACTCCATGTTACATAGAGCTATTATTGATCCGATGTCGATGATGGACAATAACTTGTCCTTTTTCAGACCTCAACGCCTCCAATACATGATGCTAAGCCTCTTTCAAGACCTCAAGCCTCCAATGCACGATGTTAAGTCTGTTACAGACCTCAATGCCTCTAATACATGATGTTAGGCCTCTTTTAAGACCTCAAGCCTCCAATGCATGATGTTAAGTCTGTTGATCAACTATCATTCAAATGTGTGGTCGCAATGCCTTGACACCAAATGACGTTTCGAGATGATCCTTTGAGAGCTCCTCTTGTTGACACACTAATATCAGGTACCACTCTGCTACATGGTCACAATGCCTCTACATAGAATGAAGTTCTAACCCAACATTAATGCCAATGGTGATTCAACTACCATTCTATTGCACGGTCACAATGCCTCTACACAAAATGAAGTTCTGAGTGAATCTATGAACTCTACTATCTGCACAAATGGAAGATCAATCTCCAAGCTTTATATGAGTTAATTCCTATATCCAAGATGTAACAGGTACTCACACGTTGATTAGGAGATAGGTTCCCCTAACATGGTCTTTATACAACTTTCAAATACAAGTGTGAGGAAATTATATCCTAATACACCATGTAAAACTAGTT
This sequence comes from Taxus wallichiana var. yunnanensis, assembly GCA_018340775.1. Lineage (NCBI taxonomy): Eukaryota > Viridiplantae > Streptophyta > Pinopsida > Cupressales > Taxaceae > Taxus > Taxus wallichiana. The sequence goes on from CM031239.1 coordinate 850,961,663, forward strand.
GTAAAAATGCTCCATTTTTAGAGTCTAGTACAATAAGCTTAAAACACAAATTCTATAGGAAAATAATTTCTCATGGTAAACCTGTCGTAAAATTTCTCCTACTTGGTGGCTTATGTACTTGGTCTTCTCCACTGCATCGCAATGTGGATTGACTTAATTTGTCTCCTCCCTACTGGACCAATAACTCAACAAGGAAAATATACTACATATTATGGTGTTAGAAAAATCACCAAAATAATTTCCTCTAGGGGTCTTACCAATGCAAGTATAACAGTAGTACAAACATTGCTCAAAATTGGGTCTTTAACTAATGTGCCATGTCTGGTTAGATGTATACACACATTTCCCTCAAAGGGGTCTTACCAATACATTCTACCTAACACAATAGTTTATGGTTTTATTATAACAAGAGCAATAAATAATGCTCAAATAAATAGCTAAACAAAGTCAACTTTATTTACACCTTAGATTTCTTACCAGATGTAGAATCCTCGATGTCTACCTAGGATACCTCAATATGTGTCTTGTGGATCCTAGGCTATCACTCCTCTACATACGGATCCTCATGGTCTCTTGTGTATGTACGTGAACTCGGTGTTTAGATCTGGATGATCCACAGGGACATATGAGCTCGACTCTACACTAGGATCTGCATGATCCCCGGGTACATATGAGTCTGAAGGCTCACTATCTTTTCCTCGTGTAAGATGAAACAACATGACTGTCATGAACTTGATCCTCCAAATATGTGTTGAATACAAAGCTCCACTCCACTCCTATCAGTCATATAACCTTGACGAGCAATAAGGTAGAAGTTTCCTAATATCATTTCGTCCATCTCCAAAGGGATGATGTTGAGAGTGATATTATCGAAACTCATCTCCCAATTATGAACCTCACAATGTAATAATTGGTAAACACTCCATACAAAGCACCATCTTCTGTACCTATTTTCTTGGTATGAGGAAGTGGTGTCGTGGGAAAATCCTAGATGGTGTACCACATCGGCAGTTACATACCCTACTCCATAGTCCAATCGAAAATAAGGGTTACTAACTGTTCTCATGCAACCATTGGAATCCACTATCTAGAGGTAGTTGCATGTCACAAAGATGATGTCTGGACATTCCACTGGTACTCCCTGTGCCAATGGTGCCACTGATTGGCCAGTACTGGGTCCTGCAATAGCCTTGTCCTTCTTCTACATCCACTTAGGCCTCTTCTCTAGGTACAAATCCCAACATCACTTGGTATCATTTCCTCTACCACAATTATGACACATGACCAAGTCTGGCGAAGGTTTCCTCTCCAAATAGCGCTTTCGAAGATGACTGGCTTCAGCCCCCTTCCCAAGTGGAGCATCCAAGCTTCTTTGCAACTCTACGATGCATTTGTTGTTGCTTGTATTAACGCTCTCGAACAATATCTAGGTGGGTTTGTAACTCCACGATCTAGCGATCATGTTCTAGATGTCGAGTGATCATCACTCGAACCATGGTGCCCAATAAGGCAAGCATAACCGGAAACTAGAAGAAAAGGTATAGATCCATTTCCAAAACCAGATCTGATACCAAACTTGCTTCAGAGATTAGCAAGTTGCAAGCATGATCACCTACTTTGATACCAAACTTGATTGGGGATTATCAAGTTTGCAAGCCAATAACCTGCTTTCTGATACCAAACTTGATCCGAAAATAATCAAGTTTTTATCTACCTGATCTCGACCCTTATAGGCTTTAATTATTTTCCAATAATTTGCTCCTTTTTCAATAATCAATTTAAAAATTAATGCAAGACAATAAAGACAATTACACAATGATTGATTACGGAGTTCAGCAATTGCCTACGTCTCCGGGTTCTTATCGAACCATTCCACTAGTCAAAACTTGTAAGTTACAATAGTACTTTCATAAGAAAACCTAATGGAAACTATTAAGAACTTGCTTAGAAGAATAACCAGACCTTCAAAGACAAGGGTGAAAAATAGCACCTAACTTCCCTTTCCTAGCATATTCGGCAAGCTCAATGGCACCAGCTCCACTATTCGGAATCCTCTGGTTCTCGATCGGCCTTCCAGATGCTTCATAACGCCCTATGGCACTCCTGGTCGATATTCCAGGATTCACAATAATTTAGTGTGGCACTATGGGCCAACTAGGTAGTATTAATAACTCCTAGCCACAATAATTTTAATTTATTATTGCCTAAAAATAATAGGTCAATAATAATGCCTAAATAAATTAGGTCTTCACACAACTATGCCCATGACAACTAACTCTCCTCTTGGCTCGCTCTCCGCCTTTCCGAGCTCTAGGAATGAGCTTCTCCATTGCGTTGTGTGTCCATTACAATGAAATGGGTTCCCTATTTATACAAAAATAGGGCCCTTAAAATGTATTTACAAATTATCCTAAGGCTAATTTTAGCCTAGCCCGTACATGAAAAATGGGATTAATTCCCCATGGTGGTAGATTGCATTTGAAAAGGGATAAAATCCCAAGGGTGTGGCTTGCATTATGAATGGGATTATATCCCCCATTTGGTGGTGGAGTAATGGTTTTAGGCTTTAATAATCCTTTCCATGCAGGTTTAAAGTGGTCAAAGGACCACTTGAGGCATAACCGCCCCCACCTCCTTCTCACGTGGATCTCCATGCATGGCATATGCCCCCTACCACCGCTTCATCCTCCCATCCACCATGTGGACCTAGCAATACATATGGGGGTTTGGAAGATTATGTGGGTGGTTGTATTAATGTTTGGCCGAGCCATGTGGTGTGCTTTGTGACCGCCGAGATATGTGGGAATGTGGTCTCACCAAGATTTGACCCTAAACATTACAAATTGAAATTGTATAGTAATATGGTGAATAATATAAAATTCGACCATATAAGACTATGATATTCAAAATGAAATATGGCTAAGTGATGGCAATCCACGTGGTGGCTTGTGGACCCACCACATCGGCGATAATACCATAGTCCACATAGTGGTCGGGCTCCCCTCCATAACAAAAGTTGAGCCTCTTGTTCCGACGAGCTATATTTTTACAACTATCGAAGATCAGAGATTGAAAACCCAAAGACTCCCTTTTCCTTTTCACCATTTATCACAGTTCCCTTGATCTAATATTGACTAGTTGACCATAGTTGACTTTCGTTGACTGAACTTTGACCGGACATAACTAGAGCTCGCGATGTCCGTTTGTCGCATTCTCACAGTTGATTGAAAGCTCTTGAAATGATATTCTTTACTGACATAATTTAGGGATGTTTAGGGAGCTTTAAAAATGATCCCCGATCAATTGTTGCTCATGAGAGAAAACTAAGGCACTAGAGCTAAGAAAGTGACAAAGGTAGAGAGAAGAAAATATGATGCAATCAAGCTAAGAAGAGCTACAACGGTGAAGAAGAGAGAAGGGTGAGATCAAGAAAATAATGAAGAACATGATCAGATAAGAGAGCATAACAACGAAAGATTGAATGAGCTAAAGAGAGCAGAATGAATGAGTAGAATAGTGTGACAGAGAAAGAACATAGATAGAGCAAGGAAAGTGGTCATAATTCATTACATTAGCAATTTTGTAACTACATGATCAAAATATATATATATATATATATATCAAATATATATATAAAGAAGTCTAAGTTGCAACTTAGCACATTCAAGGAGTTGTAGCTTCCTTGTAGGTGAGTGCATGCAGAAAGAAATATCTTGTGATGCGTAATATTCACTTGAGTCCTTTGTGTGTGTAATATCAACATAGGTGTAGGGGTTGGTGCTCCTTGTGGGATTGGTGTCTCACTAAAAAAATATTGTAAGATGTGTTATATTCTTATGAGTCCTTGCTTTGTGTAATATAAGAACCGTTTTATGGGTTTTTCTCTCAAAATGGTTTCCCACGGTAAATATATGTGTTTAGTGTTTATGTGTATGATTAATACTTGATTGATTGTATGTTGCTCATACATATAGATTGGTAAAGAATATAAAATTGAATCAAGTGTGTAATTTTTTTAATTTACACTGATTCACCCCCTCTCGATTCTTTTGATATGCAACAAGAGTTTCTTATGACCTGTTTTCTACACACTTTTGCATTCCAACTTTAGAATAAATGTTAGGAAATAACAACAATTAGATTGCAAATAGATTTCTAAAGAAATGATAAGATAAATTCTATATTCTATCTTAAATATGTTATCCGTTATTAAAACTACATCTAAATTCACTTGAAAGTTTGATTTTAAGAGAGAGAATAAAAGTGTCATTTGGTTATATAATGAGACATATTTTAGTCTCATCACACATCACATCATGAGGCCTAGCATGATGAGAAAAGTGTAATGGTTTCGTGAAAAAGTGTAGAATTCGAGGTGTAGTATGACGTGGTGGAGGATATGAAGGATGCTTATGTGGCGTAGAAGATTGAACTTGTTTGTGAGGTGGAGGAGATGGAGACCTAGGAGGAAATGCTATAGATGGAAGTGGAGAATAACTAGATGATGCAACAAAGTAAGATAACTAGGAGGATGATCTATGAAATGTTCAAGAATGAGGTCTGCTCTAAATCAATGATGTTATAACATAAGAGTGTGAATGATTCACATGTATCATATTGTAAGCATTGTTTCAAAGTGGAAATCAAGCCACGATAGAAGATGAATTTCTTTTCTAAGTCAATAGGATGGAAGACTAATTGATGCATGCAAGCATTGAATCACAAAATGTAATCAATGATAGGCTCGGTTTTACCTTGATGTAAGCCAGGTAAATGATCATATGTAACTCTAGGGTCGTTATTGAGTATAAAGCGTCAAAGGAAGGCTTCTTCCATCTCACCATAGGTACTAATAGATCCAAAGGGTAAATGTGTGTACCATTGGAGAACATTATCAATAAGACTATGGCAAAAAACTTTGAGCAATAATTGATCATTAGAATAAGAAGCCATAGCTCAATGATAATGTTTAAGATGCAAATATGGAATTCCAATACCATCAAGGCATGAAAATGTAGGAATAATGAAACCCTTAGGAAATGTTGAATTATGAATATTTTTCAAAATAGGATTGTCATGCAAAAGAATTATTATCAATAGAAGCATAATAGGCCTTGCTTTCTAGTGTGAGAGATTGGACTTGAGATTGTAAGTGGCCAACAACATGCATGAGTGATAAGATGTCCTGTGGAGGAATGGTAGAGGATGGAAATAGTGTATTGAGTGGTTACAATTTTCCATTATGAGTGATCATAGGAATGTCAAGAGGAGACATAGAAGATGTTGATGCTAAGGGCACACTAGATATGGGTTCTGAAGAAGTAATAGGTGGTGAAGAACATGGAACATCAATAGAAATAATACGAATGGCACCGAAACATCATTAGGAGATGATGTAATAGAAGGATATGAATCATGCATGTTATTAGAGACAATATCAGATTAAGATGAAAGTGGAGTAGGGATTCACATTCAACAATATGCAAATAATTAGAATCATGACTATCAAGTGTCTCATCAAAATTAAACAAAGATTCAGATGCAAGGATTTCATTGAGTGTATCATCAATATATAATGAAGGAGGAGGAGAACTAGTATGCAATGCATCATGATAAAAAAATTTAGAAATGGAAGGAGTAGGAGATGCGCTATTTAATCATCCGAACTAGTATGAGAAATAGAATTATGCACATGTGTATTGTCTTATTGTTTATTAGCTACAACATTATCATCAAGATTAATCATAAACATGAGAATAGATTCATCTAATTTATCATTAGAAATAACATGAGGAGTGTGGATGACTAAATAACAAGGTCTATAAAGAATAAAGTCTTTCTAGATAAGAAATGATGCTAATGGTAGAATGATCAAAGCTAGTAAGCACATTGCATTCATTAGCTAAGAGTTATCTTTGAGTATCATCTGGAAGAACAACATTGCAATATAGAGTGGTGAGTTTAACTATGGTTGTTTCATCATAGATAGGATTGACACTCACATGAGGCATGACTAGTTGAGAAGGATAAGAGTTATCCTTAGCCATTAGGGTTTGAGTGGATCCTAGGGAAAAAGTTCTAAGCTATGGGTTAACCAAAATGATTGCATAAAATCTGATTATTTTATTTAAATATGAATGCAAAGATCTATTTTAAATAATCTATAATGAAATATAAATGCTAAGCAATTTAATTGATTTTAATTTTGAAAGGAAATAAGATGGGATAAGGTACTTATCTAAATTTTGCTTATCCCGTGCAATCAGTCTGGACTAGACAATGTGATGAAAAATATGCACATATTGTTGCAATGAACCATGGAAAAATGTCGCAGAGGTGGAAATGGTTGGATTGGGGCACCTAGAGAGGGACAGGGGTGCCCATGGTTGTTTTGCTTTGGCACTGGTCTATAGAAAGGTCGAACCTAATTTTGATATGGTCACTAGGGCTTCACACTTGTTCACCTTTGGTCACCTATATGTCACATTGATTAACTAAAATTATATAAAATAAAGTAATTAAGGATAGTTAATCTAATCTAGGAGGACATATAATGTAGTAAGTAGATGCACTAAGACAACATGTAAATTTACTAAATAATAGAACTAATAAAAATAAAAACCATAATGTGTAAGAAGGGAAAGGAAAGAACTCATTTTATAACTCGATGACTTTCGGATCGTGTCGCAGATGATGTATAGAAAATCAAACGGCGGGAATGAATGTGCAGGAATGCCAAAAAGGATAGATTTGGATGATGTGTTTGGAATAGGGTGCCCTGGAAGATGATTGGGCGCCCATGGGTGCTCTAGTAAGGAATATAGGCTATCGAGGTCTAGGAAAAGTTTTGGAACTAGTGCTCACAAGGTCAAAAGGTGATCTCGAATCCCTAAGTGCATGCCACATTAATTTCGTTGTATCTTGTGCTTGGATGCTCTAAATATCCCAAGAGGAAGAAATAACCTACAAAAGACCAAAAGGAAGTATTAAAATCCCTAAAAAGAAAGATGTAAATGAATGGGTTGGACTGACCTCAGCTGCCACAACAGTGGGCTTACTAAACTGAGCATTGCACTACATTTCAGACCCAAATGTATTTCTAGTGAGTGTGTGCATGTTGTTCCTCCCTAGGTGCTCTTGTGCCAATCACACTTTGTGAAATAGTGAGCAATAACTAAATGTAGAAAATGTAATAGAATGTGTGCATGGAATAGAATAGAATCCCTCCCCCTATAAGTGTGATGCGAATGTAATATCTTGTACCATGATGATGGAGCTATGTGGATGCCAATACAATAGATGGATGTAAATCTAGATGGAGTGATAGTAGTAGATGATGTTAGGTCCCTCATTATGGTCTCATAACTTTATATTTATAGGGTTCTCTTGCTCTAATTTTGTAATTAACCCCAAAAATGTCGACCACAAGAAAGATAAAGATGAAAAATGGCTAGAAGAGGCCCAAAAAGTGGTGGGAAAGTTCTAGGAGGATCGGGATACCCCAGGTGGGACCGGTGTGCCTGGGCGCCATAGTACTAAATTTGGGCACCCCATATGAGGCTAAAATAATGTGGGATGTCATAAAATGGATGGGCATATGGGTGCAATAGGTCACAAATTATGAAATAAAATAAACAAGATGGCTAAAGGGACAGGGGTTAATTAGTACTTTCTTCACTCAAGAACCTTCTAAATAGTAGTATGAGACCGAGATAAATAAATGTCTAAAGTGCATGATTTTGTGACTACATGCACTTGGATCACCGAGGTACTATACACTTGCACACAAATATCCTCCTGTAAAACCCTAAAAGACATCAAATAGTAAAAAAGAAAGATGAAAAATGAGGGGTTGGATTGCCCTCAGCTGTCACAATGGTGAACTTAAGATTGGGCATTGAACTAGATCTCGGACCCAATGTAGCTCTATATGCTTATGTGTATAATATTTCTCCTAGGTTTCCTTCACACCAATGATGACATGATAATGGGCGGTAGCTAGATAAAATGCAAATGTGTGGATGGAATAGAATGAACTCCCTTACATATGCAGTGTATATGTAGAATAATGTGCCAAAATACAATCCCTTGATCTATGTAGATAGCTATCCCTTGATAATATTTTCCCCTTTATAATGGTATGTATGTTGTGTTTATATAGGGATCTCTTGTTCAAATTTTAACACTAATGACCCGACATGCCGACTAGTACCTCGGGATATGAGAGAGAAAACTTAAAATACTAGCCTCAAATGTCAAAAATAAGATCAAACATAAAGAAGACATTGGTGCTTAGGATGGACAAGAGCGCTTGGCCCTAGTGTCTCAAGATCTTGGCACTATTGTCTGCAGAGACAAGTGACGAAAAATGAGTGAACACTGGCTGATAGGAATCCTTGTAACTCCGACCAAAACTAGGTGTATGAGTGACAAGTGTGGAAGATAAAAACAATGGAAACCAACAAGACAAGTGGATGGACTATGGAATGGGTCATCAGTGAATAATTTTCTTACGCAAGATCCATACATAAAACAATATACTTGGTGGTATAGTAAATAATAGTAAGTGCGTGATTTTGTGTCTACAAAAACTTATCGATTTAAATAAAATATTCGGCCTTTTATAATGTTTACTAGCCCATGGTATAGTGGTTGAGGCATCATCCTTTTGGTATAACAGATGGGGGTTTGCATCTTCCAACGATCACCTTCCTTTTGACTAGAAAACCTAAAATTCAAGGATTTATACCAATCCTTAGGCTTAATTAAGTAAAGTTAGGCATGACCTAACGAGTGAAGATCTATAATATAATGTGTGGGGTTCGATTCCCTATCTTTATGTCTCACATTTTTATAATCCTCCAACATTTTTGGTCGATTAGTCCCACATTCCTTGTAAATCCACTAAACAAATTCTTTTTTATATCCTTTTTTCCATGAGGGTATTCATGGTATAAGCCACGTCTTGTATTGTTTGTTGGTTAGTTGGAGCGTAAGATTACTCCGCCATTGTGAATGTGTTGAATTGGCCATGGGTTGAGTGGCATATGTGTTGGTTGGATAGAGATGCCATGTGGCTTTTGACACTTATTTAAAATCATAGTATTTTAAAATCATTGAGATATATCCCACATGCACTATGAAATGGTCTCTGAGTGATTTATATACAAATTTTCTTCTAATGTGTGAAGAAAAAGTGGCAGGTCCTCCTCTTACAAAAGAGAACCTCACCGAGTTGATGGGCCCCTAATTAGTTAATAGTGTGGGCCCCATACCAAAATATCGAAGACCGAAGGCCAAAACATAACAAACCTATTTGTCAAATTGTACTTTTCCATGTGTCAAAATATTAATGGTCAATGTGTCAAACACTAATTGAGCCACATCATCTTTTTACAACCCGATTTATTTATTTTTCTTAGCCGGACATAATTTTTGCATATGAAATAGGATTGATCCCATTTAAAATGTGTTGGAAATCTCTCAACTAGATCTTTAAAGTGTAAGAAATTTCATCATAATTGTAAACTGTTTTATTGGATCAATATGGAGATCCTTCTAGATCATTGTGTTAGAGTGATTGGTTGTGTGTAAGATGAAGACAATGGATTATAAAATATTGATGCTATTTAAGGCAAGAATTTCATCTAAAACATTTGTTTGACATTTAAATACCTTGACCTTTCATTACGACTAATTCATAAAATATAATTTGAATAAAAGACTTTGTGGAAGACTAAAAGTACATCTATTTGAGATAGTCTTCATTCATCACCAAAATGGGAAACATTGGGACAAGACTAAGGTTTAAAATTTTTGGAAAGATGCAAGACATTAAGGCTCTATAAAATTAATTTACTAGCCTTGTGTAATGGTTATCCTTGTACACAAATCTAAGTTTGAAATTCTTATGGAATAAAAAATCTCTCGATGCTCGATAAGTGTCATCAATCAACACTCAACACTTTGAAAAACTTGAAAAAATGAGGGTTTATTGATGGTAAATTGCATTGATTAAGGCCGCGTGTTGACAAAAACCATTATAATAGAGTTCCCATCCTAACTCTTCATGTTTATTATGATGTTGATCGAGACCATGTGTCATTCATCTATCTAACAATTAGACACAAGAGCACACAAATCTTTGTCATATGTAGAAATACCAATATCTTCCACATGTCCATCATCGACACTCTACACAATCAAAAGGTTAAGTTCAAGCCGCAAGTTATAGGTGTATCGATAAATGATAACATTGATCCTTACCAAGTGTCAACAATTGATGAGTGTTGGAGGTTCTCATAGCAAAACATCAAGCTAGAACATCAAATCAAAAATTGAGTCACTCAATTCAAAAGCCATAAATTTCACATCTTGATTAATGGAGATGAACCACACAAACTAGGTGTAAGCCATAAAATATTGAAAGGACATTCACAAGTAACTCAAAGTGATTGAAAATATTCTTGTTTCTATAAGATCTCCATTTAAATTAGTTTAATTCACTTCATGTTTTATATACAAAGAGCTAATGAGAGAAATTACATTTTCCAAAAGAGCTTGATATGCATATTGAATCGTGAAACAGGTAGGAAATTACAAGAAATAGTTATGGCACCTAAGAGGGATGAATTTAATTTATCTCCATCACAATAAATTAGGGATACTCAATACACTAAATCTATCCCATCTCGAATTAACTATAGTCATTTATTATGGGAAATAAATGATTGTGATAAAGTATACAAAGGACAAAATCTCTAAGAAAATTACCTAATATACTATGAGGACATTCGATCTATGAGACACTTTGGCCTTCATAAAATAGCTACAAAACTAAAAATTTCCCTTGTGAAAACTTATTTAGGGAAGTTTTCACCGTATGCACCTTACAGATGGGAAAATGGTTGCCAAAACCATTACTAGTCATTTCTCTTGCAATTCACCGCATGTACCTTGTAGGATGGGGAAATGGTTGCCAAAACTACTCAGTTAGTTATTGTTCTTGCAAAAGAGGATACTTTTAATGGTATGTACAAGACAACCCCTCCAACTTTATCCTTTAATTATGATATTGTAAAGGAGAAAAATGAAGGAGGGGTGTATTTGAAGAATTGAAATATTGGGCGAGTTGATCCTTCAAGGTGTTTTCACCTTTTTAAAATTTGTTTAGGGTTTCACTCTATAAACAAAAAAGGAATGAAATAAGAGCTATAGGGAATATTTTTACTAATTAACTTCCAAAATCAACCACTCAATATTAAAATAATGCATTAATACTTGCAAAAATGTATATAATGCAATACACGCTCACAAATACATGGGATTATATGCACTTACATGATTACATGTGATTATGGGAAAATATGGATGATTTGGACATTGAAATAGTGGTATCTAGACTTGAGAATACTTCACAACCCAAAGCGTAATGTGAGGATCCATTAGGGAAGGACTACATAATAGGGGCATGAATGTCTATAGGGTTTTGAACTCTTTGTATGGTTTTGCACATGCTCGAAATGTGGTATGTGACTTTATAGGTTTATTATCTATTTGATTCTCTTTGTTGTTCTTTGTTGGTCACCGATGATCACGCTACGAGGGTCTCTTAATACTCTGCTCAATATTTTAAAACCCAAACTATGGATGAAGTCCTATGAAATAAAAATTAGTTGGGTTATGGGCAGCCCCGCACTATTGATGTTGACACTACTTGAAGAGGCCTCAAACCACATGTCATCCTCTACTTAACATGTCATATATAGTTGTAGTGCAATCAAATTTGACATCCTTTTTTTTACAATGTTTGACTTGAGTTTCTCTCTTACAAATCTACTTGAGTGAGTGACTTTGAGTGCTTGCAAATGTGGGAAGTAGTCCCCTAAACCTAGTGGGAATATTTAGACCTATAGATAGTGTTTCCCTAATGAATGTAAAAAGGTATTTTTGGAGTGTAGGGAGCTTTGGGTTCCTTTTGTGTTATCTTTTGCAATAAGAGTCCATAAGAGTGTTAGGTTCTAAATAAGGTGAGTTTCACTTGCTTATATATACTTCAAGATGATTTAAGTTACAAAGGCTGACTAAGGAGGAGTAAATGACCCAAATAATAATATGTAATTGAATTTTTAGGATCAAAGTGAGCAAGGGGAAACTCGTACACTAGGTTCAGAACCATATGACACAAATGGCCCTACTTTAAGTTTTTGACCCTTGAGGATAAATCTAAAGTGTAAGGCTTGGAAACTAACAAACAAAGTTTATAAATGGAATTCATGCATTCAATTCTCATAAATTGTTGACAAATGAGTGTGTATGATCAAACAAGCTAGAAAAGATACCTAGAGATGTACTAGATGAGAATGGATAAAGTGCACTTGTTTGAGAAAGAGAACAACGTCAAAACCGGTAGTGTCAAAGAGTAGAATTACCATATTTGAGTGTCCACATTTCCTCGACTTTAAGTATGAAATGAAATTGTATGCTTAAAGGAAAAGATACTGAGTGTGTCGATATGCTTTTCCTTTGCTCGATGTTTGTTTTCCAAGATCCCATTGTGTTGGTGTTGACACGCTCCATGATGAAACCTACAACACGAGTGTAGTCAATGTCCATAATAAAGAATTGAACTTTAACTCAAACAAAAATATGAAATGTAAATCTAAAACTATAAATAGTGAAATAAAGAGATGCAAAATGTGCAAGAAATACACCCGTTTGTTTTACTGAGAGATAAAATTTTCTCATTCTTTTTACTTGTACTTGGAAATTTGGATTATGGGAAATTTTCCAAAGAATCAAGGGTGATCAATACCCAATTTTGTTGAGGATATGCTAGTTTATCGGTGTGTGGAACCCAACACACGAATGCTTAAAATAAAAAAATAATGAGGATCCGAATTTCCATACGAAGGAAGAAGACCGGGCATCAAAGTCATTCAACAACTCTAATATCTTCCCCTTTAATTATAAGAGGGGAGGAAGGACTGCATATGAATAACTTAGCCATTTTGATACCTTTCATGACCCCACGGATCACAATATTATAGAAAAATCTAGGCCCTAATTTGTAAATTAGGACACATTATAAAAGAGAATAAGTTGCCCCCATACTCCCCCATATGTCACATAACTAAGTATAAATTGAATAGATGTGAAATGTGTTGAAATGTAGTTGTATAAAGGATACCTATGCCCCGATATCCCTAAAACTAAAACTAAAACCGAGTGCCATGGAGGAGAGGGAGTGAAAAATTAAGTGCCCACTTGAAATTGATCGAACTAAGTCATCTAAGTCTAAAATCTGTGCCAAAAAAAAAAATTCCTATGGGTGAAAATCTGAAACTTCGAGAAAGTTGTTGTAATTGCATTGGTGTAAAAATGTAAAAATGGGTTAGGAATGTTTTTACGGTCGTGATTATACTTCATTTTTGACCTTATGCTTGATTTTCTTAATATTTATATGTGATGTTATTTCGAATACTTTTTTCATGTGTATGTTTGTGTTAGAGCCAAGAATTATCTATGTGTTTGTTATAGGTATAAAATATACTTAGATGAATGCCCCCTTTTCAAGCACGTGTGATAAAGAGTTTGAGCGTGCGACTCAAAAGAATAGATGTGTAACCATGTCTAATAAGTCCTAAAATATGCGTAGAAAACACATGAAGGTATGATGTGGTAGCCACAAAGAATAACTTGTTCCTATAAAGAGGATGCACATGGTGGAGACAATGGCGTGGAACAAGAGTAATAATAATAATAAATTAATAGAATAATATTTTTAAACACACAATTATACTAAGAGGGGGTGTGAATCAGTATAAGATAAAGTTTTAGTTATTAAAACTTACATCCACAAATAAAATATGCAAAACTATTCAAAACCAAATATCATAGAGGAACAACATATTTATGTGGAAAACCCTCTCTTAGGAAAAAATCACAAAATAATATTGCTTAGATCCATCGTCCAAATTTAGCCCAAATTAAATGTTGTACAATTTTTGTAGGCACCAACAAACAAGAGACACCAATATCCAAAGCCAAATACCAACTCAACCAATTTTTGTGAGCTCCAAACCACTAGAGACACTAATCCTCTATTTTGTGAGGCACTTTGTATGATGGAAAAGTGACAAGCAAGCATGGGAATCTACAAGTAACTCTTCCTTGCACCCGACCTCCCGAGGTCATGCCGAGACAGCCGGTGGGGATGGAATACACATGGGGTATGGACAAATTAATTAGGCAATCTTATGTCTTCGACGCACACTAATGGAATCTGCGAATCTAAGGTAAAGAAGGCCCTCTAACTAACACAGGAATCCGGCATGCTAGATCGATCGATCGGTGAGGATGGCTGCTCGAAGGCTCCAATCAATATAGAGCTCTAGCGTGATCCGATCTATAGGTTGTGGGATACGCGGAAGATAACCTGTGGGTGCTTCATATATGTCTCTGATAGGGTCATGAAAATGGATGACGGACAAATGGTGGATTCTATGGGTGATTCTCTGGTCTAGTCCAGAAATCCTTAGCTTGATTGGCTGCTACGTCTAGTGAGGATAGTTATGCGATGATGATTGGTGGAAGTGGAGTGGATCTAAATACTAATGTGCATAAGCCAACATCAATGTCTGATTGTCTCATGGGCTCGTTGGGTTGCGGACTGTGGATCATAACCATAAGTTCGTGGTCATTGTGGACATCCTATGGTCATGTGAAGAATCAATCCCTAACCCCTAGTATCTAGTAATAGTATGAATTTCGAGCTCCATATTTAGAAATAAAAGTTGTGCAATCATCTCAGAGTATCTTATAGGCATTCTAGCAACTTGAATTCTTAAGCTAGTGTCTATGTCAGTGAGAATGTCTCCTGCATCTGGTTGTGGGACCAAAGGATCAAAACCAAATGTTTTCTCTCTTTCAAGCCCTTCTACAGTCATGCGGATATTTATCTAGGGTAATCTGTAGTTTGGCTGGTTTGACCAAAACGTATGCACTTTGTCATCTTCTATGTTTAATCCTCTTAACTATGAGCTAATTTCTTGTAGGTCTATTGTCATTCGAAAGACCTAAATTCTGAGATTTTGGTCTATGTCAGTTATTGCTGCAACAAAGTTGGGTTGAGGCACGATTGGCTTGAATATGTATTCTCTGGGCTCCCTAGGTCCCGTGATTGTCATACAAAAGAAATAATATAAATCTAATTAAAGCAATGTAAACTAATTATGCAAAGTATATCTACAACATATATGAACTCTCTATTTTTGTATTTTTCACAGAATTTTTAATAGAATTAAGATAACAACTATTTAAATAGAGTTGAAAGAGCAATTATTTAATATCTAGAAAATGACAACTAAGCTAATAACATAATTCAAAACAAACAAAGTAGCCGAGTATAGCTACCTACCTGTGCAGTTGTAAATCTATTTTAAATAACCAAGATAACTGATCTAATCTATTTGAAAGACCCCCAATCTTACCTCAGAAGTGAGGAATGAATCATAGTTTTCGAAACTATCAATCCCCATAGCTTCCCACTGCAATATCAAAAGTGATATTTAAGCTGAAATGAAATTATTCACTACTATATTTGATATGATTTTAACTAGAAATTTGATAGCTCTAACTGGATTTTGCATAATAGTAGCGAATCGATTGTGTGTGGCTTTTCCCTCGGTGTGATTTCCTCGTTCCTTCGTGCTCACGTGAATCCGAAAAAAGCGTGTAATGCTAGCATCAGCGAATTAGGTATCGAGAACAATGGCGGCTTTGATGTAGACTAATACAATGCGCGTAGGAGAGGGATAGCGCAAGAGAACAGAGCTTGGCTTATGCAATTCCTAGCGGGATTTATTGCGAGTCATGCAACACAAAACATTTAGAACCTAAAACTATCCTTCTTGACGAAAAAACCTACAACTCTAATGGCTTCGGACTAAAAATAAAACTGTCCTATCTCAATTGATTGTATGAAACAAGAATAACACACTAGCACAAGAAGATCATGTGGCTTCTAAACAACAAAACAACACTAAATATGCAAAATAATACAATTCCTAAGCAAGAACTGAAAGAATTTTTTTGAAATGAGATGATGAGAGGTAATTTTGAGGGGCCATTTGCTTGAGCACAAACTAGCTATTTATAGAATTCCCATTTACCCAAAGGTGAAATCCAAATTGAACTCTTTACAATAAACAATGGAAAAACACTATTCCAGGGAACTAAAATCATAAATACAAGTAAAGCCAGTGAAAAAAGCTAGTAAACGTTGAAAATTTATGCGATTCATGATAAAAGGAACGTTCGGAAAACGTGTGAAGGACCGCCGCCCGCACAGGCGGTGGTGGTTTGAATCAAGACCAAAACGTAAAGGAAAAGAGGGGAAAAGAGAAAAATAAAGCATGTGGAGGCTAAGCATGACATGTGGGATGTTAACACATACTTGGAGAGCTTTTCCGGATCTCAACACCTTACGAGGAGACCTGTATCATCATTGGGGCACATGTGACATTGTTTCGGCAGCGTAGTACCCTTACAATTTTGGGTACGTACATATTGCCCCCTCGGAGAAGTGTTTTAGCCATGAAGAGGTGTAAAATGGTGGGTCTGAGTATGGTGGTCCCGAAATGGGAGGTTAGAAATTATACCTGACACGTCCGTGTGTCAAAATGACGCCATCCAAAATTCCCGCTACCTGCAAAATGAAAAGAGGACTCAAGTGCAGATAGATAAAATAAATCAAAAAATAAATACTAAAATAATATGAAATGAGGACTTACCATTTGCACGGGGATAAGAACTTACCTCCGTCGGTGCTCCAAACTTTGTGAAAAGGGCATTCAAAATGAGTCAAGATGTTATATATGTAAAAATGGGCCCATTTTCCTATTCATTTGCATGTGTTGATTTGATTGATTTTGAGCTCTGGGACCCACGGTGACGGTTTTTGATGAGAGTATAGTCAAAACGTTCATGACGAGATAGTGATCATGCCTCTGCGAGCGGAACATCGACCCACAAGATCATAGGTTAGTTCTTGATTTAATGTTTTTACCCCCAAAATGTTAAAATGATGAAATCTTTGTCATGGGGGGATTATTTTTGAAAATGTCAATGTTAATAGGGTCACTTAGGGGGCACCTAATGGGTAGGCTTTGTTTTAGTCAAAATAGTCATTTTTTTGTGTTTTTAGGCATTTTTAGGGCACGTGACCTGTTTGAAAATTCGGGACACAACCACCACCTTGATCAGGGTGGCGGTTACAGGACCACCGCCTTTAAGGCGGCAGTTACGGAACCGCCACCCTGCTCAGGGCGGCGGTCCTTTATAGAATGCCAAAATAACACTTGTTTGAATTCATTTTTGCATTTCTAGCATTCTTACCTGCTTTAATGATTTTTCCAATATAATTTGAATACTAACTTATTCCGTTTTACGTGTTTTTGGGTGTATGTAGAAGAAGAGGAATATATCAGATGGAGTCGAGAGAGAGATTGTGACTAGCTTCCAACAGTGTTGGATGCACTTTCTCAAGATGAGCAGGATACTCTTTAGAGGGCCGGCATATTGCGTATATCACGGGTCCCACATGTTACACCTTCTAGTCACATATTTTGTGACTGTTTTTTTCGTATTGGGATGCTTGATCGAACACTTTCGATTTCTAGAGTCGAGGGGTGAGTGGACTATCACCCTGTAGGATGTCTACCATATCTTGGGAGTCCCGATCATCAGGAGGTGACTCACACTTGAGACAGAGGGGTCGTGGGCTCAGATAGTTCAGTGGGCTACATACATGGGAGATGCACTTGTCTCCACCGGTTCAAAGAAGCGGTTGAGGGTCTGGTCCATTCCTAGCTTGCCTATCCCCTTGATTCGTCAGGCCATTATGGGGATCCTTGCCTCAAGATTGATCAGGGACAAGGGAGGAGACACTTTACTTTATTGTTATTCCCCTATTATTGCATAGATTGAGGCACATGGGCGGATTTATGCCTCAGGGAACTGATATACTATACTGGGGCCACCTATCATGACCTATACGGGGTGGTCCACCTATAGGACATTCCTTGAGCCATCCAACCCTAGTTATGAGTTTGGTCTATGAGCGTATCATCCCTTATAGGAGAGGAGTAGAGATGGCAATCCCGAGCTATGAGGGTAGCTAGATGGATAGATATGTCAGTGCTTAGAGCACCCCACCACCACCAATTGCTTCCCTGAATACTGATGATATGGAGGCCACACCTTATCAGGCCATGGCAGGGTTGGGGCGAGGAGACCCTCACTTTGATTTCCTACTCTACTATAGGGCAACTTGTGGATAGGACGGGGAAGGTGGAGACACACCCCTTTGACCGAGTGCCTTAATAGTTTGGCCTTGCTTACGTTGTTATGCTTCCCCAGTGGTGTCAGTATTCAAATCAGTTCGGGAGGCTAGGGGCTCTGAGGCTAGGGGTTGGACCGTCATTACTCCTAGTGTCCCTATTGTAGCTAGGCGGGTAGTACACACTCGAGGGAGAGCCGATGCTCCTCAGGCACCCTTACTTCCCAGATTGTTGCAGTCCTACCCACACGGCGGCGAACCCATTGATATAGACTTCAAGTCGAGGAGTTCACGGGGGAGAGATAGAGGAGGAGACCGAGGATATGGAGGTCAGCGAGTTGGGTGGAGAGGAGGACAGCGATCTCGAGTGGCATGACACTCAGGAGATCTTACAGGCGAGAGGGCAGAGCAGAGTGTGGAGAGGGTGACTCTAGTCTCAGAGGAGCCACCCTCTCAGGACCTAGGTGGGGAGGATGAGTCCGTAGCAGGATGCTATGTTGCTCTAGACATGGGAGGAGCACATCAGTCGGTGGCGGCATCTGTGGCAGGCGCTGATCCTAGGGATCCCTCTTGGAGGCCCAGATCCGAGTGAGTTGTTACTCTTCTTTTAATGTTTGTTTCTAGTTAGGATTGCCTTAGTTGCTATCTCTTCTCTTGTTCATTTTTGTTTTTATCCTTTGATTATCTTCTAATTTACTTTTCTCCTTTTCTTGTAGATCTTTGTTGATGAATGGCGGAGACTGATTCGCGGGTATTTAATGATAACCTGATGTTCCTCATGGAGAAGACTCACGTTGAGCTATTCGTGGATGCAGGGGAGCCCTCGGTAGCCAGTAGGCATACCAATGTTTTTTCCCCTATCTGGCATGTGGCCAAGATGGTGACTACCCTCCATACCGAGTTGGTCGGGTATAGGACAACAGAGTGCCTAATGAGGAGATGCTCTCATAGCAAGGCCACAACTACTGTTCGGGATCGTGAGCCCTCAGTGCACTCAGAGCACCGGCATATCCGGAGTCCTAGACATGTTTGTGCACCTTCGGAGGGATCTCATAGGGGTTGAGAGGCCACTTGGCTCTTTTTGTAGTGACTTTTAGATTGTTTATATGATTATTTTGTACCTTCCGGGCTCATTGAGCGTTTTGACCATGCCTAGTGCATGATGGCATTGTACAAAACTTGATTATATATATACCTCTTTTTGGATGAGACTCTTGGTGTCTAGGATTTTGTGATTCATTTCCACATGTAAATTATAATGTTGTTTTTATATGCCTTTCAAAATGTATGCAATGGAGAACAAATGACACAAATGCTTTCTTCCTTTTTGTATTTCGTGATGCTGATATATGATAATGCAAACACAATGTGATCTTTGAACTTTAGTTTCTGTAAGCAATTTACCAGTACTTCATATTTGTTTTAACAAAATAAGATGATAAACTGGTATGATGAGCAGATGTACCTGCCCCACTCCTAACTCCATGCAACTAGTAAGATGTGAGGGCTCACCAATGAGAGCTAGAAAGGGCACAAGATATGAAATTTGTTGAATGGTAGTGATGAGAGATAGACAAAGATCTGGTGGAACCAAATTAGGATGCTCCAAAACTATTCTACTCAAGTGACTCCATAGTTTAGAATGCAACTTGCTTTGCGGTTTATCTAGACTTAGATCCGTAGATGGCTACATAGTTGACAAAATTTGGTTTTCAGGGTTTTGAACTCTCTTGGAATTTTGGACATCTGATTCATTTGTTTTTGACTCAAGATTTCAAAGGTTTGTTTGAACTATTAGCTTATGACCTTTAACGTTACCGTCAAGAGGACCCCCCACACCTTGCCCCATGCTACTAGTAAGAAGCATGGGCTTATCACCATGGACAAGGCATAGGCGAGTAAGGGCATTCCCATCCTTTCCCAACCCTACGTCACTAGTAAGAGATGCAAGATCATCACCGAAGGTTGGTAGAGCAAGAAAATGTGTAAAAAAAAATGTTTGATCTACATTTGACTTATTTATTTGAGAAAAATGTCAATATGTTCTTATTTCCAAAGAGATCTATATACGGGATAGATGTGACACTATGAAGCTTCTAGAGCAGGACCATAGGCAAGACACCTATCCTAGGAAGAAACAAAAGTGAGAACAAGCATGCGAGCCTTGGTATGGCTACCTTTAAGACTTCATCATATCTAGCTTTATTTGATGAAATGATCTGAAACGGTTGATGATGTTATTAAAATGAAAAAGTATGATTCGAATGCTTATGCCAAAACCATCAGAAGTTTTTAATGAATTGCTTAAGAATAAGTCCCTTGATCACCAATTTGTATGAAATGAGTGAACAAAATGAACCTATCTAAATGAAGATGCAATGTAGATATAATTATACAATTAGTGTCGATGCTTCATGCGTAAAATCATTTAAGGTGCGGGGATTGATAGTTTCACCAAATTCGTCACCTTCTAGTGCCTGAAGAGATATGCACCATTTCCATAGTCTTTCATGACTTGGTATGGGCCCAACCATTTGGGCGAATTTCCTTCATCACGGGTCTTCTTATCGATCCATCCGTCTAGTCTTAAAACTAGATCTCCTTCATATATTTCTCATTCATAGACCTTTTTATTATCTTTGTCGGTACATCCGGTCAGCATAGACTCTATCTATGCCGATGTTTAGTGTCTAATTTGGCCTCATCTAGGCTTTCTAGTTGGGAGAGACGTGCTTCTCTATAAGCTTCTTCATCTAGAATCCCTTGTAGTGAGATGCGGAGACTGGGTATTTCAACCTCAAGTGGGAGAACTGCATCTGCTCCGAATACCAATGAGAAAGGAGTTGCTCATGTTGGTGTTCTTATTGAGGTTTGGTGGGCCCACAAGGCCGGATATAACTTTAAATGCCAATCTCATTTGTTTTCTTTTACCATTTTGAGGAGAATAGCTTTCAACATCTTGTTTGTTACTTCAACCTACCCATTAGCTTGAGGGTAATATAGGGAGGCTATATGATGGTTTATTTTAAATTTGCTACATAGCTCACGGACCTCATCATTCTTAAAGGAAGTGCCATTATCTGAGATAATGATTTGTGGGACACCATACCTGCAAATGATCTGGTTTAAAATAAACTTGGCGATCACGACACCTGGTACAGTGGTAAGAGGCATAACCTCTACCCATTTGGTAAAATACTCGGTGGCCGTGATTATGAAGTTATGGCTATCTCGTAGACGAGGAGAGAATTTCCCTATCAAACCTAGGCCCCATGTAGAAAAGGGTCATGGAGTAGCGATTGGTTGTAGAGATTGTGCGGCATGTGAATCTCATGGAAAAATTCTTGGCATTTATGGCACTTGCGTACAAACTCTACTGCATCGTGTTCGAGAGTGGGCCAAAAATAGCCCATTCGATGTATTTTACGAGTGGTGGCATGACCACCGAAGTGGCCTCCACATATTCCACTGTGAGATTCATAGAGAATATTCTTGGATTCTTCTGTGTTAACACACCTTAGGAGCATTCCATCGAAAGCCTTATGATAGAGCACTTGTTCTATAATAACGTATTTAGCTACGATAATGCGTAACCACCTTCTTTGTTGTGGTGTGGCACCTTCTGGATATGCATGGTCCATGATATAATTAACAATATCAGTATACCAAGGACATTCAGAGATAGGAGGTCTGGTTTCGATGTAATATATGCATTCATCGGGAAAATCCAGATCTACTAGATTGCCCCCGTCTAACGGGTTATCGGCTAACCAATATGCAATGATCTATCCCTTAATGGACTTCTGGTTTATGAAAGTCAATTTGAATTCACCCATTAAGGTTATAAAGCATCCAACCTTTTTAGACAAGGACCCTTGCGTGAGGAAAGTTTGTAAATGGTCTGTTTTTACAATGACCCTTGTTTCTTGGTTTAACATGTAATGTCTTAGGCATTTGGTGGCAAAGACTATGGCAAGGCATTCTCATTCTACCTGCGTATAACGCGTTTCATAATCGAGCAACGTTTGGCTAATAAAATAGATCACACGTTCTTGTTTATCATCGTCTTCTTAAGCCAACATGCAGGCTAGTGAGACATCTGTAGCTCATGAATATAAGATCAAAGGATGATCTGGTCTAGGTGGCATTAACGTGGGAGGAGATAGTAAGAAGCGTTTAACTACTTCGAAGGCCTCATGGCATTCCTTTGTCCAAATAATGCAGCAATCATTTTTCAACAAATTATTGATCGAATGTATAGTAAAACTTAAGTTCGGAATGAATCTCCGGATTGCACCGAGCTTTCCAAGAAACGATCTAATGCCAAAGTCGTCTACATAGGATTCCACGATTTTATGAATAAGATCATGAAATATATATGTCATTACCCATTTGGTATGTAGTGTTAGCGTTCTTAAGACCGAATGGCATAACAACGTAGCAATAAGTTCTCCAGGAGTTATAAACGTGGTTTTTCTTGGTCTTGTTCAAATATTTTGATTTGAT
Organism: Taxus wallichiana var. yunnanensis; assembly: GCA_018340775.1. Taxonomy (NCBI): domain Eukaryota; kingdom Viridiplantae; phylum Streptophyta; class Pinopsida; order Cupressales; family Taxaceae; genus Taxus; species Taxus wallichiana. Next base: position 850,984,509 of record CM031239.1, read on the forward strand.
TATATCCTGAAGAATCCATCCATGAGAGAAAAAGCTCAAATCCGCTTATTGCATCAACAATGATGTCAATGGATGGTAACAAGTCGTCGTCCCTAGGGCATACTTTGTTAATGTCTCAAAATTCTATGCGGATGTGTATCTTCCCATTCTTTTTGAGAATGGGAACGATATTAGATACCCACTGAGAGTAATCAACCAGTTTGATGAACCCTACCTGGAGGAGTTTCATTACTTCTTCCTTCACCATGAGAGCTACCTTGGGTTTCATTGGTCTCGATTTTTGTTTAATTGGATTTGCATCTAGTTTGGTGACGAGGTTATGTACCGTGATGTGTGGTTCAATTCATGTCATTTCTTTATTATTAAATGCAAAAGCCTTTTGATGTTCTCTAAGGATTCGAGTGTGTATCTCTATCTCTCTGGAGTTAGCGAAGATCCTAGTTTTAAGATCTTCAGTTCTCCCTCTGTTTCGATGTTAATATCAATTGTTTCTTTGATTAAAGAAGTGTTACCTTCTTCAAACTTAGGTAGGGCTGGAGGTAGTTCCAGATCCTCTCCATTCTCTATCACGTATATGTTGAGCTCCTTTTGTGGGGGGAGCTCTACCATGGGGTTTCCAAAGTAAGAAGACGAATGTGGGATTAAGGACAAATCTACCACGTGATGGGTGAGATGTAACTTTGCATAGGTGTTTAAGTAATCAAGAGTGGCTCTATCACTGTCAACATGATCTAAGATGGTAGATGTATTCTCGGTGATGTTTGTTAAAAGAGGGTTTGACATTTCTTTACTAACGGTTCGGTATGAAGGGATACCATGAAACAGGTGTCCTCCAACTCATTGTTTGGAGTAAAACATGACACCGAGGTTCTATTGAGTCCTGCAAGAAGGTTTTGTTCTCGTGGGATTTCCTCAATGGATATGAAGTTAAATCCTTTGCTCAAATCTAATCTTTTGTTTTGTAGAGTGTAAATGTTCACTCTAGTCTCATACACCTCGAGAGACTTGGTTTACTACTAATTGAGAGTCTCCTAACACTCGATGTTATTAACAACGATCCTTTTAGCTATGATGAGACCAAGGAGGAGGGTTTCGTACTTAGTGCCATTGTTTGTACATTAGAAGTTAAATTTAAAGGAAAATGGTAGGATCTTTCCCTTGGGTGAAGTAAAGATCACACACTGCCCCACCATGAATGACATCTAGCTCCATCAAAATGGAGAGTCCAATATTTACTTGGGAAGATGGATGTTGGGATATTTGCTACACCCACTTCTTTTACTTCGATTACTTCTACCATGCAGATTTCTTCTACTGGAAGATAAGCAACTCCTAGGTTATATCCCATACCTAAAGAATCAAATGGCAAGAAAATTGGTAGATCTTGTTCTAGAAATTTGACAATTTTTGCATTAGTTCCTAATGATCTGTCTCTCTACAATGTTAGTCTCATCCTTAAGGGCTGGGATATTCTTGATTAGGTTCGTAACTTCTAACTCCGTTGTAGGTACTAACTTTTCTTCCAGTTTTGAGTCAGTTGGCTTGTTAAGTTGGTTTGTTGGGAGTTCAAACTCAGAGTGAACACCTGGTCTTTTCTTCATGTCTGCTAGGTGTATATCAAATGGTTTTGGATCCCCTTTTTCTACGAATATCTTTCCTAAGTGTAAGAATCTTATTTCTTTAAATAACGTAGAAGGGATTGCCTTCATATAGTGTATCCATGGTCGACCGAGGATCATATTATAGTTGGTTTCTAATCTATAATATAAAACTCGGTTCGGTGAGGATTGTCTTGGGTCCTAAGGCGACCGGTAGGTAGTATTATAGTCCCAATCAAAGTGGCTTTAAGGCTATCATAGCCTCTTAGTGTATTCCGAGTTGTGGAACAATTTGTTTCTCCATACCCTAGCTTTTGAAGGAAAGAGAAGGGAACTATGTTAACTGTTGCCCCATCGTCAACCATTGCACGTTTAACGTAATTGTTATAAACCCACACTTGTAAATGTAAGGTTGGATCACCTCTACGTGTAATCTCAATGTTTGTTGGCATTTTGTTTATGTCGAATATAAACTCGGTATCCCTATCCGGCTGCCCCGGAGGGTGGATATCAAAGTCTATATGGTTTACCTGTGTCTCGGGAGGTGGAGTGATGTTAATTAAATGACCTAAACCTAATGCTTCTAAAAGAGCAGCCCTATGGGTAGGAGAGTTCTTCAATAATTCCAAAAAGGAGATGTGGGAGAAGGTCTTTGTTAGGTCATTAATTAAATCATAGGCACCTACGGGTTTTACTAATGGTTGTTGAATGTTATCTGTCTCTAGCAGGTAACTTGGATTTGGCTGAGAGGAATACTCTCATGTCCTTGTTACGGCTTCCACGTGTAGCTCAGTGTCTAACTCCACTAAATTGACTATCTTGGGTCATAGCTGATTTCCTAATTGTGGTGCGATAGGTAGATTTAGCGAAGTCGAGGCTTCATGATCATTGTTTCCTATCATTGCACCCTTGTTCGTCCCATTTGGATTTAATTTATCGTGATTTGGGAGCGGATCATTGAAGATCTTGAGGGGAGCATTTTGAGGGGAGACTACTCCCATGAAATTATTTGGTGCAGGTGATGTAGGATCTGCTAAGAACATATCTATGAAAAGTTGTCTTTGTTCTTCTGGCAAACGTTGCATGAATTTATTGTAATCGCGGCAAGTTCTAGTGTCATGACCTCAAACTTTTTGGAAACCACAATACGAGTTGGGATTGTAATTCCTAGGTTGTTGGGTTGGCACATATTGTGGTCCAAAACTCTGATTAAACCGTTGACTATTAAAGTTTTGCATTTGTTGTCTTTGGTTTTGGTTTTGGTTTTGATATCCAGTTGAATTTTGACTTGGACCCTATGTCTGGATCTGCCTTTGTTGTTGTTGTTGTGGATGATTAAAATCCACTGAGTTGATTGTCGGGGTAAAGTTGTTGTTTCGTTGATTGTTAATCGGCGGTGGAGTATTTACAACATTTGCTTTTTTTGCTTGGTCAGTTACTCCATCTGTTGTTACACCATGATTTTTGTTAAGGATTTTAGGTCCTTGATTGACGTTTGTGGTAGTAGGATAAGTCGTAGTATTTTGGTGGGGTGATTAACCTCCCATTTATTCCATACGTCTTGCGACCGCTATCTATTGCAGCTTGATCTATTCGGAGGGCGCTCTTGAGCACCTCATCATAAGTTCTTAGTGGGAACTTTTGGACTTCTTCCTTTACCTCTCTACTAAGAGAATGAAGGAATAAATCACATAGTTCCATCTGGTCCATGTTTGGAGTGCTTGCTGAAGAATAGAGGACTGTACACCATCTTTGGATGAAATGAGCAACAAATTCATTGTGTTCTTGTTTGATATGCAAGAATTCCCTAATTCTTGTTCTCAACAATTTGTTCATGTCAAATGCCTTGATGAACTCTAAAACGAGTTGTTTAAATGAATGTATTGAGGCTTCAGGTATTCTATAATACCAATCGAGGGTGATACCCTCTAAGGTTTTGGGAAATATTTTAGCAACAACTCCATCCTAGGGAGCAGTTCTGAATGGTTGTGGCATAGGCCTTAATGTGTGCATTCGGGTCTCCCTCCCCTTTGTATTTGGGAAAATCAAGAAGAGGTCTTGGAAGCATGACACTTCGTATGGTGAAGTCTAAGGGTTCTTTCAAATATTCTGAATAATTTCCTATCGCATAGGTTTTGACCATCGATGGTGCTTGCTGAGGGGGTGGAGGTGGAATGGGTTGTTGATATGGCGTAGCGTATGCATTTGCAGGGACATAATGAAATCCATGTGGTTGAGTGAACATGCCGGGAGAAGAGAACATATATCCTTATGGTGACTTGGAATACATGTTTAAGTATGGAGGAGTATTGCCCAGGAATGGATTATTTTGTACTAGACCTAGGAGGTATCATATTTTCCACTAGAGTGGCATTAGCAAACGCGGTTCTAGTTGGCACTTGTTGCGAATACTGAGGAGGCATGCCCAACATGCCTGTTCCCATGAGGAGGTCTACTTGTCCAGGATGATGTGGAGGGTTGGGGATTCCTACTTGTCCAAAAGGTGAATTCTAATTTGCTTGAGCAAGTTCCAGCCCTCTAACCTTTTCAGCCAAGGCTGAAATGACCTCTATTGGTGAAGACACGGTATTTTTCCTTACGGGCATTTGTTGTGTTGTTTGAGGCTGCAAAGGGGTATGATACCCTACTATGAATTGGTTGTTATCATTCCACGTTTCACCGAAGGCATTTCTTATAGGTAGAGGTAGGGAGGTGCTTTCTTGAAAAGAGACCTTGGGTCGTGTTTGTAAACTTCCTATAGGTGGGTACATACTCCGAGAGTGTTGTTCACTCCTGGCATAATGCACTGAATAGTCATCATCTAAAAATAGATACGGATATGATTGTCTACTAATTTGTGGTCTAAGAAACACCTGACGAGATGAACCAGATTCTCCCATAAACGTCATGTTGTTCGAGCCTGAAGGCTTTGGTTGTTGCGTTTGAGTGAGCTGATCCAACTCCTCTATTTGGAAAGAAGAACTATATCTAGTCCTTGGAGGTGGAGTTTGTGTTGACAATCGGTTAGTTAAATAGTTGTCACCCCATGCTGAGAGCGAGGGTGATGGTTGTCTATTCAGTTGATCGTAGTATGCTTCAAGACCTAGGAGAGTCTCGCCATATGCATCGAATCCCAACATATTTGGGGGTATATGAATACCCATAGAATAATGGGAAAGAGTGAAGGTGGATGGAAGAAATGAAAAATAAAAGAGGAAGAACTGTTTCTTTCACATCGGGTTCACCAATTTTGTACGATGGAAAAGTGACAAGCGAGCATGGGAATCTACAAGTAACTCTTCCTCGCACTCGACCTCCCGAGGTCATGCTTGAGACAGTGGTGGGGATGGAATACATGTGGGGTATGGACAAACTAATTAGGCAATCTTATGTCTTTGACGTGCACTAATGGAATCTACAAATCTAAGGCAAAGAAGGCCCTCCTAACCTGAACTGGCATGATAGATCGGTCGGTGAGGATGACTACTCGAAGGCTCCAATCAATATCGAGCTTTGGCATGATCCGATCTATAGGTTGTGGGATACACGGAAGATAACCTATGGGTGCTTTGTATATGTCTCCCGATAGGGTCATGAAAACGGATGATAGACAAATGGTGGATTCTATGGGTGATTCTCTAGGTCTAGTCCAGAAATCCTTAGCTTGATTGGCTACTACGTCTAGTGAGGATAGTTGTGCGATGATGATTGGTGGAAGTGGAGTGGATCTAAATACTAATGTGCATAAGCCAAAGATCAATGTCGATTGTCTTGTGGGCTCATTAGGTTGCGGGACCTGTGGATCACAACCGTAAGTTCATGGTTGTTGTGGACCTCCTATGGTCATGTGTAGAATCAATCCCTAACCCCTAGTATCTAGTAATCGTATGCCTTTTCGGCCTCTATATTTAGAACTAAAAGTTGTGTAATCTTCTCAGAGTATCTTATAGGCATTCTAGCAACTTGAATTCTTAAGCTAGTGTCTATGTCAGTGAGAATGTCTTACGCATCTGGTTGTGGGACCAAAGGATCACAACCGAACGTTTGCTCTCTTTCAAGCCCTTCTACAGTCATGTGGATATTTATCTAGGGTAATCTGTAGTTTGGCTGGTTTGACCAAAACGTATGCGCTTTGTCATCTTCTATGTTTAATCCTCTTAATTGTGAGCTAATTTCTTGTAGGTCTGTTGTCGTTCGAAGACTTGAATTTTGAGATTTTGGTCTATGTCAGTTATTGCTGCAACAAAGTTGGGTTGAGGCACGATTGGCTCGAATATGTATTCTCTAGGCTCCCTAGGTCTCGTGATTGTCATACAAAAGAAACAATATAAATCTAATTAAAGCAATGTAAACTAATTAGGCAAAGTATATCTACAACATATATGAACTCTCTATTTTTGTATTTTTCACAAAATTTTTAATAGACTTAAGATAACAACTATTTAAATAGAGTTGAAAGAGCAATTAAATAATATATCTAGAAAGTGACAACTAATCTAATAACATAATTCAAAACAAACAAAGTAGTTGAGTATAGCTACCTACAATGCGGTTGTAAATATATTTTAAATAACCGTATAACTGATCTAATCTATTTGAAAGACCCTCGATCTTACTTCAAAAGTGAGGAATGAATCATAGTTTCTCAAAACTATCAATCCCCACAGACTTTCCTGGTAATATCGAAAGTGATATTTAATCGAAATGAAATGATTCACTACTCTATTTGATATTTTTAACTAGAACTTTGATAGCTTGAACCTAGATTTTGCATAACAGTGGTGAATTTTATTATGTGTGGCTTTGTCCCCTCAGTGTGATCTCCTTGTTCCTTCGTGCTCACGTGAATCCAAAAAAGTGTGTAATGCTAGCATCAATAGAAGTAGGTATCGAACAATGACAACGTTAGATGTGGCCCAGATCGAATACAATGTGAGTAGGAGAGGGATAGCACAAGAGAACAGAGCTTGGCTTATGCAATTCCTAGTGGGATTTATTGCGAGTCATACAACACAAAACATTCAGAACCTGAAACTATCCTTCTTGACGAACAAAACCTGCAACTCTAATGGCTTCAGATTGAAAATGAAATTGTCCTATCTCAATTGATTGTATGAAACAATAATAACACTAGCACAAGAAGATCATGTGGCTTCTAAACAACAAAACAACACTAACTATGCAAACTAATACAATTCCTAAGCAAGAACCGAAAGACAAAAATTTGAAATGAGACGATGAGAGGTAATTTTTGAGGGGCCATTTGCTTGAGCACAAACTAGCTATTTATAGAATTCCCATTTACCCAAAGGTGAAATCCAAATTGAACTCCTTTACAATAAACAATGGAAAAACACTATTCCAGGGAACCAAAATCATAAATACAAGCAAAGGTGGTGAAAAAGCTGGTAAACGTTTAAAATTTATGCGAGTCACGATAAAAGGAATGCGTTATGAAAAACGCGTGTGAAGGACCGCCGCCCGCCACCGGCGGGCGGTGGTTGCAGACCGTTGTCCTGCACTGGCGGCGGTCACGAGACCGCCGCCTGTAGGGTGGCGGTTTCATAATCTTGAAGACCAAAACGTAAAGGAAAAGAGGGGAAAAGAGAAAATAAAGCACATGGAGGCTAAACGGGACATGCGGGATGTTAACGCATACTTGGAGGGCTTTTCGGATCCCAAACAACTTGTGAGGAGACTTGTATCATCATTGGGGCATGTGTGACATTGTTCTGGCAGCGTAGTACCCTTACAATTTTGGGTATGTACAGGCACCGACCTCAAAATATAATATTCCACCTTTTGTAGTTGTTTCTTTAGTTTGAATGCTTTGACGATTTTGCTTCTTCTTCATTATTATACAAAAAATATGCTATATATTATATTATACATATATATCAACAAATCATTCTCCCCTTCTTCTCTTCCTTATTGTACACTCTTCAACTATCTACTCTGAATAATCTTTTCTTTTCTCATCTTCTACAACTTCACTAATTCAACATAGATGTCAACTTCTCTATTTTGTCCACTACATTTGAAAACATATTACTTCATTTTTATATCTACCACTTCCTGTTTTGTTGTCTTTTCAACTTCAATAGTCTTTAGATATTCTTATGTGACTCTTTATTTTCCTAGGTGCAAAACAACTTGAAAGGACTAGAATTTGAATATAAAATACCAAAGTAAAATAACCACCAACACTCCTTAATGATTATAATTTTTCATTGCTTAATGACCTTTGGCCTTCCATGGTTAGATAAAAATTTTACAATTAAATACCTTTGGATTTCCCTCACCACTTCACACATGTTGCACATGTGCTACGTATTTGTTGCATTCTTGTTATATACTAGTTGCATACTTACTGCACATTGGTTGCATACTTATTATTCTTGTAATATTCACTAAAAATTTCATTGTTTCTTCTCTCGATGCATCTAATCACATGTACTACTCGCCTTTCATATTTCCTTTTCATTCACAACAACTCACTATCTCTCTTCACACTGAACATTTTATCACACCATACTCTATATAAAAATTGAGCAATTTATCTTCATGGTCAACCTCATTCTCTACTTCTCCATATTCTCCATGCGAGGCACACTCCCTTCACAGCTTCACTCTTCACATATTCCTTTCTCTCCACTCAAATTCCATACCATATAATGATTTTATATCTCCTTTTATACTTATGAAATCTCTTAACTTTGGCATCCAAACAAGATCATAAAATTGATTCAATAATCTCATAAATGTATTACAACAGTTGGCTAAAATTGCTGGTCCCAGGACAATACCAACCACGAGACTTTGGAAAAACTCCACAACATTACGGGTGAATCTAAAGCTCTCTAGTTAGACTCAGAAAGCAATAGAACAAACTCAAACCAATTTGGTTAGACTACAAAATTCTTCAAACCGGACTCTAAGCTTCCTTTGACATCAATGACAATTATTCCAACAATATCCCCCTTTTTCACTCATGGTAACCAACAATGTAGATTTCTCCCCTTTTCTACAACACCCTCCTTTTCTAAAATTTTACTAAACTACTCCCCTTACTTTATCTCTTCCCCTTTGACATTAATGACAAAGGAATTAAAATCTCAAAACTCTCTACCTTGGGTGTGCACTGCTGAACTTTTATGTCTTAAATTCACTTAGGAGGTGAAAAATATAAAAGAATGATTAGCTCCCCATGAGGTTATGCTTCTCTTTAGTGACTTGATGATAATGATATCACTCCCAGCTTTTTCTTGAGATATTTGAACGTTTATTTTAGAAGTGGCTTTGTAAAAATATCAACAATTTGTTCTTTTGTGGTAATATATTCCAACTTAACCTACTACTCTATAACTTACTCTCTTAAAAAGTGATAATTTATGGGGATTCGATTTATCCTACAAAGTTGCATAATTTGATTCTTATATATGTTTATTGCATTAATGTTATCACAAAAAGAATGTAAATTGGAAAATCAAACTCTACCTTGATGTCCTTTAATGTTTTCTCCATCCATAGAACTTGTGTGCAACATGACACAACTACAATGTACTCTACCTCTATTGTAGATAAGGAAATAGAAGCTTGCTTCTTACTTAACTAAGATACCAAGCTATTTCCAAGAAATAATGCACCACCACTTGTGTTTTTCATATCATTAATACTTTCTACCCAATATGCGTTTGTAAATGTTGTTAGAGTGAAATCCTTTTCTCTTAAATACCATAAGCCATAATATAATGTGCCTCTCAGATATTTGAATATTCTCTTAACAACTTACACATAATTTTTTTGGAGCAACTTGAAAATGTGTCACCAAGCCTACTTCTTGCATCACATCAGGTTTATATGTTATCACATATAATAAAATTCCAATCATAGATCTATAAAGAGTTTGAATTACTTTAAGAGACTTTTTATCCATATAACTCTCCCAGTTATTTGGACAAATTGTATACATCTTCTAGCTCTGATATCTTCATTGCAAGGTTGTGCACACTCAAGTTCACTTGGCACATTCCCTTGGTTACATTTCCCCACGCACTTCCCCTTCTTCCCCTTCATTTTACTTTTCCTCTTTGTTCCACTCCTCCCTTGTGCGCATCCTCTGCATTCACCTTCTTCCTAGTAGCTATTCACCCTACACACGCACCTCGCACTTACTCCAATTAGCTAAGTCTCTAGCCTTCTCACGCTTCCCTTCACATTATCTTGTAATAGTTTTTCCTTGACATGTGTTCTCCGCTCACTAGTTTGCCCCATTTCCTTTCTCGCGTTACGTGCACCTCCCTTTTGTCTTCTTCCTGTGCCTCATTCTTTCATGTGCATTCTCTTTATACCCTCCTTTGCACCTTTACGTGCTAGGTCATCCTCTTACATGCTTGAGTGTGCCACACATGACCACCAATGTGTGCCAATAGGGCATCGGATCCTTGCAACAAATCAATGAGTAACACATGGCGAAACTACAAAAAATTACACAATTGGTTGTCCTTTCGCGCGTCCGAGTGCGCCACGTGTCTTGCGTGTCTAGATAGCTCGATATCTTTTACAACCATATCTTTTGCTACATGGATCTGATCAGCACGCACCTAGTCTCAATCAAAAGTTGGTGACATAGGCTAAAGTGTTAAATATTTAAATTTAAATGATTGGTGGATCTGGTAGGTGAGAAATGGAAAAACAACATCCTGGACATTAATGAGTAGATCTAATTTCTCCAACCACCCGATTTGATCTCGATTCACCATCCTTACTTCTTCAACATGCCAAACAGGACTTGGGAAAGTGCATTTGGCCAGATTTCAAGGCGGATTTATAGGCATTGAATGCTTCTTGTTGGTGGTTACATTTCAAATTTGGATTTTCCCTCCTCTTCTTCTTCCATGGATTCATCTATAAATTTAAGAGATGGGATTATTATTAATGTTAGACACTTTGGATCCTTACACACTTTACTAAGGACTTCATCTTTTTAAATTTTGAGTTGCAGACCTCTAGATTTATCTCTTGCATGTGGATATCAACCTCTTTTACCATTATAATAGCTCTGTGCATTTCTAGAAGTAATAGAAGCATCATTTTGTGACTATTCTCTATCCTAACATGTTTGCATTCCTTCTTCTTGCCTTTTCTTTTGCATTGTGTGCTCATTGTGCTATTCTACATCCTTACTGACTCCTTATTTAGTTGTGTTCCATGAAACTGATCCGGTAAATATGTTTTATGTTGTGCTACATGTGCCTAGCCTTCTTTCACACATTTCCCTTCATTTTTGCTCAGAAAAAATAGTTCTCATCCCTCTTTTATGGTGTTATCACCTTTTAGTGTAGGTTTATTTTCATGTTATCCTTCTATCCCTGCTCCCTTGGCATTGTTAGCTTAGATTCCCTTTCAGCACTAGAAGTAAAGCGATGGCAGGTAGAAATAGATAGAGGAACCGGCCTTCTCCAGAGATCCGTCCCAAGCACACAAGGTCCCACAACTTGGGGACAGTTCCATTGTTGTCACAAATGACTCGGCTCTTCCAGATCTGAGACATGGATGCAAGTTTGACGACAAAAAAAATTCATCATCCTTGCTTAACTTACAGTCTCTAACCATGGGAGTACTAATAAGTTTGCAGTCTTCCATTTTTAAATTTCTATAACATTTATTTAACATATTTAGCTTTTGAAATGAATATACCTTTGTTTGATTGAGAAATTTGTAAACCAAGAAAGAAAGATAACTCACCAAGAATGGAAATTTCAAATTCCTTTTGCATTTCATGAAAAAATATTGACACATCTTATCACTACTTCCTCCAAAAATAATATCATCAACATACACAACTACAATCAATTGATTCTTGCCTTCAATTTTGATGTAAATATTTCTATCAACAACACCCTTCTTAAAACCTTGTTGTAAATACTTGTCCAATCTTGAATACCATGCTCTAGGGGCTTGTTTCAGTCCATAAAGAGATTTCTTCAACTTGCACACATAATCCTTATCATATGATAAAATAAATCCTTTTGGTTATTTAATATAGACTTCTTCTACCAAATTTAAATTTAGAAATGTTGATTTGACATCCATCTTATATAATTTAAAAAAATTATAGCATGCAAAAATGCCAAAAACATTATAATGGCTTCTAAACGTGCAACACGAGCAAAGGTTTCTTTAAAATCAATACCTTCTACTTGTGCATACCTTTTACATAGTAACCTTTCTTTATTTCTTACAACTTGACCATCTTCATTCAACTTGTTTCTAAAAACCCAGTTGGTTCCAATTACATTTTTGTCTTTTGATCTTGGAACAAGTTCCCAAGTCTCATTCTTTTCAATTTGATCCAGCTCTTCTTCCATAGTACCAATCCAATGTTTGTCTTCGCTTACTTTAGCGAAATTATTGGGTTCTATTTTAGATAACAATGACAAATTTGCATGTTCGATGTAGTTGTTAATATTTTTTTGGCTCTACCCTGACATCCTTATCCCCAATGATTTGATTCTTTGGATGATTCTTCTGAAATGATCTAGATGTTGTCTTTGTATCTTTCCACTCAATCTCTTCTTCTTAAACTTTTTATTTTTCTTCCTTTTATTGTTTTTTTCTTTTTTTTAGACAATTTCTTTGACTTTTCATTTTTGATATTTTATTTCATCCACTTTAACATTTGTACTTTCAAAAATTTTGTGCAAGTTTTTATTATAACATCTATAGGCTTTGCTTCTTGAAGAATATCCAAGGAAAATGCCTTCATCAGATCTAGAATCAAACTTTCCCAAGTCTTCATCATCTCTCTTTATGTAACACTTACTTCCAAACACTTTGAAGTATGTAACAGTTAGTTGTCTTCCCTTCCATAACTCATAAGGTTTTTTGTTTTTATTTACTCTGATTTTCCCTCTGTTTAGAGTGTAAATTTTTGTGTTGATTGCTTCTAATGTGCATCAAAAATTAAATCCAATTGGAAATGCAACCCTCCTTTATTGTTTGGATGTGCTTTAAAATTATAGATATCTCCTTTGTGAACCGAATGCAACCAAACGCGATCAAGGCATTCTTCAAGGGAGAGGAAGAGATCTCACCAATATGGCTTAATTTCCATTTTAGTTCTTCTCTTACTAATCTTTACCAAGTAGAAAAGGGGTTTGAATCAAGCTTTTCCAAATAACATGAAAATGCTCTTATCAAGTGTAAATGTCTTACAAGGACATGAAGGTGTAAAATTTGAAGGAAGGTACTAGGTTTCTTATATAACTTTCCAATTTAGGATAAGCTTACAACCTAGTGAATGTGGGATAAAGGGAATGTACAATTAGAAGAGATTAACAACTCATGGGAGTTGAAGGTGATTTAAGTAATCAACTAGGATTACTTAATAAACCAAGTTAAGCTTGTAGAATCCATTTGGAGATGATTTAGAGGGAAATTAGTATAATTTGAAGGATTTGAAAGGGGATTTAACTAATAAGAAGGTTTATTAGTTAAATACAAGATTGAATGGCTTAATTAATTAATAATGGTTAATTAACTAATTAAAAGAGGACTATAACTAATAAATCAACGTTAATTGGCATCTAGGATGAAGTATGAAGCTAGTTAATTAATGAAGTGTTGTTAATTGACCGAGATGAAGGGGAATGTTAGCTAATTAGTGGGAAACCACTAATTATAATGAAATGACGAGAAAGAGGATAATTAGTGAAATTTTAGTATTAAAACTATGTAGTCAAATTTAGGTATATACATAAAGTTTAAAGTGTTTAAAGGCTTAGTTGAAAATGAAATTGGGTTGAATATTAGATCGAGGGGGCGAGTTCACCTCAAATGAATTCATTGAATTTTTTGAAGAATGTGGAATAAAAAACACTAATCAATCTGCAATAACTCCACAACAAAATGGAGTGGTAGAAAGGAAAAATCAAACCGTCCTAGAAATCGTTAAAACTATTTCAAATGAGTCCAAGCTATCAGACAAGTTATGGAGAGAAGTGGTTAGTACAATAGTCTATATCCTAAATAGAAGAAAAATCAAACTAAATCATGATAAAACTTTGTATGAGTTATCAAAGGAAAACCAACCTCTTTCAAGTATTTCAAGGTGTTTGGGAGTAGATGTTTCATTAAGAGAAATGAAGAAGACTTGGGAAAATTTGATTCAAGAGATGATGAAGGAACATTTCTTGGTTATTCCACCAAAAGAAAAGGCTATAAAAGTTATAACAAAAAGTTACAAACAATTATATATAAAGTGTCAGTGTTAGAGTGGATGAAATCATGAACCAAAAGGTAAAAGAACCTTCAAAAATACCTGATCTCATAGAAGAAAGGGAAGAGGAAGTAGAAAATCTAGATGAAACAGAGCAGGAGGATATGAAGGAACCATCACTATTTGTTCAAAAGAATCATTTGACAGTAAAATTATTGGTAAAATTTATGTTGGGGTACAAACTAGCGGAAGAATTATGAGTACACATGAGAAAGTAAATTTCTCTTTGTTATCTAAGACAAAGCCTAAGAATTTTTCAGAAGCCATTCATGAAAAGCATTGGATAAAGGAGATGGAAGAATATTTGGATCATATTGAGAAGAATGAAACATGGGAACTTGTGCCTAGACCCAAGGATTAGAATGTAATCATCACCAAGTGGGTATTCAAAAATAAATTGAATGAATATGGCTAGGTGACACAAACAAAACAAGGTTAGTTTACAAAGGGTATGCTCAAGTGGAAGGTATTGACTTGAATAAACATTTTCTCTTATTGTTATACTAGAAGGCGTCGAATGTTTCTTGCATATATGTTGTTTTTAAGGCTTTCAAATTTTATCAAATGGATGTAAAATATGCTTTTCTAAATGGAAATTTTGAAGAAAAATTATATATTGAACATCCGTAAGGGTTCCTTCTATAAAAACAAAGACCATATGTGCAAAGTGAACAAGAAATTGTATGGTTTAAATAAATCCCCTAGAGCATGGCATTAAAGGCTTGAAAAATATCTACAAGAACAAATATTTAAAAGAGGATTTGCTAATAAAGCAACCTCTACATCAAAACCGAAGGTGAAAGTCAATTGATTGTTGTAGTATATATGGATGACATCATTTTTAGAGGAGATGATGAGAAAATATCCCAATTTTTTTGAATATATGTAAAAGGAGTTTGAAATATCTATGTTGAGTGAGTTTTCATTTTCCTTGGTTTGCAAATATCTCGAGTTTAGAAAAGGAATATTTATTTCCCAAACTAAGTATGCAAAAGAGATATTGAAGAAATTCATAATGGAGGATTGTGCACTGTTAGCACACCCATGGTTAGAAGGAATAAATTGAATAAATATGGTGAATATATTAATGTATATCAAACAATCTGCATATCAATGATTGGTAGTTTGTTATATGTAACAACATCTAGGCAGGACATTATGCAAGCAATAACCCTAGTAGTACATTTTCAAGAAACACTAAAGAAAACTCACGTGTAAGCAAAGAAAAAAGAATCTTCGATATTTAAAAGGTACTTTAGATTATGGATTATGGTATCGAATAGGTAAATATTTCACGTTGGTAGTATACACAACTCAAATTGGGAAGGATACATTGATGATAGAAAAGTACAAGTGGAGGAACATTCTTCCTTGGAAATCGCTTAGTATCTTGGTTGAGCAAAACTTAGAGCTTTGTTTCACTATCTACATCAAAAGTAGAATCTATAGTAGTAGTGTTATGTTGCACACAAATTCTTTGGATGAAGCAAACCTTGAAGGATATCAAGGTAGAACATGATCATCCAATTTCTATGTTTTGTGACAATACTAGTGTAATACGCATCTCGAAGAATCTCGTTATGCATTTAAGAAAAAAACACATTCCAATAAGATATCACTTATTAAGAGAGAAATTTGTAGAACAACATGTCAAATTGGAATACATCACCACAACTAAACAAATAACAAACATTTTCACTAAGCCTCATCCAAAGGAAACATTTGAGTATATACGACAAAAATTGGGAGTAATATCCTTTGTTTCCTCTCATTGAAAAACTAAGAGAAACATTGGTTAAGGGGGAGCTAATATGGAATTATTCAATCTCCTTGAGTATCCCTTTGCAATTGATGTCAAAGGGGAGAATTGCTGATAGAGGGAGTTACGGAAAGGAGGAGTTACAAAAATAAGATTATTTGAATAATGTGCATTACAACAAAGAGGGATTAAATTTTGTACAAGGTTGTCATTAATGAAAAAGGGGAGATTTTTGGAAATATTGTCATTGATGTCAAAGGATTGGTTGGACTTATGAATGAATTTTTTTCAAAAAGTAAAGAAAATAACTTGAGAAATCTTTAGAGCCATGATAAGAGAAGTTTAAGTATCCGAAAGGATCGAGGTTTGCATAAGAAAGTCGGCGATATGATAAAGATGTGAAAAATGATCGATAAAAGGAAGATATCAATGTTTATTGAAGGATATAATCAACAATATGTTGCAAAAAAAATCATCATTCATGAAGGAAAAATCAATTGTTTATAATCACCATTAAATAGTTGTTGGCGAAATAATTTGTCGTGAGGAAAAATTGTGGGATTTCACCAACGCTTTGGGACTAGGTCCCTCTGCTTGAATGGAGCAGCTCAATTTATTTAAAAAAGGAAATGAAAACAATCTAAACTAATTTCTGGGGTGGCCCAAAGACTAGGGATCACACAAGAATACTTCCCTAAACCTATGGCAATTGCTTGTATGGAATACAAGGGAGGAAAATTGCTTAGTGAGGGAGATAGGAGAGGGATTTTAATCAACAAATAACATAGATAAGTTCATTGCATTAAAATCATAACACTTCACTTACATCAATGAGAATAAAACATTCACAAGTAAAGAGGAACAATCAACAAGAAACACAAAGTTTTATTGCATCATGTTGCAAAATTTACAATACTCATAGAGTACAAGTTGAGATGGAGATATAATAGTATAGGAAAGAAATAGAGGAAATGAAGGCACTTGTTTCTAGAAATACAATGAGAGCTAGCAAACCAACATTAACCATCCATTTACAATGAGGAGGTCATCTCCTTTTATAGCTTTACAATCCATCTCTTCATCTTCCCCCACATGATTGTTCATGTTCCCATTCATCTTGTGACTTTTCATTATCCTAGGAAAGAAAAAATTAGTCCCCTTTTTATAATTGCAAAATTAAATTTTACATTGTACAAGTATTACATAGTCACTTTAATTAATTAATAATAAAAAATCCATGACCACGCACAATGAGGAATTAAAATGAAGGGGGTAGAAGGAGAGTGAGAAACAATGAGAGAGGAGATGAATAATACTCTCAAACATGAATGAAGATGACTCTTCCATTGATGAATATCAGATCCAATGATGTTGAATATGAAAAATTGCTCCAAGATGTCCCTCTACAACACCACAATGCTCTGTTGATGAAGATTACTCCTTCGACATTTTCCCACTTGTGAGACTCCTTAAAATGATGCCCTTCCGCAATCACTTTGTTTGGATGCATCGAGATGGAAAGTGATGAGAACTGATGAGTAGAACATTAATAAACATGAAGGATGACTCTACTCATTGAGAACATCCTTCTAATCCCTAGACACTATCACATCTTCATGGTTAGCTATTTGCATGGGAGAAATTGGATGCACTTTGTTCACATGACCTTGATCTTGATTATGTCGCTACAGGAGCACTAATGATCTAAGGCTTTGGGAAAACATAGTCATCCATGAGATGAGGTGAAGAGTACCTCAACCATGTGAAGAAGAAAGGTGAGAAGATGGATGAAACATTCTTGCAACTTATGATCATCCCATCTCGGTGAAGTGAGAAACACACTAAGACTAAAATGCTCCACTGTGACCAAAACTGGGAGAGAAGGATTCTCTTCTATTTGAGACACAATGCCACTTTTCACATGAGTTAGTCCTCTATGTATGTTTACATTAGTGAGGAATGGAGTATTAACAACCATGACCATTTCGATCCTTTTCTGGATACTATTTTTAGTAAGTCTTTCTTGGGTGACTAGTTTTGGCAATTTCACTAAATTGTCACTTTTGAGCACTTCTCCTCCTAGGGAATGAGATAAGTGTCTCGAATCCATCTTAATAATTTCCTTGAATGTGGACTTAATAAAAATGGAAATTGGCCACGTGTTGTCATATCGGGCAAAAAAGTTCCCCAAAAATTCTACTTCTCACTGGGATGCTTTGCTCCAATTTTCAAGGATTTTTCTCCTTGATCTTCACGGATTCGTGAAGGAAAATTGTAGGTCTACATGTTCTTCATTTAAAAGTGAATAATTTTTAAAATAAAATTCTTCCATAACTTTAATTCAACACATTTTCCCGAGGCGAGAAAGGGCTAATTGGAAAACTAATTTTTTAGGATCTCGTGCTCCGATTTTTAGCTCGTTTGGCTCATTGTGACTCCGAGATATATGATGATGAATTTTTCCATGGCTGTAATGTTCTGATGTCTATGAAAATTGGATTATTAAATCAATTATTTCATGCAAACACTCATTCTAATGGCATTCATGCAAGGAACCTTTAGTTCGAATTTCATGGAAAACATAGCAAGGGTTTGTGAGATATGAGCAAAAATATGTTCTGAGCATGGGGTTTCCAAATTAGGCATGATATTATTATAGCAGAAATAGAGGGAAAGGAGATTCAAATTTTAGTTCCAAAAATGGAAAAGGGTGATTTTAATGCTCGAATCAAACTGTGGTTAAGCCAAACTCACCTTTTATTTCCATGCACTTCTTCTCTTTAACCCGGGTTGAGAATGGGTTGAGACTTTCCAAACGAGGTAAGTGAGTCTCCATTGCACCTTACCATATTTTTTAACCGATGAAATGGTGCAATCTACATTACAACATTGCAAAGTTCACCATGGGTTCAGCTCTCATGAGGAGGGGGTTTAGTTTACATAATGGTGTGAGGTGAAAACAATTTCCTAGCATGCATGTTGTGAGATAAAGTGTCGAGGAGGAAGGGCTGCCAAAGGGTCATGCTTTTCTGAACATGATGCAATTTTCACAAGGTTCAATGGTGGAAATTTTATTTCAGCACTGCAAAATGTGCCAAGGGTAAGCTTTGTCATGGGAAGGGGGTGTGTTTGAGTTGTGAGGTGGTTAACACTTACCTAGTGCACAACATGGTCACTTAAGTGAAGAAATGAATCATCCTCTAAGGGGTCACACTTTTCAGCACCTTATGCACTTTTTCACTAGGTGCAATGGTGTAAAAATTATTGCAGCACTTCAAAATGTTCCAAGGGTTAGGTTTTTCATGGGGAAGGGGACTAGTTTACATGTGAAGTACCTAAATTCTACTAAAGATGTCACTTAAATGATGAAAGAGTATTTCCTCCTCGGCGTCACACTTTTTCACATTATATAATTTTTCACTATGTGAAAAGGGGAAAAAGTGATTGCAACATTGCAAAGTGTGACCTGGACATTTATAGTAAGCTCGCCTTTACCAACAACTGCTAGAAATAGACATGAAAGAGTGATCCTTTGCCCTCGGAGCTTCCCGAAGAGTTTCATGGAAAAAAATAATATTATTTTGACTATAAAATGATTGATGAGATCAATGGTACCAATTTTAGGAGCCAATTATGCTTGTAATTCAAAATTTACCCCACTTTTGATTCTAGTCAAGCTTGTGCGCCTGGAAGGCCAAACTACGCCAAAGAGAAACCTACATTTTTGTCTAACTTATCACATGGGGAATGTAGAGATTTTAATTACATTCACTTTTATTTTTTAATCAGGTTCCAACTACCTTTGGAACTCCCAAAATGTTCATTTGAACCTCCACTAGGATCGGAGATATTTTCTCGCACTTTCGGGTCAATATCCTAGAATATCTCAAAAAAATTTTACCATGTGAAGTAGGCCTCCTTATATTTCTAATGAGTAATTTTTCACTTCACATAATTATCTCGAGGCTCCTGAACCATCCAAAACAAGCTCACTATATTTTTCACTTCTTTCATTTCCTGCACCATGCTACAAGTAGCTGGTGTTGCACAACGTGTTCCTAAACCGGTTTCACCTCACATAACTTTGTTAAACTACCTCTAATGATGCCATAGATCTATCACACACTTATTTAAGTTATTATATCTTCTTAATTGATCTTCATAGGTTGTTTATTAGGTGCCAAAGTCCTGAAAATATGCCTTTTTAGGCCTCCGAGAGCAATTCCTTCGAGGTGGATCACCATAAACCCATTAATTACTTCCCACCAACTTACTTGGACATGAAACACACTTTAAAATATAGTTAGCACATCCATCTTAGTAATGATGGGGTGTACATATTCAAATATTTGTCATACGATAGTTTTACATTACCAGCTTCAGGATTTTTGAGGTGTGGGCTTAGTTGTCATGGCAAAAAATTCAATTTTTTCATGCTAGACATTTAGCATAACAACAAAAACATACTATTAAAGGGAAATAAGCATATGAATGGAAGAAAAATAGTTAACAATCATCAAATAAAAACAATAGTCATCATAAAAATGGCACAACTCCTAAGAACTCTGCAATTTTCTTTTGGAACCAATTTACCCTTATAAGATCCTATGATCTTGCATGGAGGGTGGCACTAGCATTCGAGGAGGCAACATTAATTTTTTGTATAATTATTTAATTAATGGGAAACATTTAATATAGTTATGGCCAACACATGTATTTGCATTGTTAAAATAAAAGATAGTTAATTAAAATAAATGAAAAGGTGTGTCGGTTATAAGAAAGAAAATATGCCTTTTCGAAAGGGTAGGAATGGCTATATAAGGAAGATCATTCGAGATTTATTTTCAAACATTTAAGTTGAATCTCTTAAGGAAAAGAGAAGAAAAGAGAAGAATCATAAGAGCAACATATCTAAAGTTGAAAATAAAAGTTTCCATCATTCATTGAGACAAAAACAATTCAAAGGTGGTAAGGAAGTTTCGTAAGGAGGTTGGTGCCTTCACATTCGAAGAGATTTGTGTCTTTTGCTGAGTTGGTGCTTGGAGAAAGGGGTTGGTGGTCCAATAGGTTACTACCTACAAAATTGTAATTTTGGGATTGTTGTCTCTAGTCGGTTAGTGCTTATAAACATTTGAGAAATATATTAAGAAATATTTTCTCTGCGATTTTTCCTAAAGGGTTTCTACGTAAATATGGTGTCTTCTTGCATTACTTTATGTTGAGTTCTTTGATTTATTTGAATATATAAATTATGAATCTAAGATTAAGTTCTTGAAAATAAAAATAATATATTATACTAATCCACCCCCTAGTATAACCATGTGCTTAACAATGCAAGGAGACAAGATGCTACAAACAAGGTAAACTAAATGAAGAAAACTGAAAGGTCCAATTATGCTACAACTATTTATTTATTACTAACTACACTACAAATTTTTACTTATCGTTACATGTCAACCTTATCTTCCAAACTTCCTCTTAAGCTTGAATTCCTAGTTGTGCCAAATTGGTGATGCCTAAACTTGTTCTCAATTTTTCAAAAACCTCATTTACTAATGGCTTTGTGAAGATGTCTACATATTGATCAACAAACTTAATTTTTTTTAGCATATCTCACCATTCTTGTCAAGTTCTTTAATGAAATGATATCGCATATCATTGTGCTTCCTTTTTTTGTGAAAAACATGATTTTTTTAAAGTTCAATTGTTGAATTATTGTCATGGTAAATTTGTGTTGCCTCTTCCTAGTCTTGTTTCCAATCTGGCATCATTATTCTCATCCATATGAATTGACATGGTGGTGATGTAACTACTACATAATTTGATTATGTTTTTTAAAGAGTGGGATGTTTTTGGGAAGCCCGACACTTTACTGAACCTAGGTGAAAAACATATCTATATGTTCACTTTCTATTGTCAATTTTTCTTGTAAAATCAAATTTTGTGTAACCAACCAATCTAAAACCTTTTTATGCTAAGTAAGAATCCCATAATCTTTTGTTCCACTAATATATCTCAAAATTATTTTCCCTTTTTTTCCAATGTCCTTATGTGTCTCCATGAACCTTGATATCAAAATCATGCAATATATAATACCAAGCTTAGTATTTGTTAAATACGTCAAGCTACCCACTAGCCTCTTGTGCAATGTTGAATCTACATTTGTGCCCTTATATTCTTTTCTCAACTTTAATCCTTTTGCCATAGGTGTAGATGTTGGTTTGCAATTCAACATCTTGAATGTTTTAAAAATATCATTTACATATTTTTTGAAAATGAAAAATTTGTCACTTATTTGGCTCACTTCAGTTCTAGAAAATATTTCACTAAGCCCAAGTCTATCATCTCAAATTATTTCTTCATTTCTGATTTGAAAATTCAACTAACAAATCTCCTTGAAATATCAAATCATCAACATATAATAAACTATTAATATCTCACCTTGATCAATCATCTTGATGTAAAGGGTCGGTTCATTGTTGCATTTGCTAAATATAATGTTCAAGAGATATGAGTCAATGTAAGTGTACCAAGCTCTTGGATATTTCTTGAGACCATACAAATCTTTCTTTAATCTGTAAAATTTGTATTCATGACCCATAATATGATAACCTTGTGGTTGAAACACATATACTTCTTCCTATAATATCCCATTTGAAAACATGTATTTGACATCCATTTGATAAACCTTCCATTTATACTCGAGTTTTAATTGCTAATGTATATCTCACTCTATCCATTCTAGCTCTTTGGAGAAAAGGTCTCACTATAATAAATCCCAAACTCACTTTGAAAAGCCCTTTCGCAACTAACCTTGTTTTATGATTCACAATATTTCCATCAATATTGAACTTTATCTTATATACCCATTTTACAACAATTACATATTTTTCTTCTAGAAGATTCACTAATTCATAGGTGTGATTTTCCTCTATTTTCACAATTTTATCATCCATGGATTTTTTTATGAAAAATATCTTATATTATATTAATGCAATAAGATACAAGATAGCTTTCAACAAAAAAGTGGGTGGTATGAGAGCACACCCCAAAACCACGAACAAGCTAGGTCGAGCCTAGAACATCAAAAGTCAAACTAGGCGAGCCTAGGAAAGCACAACAAAACAAAAATCATCGCCCAAAAAAAAAAAAAAGGCACTATCAAGCCTATCGTGCAAACATGCATGAGGCAAGCAGATCCTAATCATCCGACCACCCCGAACTAGGCAGGTCTTTTCTAGCTTCTGAATCTCCTAGCCAACAACAAGTTCTTCCTCTGGGTCTGCTTCCCCATGCGTAGGAATGGTGAGGTTGAGGTGAGGGAATTTTCCAGGATGATGGTTGAGGTGACGGCAGTGGATGCCAAGTGGCACAGGTGTGAAGCAACTATGTAGAAGGAGAGCCCCACCTTGCTATTGAGCCGATGAATGTGGCGAAGAACCCCACCTATAATGATGAGGTGGTGAGCCTCAGGCCTTGATGGTGAGCCGATGAGTGTGGTGGGGATCCTTGACCATGGTGGCATACAAGTGAATGACTATATCGATGTATCGCCCTAGAGACCGGTGGGTGTGACTAAAAGCATGACACTAGGATCAACTACGTCGCTACCATGGGCTAAAGGTGAGGAGTGCCTAGTGGGATACGAGGCACATGGGAAGCATTGTATGGGGCTTCCCCGGTGGTGTACTAGAGTCTGGAGGTGGTCCACCTCCAACGACCACCTTATTTGCTTGAACTTGAATTTATAGAAGTACATTGGAGATCACCATAGATTTATTATAAATCGAGAAATATTGATCAACTGTAGAATTAGCAAAGAAAAAGCATTTTTCTTTCCATATCCAAAATAAAATCTCCCCTCTGAAAACATGCCAAATCTAGGTGAACATAGGCAGAAGTTTGGGATTATCTCCTAAGAGGATATGTTGCCAAGTGAAACAGTGGGGTGTGAGGGAAAGAAAATAATAGATCCAGTTCCATGCAATTTGAGCTTTGGGACATAACCAGAAGACATGCAAAAGTGTTTCCAGATGCCCACATAAGGGGCATTTTGGAGTTGGATTCCCAATTTGAACAAGATGAGCCTCGATAGGAATGCCTTGGTGTATAATACACCAAAGAAAATGAGCAATTTTGGGCTCCACACATATAGTCCAAACATTCTCAAATTGTCTACCCCATGTAGACAGAGTGGCGTGAATTCCCCAACGAGTATTAATGGATTTTGCCAATTTTCATTCTCAATTTCCTCTTCAAAGCATACAAGATCTACAACATAAAATAATTTAAAATCTGAAATCAAATTATTATGATGACTACCTTGAGTTACCTCGTATATTTCCCTCAAGCTCCTTTTATTCTTTGGAGTATCGTCGATCTTGATCTATCAACTGCAGTTGATATCTAAGATTTTTGGTGAATTTTCTCCGTGTGAACTAGACATATGGGATGGAGGTGACAATGGAGCAAGACCTTATTGATTGTTACTTGATGTAGTGGAAATTTCATTGAACTCTCTTATCTCAAGTTGTTGTTGTATATTTCCATTACAAATCCATTCTTCATATTAAAAAAACTCATCATATAAACTGATTACAATCTTCTTTATGATGGGATTATATAACTTGTAATATTTTGACCGCTCACTTTATCATATAAAAACACATCATTCTCATTTTTCATCTAACTTATTTCTCTTTTCATCGATGAACGTGTGTATATGCAAACACACCAAACACTCTCAAATGAGAAAAATTGTGTTTCTCATTGCTCCATCCTTCTTTTGGTACTTTTTATTTTACACTCTTTGTGGGAGAATGGTTCAAAATGTAAACTGCACAAGTTAAAGATTTATCCCAATACTCATTTGGTAAATGTTTATCCTTCATCGTGTTTTTTGCCATCTCCATGGTTATTTTGTTCTTCCTTTCTATAATGTTATTTTGTTGTGGTGTATATCCGACCTAGTGAATTTTTTCTTAATCTCATTTATTTAGAAAAAAATAATAAAAACATTGGAGACATATTCACCACGTGTGTCTATTATAAGTACTTGTATGTAGTGTCCTTTTTTCTTCTCAACCAAAACTTTTAAATGATAAAATATTTAAAAGGCTTATGATTTGTGTTCTAAAAATATACCCGGGTTTTCTTGGTATAATCACCTATAAAAGTCTTAAAGTACAAACATTTTCCCATTGAAGGTGTCTCATAGATAGCCCATATAAATATAAATGCACAATCTCTAGAGGAGATCTTTCTTTATATGAATTTCTAATAGGAAATGATTTTATGTTCTTCTTACCAATATACAACATTCACACATTTTTTTGGTTGATCAATCAAAGGCAATACATTCACCATGTTCTTTCTATGCAACAAATTTAGGCCACTAAAACTTAGATGGCCAAACCTCAAATGCCATAATCAGAATCGCTTTGCTTTTATGACATCTTTAAAAGTGATTTAATAAAATTTGAAGTAGATCTAATTGAAAATTTGTTGATATGGTAAAATATAAGAAAGATACAAAAGCTAAGCACTCAAGTAATGCAACACTAAAAGTAAATAGGAGAGATAAAGTACTTAGTTGATTCTCGTGTGATCTGAAGTGATCTCGAGCCATGTAAAGAGTTGAAAAGGGTGTAAATAGTGTCACAACTACTATCTCAGTAAAATCAAGAATCTGAGAATAATGTCAAACACGGGAGCCCTTTGGGCAGGGCACAGGCACCGGTGACTACACAAAATATGAAAATCTACTTTCTTCTATGTCATTATGGTTTTCACTATCAATTCTTATTAGTTACTGATATTCACTCTTTGATCATCGAGGGTACCTGTAACCTATAACACAAACCCTAACTACCCACACAAGCTCACAAACACATCAAATCGGAATGAAAATGTAATATGTGAAGTCGACTGACCCTGGTGGTCACCCGAAGAGTGAACTTATGACCGAGCACTGCACCACATTCCGAATCCATATAGTTCTTTCTGTTTATGTGTGTAATAGTGTCCTTAGGTTTCCCTCGTGATAATGATGCCAAGATAGCAAGCTATTGCTAGATAAGATGGAAATATGTGATATAGAATTGAGAACTTCCCCTTCCTATGTAATGTATACAACCCAAAAATGCAATGCCTTGTAATGGTAGTGATAGTATGTAGATGAGACTGGCCCTTAGAATTGTCATCTAGAATAGTAGAGCATATTTTGTGTATATATATGGATCTCTTGTTTGAATTTCAACACTAGTGACACATAAGGCCGATTATGAGCTGGGATAAGGATTAGAAAACTAGAAAGTCCAACAAGTCAAAATAAGTGAAAATTAAAAAGAGGGAAGGAGCACCCGGAATGGATAGGAGTGCTTGGGCGCTAGTGTCCGAGAATGGGTACTAGTGTCTTGGAATAAATGAAGGCATATGTGAAAAAGACATATAGGCATGGATCCATGTGACCTAACCAGAATTGGATAAAAAATAACATATGAGAGAGGAAAACACGGTAGAAACAATCAAAGCAAGTATATGGACAAAGGATTGTGTCACAAGCGAATACTTTTGATACTTAAGATCCATGCATATAATCAACATACTTGATGGAATAGTAAAATAGTAGTATGTGTGTGATTTTGTGTCTACATTTTCAACTTTTTATGTTATTTGAATGAAATTCAAGTAGTGTAAAGGAAGTAAGCAACATGCATGTATAGATTCTAGAGACGCCATGTTGCAAAGTGTGTGTAGAATATAGAAATTTTAGCGTGGAGAACCATGGATCAACATTTTAACCCATGTGGCATAAGTGTAGATAGTGAACCAATGTAAGGAACACTTGGAGAAATAGTTGTGATGATTTGGATATTTTGGAGTAGGGAAAAATTTAGTGGCAAATTTTTGTAAACTCATGAATATTTGGGTTTTTAGAAATTAAAAATGGTGAATATTCAAGAATCATTTTCACCTACTTCAATGGAAAAATTAACCTTGACAAGTTGTTAGTATGGGTTAGTTTGCCTCCTATTTACACATATAAATGAACTTATGCATGTAATTCTCCAACGTTCCGAAATACACATGTGCCCATATTTTCCGAAGTATATAACTATACATATGCAATCATGCGTAACCTTTTTGAAATCATTATCACAAAATCCAAACCCTAATCCTCCCAACCTCTTGCGGTCACTCCAAACATTGTCACCTAACCCGGACCATCTAAACTGAGCCATTTAATAGAGATGTCCAATAGAGTCATCCAATTGTTAGTCATCCAACCCTTGACCATCCCAACTGAATTTTTCAAGCTCGAATCATCCAACTCAAATCCATCCAACTCAAAGTCGTCCAATAGTTGGTCATCCAACTCAAAGCATGTTTATGATTGTCCTTGTCTTCCATCATTTCCATGGATTTGGGAAAGTAGGGTAAGAAGCTTGTTGCAAGTTCAAAAAAGAGTAACAAGACATTGTTTGGCTATTTTGGAAACTCACAAAAATGACTGATGTGTCGAGATCTATGAAAATATAGGTATGTACTATCTACTAATTTACAAAATCCATATTTTTAATTGTATGTTTCAAATACTCTTTACACTCTTGTTTTATTTTTTATTTAGTGTTGTTAATAATATAAATAATTAATACTATTTCTATTACACTTTTAAATGCAAACATTTTTCAAACACCTTCACAAACTAATGTGTTTCGAGATATCAATCTTGATGATCCTTTTGGTTTTAATGATCAATTGATCAAAATATCATTCACTTGATGACATCAACTAGGGAAGATTCATCAAATTCTCATCCAACACCAACAGAGGAAGCTTCTATTCCAGTGTTTTTCCAGAAAAAGGACATGTGAAGATAGAGATATTCCTGCTGAGAAACCAGATGCACAAGTTGAAGTTGAAGAAAGTAAAAAAATCTATCAGAAGAAAGAGGACAAAATGGACTATAGGAAGGACTTTTAGGTGTAAAATATCCTTTTATTGAACCAATAGAGCTGAAAAATAGTAATGATGTTCCAACTCAATGTCGATGCAAAATATGTAGTTGGAAACAAGGGAAATATCACACAATGCAGCTCAAACTAGACACCATTGAAAAACATTGTGGGAAAATATATATTTCCCAAAAGCAAAAGGATGGGAGCATAGTAAGATCTCATAAATGGAAAGATGCAAAAGAGTGCTTGCATGTAAAATATGTAGAAGAATATGAAAAAGAAAAAAAGCGTTTGAAAAATATAAATGAAAAAGGTGGCACAATTGTTGCAAAATTGAGCAAAGCTATGGAGACTGAAATGCATGCCAAAAGTATTCAATTTGCTACTGTATTCCATATATTGAAAAAGGGCAGACCCATTTCAGATTTTTCAAAAAATAAATTTTGTATCAGGTAATTGGCTTACAAAATGTTCCACAATCACATTGGTCAGATACCAGTGGCTTGGGAAATAGAAAAATGTCTTTCTCTGGTGGAAAAGGAGGATCTGAAAGAGGCTATAAAAAAGAAAAGTTTATTTCCCTTTCAATTGATGAGGTTATAGCAGTGGAAAATACCTCATGGGTTTATATTCATGTATACACATTTGCAAATGAAGTAAGAAATCCCATCTCTTAGCAGTTCATAAAATGAGTGAAAATTGTAATTCTGAAAACATTTATAAGTTAGTGTTGTCAAGTTTGAAGGATATTGTAGGTATGGATGATTTTCCATTGCAAAAATTTAGTTTGTGTTGGAACATACGGTGCAGTTGTAATGTAGGGGGCCGAAATGGTCTCACTATATGATTACAGACAATTGTTACCCCTTATATGATTGCAATCCATTACATGGCTCACGAATGAATCTGGCCTATAAAATTGTGAGTAATTTCAAACTATTTCCAAAGTGGAGGAGCTGATCCAAGATTTGCATGCATATTACTCTAGCAGTCCAAAGAGATTTTTAGAATTTCAAAAATTTTTTCTATTGGATTGACAGATGGGAAAAATCTTCTCAAAGATGTAGATACTAGATGGATCTCAATGTATGATCCTGCTTGTAGAATATTTGAAGAATATCCTTCATTGACAGGTTTTATGTACAAATATCACAGGATGTGGATAAAGCTAAAGATTTATTGTACCATCTAACAGATATTGAAACTTTACTTACACTATGTGGAATTTTTCCAATGTTGAAGGAGCTAAATGTTTTGACAAAGCATGCACAAGAGCATTGGTGCATTTACATAATAGACTTCATAAGACTTAGAAAATGTGTGTGTTTGAGTTTAGATTGTTTATATTTGTCAGATGATAGTTTTAAGGGTCCTATTTTTGAAAGTTGGAATGCATTAATAGACCTTAAGAATGCAATTTTCTTAAAATTCAATATACATGATCATCTGTGTATAAAAGCACATGGAAAAGAGATACCACTTCATACTTTTCATAAAAGAGTAGATTTGGTTGGGTCAGAGATGGAGGAAGTAAGAGTGACACACATTTTATATGAAATAGTATTATCTGAAACTTGAAATAAATTGAAAAATATTTATTTATCTTTATCTACAGAGATCCATGAAAGATTCAAAAAGGATAAATTACTTGAAGCAATGGGAATTGTCAATCCACAGTTTTGGAATACACGTGGAGGCATTCTTGAAACATCCATCAATACTTTATTTATCAAATACATGACTAGTCTAATTGAACATTTATGCAAGTGTGAAGAGATAAACAAAGTTTTTGTTGAAGGTATTTTATAGAAAAAGTTGTTGAGTTCTCAGTCCCATGATTTTTCCACTACTATGCTAGAGCAATTTCGGTTTCTGGAAGATCCAGATGAAAATGGTTCCATTAGAAGACTTTGGAAGAAGATTTATTCTAGTAGTATTTTGCGAGAGGATTTGAGCGAGTATATTCAGCTATATGAAATTTTTCAAACAATGATTCTAGGTTCTATTGAAGATGAGAGGGTATTCAGTGCATTTTCCTTTGTAAAGTCAAAAGTCTAAAACAAATTAGATAGAAATTTAGAAATTTTTCTGAGATTGTATGTATCCAGTTACTCTGTGGAAACTTTCCCTTATGAGCGAGAACTTGCATTATGGAATTCACTCGTAGAAAGAAGAGGATTTTGTAGCATTTTGATTGATCCAGGGGAATCCGAACACATCTACAAAACACACTTCCAATTCTGTAGAG
The DNA here is from genome assembly GCA_018340775.1 of Taxus wallichiana var. yunnanensis. Classification (NCBI taxonomy): domain Eukaryota; kingdom Viridiplantae; phylum Streptophyta; class Pinopsida; order Cupressales; family Taxaceae; genus Taxus; species Taxus wallichiana. The sequence continues at coordinate 851,014,354 of CM031239.1, forward strand.
TTCCAATACAAAAATGAATAGGTTGCACTAGAACTGTTTCAGTTGCCATAGTTATAATTTCTTGTATACATTCTTGACATTATTGACATTGGACAATGATTTGATACTAATATATTTCATATTCATTAATGATAATCAATTGGTCTTAATAGAATTTTTTACTTGTAACAAATTCATATTTTTTATATTTTGCTTTATTAATGAAATAAAGACTAATTTATTTGGCTCCATCTATGTGATTGTTGATTAATGTTTTATCTATGCACGAAACATAAATATTTTCAAACATACACAAACTATGTGTCTTAAACCATGCTTTATTGTTTACATCTCCAAATAGTAGCATAAAAACATTCACAATAAGCAAAAATCCAATTACAAGTTTGCATATTAAATTGTTGAAAACATTTAATAAATGCAATACAACAGTTAATATAATTCCAATTCAAAAATAGGCTTGTATTCATTCTATCAAGAGGTGGAATACTTTATGAAGACATGTTTTCATAAAGCATTGTCTTAAATACATAAAAAACATTATGAAGTTGTCAATGGTTTTCAAAGCTTCCGGGAAAGTTCTGTCATATAAGAACACATTACAAGGGAATCCTCTTTTCTACCTATGATTCTGAATCATAGTTGTCCTTACGTTTTCCACACGGAATAAAAAAAAAAAAATTGGTATCACTATCTTTTAATTCCTACGCTAATGTCGAATTGTGACAACACACCTGTCACATGGTGAAACTAACTAATTTTTTCAATTTTATGTTGCAGGGAAGCTTGATCTTTTTCTTATGCAAGAGGTGGAGGAATGTGCTCAGTCTCTATAGTGTTATCTGCTAAAAATCCAAATGCTGCCGTAAATCTTGCGTTGCGGTATTTGATATTTTGAATAATATTATGCTCCTCCCTCAACATCTCCTATGACAAAAGTGATGGATCGCATCTATCTTTTCCTTCAGTAAGATTTATGGATCCATCTGATGCTCCTTGATTATCCTTTTCAATTTATTATTATTTTATTTAATACTATAAGTTTTTCCTTTAGTTTGTATAAATGAATTCAAGATTTTGTGGGCATTCTTCAAATGTGCTTCAAATATAACCGTTTTCTTTCTTTAAATTTTCATATTTTTCCTGCAAAACAGAAATATAAATGTATTAGTCTATTAGATAATTTGAAATAATATATTGCGGTGCTCATAATATTACAATTTTGCATGTAAAATATGACTTACCACAACTTTTTCTTTTTCTGCATTTGTACAATTAAAACATTTGTCTTATCTTTAGCCCATTTGTTGTAGTAATCCTAAGCATTAAGATTATCCAACCTGTTTAACATTATGTCCATAATATCATCATCATAATCATTATTATATGAAATTGTGCCTGATTGAGCTTTGTTTAGCAAAATGTCAAGCCTTTCTTTGGCTCTCTATGGAAGTGAACAATGAATTCCTTTGAGCGTGATTATGGTATTGGGTATTTATTTCTTTAATCAAAATTTTAGCCCTCCTCTCCCAAGTGCACACTAAATCCACATCAATCATTAAAACTTCTTGAATTATGGCCCCCATACTATCTGATACCATATTTTCAAATGCAAAATTTATCTTCTGATCATTTGTGAGTGGATTTTTACTTAGAGGAGGAGAGAGAGTTTGTATTTGATGCACATCTTGTTGTGGTTGTGGTTGAGGAGGTGGAGTAGATTGAATCATATCATGTGTGTCAAAATAGTTACCCTTGTCTGCATCGCCACTATCAAAGCCCAAAACTCATCGTCAAGGTTGATGTTGTTCAAAATGTGGGTTCCCATTGTCATGAAGACCACCTAGTGAAAATCTAGGAAATTATGAGGTTACAGGATGTACTATTCCTATAGAGTCTATAAGAAACCTTATATTATTTCCTGTAAATTTTCTTGTTGTTTGGACTGTACGTGTCGGCGGTATTGGTGGCCTTCTTGGAATGTGCTGAGAAGGTCTATTAACTATAAGAAGAAAACTACAAATTATTAGAAAACTAATCATTATACCCTTGGGCCTTGTAAATACTAAATAAAATATTTGTAACTAAACAAAAGATGCTAAATATTATACATTACCTTGCATGCTCGGAGACTGAGACGAGACATGACGATTTGATCTTGACACTAAGAATGAGTTTGATCTTCATCGTCAAACTCAAAACTTTCTAAAAACAATAAATGTAGAAATATTAAAATATTGTACTACTTACATAACATAGCTTGATTGTGTTTCCTACTAGACTCTATTATGTTAAATTGGTTAATTATATAAACAATAAAGTTTATACCTATAGACAAATGTGATGGTATAAAAGGTAGTTGTGATGGACCTATCGACCCCTAGGTCATTTTTGACGAGGAACTCGTATTGGTGTTGATTTTACTGAATCCATGTCAAAATCCGCAAGAGACCTCTGGAGGGGCTTTACCTCGAGAAATAGCCTCCTTATGAGATATTACAGCCATAATTCTTCTCTGCAAAGATAATATTACAATTATTATTGTATTCAAAAATAATTAATGTGAAATTGTTATAATGTGAAAACTTTAAAAGTAATTGTTACTATTGTTCTTCAAGAGGGAGACCAATCATTTTATCATTAATTACAATTGGAATTTGTTTGTGATGTAATTGGTGGAAAGCTAAAATCAAGTAAAAATAATTGGTAGAAGAGAATACAATCTTTGATTTATCATATGTATTCATACTACGGGTGTGGGTGACATATGTTTTTATTCAATTGGACAAATATGTGCACCAATCAATTGTTTCCTACTAGTTTCCGCAATATATATTGAACTTCCCAAAATGGAATGTCTGTAGATCTACCCTATAACACAATCCTGGCCTGAAAAGTGATACAACTACAAGAAATAATTTTTTTGTAATACCTTGTATAACAAGGCCTCTTTTGAACGATTAACAGGAGCTACAACAACATACAAGAAATGTTAGATGTTTGGGTAGTCAAGTAATATTAAGAAAAAAATAGTTGAAAATAATATTTAACTTACCATCAACCTTGCACATTGTAATGAGACTCCAAAAAAATGTGTCTTCATCTGTAAGGATCGCCTTTGTAGTCACATGCGGCTGGTTTTGGAATGGTAAGCCAATTAAACAATGTATGTCTGCGGGCTCCATTGTGAAATAAATTGTATGATCCATGAGGTGAATGGAAAATTGCCCCTATTTTTAGTTGTAAAAGCAAGCGAGGTAATCAAGTATAGAAGTATCAAGTTTGAATTGGAACATGTTGACAAGCCCCGTAAATTGTGTTTTTGTAGCCATTCCTTTGGTGTGTCTTTTAGTTTTATCAGTCAGTAATTTGTGGGCACATGATATTTTTGTATTGGAATTTGGGCGTAGGAGCAACCGTGGTGCTGGCCATTGTTAAAATTTACAGGAGAGGGAGGAAAGAAAGGTACACGTAAGTTTGGTAGAATATTGGAGAGCTCAGAGCACTGAAAATTTCATGGAAAAGTGAAGAAATGAACCTCGTAGGGGTATATATAGGGCTCTATGAAGGGTTTAAGGGACACGTGGTGACAAATAATTAGTTAATAAGTTCAAGGAAAGCACCTAGGGGCACATGTGAAAGCTTCTCATCCATCATCTTGTTGGTAGACCATCCAATTGAAATGGATGCCCATTGAGCACATATGTCCATCTCAGAGCGATTGGCCATCTAACTTGGTCGACGGATGTCCATTGTCTTCCATCCAACTTGGATTGGATGGTATCAATGATGACAATCCAACCTAGGTTGGATGACAAACAATGGATGGCCATCCAATTTTGAATGATCGTTCATTGTCTATCATCGACAACCCAGGTTGATGATCACGACTTAGACAATGGTCTAACTAAGGTTGGATGATAGATAATAGATGTCCCTCCAACACCGATCCACAACAACCCATCCAACCATATGAATCCTCTTGAAAAAAACACACCTTAAATTCTCCTTTGCCACTTTGTAGACACTTAGTTTGATCAAGGTGCCATTATCCCTAATATTTCCCTAACTAGTCCTCTTCCTAGAATTGACAACACCTCATCAGTTAGATCTATCTAATTCCCCTTGTTCGAAACCTGTTATGGTCTTTTTCCTCTCATTAGTCAATTAAATAGGTTATAATAACCTATTCTTGGCTAATATCCTCTTCTTTACCACCTCTATTAGCTCCCTGGAATATTAATCCACTTTATTGGATTGATTAGGCCTCCCAGAACCCTAATTTCTCTCTAAATAGGATTAATTTCCCTCTAAACATGGTTAGCTAGTCTTAACCATGATCAACCGCTCTCTAAACCTAGTCAAATCTTACTTTGACTTTCTAATTAACTTGTTGACTCCCTTTTAGTCCCACATGCACCAAAAGCCTCCCATTTCCCAAATTGAAAACTATAAATAGCCCACTACCCCCCTCTCATTTCTAAGAACACTTCTTCCTCTAACCTAAACTATAGTATTATTGCTAGGATTAGGAGTTTTTATTTCATTCTATTGAGATATTTTCTTTGCTTTTGCATTTCTATCACACAACATGGAGTAAATGGGAAGAACCATTGGCCTTGAAGCCATTAATGGTGAGATCCCATTCTCTTGAAGCATAAACTAATTTCTTAGATCCTTTTAGGTTCATTTACTTTAAGCTTTCAAGAATAGAGGTTAACTTCATTTATTTAAATTTCTTGTTTACTTCAAGTTAATGCATACAAATAGGATTCCTTGCTCATTTCTTATCATATGGTCCATTGAGGGGCTTTTGCCTAAAGTTTTGGGGTTCTTGAGTGTTTCTTACCCCATTTAAATAGATCTCCAACGCAAAACCTTTCATTGAACATATTTGAAACAAGATGGGCTTGAAGTCCATCCTCCATTAATGGAGTCTTTTCAAGCTATTTATTTTAATTTTCTAACCACTTTCATGTTTTCTAGGATAAATGGCTTATTATTTACATGATTTCATTTTTTAAATAGGCTAAACCATCCTTGTTCATGCACATTTTGTGGGTATAAGCTAGAAATAGGTTTTCTTGACTAACAACTAACATGTTTGACTGTTGAAATTTTTTATTTCCGTGATTTTTACAGGTTTTACAGGGGGTACATATAGGTGTCTTAAAGGGGCATGTCTCCATTGAATAGGGCACGTCTCCATCAAAACATTTTGCACGTACGTGTCTTTATGGTGTAAATACACCTGCACGCACCTGTAGGTGTCATTTTGGGCGCATAAGTGGCTAAAAGCGTGTACGCATCTTTCTAGTGTAAAAACACAAGCACATAAGCATATCCTTTAGGGATGTGGGTATGATCTCCTTCATTCTAGGCACATTTGTCACTTTCACAATTTCTTTTACAGGGAGCGCGTCTCTGAAAAATGAAATTAAGAGGCGTGTTTAAGAGGGAACTGAAATTCACCACCAATCTTTCGAGGCCATAAATTTTGCTCTCGAGATCAAAATCGTAGCTTTTTTAGTTGTGTTGGAAAGGTATTGAATCAAAATATGCCCTGGAATCATAAAATTAGGATTTTGAGTTATAGAAAATTTATGGTTTACATTATTAGATAACTATTCATTTTCTAATGTATCTTAAAGTCTAAAAATTATTTTTTTTGGCTATTCTAACACTTTGAAAGGTTTTGTGACACTAATCAATTGTTTGCAGGGTTATTTTGGTCTTATTTTTGACTAACTTAGTTAAGTGTTTTGTTTCTTAGTTGATAGAGGTTTTCAAAGTGTGTATGCTCTTCCCTCACACCTTCTAGGTGATCTTGGGAACCAAAAACACTTCCAAAACCCTCTTATTGCTTTCAAAAACACTTACTTTACGCTTCCTAATGGATGAACATTTCAAAAATGGTTAAAATGAACTCAAAATTTTGCAAAACACTTAATGTATTTTCCATAAACTTGTTTTAGTTGAGTTTTCCATGTTTGTATGCTCTTCTTTTGCACCTTTTGGTGATCTTAGGAATCAAAAGCAACACACAAACTCTCTTTTGATATCATGATCTTTTGTGGAAAATTACTAACTCTTTGCATATAGGGCCTAAACGCTTGTCAAAGAAAGGAGGAGCTAAGACAAAATAAGAACCCACTAACACGTGTTTTCATATAGGTTTCCAAATGGTGTGCTACTTAAAACCACATTTAAGTTAAAAAGATAAAAAAACACACCATTCCACATCACATTATATTGCAAGTTTTGAAAAGGGTACGTCCCTATCTGCTCAACTAGAACATAACCCCTTTGGCATAATGCCTTAAGCTACAACAATGGGGGTGGTTCTAGAACCCTAAAGTAATCCACCACTGAGTAACCTCATGGATGAAATAGAAAGTTCTCCGCTTACCCACTTGACTAGTTTTACACTGTGAGTTAGATTGACAAGTTATCCGTATCGTGACCCCAATGATGGTACAATGAAACACTAGTTGCTCATTATATCAGAAGGGGGTAAAGTAAAGCTAAGATACTCCTAAATCAATTAGTACGACTCTTTAGGTAAATCAATCTCGCTCCTAGACAACATGTGACACCTAGTTGAGAGATCTTATTAAGGAATGCATTCTATCAAGGAGCCCACTTTACTAGTCCATTATCATGTCTTAGCCATCACGAAGTGATAACAGATTTGGATTCAAATCCTTTTTTTTCAAACACGATAATGAATCTATTTAAGTTAGATCTAAGTGTATCCCATCACAAAGTTTACAATGTGTTACTTATCTTAGTTTCTTTCTCACCTTCAGACAAGGTGAAACTCTGCCTAAGTAACGCTTAGTTTATTTCCATCTTTTAATCTACACCTTTTCATTATTGCTGCCCATTTGGGACAGAAGAAGGAATCTTTCGGGAGTGTTGTCATAGATAGTGTTCACCACTTTTTTGTCCGTTTACACTCATCCATGTTTGCGGATGAGTTGTTAAACATCTAAAGTGTGTGGATGCATCCTCATATCTTTGATGGCCACTTGATCTTGATTTCAAGATCATCATCATAGTTAGGATTGATTCATCATTTGATCTCCGTTGACGTGTTACCGTGTTCGCATTGTCTCGACACAATTAATATACTTATGTCACATTTCTTGTAAACGTGATCTAAGTGTCTACATTGTGGCGTTACACTGCCCACATTTTAGCACATCCTTAGTATACTTTGACTTAGTTTGACTTCAAAACATTGTCCAAAATATTGAAGAGTGTCGCTTACTTTGTTTGCATCGTTTCGATACCACTTTGACACTAATATCTCGCTTCTTCATGAAGCTTGATTAATGTGTCCAATTGGTGTGGTTACATAGCTTACATGTGTAAACCTCACCCTTTAACATTTAGGCCTTGTTGGTTGTTGAACTTGTCGTGGTATCCTTTGATTGGGAGTCGTACTTACGCTTTGTTAATACTTATGCCTTGTTCATTTTGAACTTGACTTAAGCATTAACATTTTGTTGATCATCTTTGCGTCAAACTGTCATTGAGACACGCATTTGCATAGGGAGTATTTCCTTATTGATTGGCTTTGTGTTTCACACTTACATGATTGTTCCTTGTGATTATTAACAAAAAAAAAATTCTAGGACAATCATTTTCGATCTCATCGAGATTGTGTTGTCACGATGTCTATTTTCCTTAGACCTTCTTTGGAAAATCACACATGCATATCCATACTTATAAAATGTCTAGTTGGTTTATGTTATGCTTCCTACTCGAATCGACATGTCACTTCCTTCCCTTTGAAGAAGTTCCATCACAATATCTAGGTCTAGACATTTGTGTTTAAAAACGCTAACAATTATTGACTATCGTGTGGTTTCTCACATTTACAAAAATACAAAACCTAGGTTTAGGAATTCAAATCAAAATATTCCCATTACAACTAAACCTCATTTGGTTCTTTGAGCTAGAGAGCCTATTCAAGTACCTTGATCCCCACCTTCAGCTCATAGTCGATGGTATGGTTTGGATGCTTCTAATCCAAATTATTTTTCAAGTTCCCCCACACTTCTTCTTATTCATATCCAAACTATTGTTCGAATCCCACTCTTCTTCTAAAGATTCAGATCCTAGCTATTGTTCGGATACCCCTAGATCAAATCTTGAATCATGGTCCTCCATTCCTTCACATGACCTTTATTCTAAATCACCTCAATGATTTCTTCCTCCTTTGAAGACTCGTGTGACTCCAAGTTTCATCGATCAAAGATCTAATTCAGTTCTTGAGTCACGGTCCTCCCTTCCTTTGCAGACCACCTTTATCATTCATTTCAATGACCTCTTCCTTCGTCAAAGAATTCCATGACTCGGATTCCATCTATTCAATCATCTAATTTGACTCCTAAGTCGTAACTTAACGTATGGCTATGTGATCTTATTTTCTCTCCTATATTGCATCGTTTCTAGAAAATAATTCTAGGTCCATATCCAAATCATCCATTCATGAGATGCCTATCACCAATCCTACTTTCTCTCTTGAGTCATCTTCTTCTACCAATCAATCTTCGCGCTTATCAAACTTGTTTCTTCTATTCAACCTTCTATGGTTGAAGAACAACAAACTCTACTAATTGATTTCTCTCAGGATGATGGAACAATCAAACTACATGATGATATCCCTCTACAAGGATTATTTCTAGAACTTGATACGCTCACATATTGGGGAAAATAAGTTTACCCCTTTTTCATAATATAGATGAGGAGCCTAAGGTCATGGAACTTGATTCTTCTTCTATTCCATCTTCACATTCTTCTGAGCATGATGAGATGTTGGGGTCTAGCATTGAGCCATGGCCTATCTTCTCATTACCAAATCATTCATTATCTATCACCATTCCTCAATCAAAATATCTCCTTGGGTCATCGTTGAGTAGCCCATTGTCTTCTTCTATCATGGGGCCACCCCCATGTAGCCCTCCATTTTCTACTTGTGGGTCACCTCTTGGTAGCCCATTCCCTTCTATTCTTGGGCCATGCCCTAGTAGCCCTTCATCCTCTTTTATCTATGGGATACCTCCAGTAGTCCCTCCTCATCTATACTTGGGTCACACTCTAGTATTCCCACATTATCTTCTTCTATTCTTGATCCATTTCCTTGTAGAAAATTTCTTTCATCTTAGGGCCATATTTTAGTAGCCCTTTTTCATCTTCTATCAGTGGCTCACCTCCTGGTAGCCCATCCTCTTCAATTCTTGGACCATATCCTTTTCATCCATCACATATTTCTTCTATCAATGGTTGTGGCAAGCCCACAGTCATTTCTCACATCACTTCTAAACGTCCACATTCGCTTTCTTCTCCTTCTCGATCAGACAAGTCATGCATCATCTTATAAGAAACCCAAACAATTTCTTAATCAAGCTCAGGTCAAAACTTCCAAGAGCTTGAAAGCCCCCAACAACTCGAACAATCTCAAAATTGTAAATCAAACGCGATTCAAGAATGCACATCAACGTAACCATCAAGTATGGTGCAAAGTGTAGAAACCTATAGATAGGGAACTCAAGCTCCCACATGAAAAATCAATGTTTTAATATAAATCGCAGTCATTTGTTGAGTATGAGCTCACCACGATCATCGAGATCGGAGAAAATATTACACTTGATAAACAAACACGCCTAGTCTCCCTTATCAAGGAAGTCACAGACATTGTTGTTGGATCTTATCACGCAGAGTGACTTTTTGGTCCCAACTTACAAAAATAATCAAAAATCTAAACATCAAATAAATTCAAAAATTAAAAAAAAATGAGAAAACACAACAAAAATCAGTGGTACAAAGATCAAACATTGCATTAGGTATTGTGTACACATGAATGTTCTTTCTTCCCTTTCTTGTCATTCCTCTGCAAGGAATATTCCTACCATTTTCATCCCTTTGGTGATATTGTGGTTAGCCTTTTCACATGCATTTTGTGACATTTATCTCTATGGTATCCATTTGACTCTAGTCTTTTATCACCTTAGTAAATTAAATAACAATTAACCTCTTAGAGATCCTATCACATTCAACATCTAATAAACTTGTTGCGAAGAAATTTTGGACATATTTGTTGACACTAGCCAATGTTTTCATCGTAATCACTTCCATATCCTTCCATCAAGCCATTAGTGGTTCTTAACCCCTTGCCAAACAAGAGAGCTGAAATAAGTTTTCAGAAAGAAAAAGAATCAAAATCAATCAAAAATCAAAAGCTAAAAGCTAAGAGCAAAAGCAAATTGATATATAACTCTATATTGGGGTATTTTCAATAATCTCTATTGAGATATGGACATCGACTAGAAGTAGATAATTTTTTTGATTAGAATCAAATACATCTCCTTCGGGGCTATGGACATTTGGCTAGTAGTGGAACAATGTACGGCTATCCTTCCACAATCCATTCACAAATCACCTTTTAAAATAAATCATTCCTACACATTGGTTGGCGTTTCTTCACTTGTTGTCTATTAAATCTTCCCTTCAAGAGGGACTTAAATTTCCATGTACACACATTGGATCTATAGAGTAAGTAGGACTAAACACAAAAGCCTTGAAAAACTCAAATAAAATCGATACCTGATGGATAAGATCCGAAGATGTAGATGGATAAGGAAGCCGGTGTAGATAAGATGGCGCACACGAGCGATCCTACACAGTAGATCCAAGAAACCTGCGAGACACCGATGCTTGATAGAAAAAGACCACGTTAAAATATATTTAGGTGGACTGCCCGAGAAGCGGGTCCGGGAAGCGATAAGCTCCCTCGGCGGATGTCAGTCCACGTTTTCAATTAAGTAAAGAAGCATACATGATAAAAGATGTACGTAAAGGACTAGATTTTCTGATCAAAGTAATAAATAGAATCTAAACAAAGAGATGAAAACAACAAAAAATAGGAAACTATGAAAACAATGCTGGATTTGTGTTACCTGAGTTCTTTTACCTGTCTGCAGGATGATCGGCGTCGATTATGTAAAATCGGCGTCGACTGGTTCAAATCGGCGTCGACTGATATAGATCGGCGTCGACTTGTTTTGATCGGCGTCGACCCGAGACACACTGCAAGAAGGTTTGGGAAATGAAAATGAAGGCAAGATCGTCAACATCCGCTGGATTTGCAGAAGCCGTAGAGATACTGGAAAGGCTCCACCTATGCTGGATGCAGGAACAGAGTCACCAGAAAATCAATGGAGACTCGCGATATCGATGTGGTAAGGGCAGAGTAACGGTGCTCCTCTCAGGGATTGATTTGGATAGGATTTTCTCTTCACTTGATAGATAATGCTCAGACTAGATGCTCGAAACTCTCTCGCTCTCTCTGTCTAACTCACAATCTGTGTCTAACCAGAACCAAGTTCTGAGCCCCTATTTGTAATCGGCGCCGACCGAGATGAAATCGGTGCCGTTTCAAAAATCGGCGTCGACCGAGTACCGGTCGGCACCGATCGGGAAAAGACTCCCGAAATGGCCAAAAGGAGTGATTTCTGGGAAGATGAGAGTGATCCTTTCACCTCAAGTATGGGAAATATCCCACTGCTTGGTTTGGGAGGAGGAGAAATAGGGGGGATATGTGGATAAAATAGATATGGGGTAGATAAGTGGTTGGGATACATGTAAAAAGGTGTAATTAAATAGTTAATATTTAATTACTCATGGGTAAAACACAATGGGGTGAATTAAACTTAGGATAGGTGTTTAAATCACAAATTGACTAATACCCCAAGGGGGTAGTGGTGATGTAAACGTGCCCCAGGTTACCCGAGAAGGTAAATGAATGTGAGGGACACTAAATTGAGTAACCAATTTTAGGTGTCTACATTTTGCCCCTTTTTGTTGAGTAACTCGCGATAAGCAAAGTTGCAAGACAAAAACAAGGAGGTGGAAGAAAGAAGAAAAAGTGATGATGTGATCCCCCTCAAACTAGGGATGGGATGGGTGATAGAACAAATGATCCCAAGTTTGAAAAAGGTAGATGAAAACGCAGGATGCCCCAACTTGGATGTCTAGAGTAGATCTGATCATTAATGACACAAAAATAAATAAAGAGGCAACAACCTAAGGAACTCACATTGGTAGGGCAGTCTAGATGGTCTCCTCATGAGACGACGTTAGTACCTACAGACCCATGAGTGTAAGGAGGGCTGCAAAATAGTCAGCACCTAAAGAGAGACACATTGGTAGGGACAACTAGACGGTCTTGCAAAGCAGACGATGTTAGTGCCTACAGACCCGTTAACTCTAAGCTGCCAAAAATGTGAGTGCCCCATGCAAAGGGAACAAACTCGAAATGGATGATAATATCAAAAATATGTGCCAAAAGGCAACATTCAGCGCACAATAATGACCAGATAAATAAGCCAAGCATCAACACTATGGCAAGAAGATTAGGAGATGGAAGAGAGCGATGTAGAAGCAAATCGGCATGTCGATCAGACTAATCGGCGCCGACCTAAACAAACGGTGCCGACCACAAAAATCGGCGCCGACCATGCCCAACACATATAAATATGTGAACGGAAAACGTGAACGATTTATTTACACCATGACGATTGATTCAGAGAGAGTCAAAAATTGGATTTGAGCACCATGGAAGCCTCTGGAAGTGGTCAGAAGCGGAGGAGGACACGACCTGGGGTAAGTGGTTCCTCCTGAACTCGTCATTATCTTATTTATTCATCATTTTTTTTTTATTTTTTGGTTTTTGGTGGGAGGCCAGAGTGTTTTGACATGCGGCTGCCAATCGGCGTCGATTGATAGAATCGATGCCGATGTAATGAAAGCGGCGCCGATTTAATTCAATCGGCGTCGACTATGTATGGTCGATGCCGATTGTATTTAATCGATGCCGATTGGATAGAATATGTGGGTAAAAATGATAAAAAATTTGTTTTGGATGTTCAGATTTGGGTAAATATGAAGCTAACATTGCTCTTGATGTCGTGGATGCAGGCACGAGAGGTATTACACATGAGGGATGTGATTCTGAGCTACTGGAGACCATTCTCCCCGATGTCACTGACGCAGATTGGCGCCACTTAGAGTTAGCCGGGCTCGGGGCTTTCGGTATTACCGACGAGTACCGCGAGATGTAGAGCTGATGTGACGAGCACTAGTACGGTGATGGGACAGCCGGACGTGCACGTTTTGGTTCAGGACGGGTGAGATGACCATCACCCACGAGGACATATACAGGATCTTGAGGCTGCCGATCACTGGGGACCCGATTGAGATCACTCCACGAGAGCAGCAGCAGAGGGCCCTAGGACGGTTATATGGGGACAGGGTGGATGAGTCAGAGATAGTGTCTGGGGCAGTGAGGATAGCCTCACAGTACAGACAAGATGATGCCAGGAGCAGACGTATAGTATTGATTCAGATGGCGATCTCCTACTTTGCTTTACCAGATTCAGGAGGTGGGAGATTCCCATTATTATTGCTAGATTGTGTTTGTGACATCCTGTAGTTCAGACAGGTGTTCACATTTGTTGATGCCTTGATAGCACAGATATATCATGAGTTATGGATGTATACCACTGGCCGGAGGATAGGCATTGATGTCAGTTTTGTGCTCCATTGCTGGGCATATGAGCACATAACAGTGATCAGGCCATCCGGGCTTCCTTGGATGCCAGCAGCAGTGGGGGCTATTGATTACGGATTCAGCGATGGCGGGCCGATATGGCCCCGGGAGATACAGGGAGATCCTCATATTGGTATGCCGAGCGTTTGGAGACGGCGACACTGAGCGGTCAGTCATCTGGAGACCGTATCGGGTATTTCCGACATGGGCTGGTCAGGATGCTCATCTAGTGGGATTGAGATGGAGCAGGGTGGTTAGGGCCGCAGGCCTGATATGTGGGAGCGCGTCCCATTTATACGGGTATTGAGACAGTTCGGCCTAGTGCAGACAGTGCCGACCACCTATAGTCCCTATAGACGAGACAACGAGAGAGAGATTTTTGATTTTGATCCCGACAGATCCATTGAGGGAGGCCCCACCTTCTGCAGACAGTGATGATGATGCCGGAGTGGATGATGGCTACGTGGCATGGTATTCGATAGAGCTTCCACGACACTTGCCAGCGTCCATAGATGCTGATGAGGAGGATATAGCCACAGCAGTCTGGAGAGGCTGGAGGGAGAGCATTATACACTGACGCAGACACATCAGGTTTCCCTAGAGGAGATCAGAGCTCTGACAGAGGAGAGGGATGCCCTGATATTGGAGAGGGATACAGCTCGCCAGGAGTGAGATACAAATGATCCAGTAGAGGGATCGCTATCATCGACATAGGGAGGCCCTCAGGGCCAAATATGGTGATACAGGTACCACATCAGAGTCTGGGACACAGGGTACGACCATAGGAGGGCCACCACCAGCAAGCACCAGCAGCGACACTACGAGCACATGGTATAGTGAGCCTGAGTACATATCAGTCTCTCCTCGCTGAGGTGAGATACTATGAGGATGCTCTAGCACAACATGCCCCTGAGGTGCCTCGTTATGGTGCGAGGAGGAGATCTGCGACAGCCACAGCTAGTGGTGCGTCAGAGGGAGGGAGCACCGGAGAGGGCGAGGTGGAGGCAGGCCCCCAGCAGTAGGCGCTTCGAGTTCGATAGGCGGCGGCCAGGAGAGATAGCCTGGTCCAGAGGAGGGTGGAGGAGATAGTGTCTTCCACCTGTCGGACTTTACGATTTAGAGATTGAGATATATTTTTGTATCGATGTATTGATGTAGCCTTGATTCGAAGGCATTTTTGATGTATGATATAGATGGCTTGATTGAAAGCCACCCATTCTTTGTACAAATACTCATGTATATATATAGATTCATCATTTCCTTTGTCATATGATTGTTCTCATGCTTTTAACTTTGATATACATAGATAGATGTAGCGTCATTATGATGGATATAGACATAGACCGATAGATGATGAATAGATGTGATTGGATAGACATAGATGTAGAGGATATAAATAGATGTGATTTGATGTGATTGATATGTGGATTAAACTTGGATGAGAAATAGATATAGATAGATGTAATGTAACTTGGATGAACATGATTTTAGATGATAGATGGATAGATGTGATTGATAGATTTTGATATATTTAAGATGTTTTAATTGAATTTTGATGAAAAATAGATAGATAGACTCACATGTGTTGATAATACATGCTATGATATATTTTCTTTTGGGAAAAAAGAAAAGTAGATAAGATGAAATTAGACAGATGTTATATTTTGACTAAATTCACATGTTAAATGTCAATTTAACTGGATGAATAAGAAATGATAAATGGAAATAAAGAAAACACCCCTAGAAAAGAAAAAGAATGATAAGCAAAGCCCCTAACCAACCGTAAATAGAGACTTTTGATAGGAAACTAAAAGACCATGCATACAAGGCCATATATGAGGTTAAAATAAACCTGACACTAGCTAGTCACAAACCAGATCTAGAAGGTAAATGGAAGGGGAAGCAAGTATGTATTTTGTCAAAATTTACAAGGGACAGAATACATGCTCATACTGGGAAAATAGGATTCTCCATATGATCGACAAAAGGTCTTATATCTCAGCTTCATTATTTTTTTGGAAAAGCAAACTGATCAATGCGGGAAGTTTGCTAGATATGGAAAGACTGATCAATACGGGAAGTCTTTCAGTGATGCTAAAAAGTGTATAAACTGACTAAAAGGCTGATCAATGCGAGAAGCCTTGGGAATTCCTTTGAGAAACAACCGTCCTTCAAGGGAGTGGTCTGTATTTTGAATTTTAATGATAGCCATCCTTCGAGGGCATGGTCTATATCTTTTGATTCATTTGATATTGCATGGATAGCTGTCCTTCAAGGGATCAGTCTATCTTTTAGGAATTTTGGATAGCATCTCTTCTTCTTTTTTCTTTTTTTTTTTTTTTTTTTTTGAAATAAGTTGAGTTTAGACCTAGATAGATCAAATAGAGGGGAAGAAAACGTATAAAGAGCACGTACTCATGCCCCAGTAGATCCGATTAAGATAAACACTTGGGACAGATGAAGCAGTGATTAAGGTATTCCTACCATGAGGAGGAACATATCCATAAGAAAAATGCTATGAGTAGAGCCACGATACTCATATTTAAGGTAAAAAAGGACAATACGCGGAGAACCACATAGTTTCGAATCACCACGAAAGTATATGACTAGTTGTTAGATGGATGAAAGATCTTGTCTTGCGACTAAATTTGTGTAAGATAGATTTTAACAGTAGAAGGGCCTTAGATGCAAGGCATTAAGAGGTTCCATTTCAGGTACACCATCCATGGAAGATAGACGATAAGCCCCAGACCCATATTTATGAGTGACGACGTACGGTCCCATCCAGTTGGGAGCAAACTTACCACGCTGACTCCTTTCTAGTGTAGTGACATTTTGGTTTTCTTTAAGAACAAGATCACCAACTTTGAAGTCACGGTGCTGCAAGTGCTTGTTATAAGCACGTTTGACATGCTCAAGATAGACTTGATGATGCTCAAGAGCGTTGAGATGCCGTTCATCTAATAATTCAAGTTGTGCTAGATGATTTTGATGATAGTCCTCATCAGAGACAAATTCTTTGAGAGAAACACGGAGAGATGGGATTTGGACTTCCAAAGGAAGAACAACCTCAGACCCATAGATGAGAGAGAAGGGAGTAGCACCAGTAGGAGTATGAATGCTAGTCCGATAAGCCCAAAGAGCAAAAGGGATATGTAAATGCCAATCCCTACCAGCTCGACTAGTTACCTTTGCGAGGATATTACGCAAAGTTTTATTGGAAGCCTCGGCCTGGCCATTAGCTTGGGGATAGTATGGAGAAGAAAAGCTGAGTTTGATATTGAAAGCGTCGCATAGGTTCTGCAAATCAACGTTCTTGAAAGACTTACCATTGTCTGTGATGAGTTTGTGTGGAACACCAAAGCGACAAATGATGTGTTGATAGACAAAGTCAACAATCGGTTTAGCTTTTGTTGAAGAAAGAGGAATAGCTTCCACCCACTTAGTAAAGTATTCAGTGGCAGTAATGATAGAATGATGACGCTGTGAAGAATGGGGATTGATAAGACCAATGAGATCAAGACCCCATTGTGAAAAAGGCCACAAATCCGCTTGCAAAGCCTGACTAGGGATATGCGTAAGATTGGAATGTTGTTGGCATTTGACACATTTCTTAGTGTATTCACAACAATCTCGATTAAGAGAAGGCCAATAATAGCCTAAGCGTAAGATGCATTTAGCTATGGCCAAACCACTAAAATGTCCACCACAGATACCGTCATGGACCTCTTGAATAGCTTTAGATGATTCAGGGGTTTTGAGGCATCGAAGCAAAATACCATCAAAGCCACGTTTGTAGAGGATCCCACCTAGAATAGTATAGCGATTAGCGCGTAGGATAAAAGATCTTCTACCATTGGAAGTCAGATCTGGAGGAAGCACTGAATGAGATAGATAATCAACGATCTATTGATACCACTCATCCTGAGTATTGGTTGTGACAGCATTGATTGAAGTTAGTTGCCTAAGATGAGATGGTTGATCTAATCATTGCACAACCACATAAAGTCACGAGTCCTCGGTAAAAGGTGGAATAAGCGAGGCTAACGAAGCCATTGTATCTGCGAATCGATTCGCAGTGTGAGGAATAGCTTGGATAGTGAATTTATCGAAAGATTGGAGTTGAAAGAGAATCGATATCACGATATTTTTGAAGGATGTCATTCTTGCATTGATAGACACCCGTGACTTGATTAACGATGAGTTCAGAGTCACCAAAGATGTCGATATGGCGAGCACCGAGATTAATGGCATTTTGAAGACCTAAAACAAGAGCTTCATATTCAGCCATATTATTGGTGCACTCAAAGTTTAATTTGTGTGTGACTGGGATAGGCGCACCCCAAGGAGGAATCATCATGAAACCCGCACCTCCCCCTTGCTGGCATTTGGATCCATCAAAGAAGAGTTTTACTTTAAATGGAGACAGACCAAAATCAATTTGTTGGATATATTCATCGGGGAATTGAGCAAGAGGGACTTGAGTGTCGGAAGAGGAGCATCAGCTAATTGATCTGCAATGACCTGACCCTTGATAGATTTTTGCGAGATAAATTCAAGATCAAATTCTATCATAAGCATGAGCCAACGAGTGATACGATCATTGTGATAAGGCTTCACATGCATTGTCTTGAGTGGATTGACACTTGTGAAAATGTAAGTTTTATGATTGAGGAGGTAGTGACGAAGCTTAGAAGTTGCAAAGAAGAGAGCACAACACAACTTTTCAGCTTTGGAATAGCGGGTTTCATACTCATGGAGAGTACGACTAATGTAATAGATAGCTTGTTCTTTACCACAAGCGTCCCGATGCGAGATCATGGCTCCCAGAGCATGGTCAGTCACAGAGATATAAAGATAGAAAGGCTCCCCCTCGCGTGGAGGTGTAAGCACAGGTGGAGAAAGAAGATAAACTTTGAGATCATCAAAGGCCTTTTGGCAACACTCATCCCATTCAAAATGAACATTCTTACAAAGGAGATGATGAAAAGGCTGACAACGGTCCGACAGTTGCGAGATAAAATGATGCACTGATTGAAGACGTCCTTGAAGACTGCGGAGTTGCTTTAAGTTAGAAGGGGGAGGCATCTCAAGGATAGCTTTTATTTTTGTGGGGTCTACTTCAATACCCCTAATAGAAATGATAAAGCCTAAGAGTTTACCAGTGAGAATGCCAAACACGCACTTAGATGGATTTAGACGAAGACAAAAGTGAATAAGCCTCTCAAAGAGAGGTGCAAGAATGAAAAGATGATCCTGACGGTGTTTGGATTTACCGAGGAGATCGTCGACGTAATCTTCCATAGTTTTGTGTAAGAGATCATGGAAGATGTAGGTCATTGCTCGCTGATAGGTTGCTCCTGCATTCTTAAGACCGAAAGGCATGACACGATAACAAAAGGTCCCCCAAGGAGTTATGAAGGAAGTCTTATGTTGGTCCTCTGGTGTGATGAGAATTTGATTATACCCAGAGAAACCATCCATAAGAGAAAGCATCTCATGACCACAATTAAATCCACGAGTTGGTCGATATTAGGTAGAGGAAAATCATCTTTTGGACAAGCAAGATTAAGATCCCGGAAGTCGGTACAAATTCAAATTTTCCCAGTAGCTTTAGTTACTGGTACTACATTGGAAACCCATTGTGGATAATCGATGGGTTGGATGAAGTTAGCTGAGAGCAAGCGCTGCAACTCTTCTTTAACAAGAAGGGCTACTCTAGGGTGCATTTTACGTAATTTTTGTTTAACCGGTTTGATGTCGGGAAGAGTAACGATATTGTGGACCACGATATCGGATCGAGTCCTGGCATATCCTCATATGACCAAGCAAAGGCTTGATGATGGTTGGAAAGAAAAGTGGTGAAGTCTCCCAACTCCTGTGGATTAAGAGATTGGCCGACCTTAATGATGCGAGGGTCTTTAGAAGTCCCTATATTAAGGTCGACAGTGGCTTCGTTGAGAAGTGTAGACGTGTCAGAAGGAATGGTTTTAGGAAGATAGGAATCCTCTGCCCCCAGATAGGTGAGGACAGAATCATCATCCGCACAGTGGATAGTGTTGATAGTAGGAGAGTCGTCTCCAACTATTTCAGGGAAAATTAACGGTATGGAAGCGGACTTGTCATTAGTCTTATAGGTTAGTGGCCCTAAGGAAATGGTATTGACTAAAAAAAAAGTTAGACGGGATGGAAATGGCGTCGTCCACATCAAATGATGCTTCTGACCTAGCGGGAGAAGATGGTTCCTCAATAGGAAGAGGCTCATCGAGAATAGTGATGGTGGCTTTTGAAAGAGGTTTAAATCCTAAACCAAATTTTTGATGTGGCTTAAGAGTTGGAATGGATGTGAGGTCATGCACACCTTGTTCATATTTTCCCAAGCCAAATCCCTTCCACGCGCATCGATATAAATAAGTTTTTACAAACGTGGGATTCTGTAGACAATCGAATCCTGCTGAATAGGGCTTGGCCCTAGGGGAGAATCCGGCGATAGTGAGGTGTATCAAGACCACCGTAAATGAAATTAGTCTATTGATTGGGTAGACCAATGGTGATGATGCTACCAAGACCTGGCTGATATTCAGGTTGTTTGTCTGGTCTACCATACTCGTTAGGTTTGAGATGGGCATCAAAAGAAAGGAGAGGAAGCTCTCCTAGTGAGAAACACTGCTGCATGTCTCTTCTAGATTTTGTAAGTCCGGTAGTTTAGTTGCAGGTATGGAAGAGGATGAGGCCTTGTCAGGAGAACAAGCATTCTCCTTTAGAGGGGCAGACCCTGTGGTCATGTCGCATTGTGCGGAAGGAAAAGGATCTCCTGGATGAGTATAGATTTTTCCCTCATATTGATATTTTAAGCATCGATGGAGGGTGGATGGGACACAATGCATTGCACAATCCAGAGCATCCGAGGATCATATTGTAGTGGAATTTCCCTTCAACAATGTAAAAGAGTTCGTGAAGCAACTTCTTACCTACTCGAATGGGTAGGACCACAGTTCCTAAAGTAACTACTAGCTGATCGTTAAATGATCGAAGAGCGAAAGGCGGGGGTGACACTACGTTCTTTGGTAACTTAAGTTGCTCAAATGTGTGCGAGGAGATGACGTTGAGTGCAGCACCACCGCTATCATCATAGTGCATTTTTAGCGTAGTGTTGTTGATTTGGACTGTGATAAAGAGGGGAGCCTCCAAATCCTCGGAAGAAAGGGAAGGAATTTCTGAATCTTCAAAAGAAATGGTGGTTGATGGTCTATTCAATCCAACAACCATCTCGAAAGGCTGGGGTTCATCTGAATTCACAGATGTGATGCAAATTATCAATTAGAGCCTGGCGATGTTGCGGAGAAGATTGAATGAGGTCAAAAAGAGACATTTTGACCGGAGCATGGGTGAGTTGTTTCATAACACTCTCCTCAACTGACACGGGAATTTGAGCCCGAGGTGTAGCACGAATAGAAACCCGAGGTCTCGAGGCTGATGAAGAAGGAAGAGCTCCTTCGGGGGCTACAAAAATGACAACCCGTGGTCGAGATGTTGTGGATGATGATGGATTATCATACTTGTTGGGTTCTAGTGGCGATATGAATTGTGTCGATTTGAGAAGGCGGAAGATCATCTGGAGTGGAATCACTAGAAGTAGAGGTCTGAATAGACTGTTGAGGCTCAGATGGAGCTAAGATGACAGGAGATACCTGTTCCTCCTCCTCTTCCAGCAAAAGATCACTTTCTTCCAAGAGGTTGTTAATGATAGATTGGAGAGCTTTACATCCCTCGGTGTCATGACCCGGAGTACGGTGGTAAGCACAAATCAAATCAGAGTTAAACCAGGAAGGTTTGACTCCTTTAGGGTTATAGGGTTTAATCGGAGGAAGAGATATGGATGAAGATTGGATAAGTTGGCGGAGGATTTCAGTATAGAATCCGGTAGACAAAGATGAGGACAGAGATGATGAAGGCACCTCTTTTACTTTAATAGACTCGAGGTAAAAGAACATGCATGTTAGGTTTGACAGTCTCTTTAGGGATCGTCTTATTTTTTTGACATCTGGAGGAGCAGCTTTGGGCACTTGAGATGGAAGTAAGTGAGACATGATTGATTTCGATGGAGGAGGAGCCCCTAAAATAGATTTTGAAGATGATGAGGATGTGACAAGTGTTGTGGTCTTCAGAGATAAGGGAGGCTGCTTGGTCAAACTAATGATGATTTAGATAATGTCGATTTAGATGAGGGAGGAGCTCCCAAAGTAGGTTTGGTTGGAGGAACAGAGGGTGCCCTGGTTTTCGGTAATGAAGATGATGATTCTGATAAAAGAGGTGACGTCTTTCTAGTAGGTAAGTCCACTTTTCGAGGTGCTGGTGAAGAATGTGTTGTAGAAGAAGATGATGGTTTTGATAAGTTTGCAGAAGAAGATGCCTTCTCAGCGGACAAATCCAATCTTTTATGAGGCGCAGAGAGAGATTTTTGTGGGAAAGCACCAAGAGTCTTGATGGTTCGAAATATGGGCTTTCCTTTTTCAGGGATGGTGACAATTTCAACCGCATAAGGTGATTGTAACCTTTTCGGGGAAGCAAATGGGGAGGTACTGATGACGCAACGTTAGATTTCAGTTGTCTCGGTCTAAGTTCAGGCACCAAGAGTGTGGGTGTTGGTGCTACTTCTTTAGATTTTCCCTTAATAGGCAAAGTAGCATCGGTGATGGAAGAAGTGAGTGATGAAGAAGCAGTTCCTTGCGAGGGAGCTACTTCTGGTATAGTAATTGTGGGTGAAACTACTGTAGGAAAGGAAACGGGAAGAGTCAAAATCGAAGATGCTTCCGTCGAAGTTGGTACAACTATAGGTACGTTTACCAATGGCATAGTTGCAGCAAAAATGGGAGAAACAGTAGATGTATCCATGGTGAAACTCGAAGGGATGTAATTGCCTCGAGCATTGAAAGAATATCGACGATGATACAGATGATGAGATGATACTTGTCTCGGGTATGGATGGAAGATCGAGAAAAGAAGCGAGAGAGAGATGAATCCATATATTAACAATGTTGGAATATTCGAAGATGAGCTATCTGAAGATGGTGGAATCCCAATGATTAGCGAAGTGGAAGAAGGTCCCGATTCGGTCGATGTGTTCACGTAGATGGCTTAGGTTCAGAAGAAGATTCTTCAGTAGAAATGACGCTGATAGTATGAGTGTTTGGTTTTTGAGACTCTGAAGCATCATGGTTCGGGAATGATTGGGAAAAGGTTGTTTAAAAACATCAAGCGCTTGATTTGGGGGAGCATTTGGGTTATCCAGAATGAGCTCGCCTTTATCAATGAATTTCTGGACAAGATTTTTGAAGGTCTGACATCTTTCAATGTCATGACCTTTGGTTCTATGATAATGATAGAAGTCATTTTCCCTATACCAGAATGGACGTTCTTGGCTTTCATCAATATTCCTAATGGGAGGAAGTTCAATCATGTGAACTTCCAACATTTTTTCCAGATAGAAGCATATGATTCCCCAATGAAGTGAAAGATCGAGATGACGAGGATCCTTTTCAAGAAGATGAGGAGTCTCTCCGTGGTGTTTGATTAGAAGTGTTATCGACTCGTGATGTTTTTAATACAATAGCATTGGTGGATCCTTGATTCTTGTCTTTAGAAGTGGAAGGGTTTGATTTGGTAAACCGAGAAAAATCTGGTTTAGATTTAGAGTGAAGTTTTAACTTCCCTTGTTCAATGGCACGAGATTCAAGTTTGCGTGCCATCGTAAAGGCTTCTTCAAATGTATGAAAGGTCTGGATCCTTAAAGTGGAAGAAATATGATTAGCACAAGATCGAGTAAACAACTCGATCTGTTGGGATTGAGGAAGGGAGAAAGACAATTGGTTTATTATCCCTCTCCAACGAGCGACAAAGTCTGCAATAGACTCATCATCGAATTGATGAATGTTATAAAGATCTATAATCGAGATCTTATGCGCGATATTTATTGAAAAGTTTTCAACAAACATCTGGGCCAATTGAGAGAAAGAAAACAAGGAATGTTGGGGAATGTTATTATACCAGTCTAAAGCAGGTCCTGCGAGAGACATAGGGAAAGTATGGAGCATAAGCTCTTGATCCTGGACTATAAGATAGCAAGCATGTTTGAATGCTCACAGATGCTGTTGAGGGTCCTCTTGACTATGAAATTTTGAAAATTTAGGAAGTTCCCATTGGGGAGGATAAGGCTTAAAAGCCACTGATGGGTGAATGGGTTCATTACACACTTCTTCAAAAGAGTATGAAGGATGAGCCCCTTTGGTGGAGGCTTCTAAGTCTGTAATTTTCTTGAAAATAATTTGGACCACGTCAGATTGAGGAGGAGGCATGTTGGCATGTCCTACATAAGAAGCAAATGGTGGATGTTGTTGAGGTGTCAACGGGGGATTCATCTGTTGATTGATAGGATGATAAGAGGAGTAACCAGGCATTCTAGGTGACGCCTGGTGTGGTATTTGTTGTGAAGGAGCACGTGTATGTATAGACATTTTGTGAGATGACGAGTGGTTGAGAAAAAGAAGGTTGGATGACAGATGGAGCCTGTGATTGGTGGACTCTTATGTTTGTTGACTGAATCGGAATGGATTGAGGACCATGGGTGTCGATTTGATTGGACATGGTGGGGAATAAGGTCTGAAAGAGGATTTTTACTTGCCGGATTAGTTATTAAGGGTGCTGACGCTAGAGGATGGGTGAAGGTCACTGTTGCTGGAACATTGGAAGAAAAACCAACTGGAGGACGAGAAACAGGAACCAACTGACTCGTTGAAGGAGGTTGACTCATAAAGAAGTACTAACCCTGGGACGCAATGGATGGCATAGATGAATTAACAACAATCTGTGGGTGTGCAGACACACCCATTATAGCC
Organism: Taxus wallichiana var. yunnanensis; assembly: GCA_018340775.1. Lineage (NCBI taxonomy): Eukaryota > Viridiplantae > Streptophyta > Pinopsida > Cupressales > Taxaceae > Taxus > Taxus wallichiana. The sequence goes on from CM031239.1 coordinate 851,038,864, forward strand.
AGAGAAGAGGACTTCTCAGAAGTAGGTTGTGGAATAGTCGAGGTAACTGTGGCATTGGGAATGGGCAAGACTATTTGAGAACTAGTCGACATGGTCGGTGGAAGAGAAAAAGGAGGCACAGGTGCGCCACCCTCCTCCGTGGTTCGAGGTGAAAAAAAGGATGCTAACTGTTCTACAAAATCCTGGGATGGTTCACGAGGATAATCGTAAACTTGTTGGATTGGTGGTCCCTGATCAGATATTCGAATAGACTTGTGTACTAGGTAGTCCATAAGGGCTACCGGATTGCGATCAAGGAGCGCCTAAAATTCAGGATCCCCACGAGGAACATACTCCATATCAGAAGCGGATGATATTTCTGAAGGACTAGGGGTAGCTGGACGTGATGGGGTTGCTTTGCTTGATAAAAAGATTATATGACCAGATGGGGAACCAACTAACAATGGTCTTGAGGAAGACCCGGGGATGCCGAAACATCTACACTAGTGGTGATCTCGGAGGAAGAAGGGGCCAGTTGAGCCATTCTTCTAGATTGCAATCGAGTGATGACCATCATAAACAAATAGAAATATAGAAAAGAAGATTGACCTAACTAATGCATAGACAATTCAAGCAGTGTAGGTGATTATCTCTTTTAAATTTTTATGCTTTTAAGAAAGAAAATGTTAGGGAAGGATTTTTAGAACAGGAACTACTCAAATAGCCAAACTAAGGATGGTTTGGGGAATGTTTGGTGAGGAGTCCCGAAGGCACTTCAGTAAAAGAATGGTACGTGGCTTGATATAGGGGCCTACCCCCGCACTTCACACACCGCTGCGATAAGGGAGTCGGGTGCTTTGCCAATATATACCAGAACTTCCGTGAATTTATAGCGCGGCCCGAGTACCGCGTAGGCTCTTCCTCTTGGATGTCACTTCCAAGTAGGTGAGGCCAGGGGAGGAATTCTTGTTTAAATGCTTTATACCTAGTGATTTTGGCTTTGTGTGCAAGGGTGAAAAATAAAAATCAAATAGTGTCACTACCGATTTTGATCAATTTTCCAACCTAATTAAAACTAGATGAAAAACATACAACAGAAATGACAAAGAAAGAGTTCTTTTTAAGCACTTAAAAATGAAGTGTTTGATTTCGATGAAGACAAGTCAAACAGATTCTTTCCCAAATGCGATTAAATTCTTTTTAAGCACCAAAATCGAAATGTTCGAATGTGATAGAAAACAAACAAACAAAGTCTCTTTTTTTTTTTTTTAGTTCCTAACAAAAAAGGAAAACACCGTAAAAGAGAAATACCTATAGATTTAGCTCTCCAAGGTGTGTGGACTTCAAAAGTGCGTTGTTGAGCTCTTCCCCTCAAACAATCCCATGAACAAGCAAAGTGCTCCACAAGAAAAGGTTAAGCAAACACACAAACCAACCCAGAAAGATATATCCAGATAATAGCAAAATGAAAAATTTCTATTTAAGGGACTAGAAAAATTTCAAAGAAATAACAATTTTGCATAAAGAGATGGATCAAACATGCAATCTTGAAATCAAAATGAAATATTTACTAATTTTATAAATAGAAATTGGAATTGAGATTTGCAAAAAAGAAAAGACCTAACTTTGCAAATTCGAAATGAAAGAAGCAAGACTGAAACGATGAAAGGAAATGCTTAAGTAGAACTGATAAAAATCAGTGAAGAAAACTAACAAAGCTCAAAACTAGAAAAGAGATGAACTTACCAATAAGGGACTTTGGTTGGGTCCCACCGGCATGTGCCAGAATGTAGATCAAGAATTTCACACTTGTTACCTGTCCAAGTTAATGCACCAAACTAAACACAAAAACCTTGAAAAACTCAAATAAAATCGATACCTGATGGATAATATCCAAGATGTAGATGGATAAGGAAGCCGGTGTAGATAAGACGGGTGCACACACGAGCGATCCTGCATAGTAGATCCAAGAAACCTGCGAGACACCGATGCTTGACAGAAAAAGACCACGTTAAAAGATATTTAGGTGGACTACCCGAGAAGCGGGTCCGGGAAGCGATAAGCTCCCTCGGCGGATGTCAGTCCACGTTTTCAATTAAGTAAAGAAGCATACATGATAAAATATGTACGTAAAGGACTAGATTTTCTGATCAAAGTAATAAACAGAATCTAAACAATGAGACAAAAAACAACAGAAAAAGAAACTGTGAAAACAATGTTGGATTTGTGTTACCTGAGTTCTTTTACCTATCTGCAGGATGATCGGCGTCGATTATGTAAAATCGGCGTCGACTGGTTCAAATCGGCGTCGACTGGTTAAGATCGGCGTCGACTTGTTTAGATCGGCATCGACCCGAGACACACTGCAAGAAAATTGGGAAATGGAAAATGAAGGCAAGATCGTCAACGTCCGCTGGATCTGCAGAAGTCATAGAGATACTGGAAAGGCTCCACCTGTGCTGGATGCAGGAACAGAGTCACCAAAAATCAATGGAGACTGCGATATCGATGTGGTAAGGGCGAGTAATGGTGCTCCTCTCGAGGATTGATTTGGACAGATTTTCTCTTCACTTGATAGATGATGCTCGAGACTAGATGCTCAAAACTCTCTCATTCTCTCTGTCTAACTCACAATCTGTGTCTAACCAGAACTGAGTTCTGAGCCCCTATTTGTAATCGGCGACCGAGATGAAATCGGCGCCGTTCCAAAAAATCGGCGTCGACCGAGTGCGGCGGCGCGATCGGGAAACAGAACTCCCAAATGGCCAAAAGGAGTGATTTACGGAAGATGAGAGTGATCCTTTCACCTCAAGTATGGGAAATATCCCACGCTTGGTTTGGGAGGAGGAGAAATAGGGGGGATATGTGGATAAAATAGATATGGGGTAGATAAGTGGTTGGGATACATGTAAAAAGGTGTAATTAAATAGTTAATATTTAATTACTCATGGGTAAAACACAATGGGGTGAATTAAACTTAGGATAGGTGTTTAAATCACAAATTGACTAATACCCCAAGGGGGTAGTGGTGATGTAAACGTGCCTCAAGTTATCCGAGAAGGTAACGAATGTGAGGGACACTAAATTGAGTAACCAATTTTTGGTGTCTACAGTGCCTTTGGCTAATCATTTCTTCATCGTGAGGCTTCTAAGCTAAATTCATATCATTCACATTATTCTTCTACTTCATTCGAACATCCATGTGTATGGTATTGCCTTTTCCATTGGACACCTTTCTCCCCTTTCACATTGCATGTATCCTTGCTTGGGGCACCATCATCAACCCTTATCATTAATTCAAATAGGTTGAAACCGAATCTTGATTAAAAAAAAAATTACATTATGTTTCGTATTGGTTTGGCTTGTTTACTTTCTCATATTGCATTGTATTTTATATGTTGCATGGATTTGGTGTTTTTAGCAATGGAAATTTGTTCATATATGGATTTTCATGTCATACTACACTTTTGCTCATTATTTTTAATAATAACTGATGATGAAGATCAATGGCAATATGATGAAAAATAAAGTTGTTTAAAAGGCAATGGATGGATGTTAGCTCATTCCCCCTTCCTCATTCTCCTTTTCTTCTATATCCCTTTTCTTCTTCTTCACACTATTCTTTCTTTTATTCTCTTTCTGTCATATTTTTATCGTCAATCAAGTTCTTCCATCACCCCATCGACAATCGAGGGGGCATCCTCCATTCTACTCATTTTTCTTCTATCCCTTCAAAATTTTCTACTTGTTTATGCTTGTCTACTTTATTTGAAGTGACGTTACTTACGCCACCTCAAAGAGGGGAAAATGTAGACACCTAAAACATGCTTACACTTAGCATTTCATCCAATTCAACCAATTGATGATAGTTTGTTAATTCCCCCTTCTTCGCTCCATTTTCGGATGCCCATTCACGACCCTCTTTCGGTCGTATTCCTCCTATAATCAGCTTATTTGGCTAATATCTCTCTTATTAGCTAAACATTCCTCCTTTCGACCATTCAGAACCTCCCTAGTTCTCTCTAGATCACTTTTATAGGATTCCTAGGCTATCTATCACTCACAAACGGTTAATCAGACTCCTCCCAACTCTCAATGAGTCTCTAATCACTTGTTAATCAAGTTTAACTAGCCTAAACCCTAGTTAACTAGCCTAAACCAAGCTTAACTAAGCCTAAAGCATGTTTATCCTAATCTAATATAAAAGTGATTTTTGAGCTTTAGTCCCACATGCACCCAAATTCCAAATTCTTCCAAACCAAAAACTATAAATACAAGGCTAAGCCTACCCATTCAAACTTACAACTTTACATAACACAAAACCAAAACAAGCCTAAGAAAGCTTTGAGATCTCATTTGTATTAGCTTTAAGCTAATTAGACATTTGATCTTAAGCTTACCTCCTCCATTAGCCTTGAGCTAACACCTCCATTGCATCCTTAAACCATGTTTTGAGTAATATGGAGAGAACCATTGGCCTTGAATCCATTAATGGTGAGATTCCATTCTTGAAAGCTTGAGTTTCATATCAAACATCACACCTTTGATTGCTAAGTTGATCTTTTTAGGTTCAATTTCTTAAATTAAGTAATCTAAAGAGTAGAGAGTAGTATACATGTTAGTTTTTGATGTTTTTGTCAAAGTTATAATGCTTGCATGTTAGTTTCCCTTGTTTAGCTCTTATCTCATGGTGTATGGTTGAGTCAGTTAAGCTTTGAGGTTCTTTAACCTCATTCCATAGCTTTTCAACTTTTCCGTTACATACAGCCATGAATCCCTTTTTAGAGATTCTTCATCATTTCAAAACTCCATTTCGAGATTCCCCACCCATTCTATAATCATTTTTCGAGGGTCTTAAAATGAACCTTGTTTTAGAGATTTTGGCTTGTTTCCAAAGGAGATTGAAGAGGTAAGGAGTGATCAATTCCCAACCCGATTTGTTTGTAAATGGGAGGATTTGGGCATCATGTTTCCAAAAGAAGAGTTTTGGAGAGAGAGGTCTAGTTTTACTCTCTATCCATGACTACATCCCCGAAAGGTCTAACTTTTGCAAATGATAGAAACCAAATTTAGTTTTGTATTGTTTCGTATTGTACACTGATTAAAGAACCAATATAAAATAGTATAGGAAAGATAATGACATCTCATTTCACCACTCTCATGATAACGGGTGTTCTGGTTTGAATAATGCTAGAGGGCTTATAAGTTAGGTCATCTAGAAGTGATAGAGATGTAAAGTGACTCCCAAGTTAGGTGATCCGGGAGTGATATTAGTTGTGATGTGGCTCCCAAGTTAGGTCATATGGGAGGTATAGTAAAGTGTGCTTTTGTACTTGATTGATTGATTTGATTTGAATGATAAGAGATTACTTTGATATTGTTGGGCCCTGAATTGACTAAGTCCCAAGACAAAAGGAGTGTGTGCATGTAAGGAAAGTGAGTAGGAAGGCACTTAAGGAAAGGCATGTGGGAGAAGATATTGGTGCGCGGAGGTAGAAGAGGGTTTAGGGACTTAGCCACATTTTCGAAGGCGGTATCACAGAGAAACATGTGAGGTCCCGAGTAGGCATGATGAATGGATAAGGTGCCACTTGGAGCCTTAGAGGTTAAGAAAATAATATTCCACGTAGGGAATATTCCTAGGAGGATCATTATAGTTAGTGGAGGCCTTTGCAGCTGGGCATAAGCACTCAATCATGGAGGACCACACTTCCACTTGGCATGTGATATTCTCATGGGTGAAACTATGGCGGTGAATCTAGATTCTATTTAAAGGAGTGCTTGGGTCCGAAATAAACAGAGTTGGAGAGGCTTTAGGGGTAACGAAGTGCTGCAAGAATGTTGTTACTAGGCATATATGTATGCACTTGGGTTTAAACAAGGGCTATAATGGGAAAGCGTAGCTAGGATCTCTATTCAGAGTAGTTTTATAGGGTTGGAATGTTATTTCATGATGTATATGGTCTGAGATGACCCCATTTGATGTAATATGGCTACTATAAACAGATTTAATCAATATATGGAGCTTTGTTTTGTATATTTGTGTCTATGGACTAAACCCTAGTGTGTTTTCATGTTATTCATGGTTCATATTTGTTTCCATTATGTTGTTGTGATGTTTATGTTTATCTCATGGAGAATTTATGCTTAGAACTAGATCTACTACCTCTATATTAGATTAAATGCATGTGTTCTTGTTCTACAAACCTTTCCTCCATTAATGGTGGAACATTCTCATAAGGCTCACATAAAGGAGGGGCTTGGTGCCCGCACACGCACCTCGGGTGAGTGCCCAACACTTGGGTGATAGGTCGGTGCACTTGGGGTTAAAAGAAATATTAGAGGATAGAGGTAAATAAGACTACATTTTGGTTCCGTTCTTAGAATAGATTTTTTTATGTTGGAATAAGGATTTGCATTGACTATAGGGATTTGAATGCAGTGTGTGTAATTGATCCTTTCCCAACCTCGTTCACTGAGGAGATCCTAGAAGGAGCCAAGCGTGAGATCTATTCATTTACAAATGGGTTTTTGGGATATCACCAAGTTCGAATTACAAAGGAAGACCAAGAGAAGAAAACTTTCACCACTAAATGGGGAAGTTTTTCCTATACTGGTAATGCCTTTTGGACTGAAGAATGCACTTGTTGTGTTTTCACGCATTGTGGTTTAGGCATTTCAGGACTTCATTCACAAGTTTCTTCAAGTCTACCTGATGACTAGATGGTTTATGGATTAGTAAAAGACCATTGTGACAATCTACGGTTGATGTTTGAGAGATGTAGGCAATTGAGCATCTCCCTGAATATTAAGAAGTGTGTTTTTCCACTCCTTTGGCATGTTGTTGGGACACATTATTTGCAAAGAAGGCTTACTGGTAGACCCCACAAGATTTGCTTTATAGTGGGATTAGAGAACCTACTAGTCAAAGCACGGTGCATGGGTTCCTAGGGCATACAGGGTACTATAGGAAATTCATCAAGGGATATGCTTAGATTTCCATGCCCTGGAAGAGCTATTAAAACATAAAATTAAGTTCTATTGGGGAGAGGTGCAGCAAGTGGCATTTGACACGTTGAAGGAAAAGCTTGCCACCGTGCCCATTTTGTGTTTTTCTTCTTGGGATAAAACTTTTCATGTGCATGTTGATGCACCAGGATGGTGATTGGAGTAGTCTTAGCACAGATCTTAGAACAGAATTATACCATCATAGAGTGTGAGGCCTTATCAATGATCTACGTGTTTCAAGTTCAAGTAGTATTTACTAGCAACTCCTTTTATTTTTTACACAAAACACATGACATTAAAGTACTTGGTGAACAAGCCATTTTGCAAGGGTGCATATGTCGTTGGATACTATTATTTCAAGAGTTTGAGTTTACAATTGTGGTGAAACCAGGGAAAAGTAATTTGGGACCTGATCATTTGTCAAGAATTACTTCATGGGAGGACGCACAGAGAATTGAGGATATGATGTCAAATGCATAGTTATTTAGGCTACAATATACGCCCTCTGACTTGGAAGATATTGTATTTTTCCTATGAATGGATGGGGTGTCATAAGGGATGACGACATTAGAAAGGAAGTAGTTAGCCATACACTATATTCCCTATATGTTAATTGGTGGGGACTTATATAAGCTAAGTCATGATGATATTTTGTTTTAGTGCGTCTTTCAGAGCATGAGCGAGACCATAATCATGGAGGAGGCTTGTGGTCGAATTGCAGGAGGAAACTATGTGGGGAATGCAACTATATGCAATATCCTCTTAGTTGGCCTTTAGTGGGAAATGGGTTACAAGGATTATATCAAATATTACAAGGCATGTGACCATTGCAAGCCTCTTGTAATCTTGGGAAGAGAGATGAAATTCCATTAAGGCTTATAGTCGGTGTAGATCCATTCGAGAAGTGGGCAACTAAATTTGTAGGCCCTATTTCCCTAGTCGCACAAAGGACGGGTTCACACTATATCATTACATGTACAAACCATCTTACACAAGGCGAAGTGACACCTACGAAGGATTACATGGAGACAACAACAACTAGATTCTTGTGGGAGAATATAATCAGTCGGTATGGATGCCCATTGAGCTTAACAAGTGATAGGGTTACTCATTTCCTAAATGAGACAGTTAGAATCCTATTGGCAGAATTCATGGTGGCCCATCACAAGACTACCCCTTATCACCCACAAGCTAATGGGACATCGAAGCTTTTAACAAAATTTTGAGTCACACATTGACCAAGATATTTGATGTTGGGAGAAAGGACTAGGATGATAAATTTGTGTCATTTTATGGTCATATCAAACTACTTATAAAATATTAAATAAGGCCACATATTTTTAATTGGTGTTTGGTGCGGAGGTTGTGTTACCTATTGAATTCATGTTACCATCGTTGTGTATTACGCGCATAGGAGGTTTAGTTGATGAAAAAGCACTTGAGGAAAGGATTGACAAGTTAATGTAGTTGGATGAAAGATGTACAATAGCACGATGGAGCCAGAAAATAGAAAAATCTAGGCAGAAGGCATGACATGATAGACACATCAAGAACAAGAAGTTTGAGGTTGGGCAGATGGTCCTGTTGTATGATTCCAAGTTTTGCACCACCCAAGAAAGCTTAAAGTACATTGGTTGGGTCCATATGTGATATCTCATATACTTGATTCAGGCACTTACAAGTTACAAGTGTTGGATGGAACAGTGTTTCTGGTCATTTTAATGGGAGTAGGTTGAAGACCTACTATAAATAAGTCTTTGGTGTGTTTGTAAATAAGGCAGTATTTCCATGTAGCTTAGGATTTCCCTTAATGCAATTTCCCTTTCATGTGTTTCCCTACGTTATTTTTTATTTTGTCTTTTGATTTTTCTTGTTGTGGGCACACTCGTGCACTAGTATCCACTTATTATCTCAAAGGGTTTTTATGCACAAAGGATTGTGCATCTATTTAGTGTGGGGTGGAATGTAAAGGAAAACATAAAAGAAGGATACGGTAAGTGTTGGGAGAAATGTTGGTTGGTGGCCTGGGTTGTAAATTCAAAGGTGTGTAGATGGAGGAAGGCATGTAGAAGAAGTGTTCATGGTGGAAGAATGGTTTCAAAAGGATTTGAGAAAACCACATGTTAATTAGGAAACCTCGTTATCACGTGGGTGAAAGTCGATATTGGAAGCCACCAACAACTTTGAATGATGGAGGGCTTAGAACCTTAGATGTAGATATAGATCTACGAGCACAAAGAAGATAGATGTGTGATAAAATAAGATAGATATGCAAGACTGAAACATATGTGATTAGATAAAAATATGTGGGGGTTCTGACAATCCTAGTTCCAAGAGGATGTTAACTCCCTTGGAGGATGTCAACCCCCGTGTCTAGAAAGATAAAAATAAATGAGGAACAATAGATATCATGCAAAAATAATGAAATACAAAATGACAAGTAACTGAAATGATGAGGGGACTTAGCTTATGCTCTGATATGGAGATGAAATGGGCATCAGGATGGTAAGATGACGAAAAATGGAAAAGATTTCTCTAGAACTCCTCACCTCTAACTTCTAACAACTAAAAAGGTTAGCCTTGACCTCAAACTTGCAAAACTTCATCAAGAACTTTCTTCTCCTCTCCTTTTTGGGTCTTCTTTTGGTTTTGGTCTAGGTCCCGGTCCCAGTCTAGGTTCATGTCCATCTCTCTCATCCTTTTGAAAGGGGGGCAACCCATATTTATAACTTGGAGGTGAGGTTAGATTGGGGTTAATGAGTAACTAGGGTTTGATAAATTAACCCTAGTTAAGAGACATGATGTGATCACACGGGGCCCATGGTTTGACTTATTAGGTAGAGTGGGGAGCATGATTTGAATGGGTAGGTGAGATAATAGATTCCATTCTTGAAATTAAGAGTGGAGTGTTGGATGGGAGATAATGCCCATGAATTGAATAATTTGATATGGGAAATAATTCCAAAATTCAATTATTAAATGGGTTTATATGGATCCAATTTGATAATTAATTAAATTTGGGTGAGTAAATGGATGGGATTTATTTAAATTTAAGAAAAAGAAAACCGAGGTGCAAGTTGAATGAACGTGAGTGATAGAGGGGCGTTATACCAAAAATTGGTGTCTACATTTGACCTTTTTGTTGAATGGTTTTGATAGCAAGCCACAAGATAAAAATAAAAAGGGTTAGATGAAACGTGTGTCCATAAAAGGGATGGGGATGAAAAAAAAACTTGACCAAAGGCAAGATGCCCTAGGTGAAAAAGGATCACAATGAAAATGAAAAATATGGCGATGACTCCAATATCACATTGGTAGAGGACAATTATAGTCTCAATGGAGACAGGCGACAATGTTCTATAGACCAATGAGTGGGTGAAGACCATAGTAGTATAGATTAAACCATGATGACCAATGGTTTACATGAAAACATCAAAATATGTGCAACTGAATGTGAAAGGTATGTGAAATCCTTTGTCTGTGAGGAATCGGGCAAAAAATCATGTGTCTGCAAAAGGGATGAGGATGAAAATAATGATGCCCTAAAGCATAGGGCATGAGATAGACAAAAAGTGAGTTATATGCGTTGACAAGTACAAGGATGAAAAGGTTCCCCAACATAGGACACGAAAATGACATAATGGGAGATGGATGTTGAAATAAAATATCCTAGGGGGAATGAGTATGACCACGAATGTGGATATGAAGAACATATCAGATAAAATGCCCCAAGAGGGTGTTAAATAGGATGTTGAATACATGTTTCTTAAGAAAGGTTTGCAGTTGAAGGCAAATGAATAATGGGGTGAAGAAAAAGGAAATAAATCCTTCTTCTTTGACAAACATCCGTGGAAGAGAACAAGATCAGATAGGTGATGGTTGTTATGGTATCTTCTAAGACAAAAATTTCAAAGGAAGATGGGAAGAGATTCTTATAAATGGATATGATGATGCCCCTATGAGAGGACCGACGAAGATAAAATATGTGACAGGGTTCTCAAAAAGAGAATAGGTCAATGTTGCAAAGAGAAGAACAAGAATGGTAATGAAATGGATCGATGGTGGTACATAAATGGAGAAACATTGGCATTGATCGTGAATGCCAGTGTGAAGAATGTTTTGAAGGATGTAATGAGAAAGAGTTAAGGGAATGGACAAGATGAAAGGTTGATTATGAGAAGAGCAAGAAAGGTTAGATGTGAAGGTGATAGGGGTATGGATTAGAGGAACAGAGATGGAGGAGGAGAAAAAACATGGTGAGGAAATCCAAAGCAAAGAATATGGAACTGAACGCATGGAAATGCATGTGGATGGTGAGATGATAAAGAAGATGGGACAATGTTCAAGAGTCAGGTTATCGATGGGGAAGTAAGAAGGAAGTGTGAGGTAAAACAGGGAAGAAGATGATATAGAGGAAGTAAAATAAGACAAGGATCATAAAGGAGGAGAGGAAAATGGATAAAAATATGTAGAAGGAAGAGAACCAGAGGATGATATATTTGGTAAAGAGTGAGAAGCATAAGGAACGTAAAGAGAAGCTTGAGGGGAGGAATGACACAAATTGGAAAAGATGCGAGAGATGTGTGAGATGAGGATAAGTTGATGATGAGAAAATAGAGAGAGGGTGTATGATGAAGACAATGAAGAAATTGGCAAGGAGGAATGAAAGATGGAGAGGTGTCGAAGAAAAAGAAGAAAGGGATAAGAGAGGCAATGCCAATGAATGGATGTTAGGAGAAATCCACCGATAATGATTAGTAGGGAAGGATGGGACAAAAGGTGAGAAGAGGGGGAAATTAAACAAGGGATGGAAGGGGGAATGCCAATGAAGGGATGTTAGGATAAGTCCCCTGATAATGATCAGAGGATACAGAGGAAGGAAGGAATGAAGATAGAATGGGGAAATCAAAGAGAAGGATCCAGGATGTGCAGAATGGGGATGAGTGATTTTTAGGAGAAGTCCACCGATAATTATTAGTGTGGAAACAGAAGATGATGATGAAAGAATGTTAGGGTGTGATTAATAACAATGAAGAGTAAAGATGGAGGTATATATGTGGGATAACTCTAGAAGATGCAGTGGAAAGAGTAAAGAAAAGGATGGATAATGATGTGTGTGAATATGAAGGTGAGGAGAGGACGCAAGTGGATGAGAATGAATGAGATAAAAATGAAGAAACAAGACACGAAATGAATTGGGAAGCAACGGTTAAGTAATTTTACCAAGAAAGGGATGATGGAGATGAACAGAGCTCAAGTAGGAAGTGGTGTTTGCAAGAATGGAAGAGGAGGTGAGAGGATGTGATGATGGGGAATGATGAGAAAATGTAAATGGTGAGAATTTGGAGTGGTGGGAGAGTGCATGGATGATAGATCATGCTTAAGAGGGACTCTTAAGTAAGATCTTCATGCCACATGAGGAGTTAAGTAAGATCACCAAACTAGAAGTGGCGATATGGAAGGAGAAAGTCAACATTGTATTGGATATAGGTGTGGAATGGTTGGTTAGCGTAGATGAGTAGACTATGAGGAGAAAGACACCTGAGGATTCTTCAGAGATAGAAGATGAGGAAGATATGATGGGAGGGATAAGGGTCGAGGTTCGGTAAACCATTCTTAAGAGGGACTCTTAACTAATACTCTCATGCGATGGGGATGGTTAAATAGGATCACCAAGCCGAAGAAGAAGAAGAATGATGAAAATACTAAGCAGTGTATACCAAAATGGAACAAGATATGAAAGGAGGTGATATCAAGGTGATTACAAGGTGATAACAAGGAAACAAAGGAGTGTGACATGAGTGGATGGAGGAATATATGCAGTGTAGATGGAGAGTGTAAGAGCAATCCTTAATTGGGATTCCCACGTGGTGGGAGTGATGATGTAAGAGTGTCAAGCTAAAAAGGAGTAGAAAGATGTTTGTGGTGGTGATTGTCGTCTGTTGAAAGAGGAAATGGTGGAGAAGCTTCTACTTGGTTAAATAATGAGGATCCAAGGAAGAAGATATACCTTAACTAAGATTCTCTAGCTGTATGGATGGTTAAGTAAGATTATTAAACTAAAATTGGAAGAGTGAAAGGAAACTCAAGAGGAAAGACAAGTACGATATCCGCATGGTACAAGGGGAAAGAATGGTGAGAAGGATGATGTGGAGAAAAATGGTGATGAGTGGAAATGGGGAGCAAAGAGCAATGGATCAAAGACATTGTTGAACATGTTGGGAGATAAGGAGCTACATGATAACGAACTTTCCTTGAGAAGGATCCTCTAGTAGGATTCGTAAACTGCAAAGGCTGGGTTTGGAAAGTTGGGAAGTGCAATCTTTGAGAAATTATGAACGCGCGATCAAGTAGAATTCGCATGAAACTAAAAGTGTATTTGAGAGCTTATTCATGGATATTATGGATAGATATAGTATTCATAGTGTGAAATTTGATGTGATTTTGATGAAATATGACCTTGATGAGATGAATTAAACATATTTATAAAGCAAGGGCGTACAGGAAAACTATGTTTCAAACTAAATTGGATATAAACAAGAAAGGTTACCACTCATGAGGCATTGCACTTGCAGCCAATAGCAAGTGTTAACATATAACCAATGATAATTAATTATGACAAAATACCATGAGGAAATATGGATGAAAGATTCTCACAAACCTAATCTTGACATGACAAAGGATTTGAGATGTAACTTTTATGCGGGAAGAAGGTTCTCCAAAGGTGGTGTTCCTTAAGTCTATGCCCTAGCTCTAGGAAAGGGAAAGAACAATAGAAGAAAGATGATCAATGCGAGAAGCTTTCTGAAAATGTTGATAAAAGGAAGGTTGATCAATGTGGGAAACCTTCCAAATGCCATAATAACATAGTAGCCATCCTTTGAGGGTATGTTCTACTTTATACATAATATGGATGGAAAGAAGAATATATATGATAGCCATCCTTCGAGACATTGGTTTGTTTCTTTTGATTATTCTTTTATTTTGATTTTTATGCTTTTCTTTTTCTTTTCTCCTTTATTTTTGCATGAAATCAGTTGTCCTTCGAGGGATCAATCTAATTTTTGATAATTTTGATTTTATCTTTTGCATGCATGAACTTTAGCTTCACATGGGGAGAGTCTAGAATAGCATAAGTAGACCACTTAGGAGGGGATACTGAATGTACAAGAGACACCCCTAGACCTTTTGCATGACCTCCGGAAAATCCACCATTCAATAGGAGAATGAGAGGGTGATGAATGTAATGGTTTATATGGGGTGATATCAAATTAGTGAAGGTAGACCACATAATTCATATCATTACAATGAAAAATTCAAGGGCTAAGGATGGAGGAATGATCTAAGGATATAACTAAGTGCTCATTAGTAGATATGCTAACAATAGACTGAATCGAAGTGCAATGCATTAAGAGGTTATGTCTCTAGTTTACCCGATCTCAGTAAACTCTTCAACTTTAGAATTATTCACAAATCACAAATTAACCGTTGATGTTTACTTTATTAGAAGAAGAAGAATGATGATTAAAATAGAGATAGCTAGTGAATGAATTACTATTGTGCTTAGAATCAACAATTGTAGTAAAGGAAAGAATATAAGCTCATAACACCAACAATTTTATCCTGGAAAACCTCTAATGGAGGAAAAACTAGTCAGGAAGGGAAATTGCTCTTTCTTCCCACTTCTATTGGCCAATTTAAATCAACAGGTACAAAATTTACAATAAGTAAGAAAGAGAAGTAGATAATATCTCAACACTTCCTTTCAGTTACTTGCTTATTTGTCCAACACTCCTTTCTTCTACAAAAATACAATTTCCAGCACTAATACTTCTTTCTCACTTGCTCCCATGCTTCGATGATCTTCTACACTTCTACAATCATGTATTTATAACCTTTCTCATGTCCTCTTGTGCACTGGAGAATGGGAAAGGTCATGAAGGAGAAGAGAAATGAAGATACTTTCAAATTTAGAGGCCGATCGTTTCGATTTTGGTTTTCTCACAAATTAATCGTCTGTAATGGCTGTGGACTACCACCCTATGTAGACCGGTGGTCCGCCACCACCCTGGCCTCTAATGGCGGTCTTACAACAACCGCCAAAAATTGTGTAAGTAGGGTGGCGATCTCATTTTTACTTATGACGAACCTCCATTTCATTGTTTTCCTTCTTTGTCTTGATTGTCCCATTTGATGAAGTAGAGTTATTTCGGATCCTTATGGATCATTACCACCAAGGGAGGGAATACATTAAGTTGCGATAGGATGAGATGATATTTTATGAAGGATTAGATGTGATAGAAAAGTGAGAAATAAAATTATGTCCTTAAGGAAGCAAACATATGACCACAACGGTGGATTTTGATAAAAATAAATGGTTCCCCAAGAGAGACATAAATATAGAAGGACAAATATGGCCACAAATGTGGATTTTGATGAAACAAATGGTGTCCTAAAAGAGGCATAAATATGTCCACAATGGTGGAATTTAGTAAAAAGGTCCCTCAACAAAAGGAAAAACATGGCCTCAAAGGAGGACTTCGATGAAAAATAAATGGTCCTTAATGGAAGGACAAATATGGCCACAACAGTGGACTTAAGGTGAGATGAATTTTGGCCAGAATTAGTGTAGATTGGATGAATTTGGATGAGGTAAATAAAACAATGTCAAGGAGTGAAGTCTCATAGTGTTAAGGAATTTATATGGATGATATGCTCAAGGACAAGGGAAGGATGCTTCCCAAATGAAAAATGTGGAGGAGGTAAAGGATGTCTAAATATTTTAGATGAGATTGTTTTTGATTGGGATGGGATAAATGGTTGGATATCACAAGTGTACTTGGAAAGATAAGCGGCATTGATGAACAATGGAGGACCTTCCTTAGGAGGAATGTCATGTGTAGGAGGGATATTAAGGGATGATGTGGATGGAAGAATCATGGGAGACTTGATATATGGGATATGAATTGGATTCAATGTAGATGGAGAAGGAACTTTCCCCTGAATGAGGAAATCATATTTCTCAATAAGGTTATGGACGATTGTCTGAAATGCCTTACAATGTTTCATGTCATGGTGGGGATATGATGATAAACACAACTGTAATTAGGATTGAGCCATGATGGATTTGGACCATAGGGGTTAAATGCTTTAATGGGAGGAAGTGTGATGGCAGATATTCGAGTTAAATGTCTAAGAATATCTGCATGTAAGACCCCATTGAAGTGTCATGGGGAAGGTAACTCTTGTGGGTTTTAATAGGATATCTCAGCTTGGAGTTAGGAGAAAAAGTAGATGTAGATTGGATGGGTGAATTAGATAAATCAAATTTGGTTGGAGGATTGTATTGTTTGGATTCAGATTTAGGTGAGGATGTACATTAGATAGGTAGATTATACATCTTAGATGAAAAATTGAATTGGATTGGAGGATTGGATTGTTTGGATATAAATTTATCATTGCGAGATGTCGTAGATGGAGTGACTGATCCTAAAATAGATGTTGTGGCATTGGATTGTTGAGAAGAGGGAAAATCTAAATGTTTTTAGGATGCACAGGGAGTGTCGGGGATATTTTCCATGAGCTTTAGACTTCAACTGAGAAGATTTACTCCTAGCAAGGATGATAATAATCTCAACTAGAGGATCGATAGTGAGTGTGTGGTTATTAATGGAGAAAATGTCCTAAAACAAGACGAGGATGTTAATGGAGAAATAGGTGTTTTATGATGTGACTAATAAGATCTATGTGAGATGTGGATTGTTTAGGTTTTGGCAGGAAAGATTTAAGTTTGGAGAATGCAAACCATCTTTATTTGATTTAAATGGATGTGTTTGTTCAATAGATGTTTCAAAGGGTATCCATGATATGGTTGCAGATCGAGAATATTTGTTCGATGTGAAAGACAAATTACGTAAAGAGTATTGGGGTAGACCGGGTGATGTGGCCATGGGTGAGGATATATGTATAGATGTCAAGGTAGGGATAGGTGGATTTGTTGATATGATAGATATAGGGGTAGGTGGGATGGATAGGGATGTTGACATATTTGTAATATTTGGAGATGTGGGTGATGTGATAACCGATGGAGTAGACATTATGGGTAATGCAAAAATACAAGAGCATTTTCAGGTGTAGAAGTAGATGGGACTGGTTGTTTCATAAATGTTTTGAGGGGTAATAATGATATGTTTGCTAATGGGGTTGATGTCGAAAGGTGGGCTATAAAGGTGCATGTAGTAGAATTGAGTTTAGTTGGGATGGTTGTGAGTAATGTAGGTGTAGTAATAGGTGTATTTGATGAAGATGTGTGAGACGAGAATATGTGTGAGAGATGTAGGGATATATGTGGATATCAATCAGTGGGGCTAAAATAGGTGTTAAGGATGAATCTAATGTGGTATATTGGGGTATGATCCAAAGTGGATGAAGTGGATGGTATAGTCAAATTTGATGTGAATGTGATAAGGATAGGAGAAGGTGTAGGAAAAGTAGTAAAAGTTGACATAGGTGTGATATTTATGGGTGCAACAGGTTCCGCATAAGGAGTGGGCATAATGTCTAAGGTAGGTTCATGTGGAGTAAGTGATAATATGAGATCTTGATTGATGGTGTCAATCATATAAGCATTTGATAGTTGAGATGTAAAGGGTGTGGCTTGATTCATTGGTGGTTGATTAGGTAAAGTTTGAGCAGTGGAGCTATCAATCTGGATATCCCCTTGATTTAAGAGTTGTTGGACATGATCTTTGAAGGAATGACATTTCTCAATGTCGTGACCTTTGACTTGATGATATTTACAATAGTGGGCTTCGTGATACCAAATAGGCTTGGCTTGCGAATTGTCCATGGGTCGTATGGGTGGAAGTTAGATGGAGTTTACGGCCACCAACTTATCAAATATGGAACTATGATTCTCCCAAGGGGGTATAGTTTATTGTCAGTTGAGGGACTTGTTGTTGAGGCCATGTGTCAAATGTAGATGCAAATGAGGGTTTAATGTCCACAGTGTTGGCCACACCCTTAAATTTTTCATTATGTGTGAATGGTTTAGTAGATTTAATTTTAGGTTTAATTGAACTTAGTTTAAGATGACCTTGCTTAATGGCACGAGTTTCAAGTTTGCGAGCCATTTTGAAAGCTTCTTCAAAGGTTTGGAATGATTGGATTTGCAAATTATATGATATATGTTTTGCACACAAACATGAGAAGATTTCAATGAGTTTGGTTTGCGAGAAGAGTGAACGACAATTGCTTTATAACACCACGCCATCATGCAATGAATTCGGCGATGGACTCGTCTTCAAACTATCGGATGGTGTATAAGTCAGTGATAGTATTTTTTGCATGTGATATTGATAGAAAATTGTTCAAAGAATAACTGCACACATTGGGTGAAAGAGAATACGGAATGCTATGGGATATTGTTTTGTACCAAATCAACGCGAGACCGAAAAAATACATGGGGAAAGTGTGAAGAAGTAGATCGTGATCATGCGTAATAAGACAAATGCGTGTTTAAATATGAGGAGATGTTTTTGGGGATCTTCCTTGTTATTAAAATTAATAAACTCATGAAGATTCTAATGAGGGGGGTAGGGTTTGATTGGAACCAATGGATGAATTGGTTCGTTACAGATTTGTTCATAGGATAATGTATCCTTGGGTGCTAAGGTAATGGTTTCTAAATTGGCCAATCGATTCATCAAAGTGTGAATAGGATCATTTGACGTGATGTTAGGTTGGGATTGGATTGGTTGTGTGGTTTTAAAAGTATTTTGATGAGCACTAATTTGTGGATAATTTTTGGATATGTAAGTGTTGGGTGAATCGTTTGATAAGGTGATTGATAAACTTGTGGGTGTGCAAGTGTGTGGGGAACTGTTTGGTAAGGATTAACATGTGTCATGGGTTGAGATTGTTGCATAAGATGACTTTGAACAATAGGGACATGATGTGTTTGTTGAAGTTGGGTAGGTTGTTGTGGTAAATGATAAGTGGGGATATGTGTGTTAAGCGGTTGAGATGGTTGGAGCATATGATGAATAAGAATGTAAGTGTGAAGAGATTGAGATGGTTGGATAGGCCTATTAGTAGTGGATGAAATAGAATTGTCAAAATGGGATGTGGGTGGAATGTGATCCACCAATTTAGGAGATTGGGAGGATTGAGAGATTGTGGGATATTTTTAGAGTAAGAAGTCATATATGGGGTTAGGAGGAGGCCCGAGTATCTCTAGAGGAGCGGGAGATGGTGATGCGGTTAATTTAGGAAGATTGGCTTGGTGAGGGATATGAGGATTAGTTTTAAGATAGGGATAATCATGCATGACATGGTTCTCAGGAAGTGAGGTCATGGAGACTGGAGGTTGGGTGACTGACGACGTGGTTTTGAGTTTAGAATCTTGTTGGGAGAGATCATTAGGAGAAGTAATTTTATTGGATGGAGGAAATTGTTGTTTTGTTTCGATTTGAGAGAGAGTGACAATAGGTGTGAAATAGAGAAACATTTGTTTATGTAATTTGTTGACAAACAAATCAAGCAACATATTTTTTATCATCATGATTAATTACAAGATGTGAAAAAAAAATTAAAATGGATAATGAAGGTGCCTAAAGAACGGAAGTCTAAGGTTGGTTTCAGGTAGTTTTGGCTAGGGAGATGTATGAAACAATTCTTATTGGGTGTTCAAGTCCCAATCAGTGAACCAGGTGTGAGGAGTGTTTCGATGTGTTGATTTTGTTTGTGAAGTTTTAGGAAGTGTGTGGTAAAATGTGTGATGCAGAGAGTTAAACCCTATTTAAGCTATGTGATCAGGTAGGATGCAGAAAAGAAAGGTTCTTTTTAAGCCAAAATGAAATGTGACATTCAATGCGGACAATTAATCGGAAAAGGCAATTATGATGCGAAAAAGGGAAAAATGCGGAGAAAAGAGGAAACACGGAGAATGCATTTCCTTGTTACTTGATTACACGTGATGGTGGCATATTTTAAAAGTGTCAATCGCTGGTCCTGAACACCTAGGTACCCTAAACGGCATCGTTTTATAATTGCGGATGAGGTCGGTAAAAAAAATTTGTGTGATGTGTTTGATTTCAATATTGGTCTTTGACAACGTTATTTTATGGTCGCAACATTGTGAAGTCCATAGATTTTACTGCCAAAAAGAGAATAAACATAATTAGATGATGTCAAAAAGTGTCGTCGGATAAAGTAAAATTATTCTAATAAAATCGTAATTTAATGCTCCTTTTCAATTAGAGTAACTAAGATATGAAAATTAAAGGACAAATGACAAAATGAACGATAAAATAAATTTTGACATATGGAACATATTACGAATTATATAAAGACGTTGAATTATGGACAAATTAAAGAGAAAAATAATAATGAATCTTATCTAAATAATAAAACAAAGCAACATCCCCTAAACAACAATAATACCGATCGGTGAGATAAATGCACTCTATGAAGAAAGATTAGATACCGAGAAGAAAAAAATGTTTTGATGAGGGATAGAATAAGTTTACTTTAATTTGATCGATTAAGAATTGATTGGATTAAAGCGAAAATGCTTCTAATGGGAAAGGCATTCATTTGACAATGTCATCCGTATTTAAGACAAGAATTAAAACTAATATGTATTTATAGATATATGTATTTGTATATAGGTAAACAATGTCGGATCGTTTGATTTAATGTGGTTTATCCAATATGTATTTATGTATCAAGTCTATAATAATTATTCATTACGATTATCTAATACATATAGATATATATATATATATATATATATATATAATTAGATATATGTATTAGATAATTATATACATATACAATTAGATATATGTAAAAATAGACAATTAGATATATAGATAATTATATTTTAAACGGTGGGCTTTGTATTTATATGAATAGATTATAGATATCAACTGACTGAAACTTACAGCCACCGGAAAGAGCTAAGCCGTCAGTAAATTTTGATTTGACGGCAACTATAATTTGACAGGCCTGGATGGAAAACACAAAAAGAGTAGATCAAATGTTGCTTTTAGGAAAAACAACAAAAGTTCAACTGTTGTTGGAAAGACTTACTGCAAATGGACGTGGCTCTTCACATGATGGATGACATAATGAGAATCACGAAAATCTAAACGAGAAATATATAATTGGCTATGTTGATGGTGTGAGAACTGTTGGAAGCGTCATGCATCGGAATCTTGCGAGTCAACATGGATA
Organism: Taxus wallichiana var. yunnanensis; assembly: GCA_018340775.1. Taxonomy (NCBI): domain Eukaryota; kingdom Viridiplantae; phylum Streptophyta; class Pinopsida; order Cupressales; family Taxaceae; genus Taxus; species Taxus wallichiana. The sequence continues at coordinate 851,060,089 of CM031239.1, forward strand.
TTTATTATCTGTGTGGGACATGAGAATGTTAGGTTAATTATTATTTACCTATATATTAATTATGAATTTCATATTAATTAATGTATTTATTGTATATATGGTTATATTTAATTATAAACCATATTATTTTTTTATTCAAACATTACAAGTGTTGTTATATTGTTTTAACAACATTATTATTGTGTTTCCCGGATGTAATATTGGAAGCTTATGTAATCAGGAATATTGCTGCACCTGTGCAACTTACTTTCTTATTTTTATTCAATTATACAAAGACCTATAAGTATTGCAGCTCATTCATATGTAATTTGGTGTATTGAGTTTAATATAATTTATCGTGCTTCTACCCCTATTGCTTAATCTACATTTGGTACCGTGAGTGAATTGAAATCCCAGCAAGGTTGGAGAAGGTTGCGAGAGGAAGGAGAATTCATGGAGAAGAAATATGCTTAACTAGAGAGCCAGTGTTGCCTCCTGCAGCCTTCCCAAACCTCCCCGTAGTCTCACAACCTGCATGCATTCTCCACGTAAACGGAAAGCAAAAAAATTGCCTTGGTGCTCTCTGCACCAAGTGAATTTTCTTCTGGAGCATTTTATGGTTTATAGCAATCATATTTTAATAATAAAAAATTTATTACTAATTTTTTCTCCATTAGGGGTTTTGTCTCTAATATTGGAGAACTATTTAGTGTATGCTAAAATCACAATCTGCTATTCTTGGAGCAAATCCTGCTTAAAATTGGTGATCTGAGCTCTCCACAGAGCCCCATGCCAATTTGAAGAGCTCTTCATTAAGCTTGTACCAGGGTATATAGACCAAGTTTCTATGTTGGTGAGTTAGATGACCCTGCAATAAAACCGAGTTGCTCCACATTGATGTGTTGATCAGACCCCAACTAACCGTGATAAATGTATAGCCTTGCATTGGGAGAGTTGTGTAACTACGTCTGAGTTTTTGGCAATCGAGTTGGAGGGTAGCGTGGAGCCATGTATTCAAACGACCTACACCTGTAAACATCGTCCTGCACATAACAAATGGTGGAAAACATTTAATATTGTTTTGTTTTCAACGCATTACTAAGGTGGGTCAATCAAAATACATTAGAAAACACGTAGCGACCCTACACCAATGTTGAACGGATCTACACAATCCACAAACAGAGACCCGTGAACTATAAAAATCACAACCCATGGCTTCATCTTCCATGTGTCAAAGCCGTCCCCCATGAGCTACGACCTCCTCACGCAGACCTGCAAAAGCAAAACAAAACAATGATTAAAGCAATAAATGGTGAAAGGAAATCAAATCCGTCAAGGACAATACAAATAATATACGGCAGAAGCAAAAGAAATCAAAAACACAACTATACATGCAAAGGCAGATAAAAGTGAGATCCAGAAAATAAGGAAAATGCGAGAAAAACCCTAATCCACGTGGTGGAACTCAACCAACTCGCATTTTCAAAGGTTAGTAGTTTTCAGTGCATTATAAATATTTATTCTTTCATTTATATGTTAAGCGCTCATAAGAGCCGAGTTGGAAAGTGGAAGTGATTTGGGGATAGGAGGTTTGGCGTTCAAACCCCACCCCAACACAAAAAAATGATTTTTAAATTTTAGCAGAAAATCTGGTGAAACTGCTAACTTTAGCGGTAAATTCAAATTTAGTTATAATTAACTAAATTTAGCGGAAAAAACCCTATTTTAGGGCAATTTTTTTCCTCCACTCTATATATTTTACATTTTGAGCATTTTTTTCCAAAGGAGGGCTACCTAAAAAATTCATTTTGAGCCATTTTTTACGGTTTTTTGCTCAAAGAGCCGTATTGGGCTCCGAGGCCACCAGGGCCCGCAAAACCAAAACAATTTACCTACCATTCAATTTTTCTAGATTTTTGAATGTAATTGCATGCTTCAATATATTGTACTAATTTGCAGGTTGTCATAGTCAACCAAAAATATTGTAACTACTTAAAACTGGCATAAATTTGTAATAAAAATAGTAAAAAAATTTGGTTCTGTAATACTCACGAGATCCTAGATCTCATTCGCAACATTCGGTATATACGGTGCCTCTAGGAAGCACTTACAGGTAAAGCCGTCATGACTACTATTGCACTTAATGCCTAATATAGATGCAACAAAGTCATCTCAGGCATTGACCCTTTGAATCAACGAGGAGTAATAAGGTCACAATGCACACACTATGAGCCATCCCATCCGTCTGTGAACGATTGCACGACATAAATCCAGACTGAGAAATTATCCAAGTATATAGCAAAGTTACGTGCATGTATGAGGACATTTCTTTGATCCGGTGTCAATAATCACATAGACCCCTTTCAGCATCTCGTCTCTTGGTACCACGTATTGAATTCTTTCACATACGTTAACGCCTCTTTCACATACCACTAAGTATATAGAAAGGGTGAGCTTCTTCCACATACCATCAAGTATATATCGGAAGGAAAGTATATAGAAAGGTTCGGTATATCAGACTGACAGATATAGATTTGGGAGACCTTATACCTAGAGTGATAAGAGCCAAACCTTGTCAGTGTTTTCTACAAAATGGGCACCAATGCCCCCAAATTTTTTCTTCCGAATTCACAACTACTCAAAGGAAACAACTATGTTGCATGGAAGACAAAAATCAAGACACAACTTGAGTTTGAAGTGATCTAGCCTGTTGTGATTGGTATTATGACCAAATCAGCTACCGATACAACACAACAACGATAGTTTGATAGAGCAGATCAGAAATCCAAACTCATCATCTTGTTTGGAGTGTTCGACAATGTACAACCCCACATTCGTGATGCCACAACAGCCAAAGAAGTGTGGGATAAGTTGAGCACGATGTATGAGGCCAAAAACAAGAATGTCATTCTGAATTTGCAGAGTCAATTACACACACTGAAGTTCAAACAAAATGAGAAAATTAAAGCTTTCTTAAGAAGAGTTACATAATTGAGGGCTTCACTTCTAGCCCTAGGAGAAGTGGTCAAAGATGATGCTCTCATTCCCATTGTTCTGAGAGCACTCCCTTCTTCATACCTTGTATTTTTGTAACAACACTAAACTTTTCAGATACAACAATTAGTTTTGACAAATTGGTAAACCTACTGCAACAAGAGGAAGCAATGCACAATAAGGATGATGAAGAAGAGCAGACACTTTCTTCACATCAAAAATGGAAAGGAAAAGGTAAAGGAAAACCTAATTCCTATCAAAAGTCCCAACATCAGAATCAATATCACGGGGACAAACAACAGAAGAAGCAATGTCCAATTTGTAAAAGAGGACATGACTTAAAATATTGTTGGTATAATACTTACAAGAAAGGTTCATCAAGCAACTTTGGACCTCCACAACAATCTCGGGGGAAATTCTAACTACAACCAAGGGCAAAAAGGGGAACTGGAAAAGAAGACCCCATCAACAAGAAATATTGTTGAGCAAGAAGAACATTCAGATAATGAAGACTTCTTGTACACTTGCTCGATCAAGTGAACCATCCACGTCATCTAGTGATGTCTGGTATGTTGATTCGGGAGCCACTCAACACATGACCGGCCACAGAGATTGGTTTACTTCAATGAGGGATGCACCATCAAAAATCATGTTTCGTTGGGATATGATTCTTCATATACAATTCAAGGGATTGGGAACATTTCTCTACCCCTTGGTTCACGCAATTGTAGACTATCAGATGTCTTATATGTCCCTAGTTTGACAAATAATTTGCTTTCGAGTTAGTGAACTCCTAGATTGCAACCTAAGAATTGATTTTGATGCTCATTCCGGAAAGAAAACATGTTTTATTCAAGACAAATCACAAGGCTCAAAAATAGTTGCAAAAGCCTCCAATGTGGGACACATGTTCTAGCTTGATTTTGTCTACAGAGATGATCAGGAACTTGTGGCTAAGAACTCTACCTTAGCATAGTTATGGCATCAGATACTTGGTCATGTTAGTTTCAAGTATCTCAAGACATTATGTTGGCGCAATATGCCACATGGGCTACCATATCTTCGAAGGATATAGACAAGTGTCCTCGTTGCCTAGCAGGAAAACAACACAGAGTTTTGTTCCATAAGAGTACATATTGAGCTCATGGTAAGCTTGATCTAGTTCATACCAATCTTTGTGGTCCGATGCAACCAAGTCATTCTGGATTTCAATACTTCATGCTATGTGTTGATGACTATTCAAGGAAAATGTGGATTTTTTGTCTTCGCAAGAAAAGTGAAGCGTTTGAAACTTTCAAGAAGTTTAAAGTAGCAATTAAGAATGAAATTGGTCATCACATCAGAAATCTCTGCTCGGATTGAGGGGGAATTCACCAGTAATGAGTTCAAATACTACCTATAAACTCATGGGATTTGTCGACAAATGCCTCCTCCACACACACCATAAAAAATGGTGTTGTTGAGAGAAGAAATCGTACTATCATGGAAATGGTGCGATGCATGATCAATGAATCTAGACTTGCAAAGACATTCTAGGTAGAAGCAACAAAAACAAAAGTGTATTTGTTAAACAGAGTGCCCACAATTGCTCTTGAAGGAGTAACACCACAAGAAGCATGGTCAAAATGGAAGCCACCTATTACACACCTTAAAGTATTTAGGTGAAAAGGAAGTATGCACATACCTAAGCAGAACAAAAAGAAATTGGACATGAAGTCACAGAAACTCATCTTCATTGGGTACAATGAAGAGACTCTTGGGTACAAATTGATGGATCCAAAGACTAGAAAAGTCTACACCAATAGAGATGTTGAGTTTTTTAAGAAGGAAGCGAGTCTCCTCCTCCAAACTCACCTAATGTAGATTCTTCACTAGTTGTAAAAATTTAAACTAAAGTTCCCACAGATGAGGAAAGTAATGATGGGGATGATGGTGTTGATCTGATAGAACCATGACCCACGGGAATAGTTCAGTGTATGCCCAAGTGGTGTACTAGCACATTACGAGATGTAAGAATGGATGCTCCATCGATACATCCACCCTGGACTACAGACTCACAGTAAAGTAAGAGAAGAAGTTAACTTTGCTTTGATGAGTAGATTTATTGAGTCTGATGAGCCCTCTACAGTCCTAGGAATCCCTATAGTCAAAAGCTTGGAAAGATGCCATGGACTCTGAATATCAGTCAGTAATGAAAAATAACACTTGGCAGCTTGTCGATCTTCCACCAAGGAAGAAACCCATTGGATGTAGATGGTATTAAATGGACAAGTACAAAGCAAGACTTGTAGCAAAGGGGTATGCAAAAAAGAAGGCATTAACTAGAAGGAGACATTTTCTCCCACAACTAAGATCAAAATGATCAGGATGATCTTTTCTCTAGCTGCACAATTTAGTTGGAAAGTCCATTAGATGGACGTAAAAAGTGCCTTCCTAAATGAAGATTTACAAGAATAAGTATACATGACTCAACCTAAGGGATATGTAGTACCTGGTCAAGAAGAAAAGGTATGTAGACTCAGGAAATCTCTGTATGGCCTTAAATAGACACCTCGGGCATGGTACATCAAGATTGATGAGCATCTCATACAACATGGATTTGTTAGAAATCCATAGGATCCCAATCTTTACCTAAAAATCAAGGGGAGATTGTGATTTCTGTTGTCTATTTTGATGATCTAGTCATCACTGGCAGTTTAGTGAGGATGATCGATGCAATGAAGAAAGATCTTAATCGATCGTTTGACATGATCGATCTCGGGCTGATGCATTATTGTCTTGGATTGGAAGTATGGCAAAAAGAGAATCACATTTTTGTTTCTCAGATGAAATATACCAAGACAATGCTTGATAAATTTAGGATGATGGATTGCACACCAATTGCTACACCTATGAAGAATAGATTACGCTTATCTCATTCGAGATCCATCTCCCGAGGTAAGTGCTACTCTCTATCGGCGCTGATTGTGAGTCTCATTTACCTAACCTACACTAGACCAGATATCAACTTTGCAGTAAGCTATCTATCCAAGTTCATGCAGGAACCCAAAGTTTGTCATTGGAAGGAAACAAGGTGCATCTTGAGATATCTTAAAGGATTAGTGGATCTTGGTCTAGAATACAAGAAGAACGATAACTTATTCTTGTTAGGATATTTGGATTCGATCATCATGCATTGATGATGAAAATCTACTTCGTGATTTTTGTTCATTATGGGATCTGGACCAATATCATGGGGAATCAAGAAACAACATTTTATTTCTCATTCTTCCATAAAATTCGAGTATCGTTTTATAGGAGAATTTTTCTGTGAAGCGATTAGGCTACGTCGCATACTAGAAAGACTTGGAAAACCATAGGACAAACTGCCCACCATGTATGTTGATAATAAAGGTGTTCTCAAACTTGTTTGCAATCCAGTGTTTCATGAAAGAACAAATCACATTGAGGTACAAGTTCATTTCATACGCGAGCATGTGTTGAAGCACAACATCCAACTTCAATTTTTCCAATAGCTGAACAACGAGCAAATATCTTCACAAAGTCACTTGCACATGACAAGTTTGAGTTGTTCAAAGAGTTCCTCTCCTCATCCCTTGAGACAATGCACAATTAAGGGGGAATGTTAGGTTAATTATTATTTACCTATATATTAATTATGCATTTCATATTAATTAATGTATTTATTGTTTATATGGTTATATTTAATTATAAACCATATTATTGTTTTATTCAAACATTACGGGTGTTGTTATATTGTTTTAACAATATTATTATTGTGCTTCCCCGGATGTAATATTGGAAGCTTATGTAATCAGGAATATTGTTGCACATGTGCAACTTAGTTTCTTGTTTGTATTCAATTGTACAATACCTATAAGTATTGCATCTCATTCATATGTAATTTGGTTGATTGAGTTTAATATAATTTATCAGGCTTCCGCCCATATTGCTCAATCTACAAAGACATCGTGAAGATACAGGTTTCGGGAGTTGGGAATATGTGCGAGTAGAGGGAAGGGTTTTCGTGGGAGATAGGGATCTAGAGGTGGAGTGGATGGGAGAGGTGGTCAAAGCATGGGAAGGATCTCAGTCTGCGCATGAGAGCACTGAGGTGGATGGGGGATAGCTCAGGGAGATGGGAGCTTGGCGCAAGGAGGGGAGATGGGAGTGGCCTAGTCATAGAAGTTTGAGCATGCTACAGGGTTGGTGTTGAGTAGTGAGAGCAAGCATGTGAGTTGGAGTAGGAGAGATGTGGATTGGAGGAGGAGATAATGGTAGTTGAGTGGGTAGGGAGTCGATTTGGGTGGAAGGGAGATGGGGAAGGATTGAGGAGTATGGGTAAAATGGAGATGGTGAGTAGATGAGTAGGTGGATCATGTAGGTTGGAGTTGGGAATAAGGAAGAGGAGACGAGTCAGTAGGAGTCGGGATATGAGGTGGCTGAGTGGAGAGAGCAACCGAGTTGGAAATGGGAGTTGGGTGGAGAGTGGAGTGTGCGTGGTGAACCGAGGAGAGGAGAGAGATGGGTGTGGTGAAGCGGCGAGGATTGGTGTGGAGATTTGCGTTGGTAGAGGTTGAGGGGAGATGGGAGTCAAATTGGGTAGGTAGGGAGTTGAATGGGGAGTGATTGGAGTTGAAGGGAGTCGGGTAAAGGAGACAAGTCGGGTGGGAGATGGGGTGAGTCGGTAGGGAGTTGATGAGGGAGTGAGATGGTTAGAAGGGAGATGGGGTGAGTGGAGAGTTGGGTGGAGAGAAGGGAAGGTGGGAGTTATGTGGGTTGAGAGTTGGGATGTGAGGTGGATGAGTGGGGGTGGGATAATTTATGTATTATTTTTTTATTTTTTATATATTAATTTTCTCTCTTATTTAGTTAAATATTAAAAATGAACTCTATACTACTTGTAAAACAAGAAAAAAACTACGATTTTTTTAAAATTTAATAGCAATAACATGAAAAATTTATACCAAGTATACACCCTTTCAAAATAACAAAACGAACTTACCTCGGTGACGAATATATGTACAAAGGACACTTTGAGACAACTTTAAATCCTCATAAACAGTGATGAAAAACAAAATATTTGTAAAATGTATCCAACTTGAAAAGAATGATGAATCCAGATAAGTGTGATCCTTACAACACCTTTGCAAGATTAGAAAAAGAAAAGTGACCAGAATTTGGGTTTGGTCCCACTGGGCGTGCCAAAATGTTGATCGAAACCTCATTCGATGCGGGTGAAATCTGATCTGGAAGCCACTAAAGAACTTCAAATGATGGAGGGCTTAGGATCTCATATGTGGATATGGATCTATCGGCGTAGAGAAGATAGATGTGTGATAAAGAAGATAGATATGCAAGACCTAAACATATATGATTAGATAAAAATATGTGGGGTTTCCCTGACAATCCCATTAAAGAGGATGTTAACTCCTTGGAGGATGTCAACCCCGTGTCTAGAAAGATAATAATAAATAATAAATAGTAGATATCATGCATAAATAATGAAATACAAAATGACAAGTAACTGAAAAAAGAGGGGACTTAACTTGTGCTTTGATATGGATATGAAATGGGCATCGGGATGGCAACATGAAAAGCAATGGTAAAGATTTCTCCATCACTCCTCACCTCTAACTTCTAACAATGGCAAAGGTTAGCCTTGACCTCAAACTTGTAGAACTTCACTAAGCACTTTCTTCTCCTCTCCTTTTTGGGTCTTCTTTTGGTTCTAGTCTAGGTCTCGGTCCCGGTCTAGGTTCAGGTCCAGCTCTCTCATCCTTCCAAAAGGGGGGAAGAAACCCATATTTATAACATGGAGGTGAGGTTAGATTGGGATTAACAAGTAATCGGGTTTGATAAATTAACCCTAGTTAAGATACATGATGTGATCATGTGGGGCCCATGGTTTGACTTATTAGGTGGAGTGGGGAGCATGATTTGAATGGGTAGGTGAGATAATAGATTCCATTCTTGAAATTAAGAGTGGAGTGTCGGATGGGTGTATTATTGCCCATGAATTGAATAATTTGATATGGGAGATAATTCAAAATTCAATTATTAAATGGGTTTATATGGAGCCCATTTGATAATTAATTAAATTTGGGTGAGTAAATGGATGGGATTTATTTAAATTTAAGAAAAAGAAAAGTGAGAGTGCAAGTTGAATGAACGTGAGATGACGGAGGGGCGTTATACAAAAATTGTGTCTACACCATGTACAAGGGTAAAAATCACATAACAACATGAGGTAGGTAGTGTCAAGAACTGCAAATTAGGACACGAGAGGAAGATTTCCTTTGTGTTGTAAGCGTGAAGGATCTGTTTTCGGTAAGTTTTTTACATACCATAAGGTTGTGAGAGTTTTGTGCAAGGTTATGTGTGAAGGGAAAAGCACATGACAAAATGCGCGAAAGGATGTTGCTAGAAAAATCTGAATTTAATGCGTTTGTATGTTGGTAGCGGGCATCGAGTTTGTGTAGGAAAAACAAGAAATTATAAATAGAAGGTCAAGGGTGAGTCATTCTTTTACCTTGCATTTGTGTTGAAGAGATCTTATGAACTAGGGCATCCTTGTGAAGAAAAAAATTGTGGAGATTTACGTGTGTAGCAGAAGATTCAACGGATTTGTGAACCAGAGTGGAAAGGGAGTACACGGCATGGGCAAAGAAGTGTGTTTGGAGGATTCCTATGGGTGTTACATCATCTTGTGGAAGGAATGATTTCTAGGTTAGGTTTTGCAGAGCTAGGGCACGGGATTTGGAGTTTTCGCAGAGGAGTAAAGCCACAAGACTAAGTAGAGTTAGGGAAAGAAGGAAGGAAGAGCTTACAAGGACTAGATAAGAAGAAATGACACCAAGGAAGGGATCTAATGTTTCACCAAAGAAGGGCAAGGGCAAGAGCAAAGGAAAACCCACTATATCAACAAGTTTTAACAAAGAATGGTACGCGTAAATGTAGTACCCAGATGGTGTTTTGATGGGAATGGAGTGGGTTTCTCATGTGTGTAAGATGGCCATAAGTGATTATAACCATAGAACAAATACCACAGAAAAGGAGATGGCGTTGGAGTTAGTTCATCCAACTAGAGAGGACATAGGATGATAATCCTATTTCGGTGAAAACCACGTTAGAGAAGGCTGGACTCATGCAACTCTATGAGTTTCCCTATTTTGGTAAACCTAATAGGTTGTACTCGTTGGTTGATGTCATGCATACATGAGGATTATTTCTACTTTGTAGGAAGAAGAATGCACCTAACTACCCAGTTAATTTCAAAGTACACTAGACTTATATGCATAGGAGAATCAATGGAGGATGATTTGAATGACAAGGATGTCATCAAGGAGATAGCCATAGAGTACAAGTATAAGAAGGGTTCACACTACTTTGACATTAACAAGATAAAAACCCAACTATGAAGATGGTCATGCATCTACTTACCAAGATGAATAGACAGAGCATTGGACACAAGTGAACAAGAGATGGTTGAACATTTGCAAGAATATTTCAGAAGGAAAAATCTACAACCTCTTGGCCTTCATTGTGGAGGAGATTATATATGCGACGTGTGATGGAGATAAGATTATGTATGGTAACGTTCTCCTTACCATTGTGTTTTCAGAGATTGGAGTGCCCGATGGGCCAAACAACTATGTATGGGAATACCCTGATGAGAACCCCTCCCCCATGAAGAGGTTCGAATCCTACACTTGTGACTCGATGACTGCACCATACAAATTGTGCACTTGGAGAAGTGGTATAAGTGAATGTGCAATACATTCGGGAAAATGGAGAATCTGAGCAACGCCACCCTTGGTGAATAGTGAGGTTGAGTTCGCTTTATACTAGCACTTCTACATAGGCATATTTATTTTGATTGATGGAACAAAAGCCCTTGGTGTAAACTATCCTTTTCCTTCACAAACAGTAGTACTTTCAAAGTGTAGTCAATGAGTTCATATTTTGATCTAAGTGAGGTAGATCAGGATTACCATGTGTTGTGTTAAAGTCTAGTTTACCCTAAGAAGCACGCGTATGTGGAGAAGTATGTCTCCCATGAAGTAAATATGATGAAGCTAGTGTCAATTCCTATTACAGGTAAAACAATGGCAAGGGTGTATATCCACCTAAGGCCCAAGTTTGAGAAGGAACGTACTTGGAGGATGATGTATCCATCCCGAGGATCCTTCCTTAAAGAAGGGAACAAAGAGAGAAAGAGTAGAGACCACAACAAGTAGGGTGTCGAGTATGCATACCATTCAGACTATAGTAGTGCAGGAGTTAGGCATAGGACCAAGTACCTACACAAGGAGGAAGAAGTCTCTTGTTAAGGAAAAGATACTAGAAAAATAAGAGTCCCCTGTGTTAGAGGAGTCATCGGTGAAGAAGAAGCAAAAAGTGACGTAAATCTCGGACTTTAAGGAGACAAAGAACATGAAGAATGATGAATCTGAGGAGGATGAAGATCATGAAGAAGGTAAGAGTCCCCCTGTTCATGATATACATGAGTCTGATGAAGAGCGAATGACTATGAAGAAGGCACTCACAATATAGGAGGAAGTGAGGAAGTAGACATGCATGCTCAAAAGACCCCAACCTCAACCAAAGAATAGATAGATGACATAGTAGAGAAGGAGGTGGCGGGTATTATACAATATTTGGTGGAGCACAAGGTGGAACACAATGCTGATAAAGTGCTAAAGGAAATAGAGGAGAGCACGAGTGTAGGGAAAGAGTATGGAAGCATGGGCAAAGATCCCACCTAGCAGTAAGTGTCCCCAAGGTAGTGCGCACATGTGGAAAGGGTGTAGTAGCAGCATAAGAACACGCCATGACTTACATTAATGATCTAAACAAGGTACTGCGCATGCATTTCTAAGCACAATACCCACAGACCAACTCCTCACTTGGTCTTCTTTTGATGAAGAGGGTGCATACCCGCGCATAAGGAAAATTTTATCCTGGTCTTTTGAGTCCCATGTTGATGAGCTTGAGATCGAGATTAAGAGTGATGCATTTATGAAAACACTAGATGCCAAGGGAGTGAACCCTCTTGTAAATTCACAACAGGTTATCGATGAGAAAGTTTGCAATGTGCTCAAAAAAGTGTCGATGGAGGTGGAAGAAATAATTTTCAGCATAAATGATAGAATAAGAGTCTTGGAGGATGAGCTTGAGAAAAATAATGAGGAGATCATTGAGAGGGACAAGGAGATAAAACAGAAGGAATTGATCAATGTGTAGTTAAGGCGTGAGCTGAGGGATGAAAAGGTGAAGGTGCGCAAAGTCTACAAGAAGGTAGAGGTTATTTCAAATGCCATTATCTTAAAGCACTCAGACCTGGCCCCTCCTAAGCAAAAGTACAATTCAACCATGCACTACTTGGAAGACTTGACATGCATACTCACCATGGAGAGGAAACCACTTACATTGGAGTTAGAAAAAGAGGTGATGGCGCGCCAAAAGGAAGAATAAAAGTTGAAGATTGGGGAGATAATAACTTGGTACTCGAGCTCCTTTCCTCAATGAAGACAAGCATATTGGTTGCTAGCCATGAGGTGGATCTAAAGGAGTTTCAAGAGAAAACAAGGGAAATAGGGTGGAGCGAGATAAGATCTTGGCCGAAGTCGAGAAGAAATCAAAGGTGATCAAAACCTTGAGGGTTTCAATTAAAAATAAACTGAAGGAATTGTACCCCCAAGTCACTCACAAGATGGATGCACTGGGTGACCTTAGCAAGTAGATGGAAAACATTAGAGATACGTTGAAGGATAAGGGATATGAGCTAAGTTTTGATGAAGTTAGTGCATTGGTGGGTGATTTACTTCAACAAGTGCAGGGTGAGGTAGATGTTTGGGATAAAATTGAAGCATCCATGAAGAAATACTTCCCACTCCTCATGCAGTAGTAGCAGGATCCTTCTATTCTCTATTCAATCAGATTATTTCATTTCTCCTATTATTTATTCTTTGGTGAAAGAGTAGAGTGTTTCTAGGGATGGATAACACACATAGTGTGGGGTAATGTTGGACCCTAAATTGACTAAGTCCCAAGGAAGGTGCGTGCGTGCAAGGCAAGTGAGTAGGAAGGCGCTCAAGGAAAGGCGCACGTGAGAAGAGGTTGTCGTGTGGAAGCAGAAGAGGGCTTGGGTACTTAGCCACATTTTCAAAGGACATATCGTAGGAGAAACACGTGAGGGCCCGAGTAGGCATGATGAATGGATAAGGTGCCATCCTGGAGCCTTGGAGGTTAAGAAAATAATATTTCACATAGGGAATATTCCTAAGAGGATCATTACAGTTAGTGGAGGCCTTTACAAGATGGCATAAGCACTCGATCATGGAGGACCACACTTCCACTTGGCATGTAATCTGCTCATGGGTGAAACTATGGCGGTGAATCCAGATTCTATTTAAAGGAGTGCTTGGGTCTAAAATAAACATATTTGGTGAGGCTTTAGGGGTAATGAAGTGCTACAAAAATGTTGTTACTAGGCATATATATGCGCTCGGTCTGAACAAGGGCTATAATGGGAAAGCATAGCTAGGATATTTGTTCATAGTAGTTTTGTAGGGTTGGAATGTTATTTCATGATGTATATGGTCTGAGATGACCCTGTTTGATGTAATATGGCTACTGTAAATGGATTTAATCAATATATGGAGCTTTTTTTTGTATATTTGTGTCTATGGACTAAACCCTAGTGTGCTTTTATGTTATTCATGGTTCGATATATTTCCATTATGTTGTTGTGATGTTTATGTTTATCTCATGGAGCATTTATGCTTAGAACTAGATCCACTACCTTTATATTAGATTAAATTCATGTGTTCTTGTTCTGCAAACCTTTCCTCCATTAATGGCGGAACATTCTCACAAGGCTCACATAAAGGAGGGGCTCGGCACCCACACATGCCTCGGTGAGCACCCAACACTTGGGTGATAGGCCGGCACACTTAGGGTTAAAATAAAGATTAGAGGATAGAGGTAAACAAGACTACATAGATTGTGTACTTAGTAAATTACTCACAGAGAGATTTCTTTTCTTTTCCCCCAGATTAGTTCATTTGAGGGAATAGATTTGGACCAAGAGAAGTATTGATTGTAGTATAGAATGATTGTGCCTTTGTTTGAATGAGATCGAGAAAGCTATCATAGTAATGTGCTAGGAGTGTTAATTGAATGTATTGTAAACCTAAGATGGATTATAAGATGATCTTGATCATATTCCCCCTTTTGGAAAAAGGGGGAGGGTGGAGAAATGAGCACCGAGCTAAAAGAAAGATGTGTAAGGCATTACAAAAGTAAATGAAAAAGTATGAAATAGTATAGTTGTAGTATGAATATATGTTGAGTAGTACATATTCCAAATGTGAATATGAGATGCCAAAATGTTTATGGTATGGTGCTAAAGAAAATTATGATCCACATGGCATAAACGGTGAGTCAAATGAAGTTATGAGGATCAATATAGGAGTAAAACAGTGTAACATGTATTAGTTGTAAAAATTATTGTAAATATTAACTATAGTATAGGAGAAAGTGGAAGTATTATATATAGTAATAGTACTTAAGTGAAAAGTGAATATTATTTCATTTTTATCAAGATAAATTGAGATTTAGATCTTTGAGATGTGAAGATTCCATGTGTTAGAGCAGCGATTTTGACTAGATTTGAGAGAGTAGTGGCGGCCGTCGCTTTGCAAATGACAATGAGTTAGTATGTATGATGATTTCTTGAAAAAAATTCAAATTTGTCTATTTTCGTCAATTTTTGAAAAAATTACTTTTATGTATTTTTGGTGTCTCGACCTAGGCGGAAGTGGTCGGGGCATTTATGCCTCTTAGGACACTATTACCCAATTCAATCGCTAGTGAATTGTTTAGGTCCTCGTGACTTGCTCGTAGGTGCCGACGTCCTAGAGTAGAGTTTTAGGCATCAGACTTATGAACTAATGATATTATGATTAGTTTGATGTTATGATATGTGATTTTTAAATAACTATGATGTATTAATGGAATAATTTTATTGCCTTTTACTTTGTGCAGAGGGATATACACTCAAGAGAGTTTCGGGTGGGCCACCATTTGAGTACTTTTCTTACTTTGGGCTTATCATGTGCAAAGTGGGATATATTGTACCATTCTCGCCTCTGACACAGACATCGAGAGATCGGGGAGGTACCCCATAATATGCCTATGTTGACTATTTTATGTGATATATGGTGCATTGATACATGTACATTTTGGTTTCCTACTGGTGAGATGAAGGTGACCCTAAAGGATGTATACTAGATATTGTGGTTGCTTATTTTAGGAGAGAGAGTACAAGTGCCTTGACTATAGTGGATTCTCATAGTCGGTTGAGGGAAATGATGTGGTATTTCACTAGCACATGATTACATGCGAGAGAATCATATCAATTTAAATGCTATAGTGAGATCTAGTGTCCTGTAGTTGTGGAAGTTTATTATAGTGATCTTAGCATCATCGGTGATAGAGAGGGTGGCAAAGTTGGGATATTGTACAAGATGCATGATATTTAGTAGCAGGATAGAGGAGCATGGGACTAGGTATGCATGGGCATGGTGTGTATTGGCCCAATTGTATAGATATTTATATAGATTCGTGAGGATCATGAGGGTGACTAGGATCCATGACATTGTTGCATGTATGGGCATATGAGCATATTGTGATATTGAGGCCACCAAAGGGGCCATGAGTCGATTGGGCTCGAACCAAGATATTTTCAGGTGGGTGGGTAGGCATCTATAGTAATAGGATGGATACGACCACATATAGGTCAATGATAGATCAAATGGGCTCTAGGGCTATTATATGGAGGCCATATAGAGACTATGGAGGTTAGTTAGAGGATGGTGTGGAGTTGCAGTGCATTCGACACACCATGTGGTTAGAGGATCAATTCCTAGGGGTGATATATTTTTTCTAAGGTGAACGAGTATCAAGATATTTTGGCATGGCCCAATATGTGCCCCCAGATCCATATATGGTTGAGATCTACTAAAGCGGTGAGACAAGCAGGGACAAGGTCGCTTGATAGGAGCGCAACTAGTGCATCCTAGTCCAGATGAGGAAAATGTAGCTATAGAGCTGATATAAGATGACAACATGGGATGCACCCAAGCCTACATTGAGTGGTGGGTGACACATCAATGGGTGTTACTATTTAGAGTAGTGGTGGATGTGGCTATTGGACTCGACAATTGGGGGAGAGTAGAGAGATAGGCACTTTCTCTCAATGTAGATGGTGTAAGCAAAGGCAAGAGCCAAATGTAATTATTATTCATTATTATTTGTGAGTTGTTTGTGTATGAAATATTGCAAAGGTATGTAGTAACTAATGGTGGTGTTTTTGATCGCAGTGATGCCTATTGGTCATTGATTGTGGATTCGCCGATACACACGTTAACGTGGAACGTGCCTCCATATGTGCTCGTGGGAGGTGGTATGCTAGAGAGAGTGGATGTTATTGCAGGTGAGCATGCCCATTTGTTTAATTTGGTAGCTATATCGGCAACCATGTGTGCCGTGTTATTGAGTGAGCATGATGAGGCTTGCCTTCGATACCGGGTGAGCTAGATAGGTCATACAAGGAGGAGCCCTAGCTCAGGATGTTTTTGCTAAATATGTGGAGCTACATGGCTGATTTACAGAGTAGACGACTGATATTTATATATTACAAATGTAGTTGGAGAGATATAGAGGTTGAGTTCGAAGAGTAGAGTAAGAGACGAAGCCTCTAGTTATAGAGATCTCGCAATTGTATATAGTGATAGTGAGGATGATGTGTGATGTATTATATTTTTGGTATTGAGGCATGGGGATTCCCCCATGTTTATATATTGCAATTTATGATTCTATATATATATATATATATATATATATATATATATATATTGACTTGTGTTGATGTGGCATTGATTGTTGATGTGCATTGTATACTATGTGATGATGATGAAATGTTTGTGGTATTTGGTTTGATAGATTCTATATGCATTGTTGGGATGACTAATTAGATATATGTTGATAGTTGAAATGTGTTATGATGTGGAAAGAATAACCAAGTAAACGGACTAGATAAAGAATGTGTATGAATAGGAATGTATGATATAACATTTAATAAGTATAAATGTATGGATGTGATGTAATGTGGTAGATAAATAAAAGTAGCAATAATGATGTGTTTATAATTGAATAATGATGAGTTATAAGATATTGTTCATAATTATGTGTGCTGAGAATGAAGGGGGATGAAGAGCAATTGTCCCCTAGTGTGAGAATGAGGTTCATTTATAAATGCCCCTTAGCAGTCAAGAATGAACCATAGAACAATAGTGTGCCATCGAAATGGGCTTGTCACATGCAAGGAGATGCTAGAAAAAATATGACATGAAGCATAATACATGAGTTTTGAAAGGAACGGTTCGTTAATGTAGTATTCCCTCAACAATCAAGTGTGAACCATAGTACGAGAGTGCGTCGTAGGGTAATAAAGTGGAAAGTGGATGTCATCTACCAAATTTTAAGAGGCCTGCAAGGCATATATGGAGCATGTGAACCAGCAACAACAGAAAATAAGTTCCAAATTGTATACTATATGGAATGAAACCAATAATATATGTTGAGGTGGGAGGAAGTGTGGAAGCAAGGGACTTAGGAAGCCAATGAGGTATCAGTAGCAATGTGTGAAGAATGAGAGGATACAACCATAAGTGGATTAGATGGAGGATGCATATGGATAATGACCTTTACAGGTGGGTGGATGAAAAATTTAGATGGTGGTGAAGGAGACAAGTGAATAATGGTGGAAGCACGTTTATGTAGGATAGGAGAAAGAGAGCGCTCATGCTCGTGATAGCTAAAGGAAATGACACATGTGTCTTCTAATTGTTGTAATTTTTAATGGAGAGCATAACATTCATTATCACGATGGAAATTAATGTGGTGGAAAAAATAGAAAGGGCGGTCACACGGATGTTGTGTTGTTATCGTGTAAGTGTGCAACAGGAAATTGACAATTTCTAAGCATAACAACGATACCCCTCTAGAATTTTTTTATGTTTTATCATTCTCGAGGCACCCCGTGTCTGACCATTAGTCTAGTAACCTCCCAATCTATGTTAATTCATTCCCTTAGGTGATTTAGGAAATTCAAATTAACCCCCTAGGTGATTTTAGGAGTTCTTGATTCTGGGCAATTGTGGGAAGGGCTATCACCGACCTTCCTAAGATTGAGAAACCCCTGAGCAGAAAAAAAGGAGCCAAATCCAACATGGAGGTGAATTGAAGGCCTAGAAACATCATGGAAGTAATTTTGGAAGATTTAGGAAGATTTGGGGAGTTTGGAGCAGTTTGATCAAAATCAGGGTTCACAAGCCTAGGCAGTGCATAGGCCAAAATAGTTATTGAGCTTCCAAAGGTGATTTTGGGAGCTCCAGATGGAGTTAGAGAAAATAAAAACATCTTCAGAAAGGTAATTCAAATATATACAAGATGGTGAAATTATTTTTTTCACAAAACTTTGGCGCAATGGTTTTGTAAGCAATTTTTCTCATGCACAAGTGGAGTACTAGATTAAAAAATCATTTTTTAGGGATAAAATGGATGAATCAAGACCTATTACCACCACCATTAGATTCATAAGGCCATTTCTAGTCAATATCATATAAAATTTCATCAAAAATTCCATTGGGAGCTCAAGATATTGTCGTCATAAGTTGTCCTCAAGGTTCGAGAGTTAGTCAAATTTTTAGCTCCTGGGAGCATGGTGGGATTTTTTGTCCCTGATGTCCCTCAAGGTCAGGGACATAAAGGTTGGGAAAATTTTCCCAGCCCCTGAAGCCCTCTAAACCCACATATGACCTCCAGGATTGCCGCCTAACCCCCAGTGCTTTTGGGAGCTCAAAGCCTCAGTCGACCGATCGTTGCCACGTGTCATCACCAGGAGCGTTGTGGAATTTGATGTCCCTCACGTCCCTCACATGTCAAAGACATAAAACCTTGAAAAATGTACCCAGCCCCTAAGGAGGACTTCTAGTCACCCATATGACCAGCTTTCGGCCCTCTAGTGCTTTAAAGCTGATTTTTTAGTTGTCATTCCCTGTTGTTAGATCTCAACCATGTGTCGTCAGCTTGCTCACCATGGAATTTGATTTCCCTCATGTCCCTAATAGGTCAGGGACATCAAAACTTTGAAAATTTTTCCCATCTCCATTCTGAGCTAAATTTTAAAATTTTAAATACTCACATGTTTCCCGCTTCTAACATGTAACTCCTCCGTGCACATGATCTATAACTCCCTCTGTAACTTCTCACCACTACTCCGTCATTGCAAATCTCAAACCAGAATCTTTATAGAAAGGAACTCCTCTAATCCATGATAATATGCAAGTATCAAAATAAATATTGACTAAACCAAGAAGAAAAATGAAGAACAAGAAGAAGAATAGTGGAAATCCCCATTGTCGTGAAATCGAATTTTGAAGAAATCTTGCAAATGGATGCAATTGATGAACCATATTTTGATGTTCATTCCTCTATAAAAACATTAAAAACATGCCTTCATACCCTCCTCTTGTGCCATTAAACATTCACAGTGAAGAAATCTTCTTTCCGACCCAACGGAGAAAGAAGTTGGATTTCCCGTCAAACCGGCAGTTGGATTGAAACGAGATTTCACCGGAAGCACAAGAAGAAAAAACCCATATCAAAAATGTAAATTTCATTATGAACAGAGGAGAAAACCAGACCTACAATTTTCAAGGTCCATTAATGGTTGTCATGTCCAGAAGCACTTTGTTAGGTCAAAAATTAAAAGTTTAAAATCTCCTAAATTATTGATCGGGTAAGCACAAAATTTTAGAGGGGTGATATTGAGAAAAAAACCCATATCAGAAAACTTCGTTCCACGTTAATCCGACCTCCAGAATCCTACTTTCTAAAAATAGTAGTTCTTCTACATAGAGGACTACTATTTTGGGAAAATCATCAACATAAGAACTTGCAAAGGAGACGAAGACATTGAAGATGCATCAGTAGCTAAGAATTCATCAAAACTGACATTTTGATCCAATTTTGGAACTTACTAAAAATAGTAAGTGGTCCCACGAGCATCTGCCAAAAATAGAAAATCAATCTAGAAGGTGGGGGAATGTAGGAAGAAAGGGTAATTCGAGCTACCATAATCATCTCGAGGTCTAGCTAATTTGTGCACTTGCCAAAAATAGTAAGTTGTCCTGGGGGCACTTACTAAAAATAGCATGGTTACTCCAAAAGGTGGATTTCCCAAAGAGAGCACACTAGGAGTTGAACATTCAAGTTGACATCACCAATTGGAGCCTAGAAAGGGAAAATTCTCGACACTTTCTAGAAATAGTTTCCTTTTCCAAACATAGTGGGTGTCAAGGAAGATTGAAGTTTAGATTCATAGGGGTGAGAACTGTACATACAAGTAAAGTTACTTTCATGGATCTCAACAGTGTCTTTTGACACTCATGTGTGAGGTGGAATCCATAGTCGACACCGTCATACTGCTCAATAGTATGTCTCATTAGGATCATGTCCAAATCAACTAAGTAGTGTGGCAATGTCACAAGGCATCAAGGAAGGATTTGTTCCAAAGCATTCGGTCTCTTCAGAGGAGATCTTCATAAGTGACACTTGTGGTCGCCAAGGGTTCCATTCAATAGTGTTTATAAACACTTAGTTTGCAGTGTCTCTGGGTCATTCAGGGGTGGTCTCTCACCTGTAGCCAAAGAACTTTCCCACAACAACCCATCTGTAGCATAAAAAAATCATTCACCATGAAGGATTCAAAGGTATTGAGGTTAATCTAATCAATCTTTCCAGGAGTAGACATGAGTAGATTCTTCATCGGCATGATTCATCCCTCTTTTTCCTCTCTCTCTCTCTCTCTCTCTCTCTCTCTCTCTCTCACCCCACAACTTCCTCTCTCTTCAATGTTCTAATTTTGTGTTGGGGTTATACTTTTTCATATGTCTAAATATTTCTAATGTAATAAGTCACCCTTAAGTTATAAAAGGGGACTTAAAAAGTTTCCTAGGAAGTTGAAAAAGTTTTAAGTTGTATGAGTACATATGAAAAGGAATTGGGGGGTAGATGATGAGTCACCTCTCATTCTATAAATTTTAAAGCCATTCCCATTTCATGTTGGGGTTAAACCATATAGCAGTTGTCACACAATCTATAATTAGATAAAGCATACAAGCAATGAATGTGGAAATAACTAGAAGATAAAATAAAATAAGAGAAATATAACACCAAATTTAACGTGGTTCACCTAGTGTGGGCTACGTCCACCAAGAAATGGCTAATATTATTATTCAAGTGCTTACAGAGAGAAATACAATGAAGATTTGTAGTCTTCCAACACCTCACACCTCACAGTGTTTAATGTTTTCCCTCACTCGGCTACTCTTTCTTGCTCACCAATAAAACTAACATGCAAAAAATTGCTATTTTCTTCTCTCATACCCTCATACAATGCATACATGCATATATATCTATTCTAGGCAACTAACTATGCTTTTAAAATCAAGAAATCATCTTTAAAACAAAATATTTATTCTAATTCTTGTTTAAATAATAAAACATTGTCGCACACAGGTGACCGATGATATCGATCCCTACGACCAATGTCGATCACTTCTTAACCATTGTCGGTTACCTCTGATCGATGCCGGTCACTATCAAAACTAGCAACATGTAAAAGCAAGCTTCATGTGAAGCAATTAAGCTCCACACTTAATAATCTCCCACTTGGAGATCAATTGTTGCATTGTACTATGCATCACCATCCTTGGTTCCTTTTCCTTGGCTCATTTCTTCCTCTTCAAGTCTCAAACTCGAAGACCAACAAAAGTGGAGTGAAGCTCCAACTTCTCCCTTACCAATGGCTTCATTAACATATCCGTAGGGTTCTCATCCATATGGATTTTCTCTAACTTCATTTGCCCATCCTCCAACACTTGTCGTATGAAGTGATACCTCAACTGAATGTGTTTTGTTCTTGAATGAAATGCTGAATTCTTTTCCAGATGGATCACACTCTAACTATCATTGTATAATCTGCAATCCTCTTGCTCCTTTCCCAACTCTTCCATGAACCTACTCATCCATATCATCTCTTTTCTAGCTTCTATAGCTGTAACATACTCTACCTCTTGTAGTAGACAAAGCCACAACCTTCTACAATCTCAAAATCTAGCTAACTGTCGTTCCACCTACTATGAAAACATATCCATTGGTGCTCCTCCTTGCCATCCAAATCTCTAGCCATATTTGAATCAACATAGCCATGTAAAGAAGTATCTAACCCTCCATAGCATAAATCCATGTTGTATGTCCTCTCAAGTACTTGAGAATCCATTGGACTGCTTTCCAATGTTCTTTACTTGATTAGCCATAAACCTTCTCACAACTCCCACTTTGTCGGTGTAATGTCTGGTCTAGTACAAACCATGACATACATAATACTTCCTACTACTGAAGCATAGGGAACACATGTCATGTACTCAACCTCCTCATGTGATGAAGGACATTGATCTTTGCTCAATTTGAAGTGTCCAACCATAGGTGTACTAATAAGTTTTGAATTTTGCATGTTAAACCTTTCCAACACCTTATTGATATAAGCTTTTGAGACAAATACAACCTCTTGTTTTTCTATCTCAAAGTGAATTTGCATGCCAAGGATTTTCTTTACAGCTCCCAAATCCTTCATTGTAAATGTGTGAGCTAACCTTTCTTTAAGTTTACCAATGTCCTGCATACTAGATCCTGCAATCAACATATCATCCACATACAGTAACAAAATAACATAGCTCCCATTTTCAAGCTTCTTAAAATAAACACAATGGTCATATTCACATCTCATATAACCATGCTCATGCATAAAACTGTCAAATCTCAAATACCATTGCCTTGGAGCTTGTTTGAGCCCATATAGGCTCTTTTTCAATTTACACACAAGTTTCTCCTTACCCTTGACTTCATAACCAAGCGGCTGCTGCATATAAATATCTTCCTCCAAATCACCATGAAGAAAATTTGTCTTAACATCAAGTTGTTCTAAATGCAAATCTTTTGTTGCAACCAAACTTAGAACAATACGAATAGAAGTCATCTTAACTACAAGAGAAAAAATCTCATCAAAGTCAATACCTACTTTTCTAGCAAATCCCTTTACCACAAGCCTCGCCTTGTACCTTTTTAGTCCACCCTCTTCTTCCTTGATTCTATAAACCCATTTGTTCTATAGATTTTTTTCTTACTGTTGGCAAACTTGACCAAATCCCATGTCTGATTTTGTTCCAAGGAGTCCATCTCCTCATCCATGTCATGCTCCCACTACTCGTGGGTATTTACCTGCATTGCTTCTTCAAATTTTTCTGGTTCACCACTATTAGTTAATAATAAATAAGAAAAGGAAGGTGAAAATATCTCTGGAGGTCTACTTACCCTTTGTGACCTTCTCACTGAGATTTAGGGTGTCTGGGGATCATTCTGTGCCTGTTGTTGCATTTCGTGTCAATCTCTGCGGTGATGACCGACGCCAGTCACTTACCAACTTTAGTTCTATAACCGACCATGGTTCCTCTATGTCTGCCCGTCCAACCAACTACGGTTTCCTTACCGACATCAATTCGAGGAATACCAACACTAGTTCCAGTTGAGTTGTCTATTCTCAACTTTGATCATGTCTGTCCATGCCGATTATCCTTACCACATCAGTTTCTGTAGAACCGACGTCGGTGTTTGTGGATGTCTATTTTAGGTATGAAAGTTTATTTTCCTTCAAAATATCATCAACATGTTCATGTTTAGGCACCAAAACCTGATCCTTGTACATTATTTTTTCATTCCAATCAACGTCACGACTCCTAACAATCTTAGAATCTTCTAAATCCCAAAATTGATATCCAAAATCACCAGAGCCATAACCAATGAAAGTGCATCTCTTAGATTTAGCATCCAACTTCTTCCTATTTTCCCTATCAACATGCACAAAAATCTTTTGAGCCAAAAACTCTAAGAAAAGAAAAATCTACCTCTTTTCCAGACCAAGCTTCTTCTGGTATTCCACCATCCAGTGTTGTTGAAGGCCCATGGTTGATCAAGTACACTATTGTATCCACTACTTCTACCCAAAACTTCAAAGGCAAACCAGAATGTATCCTCATGCTTCTAGCATGTTCCATGATTTTCCTGTTCATTATTTTTACAACTTCATTCTCCTATGGAGTTATAGGAACCATTCTTTCTCTTTGTATTCCATTCACTGAACAATAATCATTGAAATCCTTTATTGTAGTACTCACCACCATTATCAGATCTAAGGCACTTTAATTTTAAGTTTGTTTCATTTTCTACAAGGGCTTTCCACCTTTTAAAAGTCTCAAAAACATCATATTTACACTTAATACAATAGATCCATACCTTCCTTGTGGCATCATCAATGAAAGTCACATAATATTGGGATCCTCCAATAGAAGCTTACCTGAGCTGGTCCCCACACATCTGAGTGTACAAGCTCTAATTTCTACTCCTTATTTGTTGACCTAACCTTGAAAAATCTCACTCTCTTCTACTTTCCAAATATGCAATGCTCACAAAATTCAAGATCTAATTGTTTCAAATCTAATATAACTTACCTTAGCCTTTAATATTTTCATTCCTTTTTCACTCATATGGCCCAACCGATTATGCCACATGGTTACATCTGAAACTATAGTAGATAGCACAGAAAAGGAATTAGTAACACATGTAGATAGATATAAAGTTCTTACCTTCTTACCTCTTGCTACAACAAGAGATCCCTTGGTAACCTTCCAAGAATTAATTGTGAATGTAACCATGCATCCAGATTCACCTAGTTGCCCTACAGATATTAGATTTCTCTTGAGGCTTGGTACATGCCTCACATCTTTCAATACCCATGGATTTTCATTCTACAACTTTAGATGAACATCACCTTTACCAATAATATTGCATGGCTCATCATCTCCTAAATAAACTTGTCCAAAATCACCTAAACATAATTACTGAAAATAACCTTATTAGGGGTAGCATGGAAAGAAGCTCCAGAATCTAAAACCTAAGATTCTAATTTATTATCTAAGGAGAGAATAAGGGCATCTTGCTTTACCTCACTTGTAACATTTTCCTCTTTACCTTTTTCTTTACCTTTGTCTAATGTATTCTCTTTGTTTTCCTTGGACCAACACTCCTTATTTATGTGTCCTCTCTTTCCACAATTCCAGCAAAGTAAATCTCTATACCTGGATCTAGATCTGCCATGTCTTGACTTTGATCTCCCATTCTTCTTGCTCTTAGATGATCTCTCCTTAGATCTTCCTCTTCTTTCTACATTTAAAGTGTTTCCAGATGATGCTTCTCCTGATATTTTCTTGTATTTCCTCATTAAGGATTACACTAACCACATCATCAAATTTCAAACCTTTAGAAGTAGACGTTGTATTACTTATAGTCATTACCAAGTTATCCCAACTATCTGGCAAAGATCATAAGAATAAAAGTGCTTTCACTTCATCATCAAATGGAATTTCTACCAATTTTAATTGATTTACAATAGACTAGAAATCATTCAAATGATTAGATACAGATCCACCTTCTTGCATCTTAGAATTAAACAATTTTTTCATCAAATAAACCTTATTCGAAGCACTAGGAGTTTCATACAAATTTTCTAAAGATTTCATCAACTCTACCATGGTTTTTACATCTGTAAAATTTGAAGCCACCGATGTTGTCAAGCTCAATCTTATAGATCCCAGAGCCTTTATGTCAAGAACCTTCCATTCTTCATCAATCATCGTGTTTGTGCATGCATGCTCATCCAATGGTAAGTATAGATCCTTTTGATATAAATAATCCTCCACCTGCATCTTCCATAGTTGATAATTACGACCATAAAATTTCTCTACTTAGTATTTACTATCTTACTGCCATTTTTATTTGTTCCCACTCAATTAGAAAACCCTCTGTGAGTAAATCTTATCAACACACAAAACCTCCAAACAAAGCTCTGATACCAGTTGTTGGGGTTAAACCATATAACAATGTTGCACAGATCTATAATTAGATAAAGCATACAAGCAATGAATGCGGAAATAACTAGAAGATAAAATAAAACAAGAGAAAGATAACACCAGATTTAACGTGGTTCACCCAATGTGGGCTACATCCACCAAGAAATGGCCAATATTATTATTCAGTGCTTTACAAAGGAAATACAATGAAGATATGTTGTCTTCCAACACCTCACAGATGTTCAATGCTTTTCCCTCACTTAGCTACTCTTTCTTGCTCACCAAGAAAACTAACATGCAAACAATTGTTATTTTCTTCTCTCATACCCTCATACAATGCATACATGCATATATATCTATTTTGGGAAACTAATTATGCTTTTACAATCAAGAAATCATCTTTAAAACAAAATATTTATTCTAATTCTCATTTAAAGAATATTCTAATTCTCATTTAAAGAATAAAGCACTAACACGCAAGTAACCAATTTCGATCCTCGCCTAACCGATGTCTCGAATTCTTAACTAATTTCGATTATCTCCGACCGATGTTGGTCACTGTCAAAACCAACAACATGTAAAAGAAAGCTTCCTGTGAAGCAATTAAGCTCCACATTTAACATTTCAAGGGGTTGGTGATTGATTTTGTAAACTCAAGAGTGCATTGAGAGAACAAAGGAGATAGCCAAATTCTTCTATTCCCTTATTCTCAAATTTCCTTCATTTCCCCACTATGTACAACTTTGGTTTGAGAAATCAATACAAGAAGAAGGAGTTTCTAGATTTCTTTGACTAAGGGATTTCATGATACTTTGTGCTCATCAAATTCTATTTGGTCTTATTGTTACTTGTAGAGTTGTTTCCTCTTAATTTAGTGCATGTGATGAAGTTTCTAACTAGTGTGTGCAAGAATTTGATTTTCTACCTCCACCATTAGTCCATTCCCTTTCCCACTTCTAGACAAAATCCTTTCTAGCAAGTGATTTTCATCTTTGTCGTAGGTTAGTGGAGTACCCCTATTGGATCCCTAGTTGCAAGGCCTCCAAAAAAATCCACCTTTTTCACTCATGCATGCATATACGACAGTTGCACTAGTTAAGTAGAGGGACTTAGAATCCCATGGCATTGTAAGAAACCCATAATTTGTCCTCGAAAAATTTTCTCACCAACAGCTTTTCAGGCCACCGTGGGGCATTTTTAGTAACATCTACACCCAAATACAATTGAAGGTCCAATTTTTTTTAAAAAAGATGAAATATCAAAAAACAAAAAAAAAAAAAAGTTCATGAAAAGCCATTGCTGAAAGATACATTGTCAATTCCTATGCATGTGACCTTTCATATTCCACAGTGTCTTTTCATATTCCCACTTCAAGAATTTCCAAAAGATGGTTAAAGGAAGATACACCATGTTGAATAGGTTGAGAGGTGGTGTTGATTCCAATTTTGAGGCTTTGCAAAATCAGCAAGAATGAATTAGAGATAATCCATACTTCTCTCAAGCCTCCTCTCTATTTGGATCTTCAAGAAGTCCACTTGGAAATCCTATCCAAACTCCTATTGATACTCCCCCTTCCAATTCTCCCATTTTTTAACCACCATTGGGAATTGAGTCCCCGAGAAGAAAATAATTTGAAGAAAAAAGAGTTGAAGCGAATAAACAACAATGTAAGATGAAGCGAGAAAGACCTCAACCCATTGTCTCGTGGGGAAGAAATGCATGCCCGCTCGCTCTTGAACCACCTCTTCATGATCTACCAACAAGTTCCCACAAGAACTTTCCAAATTTCAAAGGCAATGGCACATAACATCCTGAAGAACACATCGCTTCTTTCACGACATCATGCGGAATTCTTGGTGTCCAACATGAAGATGTCATTGTAAGATTGCTCGTGGAATCTCTCCAAGAAAAAATAGAATAATGGTTTCAATCTCTACCTTCCCATCCATGACTTGTTATAATGACATCAAGACTACCTTCAGGAAAGATTTAAATTAATTGAATACCGCATCGAGACCTCTTGGTGCAGTTGGATCAAATGAAGAAAGGAGAAAGTGAAACTATGAGAGACTTTGTGGCCTGTTTCAACTGGTTGCTTCATAGGATACTGAAAGAAGATTCACCATCTGAAAATAATGTCAAGAGATTATTTATTAGTGCTCAATCACCAAAGGTGGATTTTTCCTATGAAGAGTTCAACCAGGGATATTGTAGAAGCACAAATATTGGCCATTAAACTTGATGATGATCTCATCCTATCTGGAAAGATCAAGAATCCCTCAAAGGGTAAAGCTCAACATCCTAGAGATGAAAGAACCAATCTTTTTTTTAGAAAATGGAAAATGAAATGGCATTGTTGAGGAGGGAAATATTTGAACGATTTTCTTCTCAAAGAAGAAATGGAAATCAGATTGCAAGAATCACCCCAAAGGCTTGCCTTGGAGGCCCCACCTATCAATGGAAATTTTAGGAGTAAGGAAAATGAAGATGAGCTTGAACAAGAAAGTGAAGGTGGTGATTCCCTAGAAAGTGATGAGTTTGAGAATGATACACAAATCATATTCTATGAATATTCTAGAGGTGATGAAGATGACAAAGAAGATGCACCTAGTTTCTCATGTGTGGTATTCACTCATTCTCATTCTGAGAAAGGGGGATCTTCCTTTGTTGTTGCAAAGAAAAATAAGACTGAAGATACTTCTATGGTGACTCTACAAAAAAAAAATCATTTGAGGATATTTCTCCCACCCTCCATGGGTCCACATTCTTGAAGCCTGATCTTATAGAAAATAAGGTCTCCAACAATTCCAAGTAAGTCTTCCATGCCTCTTCTAATTCTAAATCTAAATCTACTCGTGTAAAATCTATTACTTTGAAAGCTCCTAGTGTACCTTTCAAGATCCCCTCTGTTCCCAAAATATACTCCTGCTTCCAAACCTGTCCTAAATCCAAAAGTAGTCCCTTCATCACCCTTGTCTGCATCTACTCCTTTTGACTTCATAGAATACGCGAAACAAAGCCAAAGTGCAGATTATTAAAACTAAATATTTGTGGACTCACCCCAAACAATTTGAGAGATTTATTCAATACATCAAGAGTGGTAGTTTAACACCCAATATTGTAGCTTCTAGTTATAAAGGAATACTACCAAACCCACCTACACCTCTATCATAGAACATGCTTTCTTTGAGTGCATCCAAGATTGATAAGGTTAAACCTTTCTATGTCTCTCTTCTTGTTGGAGATTATGTATTGAACAACTGCATAATAGATTTTGGTGCCTCGATAACATGATTCCTTTAAAGGTCACCAGGCTCTCAAACTTACCATGACTCCACCCAATGGCTCTTGTTACTCTCTTGGAGTCAAAAGAGGTCCCACTTGTAGGGAAGGTCAAAGATGCACAAGTGGCTCTCGCCATATTTCTAGACAAGAAAGTTTTAGTAATGATTTTGGTAGCAGATGTCCCAGCCTCATTTGGAATGTTGTTGAGTAGAAGTTTTTGCCGAGACTTGGGAGGGAAAATTCAAATGAATTTGTCATCCACAACCATACCAGTGAAGGGAGACATGGAGAAATTTCTTCTCGAGAAGAAGATGAGGTACATGATGCGAAATTATGGAAGCCCATAAGCTAACATTTTGTACCAAGATAGCAAGAGGATGAATCTTTTCATAATGACTAAAGAAGAAGATGATATTCCCATCTTGATAGGTCTAGACATGCCTTCCCGAAGAGGTATGGACCTTGAAGAAGCATTGAGGAGATTTGAGTTATAAGAGGGCAGCCCCAAATTGCCAAATGATGCAAACCATGAAGAAGAGGAAATGGTTCTTGATGATTTTCAAGTAGAAAAATCAGCTTATGTGTTTATCCATGATGAGGAGATATTCTCATTCCCATTTAAGATGAGGACTCCCTTGATCATGTCACCCAGGAAGAGACCAAGCCATTCTACAATGAGTCCTCAAACAGTGGGAAAGAACCATCTGTATAAGAACTACTAAGAGTTGTGGAAGAAATAGAAGACCCTGAGCTCATTATCAAACTCTGATGTAAGCCATGAATCTTCAAGACAAATGTGAATCTGATTTGAAATCCTTAATGTGAAGGTTTGACGTGTTGAAAAAAAACAAGATGAGAAAATGATGCACCTCATGAGTAAATGGTTGATGGATGCAATGATGAAATCGAGGTATTTTCTTTCCCATTTGAAGAGGGAGACTTTTTCCATGATAAATAAATTGAAGCAAGGAGTTTTGAGGCCTTTAAAGTTGAAGCACCTCTGGACAAAGGAGTGATAGAATGTAGTGATTCCCAAGATGATAAAGTAATCCCTCCGAATAGTTTCCTTGAGCTGTAAAATAAAGATCCTTCGAAGGCATATAAAGATGAGTCTACAGGAAGTAATAAAGGAGATCTGTGTAAGAACTATTGGATGTAGTAGAAGTTGTGAAAAACCTCGAGCTGATTCTTGATCTCTTAACTCGTGTCATGGCCATACAAGACAAGTATGATTTTTCCTTTAATCCTCCCGTCAATACTCAAACACTCTCATAATGGAATAGAGATAAAGGATGAATCTAAGGTTTCTCATGGAGAAGATATCAATGAGCATAGAATCTAGGAAAGAAAGTAACTTAGAATATTTAAGAAATTTGAATGAAAATAAGCTTTGGGGCAGCGATGAGATGCTCAATGAAGAATCAGCTATGTGGATAAACACAAAAGGAAAAGCACGCTATGAAACCAATTTCAAAGAACATGAAGGTATGGAATTTCCAAGAAATACCTAAAATCAAGAATCTCACGTGGACTCACTCCTACAAAAATATATGGTCATGAAAGCACACAACTTTCATAAATAATTAAAGAAGGATGGCTACTTTATGGAACTAGTCAATGGCTCTAAGAACAACATCACTTAGTATTTCCCACTCATGGGGTAACTTTTAAGGAATGAGGAGTGCTTTAGTGAAAGCAAGTTATCCCCACCTTGTACCATAGGTGATTTTAACATGTGTTTCCCTTTATGTTGTGTGTGTTTCCTTCCTATGTGTGTTGTGTTTCCTTTTATGTTCTTAGTGTGTTTGTGTGTTTCCTTCTTCGCTCTCTCTCTATCTCTCTCTCTCTCTTGTTGTAATTTATACATGACTTTATAGGGCCCAATGGATAAGGCACTGGTCAATGGATCATATGGTCTAAAGTTGAGATTCTAGATTCTTCATATCATGTCTTTGTTGCATTTATTCCATGTCATGCCCCCAAGCTCTAATCCCATGTGTGTCGGCAAATGTGCAACAGGAAATCGTTGAATATCTCAAGCATGGAAACAATACCTCTTTAGTAAAAAATGTTTTATCATTATGGCACCTGGGTCTTCAAATGGAAATGAATCAAAAAAGAACCTCCCAATTTGTGTTAATTCATTCCCCTAGGTGATTTAGGAAATTCAAATCAACCCCCTAGGTTATTTTAGGAGTTCTTGAAAAATGTTATTTTTTCATAATTGTAAGGGCTATCAACACCTTCCTAAGAACCACATTACAAACCCCCAAGCAAAATAGAGGATGTAAAGCCAACATGGAGGTGAGTTAAATGCCTAAAAACATTATGGAAGTAATTTTGGAAGATTTAGGTGATCCCTCCTGGGGAGTTTCCAAATCCCATCCCATAGAATCCTCCATGGGTTCTACACCTAGGCCTCCTTTTAGCCTCTGCTCTCTCGGGATGACTTCCAAAGGTGATCTAGGATCTCTGGATCTCTTAACACTAAAAACAGTCATCTTTTTTATTTAATTCAAAGACCTATAATATATGAGTTTCTTCCTTCACAACACTTTGAGGTACAATGGTTTTGCCAAGTGTCCAAGTGGTCTTCACATGGAGTACTAGATCAAAAATCCACTTTTCAATGATAAAATGGATGAATAAATACCTTATAACCCTTCTTGGAGCCTTTCCATTGGATTTATAAGGCCATTTCTATTTTCAATATCATATAAAATTTCATCAAAATTTTCCATCTTGCTCAAGATATCCATGTGTTCTCAAAACCCTCTAGAACCCTTCCATGCGCACCTTCAACTAGTCAAATTCCCTTCTTCATATCGGTCTAGGAGCATGGTACGGGATTTTATTTTGGGTCCAACAACTACGTCCCTTCTATGTCATGGACATAAAAGTTGGAAAAATTATCAGCCCCCTTGAATCCCTCTAAACCCAATATGACAATCCAAAGATCGCCATTTACCACTATCCTAAAAAATTACAATTTTCAAAGCCATTCCAAGACACCGCCACATAGTCATCCAATGAGTGTCTCTGGAATTTATGTCCCTCACGTCCCTCACATGTGAAGGAAATCAAACCTTGAAAACCATCGAGCCCCTAAGATGGAAAGACCCATTGACTAGAGAATCAAATTGAAATGATGCACCATAAAGTTAGTGAGTTATCAAAAATGAACTCAATCCATGGAATCATTGTGGAGGAATCGATCAATCAATGGAAGAACTTGCATAACAAAACAAAGCTTACACATAGAGAAAGACAACAGAGTGTCTTGGCATACTCATAAATGTCAAATGAAGGGATACATATAGGGTGTTGAGTAACCCTAGTGCATGACACACAAGAAAACCTTAAACCTAACCCATGTGAGATGACCCTCCATATGTGTGTGGAGGACACATATAGATCCCACACACCAACACCCCCTTCATCGAAGTTGGGGTAGTGGCTATGATGAGTCAGATAGAAAAGAAGACACTCCTAAACAACTAAGAAAGATGTGTCAATGGGGCCCAAAACTAAAGGCCTGATAAGGTGCCCATGTACAAACAACATCTTCCTAGAAGAAGAAGAAGAGAAGGACTATATAGCCCAAAGAAGATGAGAAGTTGCATAAGACCTCACCCCAAGAAGAGACCGCAAGTGAAGAAACTTCACCTTAGTGAAGGGCTTGGTGAATATATCTGCAATCTGATCAACTTGTCTGAATGTACTGAATGTCGATGATACCATCATGAATAAGCTCTCATATGAAGTGCATATGGATCTCAATGTGCTTCATCCACTGATGCTTGAACTAGATTTCTACAAATTGAGATAGTGCTCATGTTTATCACAATAGATAATGGTAGGCCACCAAAAGTGGATGCCAAACTCTGTCAGAATACCCTGTAGCCAAATAACCTTTGTGGCAATGTTAACTACTCCTCTGTATTCTACCTCTATAGAAGATATCACAATTACATTCTACTTCTTACTAGACCAACTAATAGGACCCAAACCAAGAGAGAAACTATAGCCAGAGGTAGATTTCTGATGATCTAAGTCACCAACCCAATCAAATCATGAACCCAATCAAGTCAATATCCACCCCTCCAAAATAGTGAATGCCATCAGTATAGGTGCCACGAACATAATGAAGGATCCACTTAGCTACTTTCCAATGCAGCTCATGTGGCTCCTGCATGAATCTAGACATGATCCCAATAACATAAGATAAATCCAGTCGAGTGTGAGTCAAGTAAATCAAGCTCCCCACCAACTATCGATAAAGGGTACCATCAACCAAGGGAGTAGAGCAATCAGAAACCAACTTAACCCCGAAAGAAAAGGAGTAGGAGAAGACTTGCAATCGACATCTGAAAATGAGCAAGCAAGTCAAGAGCATACTTAGGTTGTGAAATCAAAATTCCTAGTCAGATTGTGAAATCTGGATCCCAAGAAAGTAATGAAGCAGACCTAAGTCAATCATGGAAAACCTATTGGCCAAGGTGATCTTCACAGAATCAATGATAGAGGAAGAGCTTCATGTGATCAACAAGTCATCAACATAGAGAACAAGAATGAGTATGGAGTCATCTTGCCATAGAATATAAACATTTGGATCAGAGTGACACCTAGTAAACCCTGATGTAAGTAAAAAGGAGTCCATCTTGGCATACCAAGCCCGAGGGGCTTGTTTAAGGCCATAAAGAGACTTCTTTAACTTACAAATGAGGGAGGGATCATGGACATAACCCGAGGTTGTTCCATGTAGATCTCTTCCTCTAGGTCACCATGAAGGAAGGCACTCTTAACATCCATTTGATGGACTTTCCATCTATTTGTTGTGGCAATGGCTAGGGTCATTCAATAGAAGTCATCTTCACAACCGGAGCAAAGGTTTCAGTATAATCAACCCCAACTATCTGGGAGAAACCCTTAGCTACTAATCACACTTTAAAATTTTTGACATCTCCATCTACTCCATACTTTGTTCAAAACACCCACTTACACCGAACATTTTTCTTCCTTTCGGAAGAGGGGTGAGATCCCAAGTATCGTTCTTCATGAGAGAGGAATACTCCTCATCCATGGAAAAATCCCACTCAGGAATACCAGAAGCCTCCCAAAAAGACTATGGATCAGAGGCAGAGGTGAAGAAAGAGTGGGGTCCAATGAAATCTGAGTGAGTACGTCTCATATCCAAAGTATCTCCAACTAAATCTCCAGCACTTTGCAAAGTTTTCCTAGCCCAAAGAGGACCAGGAGGATCAAGCTCTGAGTCGAAGATTCATCACTCGAGTGAGAAGGGACATAGTCCTCATCATCACTACTATCAGAATCGAAGACTCAAGGGTCTGATGGTCGGGAGGATCAGGAAGAGGAGCACACTCAACAACATCATCATCTGATGAGTCAGAATCTGAATCAAAAGTGAAGAACCTCAATAGGTAGAGAAGTAGAAGTCAAAGAAGACTCATCGAACTTAACACTTCTCTCAATATAAAGCTCATGAGAAGTAGGATTCAACAATCGATATCCCTTCACGCCATCAGATACCCTACAAAGATACAAGGTTTGGATTGTGGTTCCAATGCCTTGCATTTCTTCTTGGGAATCCGAGCCATAGCCTTGGATCCGAAGACTCAAAGTGCTCAACATCAAGCTTGCATCCAAACCAGGCTTCAAAGGGTGTCATCCCTCTTACTTGCCTTGTGTGGAACATGGTTCTAAATGTAATTAGCACAATTCACTGCTTCATCCCAATACTACGGAGGAAGAGACTTCGAGTGAATCATACAAGTGGCCATCTCCTTAAGAGTATGGTTCTTTCTTTCTACTACTCCATTCTGCGAAGGGCTATAAGCAATTATATGCTGCAAGGAGATCCCTTCAGAAGTACAAAAATCCATGAACCTATTGTTTACATATTCACCTCCATTTTCGGTTCAAAGAACCTTAATAGACCATTTACCTATTTCTCAGCAAGAGCCTTAAAGTCCTGAAAATGTTCAAAGACTTCAGACTTAAGCTTAAGAAAATATACCCAAGTATATCGTGAATAGTCATCAATGAAGGTCAGCACATAAAGAGCTCTAGTAAATGAAGGAGATGGAAATGGACCAAAAATATCATGTGAACAAGATCCAAAGGATGAGTAGCTCTCCATAGATTTTCCTTTGTCAAAGTTCTTTTCAGATGCTTTCCAAGGGTACAACCTCACAAAGACCCTTAGAAAACTTGACACGGGGTAACCCATTGACCATTTCATTTTGGCTCAATTGTTCAAGGTAGTGATAATTTAGATGTCCAAATGCTCATGTCATAGCTTACTAACCTCATTTGCATGAGTGAGCAAGGCAATGGGCATAGAATCAAAAGTAAAGTGGGAAAAGGTATACAACCGTGAATGGTGATCCACCTTTCCCTCAGCCACTGTAGTGTCATCGTTAAGCTCATGAATAATCACCGAGTTAGGACCAAATTCCACTCGCATTCCTTCACCAAGGTGAGTAATTTGGTAAACCGATAGGAGATTGGTAGAGAGATCAGGAACACTCAACACTTGGTTGAATGTTCCCCCATCCATCTCTACCGATCCACTACTAAAAACCGACACTGTCGTGTCATTACCCATCGTGATTTGGGACATACCACAAGGCTCGATGTTGGAGAACTCAACATGCAAAGAAGCCATGTGGTGTGAGGCACCAAAATCTATAATCCACGTCGATGAAGGAGAAACTTTGGCTACAAGGGCCTTTCCTTTCTTCTTATCATATTTAGAACCTTTTGCAGTAGAAGACTCGGCCTTTGAGCATTTTGTTTGATAGACTCAGGAACACCTATTTGATTTTTCTCAAGTAAATGAGTAAGGTGATCAATTTGTTTTCTCATACACATATGCTCTTTATGACCAGGCTTCTTGCAATAGGAACACAAATACTTGTCTTTCTATGCTCTAGGCTCAGAAGTTGAAGTGTTCATGTTAAATTTAGTTTTGGTCTTGGTTTCCTTCTTAGGTTGATCCTTTTTTTCTTTCTTCTTTTTAGTATTCTTTTCCTTACTAGTACTTGCTATAAGGGCATGTGACTTGGACTTGAGAGACCCCATTTGAATGAGTTTTTCCTGTTCTCGAATGAGTTGGGATGAAAAATAGTCAAAGGAGGGCATATTCCAATCCTTTCCCAAGGCAACTTTTGTAGCGTAAAAATTTTGACACAAAGATAGAATATTCAGACCTAACTTAGAGAGAATCGACAAGATCAATTGAGAATATTTCTTCTCTACTTGACATTCCTTTAACAACAATCTAGTGTGGACAAACTTAGAGAAGAATGCTTGTAGGTTTTCAAAATCACTAGGATTTAACCCTAGTAGTTCATTTTCCAACTCATGCGCTCTCATGTCATCTTGTTGTCCAAACATTCCATCTAACATTTTCCACGTAGAATTAGGTGTTTTGATGACTCAATGTGGAAGAGAAAGTCAAGAGAAACAAACATGCAAAGAAGACCTAAAGCTTCATCACTACGGTTTAACCACTTAGATTTTTCAGGGTCATCATCTGGTTCAGTCTCAGTTCCCATGGTGATGCGGAATAACCCTTTACCCCTTAGTTTCATAATTATTTTCGATCTCCATTCAAGAAGTTGAATGGTGTAAGCAAAGGAATTGAAAGTGCATCCATAGTGAAGAGAGAGAAAGAATGCAGAAAAAAAACACAAGAATCACAACCACCCAGGACAATATAATAACCCCCTACTTTTGGCACTTTATAGTTTAGTGTGTTGAATACAATCGGTCCGAGCGTGCATCTTGAAACACTTGGTAACTCACCTTGCAATCAACGTAATAACGCACAAGAGAGGAGACCACAATCGTGTTTCATGGAGTGCAAAAAAGTGACACCGTACACAAGCACAATTGCAAAAACTAGGAAGGAGGTGAAATCAAATCCTGGTTGTGAGAAAAAGTGTCTCACGTCACAAAGGATACCCCTTGCTACAAATTGTGGGTGGATGCGCTCACTAGTCGCAAGCAATAATAAGGGTAAAATACAATGTTTTAAATGAACTCAAGATGAGTCCAAGATGATCTTCAAAATGCCGGAAAAGCACGCGGAAGAAAAATAGGTGCTCGAAGTGTTACTCCACACTTGAGCACGATTAGTAAAAAAATCGACAATAACGCTTTAAAAAGTATCGTTTTAGAAACGTCCAGTTTAGCTAATTTTAAGAGTTTTTGGAGTTTTTTAAAAAATGATAAAAACGTTAATTTAAAAGACGATTTTAAAAATTATACTAATCGAAAAAGAAGCTCAATTTGAAATTAATAAAACTAGATTTAATATAATTAAATCTAATTAATTACTAAAAAACTAATTAAGATCTAATTAAAAAAAAAATCCTAATTAAATATTTTAATACTTTCCTTTTCTAAAAAAATTCCCACCTTATAAAAAAGACACCTCAAATTTGAAATTTTAAAAAAAACTTACCTTAAAAAAATTTAAATGGTTTTTTTAAAACTTACTTTATATAAAAAAATACCCACTAAATAAAATTTTTAAAGAAAAAAACTTAAAAAATACCTTACCAAAAAAAAAAACTTACCACTTAAAACTTTGAAGAAATTAAAAAAATTTTAAAACTTATCGTAAATAAATGTAAACAAACTTACCGTTGAAAAAAAGTGGGATCTAAGGTTTAAACCCAAGTTGAGAAGTGGAGAATCCCGAGTTGGGAACAAGCGGGAGAAGGAGAGAGAAGCTCGGAAAGCAAGGGAATAGAATCCACCCACAACACGAAGCAAAAAAATCCATGCAAGGACACACAAGATGAGGAAGGTCAATCCATGGCTGGGATGGAAACCACCAAAGGGTAAAAAAGAGGAAAAATTCCACAGGGAGGAAGCTCAAGGCACATGGAAGGAGGATGGGAAGATCCACGACAAAAAGAACAAGAAACAACACAGGAGAGTGAGGAACAAGGCAGGACAGAAGCTTGGTGCAGGCAGGCAAGGCAAGAACGATCCAAAGCAAGAGCAAGTGAATCTAAATGGAACATGGCCAAGGTGCAAACTGCAATGTTGCAGCAAAAAAAGAAATGCAAACATGAAAAAAACTGCAACAATACAAAGTGACTCAACCATGCAAAGAAACATCCACCATGAAAAAGAGGTCGACTGAATGCAAACAATGAACAATGTAGCAAGCATCAAGGAAGGAGGAGCTGAATAGGAGCTAATGGAAGAAAAAGCTCTGAGCAGAAACTAAAGCAAAGAGAAAAAAAACTGAAACACAAAAACTCCAAGAATTTTGAAAAAATTTCGCATAACATGAAAATACATGCAAAAGAGAAAACAAAAAATAGGCCCAAAAAAATGTAGATTTAAAAAAAAAATTAGTTAAAAAAATTAAAAACTAAATAAAAACCTCTATTTTTAACTAATCTACTAACATTTAGTCCACTAGCTAAATGTAGCTATAAAACCCCTAAAAAATCAAGGAGATCTACACACATGCACGAAGAACACAAAAAAAATGAAAAACTTTCCAAGAACAACTTGTTAAGAATGTTAGCAATAAATTTCCAAAATCTAATGATCGAAAAACTTGCATAAGGAGTAAAAAAATAATGAAACCAAGAGTAATCACAACTCAAGATGATGAATGCATGTTTACCCGATCTCAGCTCTGATACCATGAAAGAGTTTGTGAGAATCGTATCGAAAATTGTGCACCACGATGAAGTTGCACTCTAAAGGAAACGTAATAGCTCCAACGTAATCACAAGGAGGAATCGATCAATCAATGGAAGAACTTGCATAATAGAACAAAGCTTGCACATAGAGAAAGACAACGGAGTGTCTTGGCATACTCATAAATGTCAAATGAAGGGATACATATAGGGTGTTGAGTAACCCTAGTGCATGACACACAAGAAACCCTAAACCTAACCCTAAACCTAACCCATGTGAGATGACCTCTCCATGTGTGTGGACTAAACCAAGAAGAAAAATGAAGAATGGAGAAGAAGAACAATGGAAATCCCCATTGTCATGAAATCAAATTTTGAAGAAATCTTGCAAATAGATGCACGGATTGACGAACCATATTTTGATGTTTGTTCCTCTATAAAAACCATCAAAAACATGCCTTCAAACCCTCCTCTTGTGCCATTAAACATTCACAAATGAAGAAATCTTCTTTCCGGCCCAACGGAGAAAGAAGTTGGATTTCCCATCAAACCAACAGTCGATTGAAACAAGATTTCACTAGAAGCACAAGAAGAAAAAACCCATATCAAAAATGTAAATTTCATTATGAATAGAGGAGAAAACCAGACCTGCAATTTTTGAGGTCCATTAATGGTTGTCATGTCTAGAAGCATTGTTAGGTCAAAAATTAAAAGTTTAAAATATCCTAAACTATGTAATCGGGTAAGCACAAAATTTTAGAGGGGTGATATTGAGAAAAAACCCATATCATAAGACTTTGTTCTACGTTAATTCAACCTCCATAACCCTACTTTTCTAAAAATAGCAGTTCTTCTACATAAAGGACTACTATTTTGGAAAATCATCAACGAAGAACTTGCAAAGGAGACAGAGACATTGAAGATGCACTACAGTTGAGAATTCATCAGAACTGGCATTTTGATCCAATTTTGGCACTTACTAAAAATAGTAAGTGGTCCCACGAGCATCTGCCAAAAATAGAAAATCAATCTAGAAGGTGGGGGGAATGTAGGAAGAAAGGGTAATTTGAGCTACCATAATCATCGAGGTCTAGCTAATTTGTGCACTTGCCAAAAATAGTAAGTTGTCCTAGGGGCACTTACTAAAAATAGCATGGTTACTCCAAAAGGTGGATTTCCCAGAGAGAGCACACTGGGAGTTGAACATTCAAGTTGACATCACCAATTAGAGCCTAGAAGGGAAAATTATCGACACTTGCTAGAAATAGTTGCCTTTTCCAAACATAGTGGGTGTCAAGGAAGATTGAAGTTCAGATTCATAAGGGTGAGAACTGTACAAGTAAATTTACTTTCATGGATCTCAATAGTGTCTTTCAACACTCATGTGTGAGGTGGAATCCATAGTCGACACCATCATACTGCTCAATAGTATGTCTCATCAGGATCATGTCCAAATCAACTAAGTAGTGTGGCAATGTCACAGGGCGTCAGGGAAGGATTTGTTCCAAAGCATTCGGTCTCTTCAGAGGAGATCTTCATAAGAAACACTTTTGGTCGTCAAGGGTTCCATTCAATAGTGTTTATAAACACTTAGTTTACGGTGTCTTTGGGTCATTTGGGGGTGGTATTTCACCTATAGTGAAAGAACTTTCCCACAACTGACCCATCTGCAAAATTAAAAAAATCATTCATCGTGAAGGATTCAAAGGTATCGAGGTTAATCTGATCAAGCTTTCCAGGAGTCAACATGATTAGATTCTTCATCGGCATGATTCATCCCTCTTTCTTCCTCTCTCTCTCTCTCTCTCTCTCTTTCTCTCCTCTCACCCCCAAACTTCCTCTCTCTTCAATGTTCTAATTCCACATTGGGGTTGTACTTTTTCATATGTCTAAATATTTCTAATGTAATAAGTCACCCTTAAGTTATAAAAGGGGACTTAAAAGTTTCCTAGGAAGTTGAAAAGTTTTAAGTTGTGCGAGGACATATGAAAAGGCATTAGGGGGTAGATGATGAGTCACCTCTCATTCTATAAATTGTAAATCCATTCCCATTTCAAGGGGTTGGTGATTGATTTTGTAAACTCAAGAGTGCATTGAGAGAACAAAGGAGATAGCCAAATTCTTCCATTCCCCTCATTCTCAAATTTCCTCCATTTCCCCACTATGTACAACTTTGGTTTGAGCAATCAATACAAGAAGAAGGATTTTCTAGCTTTCTTTGACTAAGGGATTTCATGATACTTTGTGCTCATCAAATTCTATTTGGTCTTATTGTTACTTACAGAGTTATTTCCTCTTAATTTAGTGCATGTGATTTAGTTTTTAACTAGTGTGTGTAGAAATCTAATTTTCTACCTACAACATTAGTTCCCTACCTCATATTCCCACTCCCTTTCCCACTTCTAGACAAATTCCTCTCTAGCAAGTGATTGCTAGCTTTGCACGCAGTTCAGTGGAGTGCCCCTGTTGATCCCCCGGTTGGAAGGCCTCCATGAAAAATCCACCTTTTCACTCACACATGCATATACTACAGCCTTCCTTGAAAGTAGAGGGACTTAGATTCCCAGTGTTGGCAAGAAACCCACAAGTTTGTCCCCGAAAATTTTTCTCGCCAACATGTCAGAAGCGGTGAGGTGGATGCTTTGTTGAGTAGAAGGTAAATGGATGAGTCGTTTATCGAATAACAATTATAGAACATTATGTGGCTTTACATTATGTGAGAATTACAATGGCTCACAAGTGGGAGATGAATAAGACTTAGGTGATTTCCATGTGGTGGAGGGGAAGGGAGATGCTTACATGAAGGTGGATATGAAGACCATGGAGGGAGCTTAATAGATGGAAGAGGAGAAGTAGTAGATGATGAAGTAGTAGAAGAAGTAGAAAGGGGTTGCATAATATGTGTAGTAATTAAATCTTGTTCTAAATCAATGACTTTATATCATAAGAAGCACATGTATCATATAATAGCTTTTCTTTTAATGTAGGAGTCAAGCCATGATAGAAGATAAATTTATTTTTAAATCAATGTGTTGAAATAATAATTGATGCATACAAGAATTGAAGCATAAAATGTAATCTACAATTTGTTCCTTCTTTCCTTGATGCAATGAAGGCAAGCGTTCATATGTAACTTTAGGACCATTGTTAAAAATAATTTACCTAAGAAAAACATCCTCCATATCATAATAAGTACTAATGGATCCATAAGGAAAATGAGTATACCATTGGAGAGCATGATCAAAAAGGATATGATGAAATGCTTTGAGTAACAAGAAATCATTAGAATAAGCAGACATGGCTAAACGATAATGCTTGAGATGTAAATAAGGATTTCTAGTGCCATCAAAACATGAGAAGTTAGGCATGATGAAGTCTTTTGGAAAAGTGGAATTGTGAATATTTTTAGGAATAAGATTGCCATGCAAAGAATTATTGTCAATGGAAGCATAATAGGCTTTACTTTCAAGGGTGAGTGTATAAAATTGAGATTGCAAAGTGCCAACAACATGCATGAATGATAGAATATAATGTGAAGGAGTTATTGGTGAATTGAGAGGCATATTGAGATGTTGAATTTTGCCATTGTGAGTGATCATGGGAATGTGAGGAGGAGGAGTGGATGTGGAAAGAGGAGAAGAACATGGAAGCTATATGGGAAAGCTAGATGTAGACTCGGGAGATACAATTAGAGGTGTGCTTTAGTGGGAGGAGAAGGAGGTGCAAGAGGAGGAGAAGGACATGGAGGTTCTATGGGAATGCTAGATGTAGACTCAGGAGATACAATGAGAGGTGTACTAGTGGTAGGAGTATAATCATCATGAACAAAAATTTCAGAAGTAAGAGCAATAAATTCACAATTAGTAGTATTAAAAGAAGTAACATCATCACTAACATGTTCATGATCAGAAGTAGAACCATCATCACAATCAGTCATATTTTCACAAGTGAGTATTTCATCGAGACTATCATCAACATAAAAATAAGAAGTACAAGTATTGATATCATTACATTCATTGGAAGCATTTTCAAAAGGAGGAAGAGTAGGAGAGACAATTTTGCATTTATCTTAACTATTAAGAGAAACAACATCATGCACATTTACATTTGTAACATTAGAAGTAACATTATTGGTATCTATATTGTCACAATCAAATAATTTACAGGAGTATTATCATGTGCTATAAGAGGAGTAGAAGAAGGTGCAACAACATGAGAAAATACGGAAGATGAGAGAAAACAGAAGTAAAATTCTTGTCAAGGGAGACTATGCAAATGTTAGGATTGTCATGGCTCATAGGAAGGGTGTTTTGAAAAGTAAGAAGTTATTGAAGAATGGAAGAATTGCATTTAGGATTGTGATAGAGGTCACAAAATTTAAATTTTGTGGTTGCATCATCAAAAAGGTTTGTATGCATGTATTAATCATATTATGCTTGGGAGATGAGGACCTCTTTTTAACCATGAGGGTTTTGGGATCCTAGGGAAAGAAGTTTGAAGAAGAATGGGTTCACCAAATGATTTAATAAAATTTTAATTAAATCTAATTGCAGAGTCATTGATATGGTAAAATATAATAAAGATATAGATGTCAAGCACTCAAGAAATGCAACACTATAAACAAACATGAGAGATAAAGTACTTATTTGATTCCTATGCGATTTAGAACTGATCTCGAGCGGTGTAAAATGTTATAGAGGTGAAAATAGTGTCGAAACTGCTCTCTATAAAATCGAATCGAGAATAGTGTTAGACATGGGTGCCCGATTACGAATAGGAGTTCTTAAGCGCCGATGATGACAAAGACGAAGCTCAAAATCTACTTTCTTCTATGTCTCTATGGTTTCTCTATCAATTCCTATCAATCACTTGATATTCCATTTTTTATCACCAAGGGTACCTGTAACCTACAACACAAACCCTAAATTTACTGTAAAATCTCACAAACACATCAAATCAAAATGAAAAATGCAATATGTGAAGTCGACTAACTCCAGACGGCACCAAGAGGGAACTTATGACCAAGCACTACACTACATTCCAGACTCTATGTAGTTCCTTTTGCTTATCGTAATAGTTTCCTTAGGTTTCCCTCACACCAATGATGCCAAGATAGTGGGTTATGGCTAGATAAGATGCAAATATGTGATATCAAATTGAGCACTTCCCTTTCATGTGCAAAGTGTAGTGCGAGTCCCTTGTAATGGTAGTGATAGTATGTAGATGAGATTTCCCCTTAGAATTTCCATTTAAAATAATACAGTGTATGTTGTGTATATATATATATCTTGTTTGAATTTCGACACTAGTGACATAAAAGGCCGAATATGAGCTCCCAGGGATAAGAATTATAAAACTATAAGGGCCGATAAAAATGCAAAATAAGTGAAAACAACAAAGAGGACAAAAGCACCTAGAATGGAAAAGAGCACCGGTGCTAGTGTCTAGAATG
Organism: Taxus wallichiana var. yunnanensis; assembly: GCA_018340775.1. Classification (NCBI taxonomy): domain Eukaryota; kingdom Viridiplantae; phylum Streptophyta; class Pinopsida; order Cupressales; family Taxaceae; genus Taxus; species Taxus wallichiana. The sequence continues at coordinate 851,104,587 of CM031239.1, forward strand.
GATGATGGCATCCTAGGATAAATGAAGGCATATGTGAAAAGAAAGACAGACATGGATCCCTATGACCTAACAGGAACTAGGTATAAAAATGACAAATGTGAGATGAAAACATAGTAGAAACAATCAAAGCAAGTAGATGGACAAAGGATTGTGTCACCTATGAATAATTTTCTTACTTAAGATCCATGCATTTAATCAACATACTGACGGTATAGTAAAATAGTAATATGTACATGATTTTGTGTCTAAAAAATGTTACAAAGAACTCGCTTTGCAATCTGAAAGGTTCTAGCTTATTTTGCATCATTTGGACCTTTGCAATCATCATTCCATTTCTATCTAGAATCACACACGCATCATTATTAAAATAAAATTTAAATCCCTTTTGTACTAGCTTCCCAATGCTCATTAGATTATGTTTAAGATTAGGAACATAATACACATCTAGAATGTGTTTTTCTCTCCTTGCTTGGTTTTAATGTTTATGCTCCCTTTACCCATTACATATACATTTTTATCATCCCAGAACTTCACTTCTAAGTGTACAGATTCATCTATGTTTTCAAACATGCTATCGTGTCCACACATGTGATTACTGCAACCACTATCTATAAACCACATTTCTTTTAAACTTTGTGCAACATTACATGTAATGAAAATGAATCACTATTTTCATTTTCATGTTGATTTTCTCTTGAAAAGTTTGCATTCTACCTATTCATATCAAACTGCTTCTTTCTACATTCATTTGCATAATGTCCAATTTTCTTACAGTAATAGCATTGAATTTAAGATTTTTCATACTTTTGACCTTGTATGTAGGAATCATGATTTTGATTATGGCTACCACCTCTTTGCCTCCTTTATTATAAAAGAATTTTGAATTTTTTTCTCTCTTCATAAAATTCTCCCAATCTACCTCCTCCATCACAATTTCTATTCCTTCCTCTAAAGAAATCCTATTCCACATTTGTACATGATTCTTCCCCCTCTTGTGCCTCTACTACTATTAGATTTTAATGCATTTTCCATATGTGATTTGGATGATCTATTTAGCCTTTTCTTGTGATACCGAGAATACCCCATAAGCTCATTAAAACTTATAATAACTCTTTTAATTCATTTAATAGCTATAATTGGATCAAACCTAATAGAAGACTCCTAAAAAAATCTACAACTTTCTAATCATCTAACGTGTCTCCATGAGTCTTTATTTTATTCACTATGTTTAGTGCATGATTAAACTATTTATTTGAGACTCATATTTTTTCATTTGTAGATATTCAAAATCTCTTTGAAGCATTTGCAATCTTACTAGTTTAACTTTATTGGTTCCTTAATATGAATTTTGTAAATTGTCTCGTGTTTGCTTTGATTTTGTTGTTGTTGTAAATCTTGGGAAATTGAATCTTCCATTTCTTGCTAGATAAAAATAGTGCCTTGGCATCCTTCTTCTTATTCTCATTGAGAATATCCCTATGTGCTTTTGTTAGGGCATTTGAAGTCACATTATCTCATGGGTTATGGTAAACCATTATCCACTAAATCTCATAAATCTTGCTAAATAAATAAATTCATCATCTTGATGCTCTAATAATCATATTTTTCCATCAATGGTGGAATTTGGGGTTGAGTAAGACCGTTGTTTCTCACACCTTCTATTCTTCTTGAAAAAAAAACTTTAGTAAAAATAAACTAATATTTGTTATAAATTTTCCTAAATATCCACCAATAATATTTCACTAATAGCTTCAACCTAGTTATGATATCAATTTAAAGGAAGTGACATATACAAACAACTTCTTTTATTAAAAAACACACTCAAATAAAGCTAAAACTCTTGCATAAATCAACAAACATTATATCAAAGAATAGAAGAAAGTTGTGGCTTCATCTAGAGAATAATAATAATTCTTATTTCCCATAGACCATAATCAATCGAGACACTACTTCTCTTAATATATAATATTATAAGAGAAGATAAAATAAAAATATTTTAAACATGCAAGGAAATAAGATGCTATAAATAAGGTAATCTAAACTAAAGAAAACTAAAAGTTCTAACTATATCATAGTTGTTTATTTCTTGAAAACTACACTACAACCGCTTATTTCTTGTTACATATCAAGCTTATATTCTAAAACCATTGTTTCGATAAAATCATTGAAAAACTGATGTGTAACTACTTTAGACATGTTTTGTAGAGCCTTGAGTGCTTTGGTGTTGATATCCATAATGGAAGTTGCGACGATGTTAGGTGAGTTATGAAGTGCAATTAACTTGTCTATATAGGATTTTGTAGGTTAAACATTCACATTAAGATTTACTTAGGAAGGTGAGATGACACACATAAGATATTCAAACTAGAAAAGGATTCATTAGATGGAAGAGCGCAATATTATACAATTCGTTCAAAACCATACTCTATTATGGCCCTAAATTATACAGCTTTTACCTGGTAGTTATTGATGTAAAAGCTAAAGTTTAAGAATGATGCATGAGGTTGAATGAATACTTTATTTAATGAATATTATTTGGATGAATGATAGAGCAATGTGAAAAGGTGAACAAGTTAGGAGAGATAAAGAGACATATAATGACCGGGCTTAGAATGTGAGAATTTTTCTTAGCATAAGAACGAAGTCAAACTTGTCATTTTCAAAAGATAGTTACCAGAATTGAGTGTCTACAAAAGGAGTGAAGGTTAAATGTGTATGAGGAAGAGGGGTGATGAATACGAGGATTGAGGAAGGAGAATTATAGGGGAGGAAAAATGCTGGAGGGAGAACACGAATACCTCTTCTTTCTTTTGATAAGTTATATATGTACCACATGTCATTCATCATTCATGTGAATCGCTTAATGGAGAAAGGTGGCATGGTGTAAAGATCCTTAAGGGAACATAATCTAGAGATAGCTTTGAAAGTAAGACCTTGTCATTCTGTACTCCAAATGCCAACATTTTTTTGTAATGTCATCCTTTGTTTTTTATGGAAGGTTAAAGCCCACACCATTTCAAGGGGAATTCACTTTCTCTTAGTTTGAGAAACTATAAAGATAGATACATGTCGTGGGATGCAACATCCCCCGTCAAGTCGATATAGTTCTTGAATTTGAAAGAAAAAAAAATGGGAGGTCAAATGGTTTTGCAAAAACTTTGTTGTTGAGTAGCAAAATGGATAAGTACTAGCCATGCATGGAGGATGGAGACCATGTGCGGGAGGGTGTTCATGGGTAACAGAGAGAAAATAAAGCTTAATGTGTGAATGTGCATGCAACACAAATAAGGATTCAACATGCAAGAGGTTTGCACATGCACACGGGTTTCAGGACTTAGCCGATTTCTAAGCTAAGGCTAAAAATGGGAAAAAGGCATATGGCATAACATGCAAGAAAGTTCCGAAATAGGAAAGGAAAGGATAAAACACCTACATAATATAAAGAAAATGTGAAGGAGAACATATAATTATAGCATCAAGCATGGATGAGGCCGATTATTAATAGTTTGATCTAGAATTAAAACATAAGTATAAAAATCATGCAGCCTATCCTTAGGGCATCTATTATTAGGATTAACACATGTAAGCGGTGAAGGGCAAGTCCCCACCGTATATAAATAGGTGTTACACTCTTTGTAAGGCATGATTTTTGTATGTATGCATGATTGATGTGTGTTGAGTATATGAGCAAAGACAAAGATATGTAAGCAATGAGCGATGCGTGCATGGATGTAATAACGAGTTATGTAATAGAGTGAATTGTGTTTGTGAAGGATAATTGTGGATTATGTTTAGTAGTGATGGAAATGATGATGTTAATGATATATGTTTATTAGTTTCCTTATTATATGTGTTTCCTTTGTTATATTTTGTTTTTATCTTCATTCATGTTATAATGGCTAAATACACAACCCACATCTTTATAAGTGAACAAGGGAGGAACTCAAGTAGGTTATGTGTACTTTGGGTGAGAACCTAGGCATATGTCTAGGTCAAGAGCCAACAAGACTTTGACCTTGTGAAGTTTTGACAACTAGAATCCAACATTTTAGTTATGTTATCAAGACCTCTTTTCATTCTACTCATTAGGATGTGGCGTGCATATGGTGCTCCGATCATGTACTAGAGAATATTGAAAGTTGGGTGGATGATGGCCATGACAAATTTACTTAGAGATACAAACTCGGAAAAGATTTTAGTTTGCACAAATGGGTGGAAGAAAACTTATATGATTCATTATACGATACTTTCTTCATTTTTTTCCCAAGAGAGTTGTATGAGTGGTTAGAAGCTTACGCGTAGAAAAGGGTGTCTCAGTATGCACCTAAATTTGCACATGCTTTACATTACATCAATGATGATTCACATCTTTTCTAAAGTGTTCAAGCTCCCTAAACCTCTTTACAGCTTACATTTGTAGCCTAGTTTACCCTACTTAGCCATTCCCTACTTTTGGAAGATCTTCCCAAACCATTCTACCTTAGTTTTTGCCTTTAGTTACAAACTATTGCCCTTCTTGGCAATGGCCCCGTAACCTCCACCCGTGTAGCGGTTTTGTAATCGCTTTGCCCGAGCAAGGCAAAGGATTCTGTAACCACCGCCTGGATGGGCGGTAGTTTTGTAACCACCGCCCAGCATAGGTAGCGGTGGTCTCTTGAACCACCGCCCTACATAGGCAATGGTGGTCATGCACTTTTTCCATAATTCTTTACCCAAGAATTGATGCATTATTATTCACTTCAATTCACTTTTAGAGCATTTCTCAATCATTTTAGCTGATTTCAAGCTTGACTGACTTGTGGCAATCTCCTCTTCCACTTGTAATTTGTAATTGACTATTCAAACTACCCCTTCATGTGTATGATGTGGCACCCCATGGCTGCCAAGTGTGATAGTGCACAACCCAACCAACCTTCTATAAAACCATCACTTGTTCTCAAGAAAATGGCTGGATATTATTTGTGTATCTTGCTTAGTTGAGCTACAACAATCTTGCTAGAAATTACATAGCCAAGCTTTGTTCTCTTGCATTATCTTTCTTCTACCCACATTACTACCAAACTACCATCAAGCTTCATTTCTCCAATGCTTTCTCCTTGCTTGCTTCTATTGCATTCCCAACATCTTGGACTCACATGTGAACACAAGAGATTGAAAAGACAAACTGAGGGGACACAAAAGCACACCACAACTAGATTGCCACAATACTGCAAATACCAGGTTGGAGTTGTAATTGGGTTTCTTTAATTCTTTGTTGAGAATATTATTCATATTATTCATTACAGTAGAAAAGGCATTTCATTTTTTATTAACATTGATTGAGTAGTTACAGTAGATCAATTCCTTCAACAAATATTTCTTAGGATAGATAGCCTTTTTTCCTATCTCTGTAGATTTGCAAAGAGTGATTCTGAAGAAAGCTTTTGTGTTAGTTTAGAAATCAATCGAAGCATCATCCCATATAGAAAATCCTCCATAAAAATCTTCTTTACTTTTTCGAGGAAGTTGCAGGGAAGAAAAGCTTCTAAGAAGCTTTGATTTCTTCCCGTGCCTCTGAGGCAAAAGAGAAAAATTCAAAATATTTAATTTAGAGAGCTTTAATTGATTAGTATAGATTTAATTACACCATTGCATAGGTAAATAACTACATATGGTTATTTATCTGTATAGGATTTATTTTTAGATTAGAAATTTTCATTTTTCTTTGTTTCTTCTAAATTCCATAAAAGCACAAAAATATTTCTTTTATTAGATTAGTTGCTTTGTATTGTTTATTTCATTATATTCCAAAATACAAAAACATAGTGTAGAATTTACTTATTTAGATTAGATTGTTATTTACCTTGATTAGATTAAAAATGCTTTGAATGCATACATGACCATAAATGAACCACAACAAGAGAAAACATATGCTAGTGATCCATTGGTCCCACAACCAAATGGACTGAACTAATTACGGACATAGATATGGGACTCGTATGCTTGTCCTTAGAACACCAACATGATATGCTTGAGAAAATTAAACAATTAAACATTTTGAACATCACAGCTAACAAATCCTATGAATATTGGACTTCCCCTAACAATAGATTTTAAATGTGTATGACCATACAAGGACCACAACCACCAAGAGTTTATGGTTGTGATCCACGGGTTCCTCAACCACAAGGGCCCAAGACCAGTTAGACCTTGACACAAGATTATGCTCATTATTAGTCTTTTAGGTCATCCCCACTTCCACCACTAGACATCATTAGATAGTTGAATGTTCTAAATGAAGAAGCTCACCGAGCCCTCACATTTTGGACCACTCCAACTAACCGCCCATAGATCTAGTGGAACCACACCTCTCTCATTCATTCCATGACCTTGTCTAGAAATCATTACAGGAACCCATTGGTTTTCCACATATCCCACAACCATTGGAAGGAATTTCCATGGAGCTCAATATTGATTGGAGTCTTTTGTGTGGCCATCCTTTTTATCCATCCATTAGACCCATTCAGGTTAGAAGGGCCTTCTTTTCCCTTGATGAGAATATCCCGATATTGCATCGAGGACATTTTTTTCCTTGATAGATTTGTTTGTCCCATTCCCACATATTTTCATCTACATACCACATATTTTTATATTTCACTATCCATAGCCATCCACATCTTCCACATCAGGTTGTCCCAACATGACCTCGGGAGGTCAAGTGTGGTTGAAGGTCACGTGTCAATTTTCATCCATACAAATTGGTGAACCCATGTGAAGAGCTAGTCTCTTTTCATTTCCATTTATTTCATCCATCTTCTCCTCTCTCCCATTATTCTATGGTATTCATATACCCCCAAATATGTCAAGACAAGAACATGGATGACCCCCATTTTGGGTCTCGAGGCATATTACTACCAAATGGGTAGGAAACAATAATCACCCTCACTATCTAGGTGGGTGAACAACTACTCAACTAATCTTCCTTTGTCTCAAAATCTCCTCCTCTCAAGGGACCAACAAATGGCTCCTCAATCAAGATCGAGGAGATTGATCAACTTACACATGGAAAACAACCTAAAATTTCAAGTTCTAACAATATGACATTCACCAGAGAGTCAGGATCATCTCCTCAAGTTTTTTCAAACCACAAATCAATATGTAATCTGATCAACTCCCATTACTAGATGAGGATTATTTAGCATGTTATTCCCAAGTGAAAACACTTCTAAAATGAATCAATCTCTTGGATAGGGTGCAAGGACATGTTGATGTCTTACTTCAGAATAACACCTCTACCCCTCCCATAATAGAAAATATTTCTAATGAGGGTGGAAAAACAATGAATAGTTCATAGCAGGATATCACACTCCTTTGCAACCTAACAAGGTTCAACAACATGCACTAAAAAAAAACACCATGCCATCATCAGGTGAGGTCATCTCAACATTGGTGGATAGGGTTAGAGAATTAGAACTTTCCCAAGGCTACTCATGTCTCATCTTCTCGGGGAAAGGAAGGATTCTCCATCATCCACAAAACTTTGGCCAAGTGCCTACTGCACCAAATCCTCCTCTAGTTTACATGGGCATTCCTAGCCCCAGAGATCTTCTCACTGATCGGACACCTTGGGTATGCCCCCTCATGCTATGTATGGATACCCTCAATAGTACAGCAACCATTGGAAGTGCATTCTCAAATGCCATCCCATCCCAACTGGAAATGGAAATGAACGCTCCCTAGCTTTGTGCCTCCAACTCCATACTAGAGTAATGCTCCCCATATCTACACATGTATTCTAAATCACTCAGGGGACATGTACTCTTTTCTTGGTCCATATGGTCAGCCACAAGGGATGCCTTATGCCTCCACAAAATGTTTACATACACCATATCAACAACCAATTCCACCTCTACCTCCCCAATAGGGGTCATCAATGGTCGAGTCTTACAGTGGGGACCTACTCTGAATATCTTAAAGAGCCCCTCAACTTCACCATATGGAGTGTTATGCTCCCATGGCCTCTACCAGATCTTCCTAAATTTAAAGGGGAGGAGATCCAAATGTGCATATCAAAGCATATGCCACCATTCGAGAGCTACTCCCATGGGATGCATAGTCGTAGAAAAGATCTTCCCTAAGAATCTTGAAGGAATCACTCTCAATGGTATTATAGGATACCTAAGCTTCAATACATTCCTTTAAACAACTCATGTCTAAATTCATCAAATATTTTGACATGAACAAGTTACTAAGAACAAGAATCAAGGAATTCCTACATATAAAGCAAGAGCACAATGAGTCTATTGCACATTTCATCTAGAGATGGTGGTAGGTCCTCTACTCTTTGAAAAACACTCCCAACATGGATCAAACAGAGCTTTGTGATCTATTCCTTCACTCTCTTAACTAGGAAATGAAGGAAGAAGTCCAGAAGTTCCCCCTAAGGAGTTACGAAGAGGTGTTGGAAGGTTCTCTCTCACATTGATCAAGTGGCAATAGAAATGGTCAAAATACCTATGGTTCAAATGAGAGATTGATCACTCCCAATCAAGGTAATTCAAGTTATCCCAACAACACAAACAACAATCAAGGACCTAAGGTCCTCAACAAAAACTATGGTGTTATAACCGATGGTGTTATAGACCAAAAAAAAGAAACCAAATGTTGTTAACACCTCAAGCACAAATAATGTAATAACAACAACACAAATGGTAATAATCAAAAGAGTAACAACTTTTCTCCTATGATCAATGCGGTGGATTTTAATCATCCTCCACCCCAACAACAACAAGTTTCAGGCTCAAGGCCCTAACCAATACCCAAATGGGTACCAAAACCAATATCAAAATCAAGGGCAATGACCTCCAAACTTCAATTACAATAACCAACAATTGAATAACAATCAAAAATTTGGACCACAAAAAAACAAAATCAAAGACCTCAGGATTATGATCCTGACTATATTGTGCTTCCATAGGGTCCGAGGGCATGATGCTAGAACTTTCCAACTATAACAAGTTCCTACAACACTTACTAGAGGACCAAAGGAAAACTCTTTGTCAAGATGTTTTTGGAAAATCCTATGGCGCCAACTCAGAATACTTGCATGGGGCTTGTATCCCCTCAAAACACACCACTCAGGATCTTTAATGATCCCCTTCCAACGCATCCTAACAATGGTAAGTTGGACCCCAATGACACAAACAAGGGTAACCTAGTGGGAAATAATGATCATGAAGCTTTGACTTCATCAAACCCATTGGTGGCACCTCCATTGGATGGTCACCAAAAAACTAAGATTGTGGGTCTTAGAGCTAGAAACCAAACCCCAAATAAATTCCACTACGAGAACAGACTACTCTTCATAGCCCATTCCTATTTACCCATCTATGTTAGATGATGTTCCAACACTTTCAAACTAGTGGGGGCTTATGACTTGATCAATGATTTAACAAAGACCTTTTCTCACATCTCCTTCTTGGATTTTTAAAGAACTCCCTACTCATAGAGCTTCTTTATTAGAAGCATTGGGTCTTGGAAATTTGATCAATGTCACCCTCCTCCAGAGAGTGCACAAATAAATCACATAGACTTCGATGTCTATCCTCCTGGAAAGCCAAAAAGAGATGTTGGATTTATATTCGACATCAGTAAGATGCCCATAGATGTTGAGTTGGCACATAGAGGTGATCCGGCTTTATATCTATAAGTTTGGATTTACAACAACTACGTAAAGTGCATAATGATCGATGATGGGGCAGTAGTCAACATTGTCCCCTTTTCTTTTCTCTAGAAGGCTACAGAGAAACCAATTTCTCTTCAACAAGAAACATGTTGAGAGGGTATGATAGCCTCAAGGAAACATCAATTAGAACCATAGTGCTACCAGTTACCCTAGGGCCCAAGATGATTCTTACAGAGTTTTATATTATAGATCAGAAACCAACTATAATATGATTCTCATTCATCCTTAGATACATCGCATGAAGGTGATCCTTCCACATTGTTTCAGGAAGTTAGATTCCTACATTTGGGGAAAGTCTTCATTACACAAGGTGACCCGAAAGCCCTTTGACATTCACCTAGATAACCTAAAGAAGAAACCTGGGTGCATTCTGAGTTTGAGCTCCCCACAAACCAATTGAACAAACCCACAAGTTCAACACTAGAGACAAAACTAATTCCCACAATGAAATTAGAAACTACTAGTTTGATTGAAGGATTCTATGCAATCAAAAGATGAAACTACTATTATTGAGACAATATCAACAAAACCATGAAAATATTGTCGAGTTGTTGGAGAATGATTTACCCATTCTCCTTCCATTCGATTCCATGGGCATAGGACATGCTCTAGGACTCACTCTCTCTTCCATGATGATGGGATTTACATGGTTGAAGTCTCAGAAGCAAGGGAAGAAGATACAAAGAGATCCAACATCAATCTTCCCAAGAAACTATTGGACTCTTAATTTTGATGGAGAAAATGTCTCTTTGGCATTGGGGTAGGTGTGATCCTCACTTCTCCTAAAGGGAAGGTCATGCCTTTTTCCTTCAAGCTAGATTTTGAATGTACAAACAATGGTGTAGAATACGAGGCTCTCCTTCTTGGTCTCATAGTAGCCAAAAGGATGGGTGCTTGTAATATTAGAGTGTTGGGTGATTCACAGCTAGTCACTAATCAAGTTTCAAGAGGTATATGAGACTAGGGTGGAACACTTACAACTCTATAAAATTGTTGTACTCAACTTAAGAAAAGGTTTTGACTTCATTTCAATCAAAGTCCATCCCACATGAACAAAACCTTCTCATTGATTCGATAGCTACTTCTTCTTCCTACTTCTATCTGAGAAAAGAATTAGAAGATACTAACTTCACAGTTTCGGTTCATGTTGAACCCTTAGTTCACAAAATGCCAAAAATCTGATCTTGGCATATGTTGAGGCTTGAGAATGAGCCTACTACCCTAGATTATGTAGAAAATGATGAGGCTATCTTAGGATACCTTAATGCTTATACGGATTTACATCCCATGCACATCATAAGAGAGGATTTTCTCTCATTCCTCACTCTTCCTCCTATTTTGGAGATCACATGATGGACCCTTCCTCCTCGGAAGGCCTTGAGATTTGTGAGATAGAAGAGGAAGGGGAATTAGAACTACCTCCAGCCCCACCTTCTAAGTTTGAAGAGGGTAATGCCTCTTTGATCAAGGGATGATTGATATCAACATCGGACGAGGAGGACCCAAAATTTTTGAAGTTAGGTTCTTCACTAACTCCTAAAGAAGTGGAAATACACACAAAATATTCTTAAAGAACATTTGAAAAGCCTTTCATTTAGTTATAAAGAGATGACATGAATTTCTCCTCATGTTGTAGTCCACAACCTTGTGACCAAATCTGATGCCAAGCCCATCAAAAAAATCTAGACCTATGAAACCAAAGGTGGCACTAATGGTTAAAGAGGAAGTTATGAAACTCCTACAAGTGGGGTTCATCAAACCTATCGATTACTCAATGTGGGTATCTAACATCATCCCCATTCTTAAAAAGAACAAAAATTTGAATCTACATTGAATTTCAGGATATAAACAAAGCATGTCCCAAAGATGATTTCCCACTACCATCCATCGATGTTATCATTGACGCAACAATCTAGTTATGAGTTGTTGTCACTTATGGATGGTTTTTCTAGGTATAATCAAATTAGGATCTCTGAGGAAGATCAAACAAAGATGACCTTTATTACTCCTTGGGAACTTATTGCTACATAGTCATGTCATTCGGTCTCAAGAACGTTGGTGCCACTTACCAATGGGAAATGACTTACATATTCCATGATCTTATTCACAAGATTGTGGAATCATATGTTGATGACCTTCTTCTAGCTAAGGCCAAAAAAGTGTTGTGATCACCCCGAGGTGCTTCATCATCCTCTCTCATCTCATTGAATACGACATTACATTGAATCCAAAAAATGTGTATTTGGTGTGACAGGGAGAAGTTATTGGGATACATCATCTCTTCATGAGGGATCATGTGGATCCAACAAAAATATGAGTAGTTCTAGAAATGATCCCACCATCGAGTTAAGCATTAGATCCTTTCTCAGAAAGCTCGGTGCAATCCAAAGGTTTATTCTTGATTTAACCTTTTCCATTCATCCATAAACAATTTATTAAAGAAGGATTGCTGCAACATCTAGATGGATGAGTGTCATGAGGCATTTGAATCAGTCAAATGATTCCTTTTATCACCTCCCACACTCATGCCTCCCAAATCAGATCACCCCTCTCATTTTATATTCATGGGATACAATGTCTCATTAGCCTACATGCTAGCACAAGAAGATGATGAAAAATGTGAACATGTAATTTACTTCATCAATCATACATTACTAGACTATGAGACACATTATACGCAAGTGGAAAAGAATGCCTCGCTATAGTATTTGCAACAAAATGGTTAAGGCATTATATGCTTAACCAAGAAACATGGGTTATTGTTAAAATAGATTGTCTTCAGACATTCCTAACACAAGGTTCTTTTTCCAAGAAAGTTGGATGCTTCATAACCTTAATGGGAGAATTTGAGTTAACTTATGTCAACCAAAAGTTTGTCAAGGGAAAAATCATTTCCGATTGGTTGGAAGATAACCCATTAGATGGTGGAGAGTTAGTAGACCTAAGTTTCCTCGATGAGTGTATATACTACATAGAAGTCAGACCTCCCATTGTTGTGTGTCCATGGTATTCAGATATTGTCAATTTTATTATGGACCACACATACCCTAAGGGAGTGACATCACAATAGAGAAGATAGCTACACATGTCATAGCCACCAAGTATGTAGTTATAGAACAAGTGCTCTATCGTAGAGATTTTGATGGAATGTTGCTAAGGTGTGTTGATGAGGAAGAGTCTGAAAAGATATCCTCTATGGAGCCCACAAGGGGTCTGTGGAGGTCATTTTGAGGACATGCAACCGCTAGAAAGATACACCATATGGGCGTTATTTTTGGCCCACCCTAGAACACAACATAGTAGAGTATGTACGCAAGTGCCATAAATGCTAGGAATTCTCTCATGAGATTCACATTCCTTCCCAAGCTCTACAACCGATTACAACACCCTAGCCCTTTTCCACATGGGGCTTAGATTTGATAGGGAAATTCTCTCCCTCATCAATGATGGCCACAATTTCATAATTATGGCCACAGTAGTATTTCATGAAGTGGGTTGAGGCCATGCCTCTTACCACCATCTGGATCTATAATTACAAAGTTCATTTTGAACCAGATCATCTGTAGATATGGGTCCCACAAGTCATTATCTCTGATAATGGCATGTCATTTAAAAATGAAGAGGTGCATGAATTATGTGAAAAATTCAAGATAAATCATCACACAACCTCTCTATACTACCCTCGGCCAATGGATAGGCTTGAGGCAACTAATAAAACTTAAAATCCATCCTCCTAAAAATTTTTAAGGAGAATAAGTATGATTGGCACTTAAAGCTATTTCTAGCCTTGTGGGCCTATAGAACATCAAAGAAGAATGCCAATGGGGGCAACCCCATATTCCTTAGTATTTGGTTTGAAGTGGTTTTACCACTTGAAGTTGAGATACCCAGTCTCCAGATATCATTACAAGGAATCTTAGGAGAAGAAGGATATCATGAGGCATGACTCATTGAGCTAGAAACCCTCGATGAAGCTCATCTTAGAGATGAGGCACACCATAGAGCTTACATTGATCGGATGTGTCGGTAATACAATAAGAAGGTATATGAATGTGATATATTCATTGGAGATTTAGTATTAAGACTTGACAACCGGATAGAAAGAAAAATCGAGGAGGAAGGAAATTCAGGCCCAAGTGGTTGGGCCCATATCGAAGTCATGGAGGACTACAAAAATGGGGCATATCACTGTGTACTCTAGAGGGTGAAGAATTTGGTGAATCCATCAATTCACTTCACCTAAAATGTTACTACATGATCCATCTACATTTCCACATGTACACTATTGCATCCTCATTGCATTATCATCTACTAGCTCATTTTGTGAAATTTGTAATCAAGGAACTTATTTTCAAGTAACTTTCAAAACTTTTGAAAACATTGGCAATCATTCAAATCACATCTCTTCAAACATTCATAATATTGTCATCAACATTTCTATCATTTCATCAATTCAACAAGATAAGACAAAATTTTGACACTAATCCTACCAAGGCCTGCATACTTGGTTCTACTCATAGTTTTCTTCTAGCATAGGTGTCTTTTCCCATAGTCTGTTCTAGAAGCTTCTTGATGTCATATCTTTCCCAGAAAAACCTCTTTGGTAGTAAAAATCATTCTAAACATTTTTACCTGGGTTGCTTTGTTTTCCTATCTCAACCTTTGGTGTTGAGCCCTCACATCTTACTAGTTATGGGGTTGAGGCTAGGGTAAGCTCTCCTTCCCAAAAGCACAACTCAAACTTAAATAAATAAAAAATAATATATATCTCAAGTCAAAATCAAATAAAAATTTTCATTTACACACTTCCTTTCCCCACTAACCTTCGGTGTTGAGCCCACGCCTCTTACTAGTGGCATGAGGTTGGGAAAGGAGGGAAGTTCCCTTACTCACCTATGCCTTGTCCTTGGTGATGATCCCATGCTTCCTACTGGTAGTATGGGGCAAGGTGTAGGGGTCTCTATGAAATAAATTAGTAAGTTAAAAGCAATTTCATTCAATAAAAAGTGCTTTTGAAAATCTTAAATCCCAAGAAAAATGAATTAGATGTGTATGTTCCAAGATTTAAAACCTTAAAACCATATTTTTTCAATCAAGAGGCCATCTACATGGTCTAAGTCTAGATAAAATTACAAGCAAATCACATTCTAGGCTATGTAGTAAACTGTGTGTAGAGTTAGGTTGTAGGTTTCTAATTGGGTTTATGTCAAAATCTTGTCCTTCTCTCACCATTTCCATCTATCAAAATCATACAATTCACATCCCTTCTGGCTCTCGATGTTGAGCCCTCACATCTTACTAGTTGCATGGGGTTAGGAGTGGAGTGAGTTCATTTTATTATCATATCATTATTCATCACATATTTCCAAAATGAAAAGAAGTATCAAACATTGCTTGAAAAACTAAAGTTCAACATTACATTGTGTTTGCATAATCATCACATATCAACATTACAAAAAAAAAAAAAAATCATTTTGTTAAGCATATCATTATCCACTGCATGCATTCTAAAAGCATATAAAATCAGAAATTCTAAACATCTAAGAGTACACATGTGAAACAAACCATAAAATGAAGTCAACTTAGATGCAAAGAATAACCAAATCAAAAAAAGAGATATCTTGTATATATCATAATGAGTCAAGTCTGTATACAATGTCATCACACACTAGGTGTGGTCTAAATGCTCACAAGGAGCACAAAATCACAAAAAAATCATATATGCCTCACAAAATGGCATCAAGCAATAAAGGCTCAATGGCCTATCCCTCTCTCAAAAACCCTGAGATGGTGTGGTTGCGGCTGGGACTCTTATTGTGGCTCCAATGTCATGAATGCACCGAGTGATGAGAGTGACCATGAGATCGGCCACTAGTCACAGCCTCACTACGTGTGAGTGGCTCTACCTCACCATCCTCTCTGTCATCTCATATGTGCGATCTTCTTGTCCTGAGCAGTCAAGATCTTTGTGGCCTTCCAAAGAGGCACAAACACATCTATATGTCATCTATCCTGCAATGGTTGTCCACATCCTCTGATCATCTCCACATGGGTCTTCCCTAAAGGGATCAATAAAGTGTCAACACAGATCCTATGAATAAGATCTCACCAAGCCTCATTAGTGAGTGGCTGCAAAACAAAGAAAACAACAATGGTGAGTTAGAAAACATTCAAAAATAAAAAAAAGTACAATGTTAACATATTAACATTTCTAGCTAACAAGGTCAGAGAAGAGTATCTACATACTCAAATCTCTGGGCATCTAGGTGGGATCATATGGTGCCATTGGTGGTGGTGGAGCTATGCAGGGACACTTCTCAACCTCCCTCCTCTCTGAGGCAAATGTGTTGGCCCATCATGGACTTTCTCATCACCACCTCTCCTCATGAGGAAGTGGCTCCTCAAAAACTAGAGTCTCTTCTCCACCTCTGCCTCCTCTCTCTCTCCATAGATATCTCCATTATAACCCACCACTCTATATCACTATCCTCCTCCTCATCACCCCTATGATCTAACCTCCTCACTCATCTCCTCACCAACCTCACTCTCAGTCTCTATTTATGGTTGTGTCGGCCTCCTCCTCCTCCTCCCCATGTGAGTGGGTGTGAACCTCAATCTGAGAAGAGCCCTGGTGCTCTAGGAACTAAGACCTTCTCCATAGAGATAGGTACTCCTAGTATCACCATTTCCATCCATGTCAGCCCTTAGGGCCATCTCATGCCTCTCTAACACTCCAATAGATAGTAGGCACGATGGTGGGAAGAGCATCATCATAGGGTAACCCAAACTATGGGGTACTCTGGGGTAGGGGGTGGGCCTCCACCCTCGTAGATCTATCTACTAATTGTGAAGTGGTGGCACATGCAATCAAGATAGTCCCCTCCTGACCCCATAAACCAATCATACCCTAATATGGTCTAGTAATAAAATCATCTATAGTCAAAGAAGAAATAGTTGATGTGGCCCTTTAAGAACTGACAAGCCTATCCATCTCACAGCCTTGATGGCCCCTGGATCCTGTATACCAACTCCCCTCTAATAGGGGATGATCCGCTCATACACCCAACTCATAACTAAAGTAGGATGGCTCAGGGATTTCCCTAGAGCCTCACCACTTAGTACAAGTCATGGTATGTAGTCCCCAAGATATCCACACCCCAGGAAAAGATCCTCCCATGTTTCTCAATCTACATGATGATCGGAGCCCAACAATACAAGAGCTTGTCCCCCCTGCCTCCCTACCAAACACAAAGCCATAATACCAATAATGGCCTTACAAAGGGTAGGGATAGGTGCGGAGGCAAACATAAAAAATCACATACCCTGCTTTGGCCCCTCTTGATGCCCCATCATCCCCCATATAGGAAGCCCACTATCTAGATCTGGTTGTGCTCCTATACTCTCTAAGGTTGTCATCTACTAGTCACAGGTACACCAAGAATCCTGTAAACATCCTCTCAAGAGTGATGCTCCACTCTCCCCTAACACTAGGAAACTGAAATGTTCCGGTCCACATCCCAATAAGACAACATGTCACATAATATGGTTGGATGGTGCGTGTGTGTGTGGCACCCATGCAATCCTCCATAAACCATCCCGATGCAATAAATTTGTCTCACCCTAGTTAATTGATCAAGAATGCCTAGAAGCTAACACACTCTCTCTCTCTCTCTCCAACGGATGTATAAAACTCCTTCTGCATTCACCAAAACAAGAAAAAGAGAAAGTTAGTAACACATTTCAATAGGAAAGCTCATCAAAAACAACATAAAACAACTTAAAAACCAAAAAAAATTAATCCAACTTGGTCAAAATAGCTCTTTGTCCTAACAAATTACAAAACCATCACCTATGCAAAGAGTGGTGGTTTTGCAACCACCACCTGTTAGGGAGGTGGTGGTCTTGTAACCACTTCCCTAAGTAGGGGTGGTCAAATGTAACTGTAACCGCCACATCGGGGTGGGTTGTGTCAAAAAAAGTCAAACCCCCATTTTTGACCCAAAAATTCAAAAAAACAAAAAAAATGACCTTTTACATGAAAAAAAAGTAGACCCACCTAGATCACCTCCTAGGGAACATTTTAACACAAGAAATTTCAAAAATAACCCCCTAGGTGTAGATTTTCAACATTTTACATTTTAGGTTTCAAATAAACAAATGCAAAATACTAACCTTTGTCTTTGTCCATTTGACTCTCACTCATGAGGCCATGGTCATCACATCATCACACTCATCATTTTGACTATACTCTCACTCAAAATGGTGATGGTTGGTCCAGAGCTCAAAATCACAAAGAGGATATGTGCAAATGAATTTAAAATGAATGGTTTTGTTATATATATGCTTTGTTTTAACTTCATTTTGAGTGTATATGCTTTACAGGTGGAGTGTTGGCATGCGTATACTTCTATCCTCACAGATGGTAAGTCCTCTTGTCGTTTTGTTTTAGTGTTTATTTTTTGATATCATATCTATTTACACTTGAGTCTTGCTTTCATCTTACAGGTAGCGGGAGCTTGGATGGTGACATTTCGGCACACGGGCATGTCAGGTATAGCTTCTAACTCCCCATTTTGGGAATTCCATACTCGACTCTACGTTTTACACCTCTTCATGGCTAAAACGCTTCTCGAGGGGGAATATGTATGCACACCCAAATTTGCACATGCTACATTGTTGGAAAATGGTTACAAAAGTCCCCAATGATGATTCACGTCTTTTCTAAAGTGTTTGAGCTCCCTAAACCTCTTTGCAACTTACATTTGTAGCCTAGTTTACCCTACTTAGCCATTCCCTACTTTTTGGTAGCTTCCCACACCTTTTGCCTTAGTTTTTTCCTTTAGTTACAAAACCACCTTCCTACTGGGTGGTCTCATAACCACCACCTGCAAGGAGGGTGGTGGTTGTAATCACCCCCTACAGTAGGGTGTTTCTGTTCATGTGTTTTTTCCATAATTCTTTTTTACCAAGAATTGACGTGTGTGATTGCTTCACTTCAGTTCACTTTTAGAGCACATTTTCTCAATCATTTTAGCTGATTTCAAGCTTGAATGACTTGTGGCAATCTCCTCTTCCACTTGTAATTTGTAATTGACTTTTCAAACTACCCTTCATGTGTTGATGTGGCACCCCATGGCTGCCAAGTGTGATAGTGCACAACCCAACCCTTCTATAAAACCATCACTTGTTCTCAAGAAAATGGATAGAGATTATTTGTGTATCTTTCTTAGTTGAGCTGCAACAATCTTGCTTTAGAAATTACATAGCCAAGCTTTGTTCTCTTGCATATCTTTCTTCTACCCGCATTGCTACCAAACTACCATCAAGTTTCATTGCTCCAACACTTTCTCCTTTTGCTTCTATTGCATTCCCAGCATCTTGGACTCACGTGAACACAAGAGATTGAAAATAAAAACTTAAGGGGACACAAAAACACCACAACTAGATTTCCATAATACTACAAATACCAGGTTAGAGTTGTAATTGGGTTTCTTTAATTCTTTATTGAGAATCTTATTCATATTATTCATTACAATAGAAAAGGCATTTCATTTTTTATTATTATAATCATTGAGTAGTTATAGTAGATCAATTTCTTTCAACAAAGATTTCTTAGGATAGATAGCTTCCTTTTCCTATCTTTATAGATTTGTAAAGAGAGTGATTCTAGAAGAAAGCTTCTGTGTTAATTTAGAAATCAACCAAAGCATCATCCCATATAGAAAATCCTCCATAAAAATATTCTTTACTTTTTTGGGAAGTTGTAGGGAAGAAAAGCTTTTGAGAAGCTTTGATTTCTTCTCCTTGCCTCTGAGGAAAAATAGAAGATTTAATTCAGATCAATAATTTAGAGAAGCTTTAATTGATTAGTATAGATTTAATTACACCATTGCACAGGTAAATAACTACATCCGGTTATTTATCTGTATAGGATTTATTTGTTAGATTATAAGCTTTTCATTTCTTCATTTCTTCTAAATTCTAGAAAAGCACAAAAAGATTTCCTTTTGTTAGATTAGTTGTTTTGTATTGTTTATTTCCATTATATTCCAAAAACACAAAAACATAGTGTAGAATTTTCTTATTTAGATTAAATTTTTATTTACCTTGATTAGATTAAAATGCTTTGAATGCATACATGACCATAAATGAACCACAACAAGAAAAACATATGCTAGTGATCCATTGGTCCCACAACCGAATGGGCCTGAACTAATTACGAACATAGATACGGGACTCATATGCTTGTCCTCGAACACCAACATGATATACTAAGAAAATTGAACAATTAAACATTTTGAACATCGTGGTTGAAAAAGCCTACAAATATTGGACTACCCCTGGCAATAGAGTTTAAATGTATATGACCATACAAGGACCACAACCACCAAGAGTTTATGGTTGTGATCCGGTTCCTCAACCGCAAGGGCCCAAAGACCAGTTAGACCTTGACACAGATTACACTCATTAGTCTTTAGGTCATCCCCACTTCCACCAGACATCATTAGATAACTAAATGTTCTAAACAAAGAAGCTCACCAAGCCCTCACATTTTGGACCGCTCCAACTAACCGACCATAGAGCCAGTGGAACACACCTCTCTCTCATTCATTCCAAGGCACCCATTAGTTTTCCACGTATCCCACAACCATTGGAAGGAATTTCCGTGGAGCTTGATATTGATTGGAGTCTTCGTGTGGCCATCCTTTCTGATCCATCCATTAGACCCATTCAGGTTAGAAGGGCCTTATTTATTGGGAAAGAGGCATGGAGCCAAGACAAGTACCAAACACTATTTGATTTAGATGAACCATGGACGTGTGTTGTAGACTATTTTTGGGAAGGTGTGTTGTGTAATTATACCTTGGAGTACATGATTTTGATGTATTCATGCCCAAAAAGAAGAAAATTTTAGTTTTTGTATGAACCTAGAGGATCCTATTTAGGCACGTTGTCGTTGGTTAAAAAGATCTTTATGATTGACCTAGGATGGAGAACTTACCTATGACAGGATAAAACCCCACTTCGTACGGGGCGGGAGGTAGGTTTGGGAAAGTATGGCATTGGTCCAAGTGGAAGAAAGTGATAGAGAAGAAATACAATGCGGTATAATGATGGCGAGAGAGGGTAGTTGAAGAGGCATTGAGACTAAGATGAATGATGTTGAGCGAAGTGATGTAAACCTTACGAGAAGGTGAGGGACCATATGATCAGGTCCTCCTAGTATTGAGGAACCGCAATGAAGGACCCCTTCGACATTTGATGAGAGTGATTTTGAGGAAAGAATGAGAACCATTGGCACACATTTGACCTAGCCTAAACACCTAGCCCTTATGCACAATGCTTGGAATTCATAAGTTTTTGTAGAGGATCATCAAAGTGACAAGAAATAGGGAGGTAATCAAGGATCACCACATTGGGTTAGAGATACGGGTGGGCACATGTTAGTATCAACACAAGAGGCACAATAGATAAAATAAGTGCATATGGCAATGCAACAAGCTCCTATGTTTGGGTAGACTTTGTTTGGAAGTAATTTTATAGGTGTGACAACAAGACAAAACAAAGGCACGCTACCTATTAGAGGTAATCCAATAGGTGGAGTAGTAGGAAAAATAGTTAATAGGTAGTTTTACACTACTATAAAGACATAAGATAGTACTTCTACGACCCCTAGGTCATGATAGGAGACTCAGGAGGCTTAGGCCCTCCACCGCACAAAGGAAATCCTAGTGGAGGTTCAAGATCTAGATCTGGCCCACTCCAGGACAAAGATTAAAATAACCAACACAAAAACCTCAATAACCACAATATTAATCCCCTCAAATATTTTTTGAGATGTCCCTTCATTTTCCAAAATATAGAGGTGTGGAAGATGTAACGAGAATGTATACAAGTGTGAACTTTTATGGAGGGCTAAATGAATAACAAATCCAGATCGGAAGGCTAGTCATTTTACAACAAGACTTCAAGGCCGCACACATAGTTAGTATAAGAAGTATGATCCACACCAAACAATAATGGACTATGATGCGTTGCGCACCACTTTCTTGGCTGAATTCCACATACCTGAGTTTGAGCGGAGAACATCAAGCATGCAAGGATATTAAACAACAAGGGTTGGTTGAGAGTGTTAGAGAGTATGATGTTCATTTCAAGACCTTGTTGTCTAAGATTTCCTATGAAATTCATCTGAGCTAGCATGCAAATGGTTTGTAGAGGACTATTGACACCTTTCCGAAGGGCATTATCACATAAGATCTTCACCAACCCACGTGAGGCTTTGGAATCAGCACTCCACGCCGAAAGCGGTTGGAAATGTATATATTGAGGTGAGTCCATTTCTTGAAGGCTGAGATTACAGCAATGGATACTCATTTGGAGAAGTTATCTACCAATTCATCTCATGAGATGCGCAATGGATTGTGGTGTACTAATTATAAAGTAGAAGGACATTCAAAGGATAGTTTCTCACGTAGGAGTGTGCATGTGTTATTAACAAATTGTGAAATTTGTCACAAGAACCATGATGTCCTTAACTATACGCATTTACAACATGCTACATAAAAGAATGTGTCTTTGTATTGCAAAATATGTGATGTGCATACTCATGACATGACCAATTATCTTCTGATTGATCGATTCATGAGGCTTGTGAAATAGGGTTACATTAGACCAATGTAGAGTAGTTGCAAGAGTAAGAAGGACAAAACAATGATGTAATAATGGTAATGGAGGCTTAAAAAGTAGAGGTTGGGGTGGTGAAGAAGCTTTACACGAGGAATATGTTACACTTGTGGGTTTCCTGATCACTATCGCGCATGTGCCGAAAAAAATTTAGACATGTGCATATTGTGGCAAGGCGCATAAGGTAGAAGATTGTACATATTTGTATTCCCACATGTGAAATAATAACAAGAAGGGTAAAGGAGTAGCTATGATTAAGTTTAAATGCACCAAACAAGGGCAATAGATTCCTAAGAAGTTGGTTGTCACAAAATCTTGGGTATTATTGGTTACTTATGTGTGTAGAAGTAACATGTGTGTGTGAGCAAGGAAATTAATCACCGTCATCAAAAGAGAGGATTTTATCCATACAAATTATCAAGATGCGAGCCGTAGAGAAGAAGTATATCAAGATACTATGAGCGTCATCGGGGAACTATAAGGAGAAATATAGTGTCTAAAGGAACAAGCGTGTGAGAGGGAATGCACGAGGAATATTGAACTCTCTTAAAGATGTGGATGACCTCACGAAGTTATGAAGGATGTTTAGGTATGACTATATCATACCTCTATTGGGAGAATGGTTACAGGATAACTTTGTCTCGTGTAGGTGTAGAAAAGGAACGCAAGATTCTCCATGCCAAATTACCACCTCGAGATCTTGAGTATGACAAGGAAATTACATTGGATGCAGTAATTAATGGATGAATAACAAGTAATATCCTCGTTGATATGTGCAATGTAAGTAAATGTCCTCATACTTGATGCTTGGAACCATATGGAAAGGTCTTCATTGCAGCCCTCCTCGAATGTATTGTATATGGAAAACAAGGCAAGGGTTATACCCATCGGGGTTTTGAAGGATGCTTCTATCACCATTCAGGGAGCTAAGTTCAAGTGTGACTTTGAGGTTCTTAAGCTCGCGAAAGTAGATAATTTTCTATGATTTTAGGCCATCTTTGGTGTTATGCTAATAATGTAGACTTGTGTTTTAACAAGTGTTACATGAGTTTTGAGAACAAGGATGAAATCATTGTGATACCCATGGATGACACAAATATCACACCTTATATAGAGCCCATCAATGAAGAAGATCTTAACAAAATCTATAGACATACATCGAATGACCCAAAGAATGTAGAGCCATTAAAGGAGGGCATGCTTCAGTGGGAAGACGTGTAATCTTTAAGTGATACTACCAATGTGGCTTGTGATGATTGGGCTCATGGTACTTATGAGATGGTTGGTTGTGAGGTTCGAGGAAGAGTGACAAGGATGATTAGACCATGACCATCGATCGGATGATTGGGAAAAGTCGGTTTTTGAAGTACACTAGAGAAGAAAATCCTGAATCATTCTTGTGCATAATGGAAGAACGGTGGCACAAAAAGGGGGATATGAGAAATATGATGGTATACACATTACACAAGACCATAATGCACTGTGGACTACACATAGGGACAACCTATGATGAGATAAGAGTGACAATCCCGACAATGTTTGTTAGGAACAATCTCCCTTCATTAATACAGGATTATGATTGGAAGACTTCTCCCACGGTACATGTTCACAATTACAAGAGGAATTGCATGATAGGGCAAGATGCTCTACCACCATCCCTATGGGTACATAATTTTTATTCTACATTGCACATATACACGCGTATCCGGTATATACATGATGAGTTGAAGCAGAAACAATGAATTGGTGTGACTTGATTACGGTATTGTTCATACTTTCAATTCCTTTTCTACTAAACCATAAGTTCATGAAGCTCTACAAATTATGAGGTGCATTACATTGGGGGATAATGTGAAGGGTGAGAAACTTATGATTTATTTATTTGGTGAGACTGACATCTTGAAGCATGTGGAGACATGGTGGAATCGAGAGGAGACCTTGTTGGGATGCGCTTAAAAAGAAAAGGAAAATGGAAAGCTTGTATACCTCATAGATAATGAAGTAGAATATTTGATATCAAGCACACAAATGATGTGTGTGAGGTATTTGACTTAGCAGATGAGCAAGTGCTAGCTTACCATGTACCATTAAGAGTAAGAAAGTAAACATTGGGACTAAGGACCACCAAAAGAGGTAATTATTGGTGATTATTAATCTAAGACCGAGGTTGCAAAATCATTGAGCTCTTGTGACTTTCAAGATTTTTCCCCAAGGGTATCATGAGTTAAAATGGTGTGCATACATCATTAGGTAAAATAAAAATCAAGCTCAAAGATGGCACACGACTAGTTAGGAAGAGACCTTACCAAATGAATCCTAATTTATGCATCGAGGTGAAGGATGAAAATGATAAAATGTTGAAGTCAAGCATTATTGAGCCCATTGAAGAGTTGGTTTGGATAAACCCAATGGCTATCAACATTAGAAAAGGATGACATGATAAGGATTTGTGTTGACTATAGAGTTTTGAATGATTCATGTATACTTGATCCTTTTCCAATGTCATTCACTAAGGAAATTTTAAAAGGTGTTACAAGGTGGGAGATATATTCATTTACAAATGGATTTTTAGTTATCATTAGGTAAGGATCGCCACGAAGACCAAGAAAATACAACTTTTGCAACTGAATGGCGATGTTTTGCTTACACAATTTTGCCCTTTGGTCTGAATAATGTGTTAGCAATGTTCTTACGCATTATTGTTCAAGCATTTCAAGACTTCATTCACAATTTCTTCGGGTATATCTAGATGATTGGACTATTTATGGACTGGTTAAGGACCATTGTGACTACTTAAGGTTGATGTTTAAAATATGTGTATAACTTAACATCTCTTTGAATATTAAGAAGTGTATCTTTGCAATACCATTTAGTACTTTGCTTAGACACATTATATGTAAACAAGGATTGTTGGTAGACCCAACCAAAATTGCAGTCATCTTAGGGTTGGAGGATCCAACCAATCAAATTGAAGTGCATGGATTCCTTGAACATATTGGTTATTACCACAAATTTATTAAGGGGTATGCAAAGATTGTCACACCACTTAAAGAATTGTTAAAATTGAAGGGAAAACTCTATTGGGGTGACACACAACAGATAGTGTTTGAGAATTTGAAGGAGAAGCTGACCACCATGCCAATCTTATGCTTCCCTTCTTGAAACAAACCATTCCATGTTCATGTGGAGGCCTCAGGTACAACCATTAGAGAAATGTTAGCGTAACTTGGGGAAAGTAATGTAGATCATCCAATCTATTTTTACAAGTAGGAAGATGATGTCGGTTGAACAAAATTATACAACACGGAGCATGAAACGTTGCAATGGTGTACGTGATTTACAAGTTTAGACAATATTTTCTTGCGACATTATTAATTGTATACACTAATCACATGTCATTAAAGTATTTGGTTAATAAGCTAGTTTTGTAAGGGTGCATTTATCAATGGATCCTTTTGTTCCGAGAGTTTGATTTCTCAATTATAGTAAATTCAAAAGAGCGATTTGGAACTAAACTATTTATCAAGGATTAATTCTAGTGAAGACGCGCAAAACATAGTGGACACTATGTCGAATGCTCAGTTGTTCAAACTACACCATGCACCAACTGACTTAGAAGATATTGCAGTTTTCTTATACACAAGAGTTACACCTGAAGGTATGAAGACCCTAGAAAAGAAGCAGCTCACAATTTGCATGATGCGCTACCAAATTAATTATAGGAGATTTATACAAGATGGGTAGAGATGAAGTCTTATGCAGGTGTGTATTAGACCATGATCACGAAGCTATAATGGAAGAAGCACAGGGAGGAATTGTAGGAGGTCATTATGTAGGAAAAGCAACAACTCATAAAATATTACTTGTTGGTTTATGGTGGGAGACACTCTATAAGGATACCAAGGCATTTTTCAAAGCATGTGATCATTATCAAAGATTAGGGAAGCCATGAAACATGGATGAAATGTTACTTGTGACCTATCAAGTGCATAATCTTTTGAGAAGTGGGAAATTGACTTTTTTGGCCCCATTCCACCAGTTGCACGTCAGACAAGTGCGTGTTACATCATTACATGCACAGATTGTAGACACAAAATCTATGCACTTGGGTACATTTCTAGGTCCTAAATCGACTAATGTATACATGATTCCTAAGCAAGAAAACTAGTGGTATATAACTCCTTTTGGCATTTCTTTTGTTGTATCTATTGCACTTTATTGGCTTTACACATCTTACGACTTCTACCGACACTTTACTAATTTACCTTTTGATGGCTTTGGACACTAACACCCATTTAGGATAGAAGCACCCAAGTGTTCTTGTCCCTCGTGGGTGCTCTTGTCCTTCTCTTTCTTCTTCTCTCTTTTGAGTCCCTTTTCATTCTTGGTCACCTTTTAACACTTTGGGTCGACCTTTCAGTTGTTAATTATGAAATTTAAACAAGGGAATCATATATATATACTTATTTACTTCTTCCAAATAAAGGGGCCAAGCACTATAAGCATTATCTATCACCACCTAAGCTTGCATAAAGGCACAAGAGAACTACAAAGTATACATCTAACACATTCATACAAGGGACAAGGGTTTCATTGATCTGCATACACTACATAGGAGGGGAGTTTATTCTATTCCATCACACACATTTTACATATTTGGGACAATCTATATCTAGCCCTCTATCCTCGTGTAACTTATACAAGGTTAACATAGGGCATGAGAAATATGTACACACACACATGAAGAATTACATGAAGTCTGAGATGTAGTGCAATGCTCGGTCGTAAGTTCACTCTTCGGGTGACCGCCGTCAGTCCGACTCCACATTTTGCATATTTTTTATTATATTCGATGTGGTTTATGGGTTTGTGTAGGTATTCATTTGGTTTTTAGGTTACATGTGTAATTAGAACCCTAATAGAAAATCTGGAGTGACAAAGAGAAAGTAACAACGAAGATCTTCCGACCTAGAAAAGACCAATTTATGAGCATCGAGCAAACACGGGCTCCTAGATCAGTCATCAACACCTAAGGCACTCTTGTTCTCCTATGAGAACTTCTATTCATTACATTCCTAGGTTTATGAACCCTTGAAGAGCCTTTGTGATGATGTCTCCATCATGTTCCAACAGATATACATCCTGTCATTCCCAAGTTGCACAAAATTAGCTAAGTCATCATCCCTCTCTCATTTGCTTAGGGTTTTACATTATTGAATGTTTAGTGCTTGCATATTACATAATGTAATCATCTAAATATTACTCATTATAGTAAGTTACTTTGAAATTAGATTAAATCATCCGGTGAACCCCAACTCGTGATCGACCACTTAGATCCTTATTCGAACACTAGATCTTAGTCTTGCATATTACCTCCATCTTTCTTGTCATCCTAGATACCCTTGGATCCTTCCATTTTCACCAACATGAGTGTCTCTCTCCCATTTTTTGCCGACCAATCCTCGAATGTGAGTGTAGACACAAAATCTATGCACTTGGTTACCTTTCTAGGTCCTAAAGCATACCAATGTATACATGATTCCTAATAAAGAAAAATAGTATTTGATAACTCCTTTTGGAATTTTGGTTGCTTTATCTCTTATACTTTACTGGATTTACAAATCTTACACTCTGTCGACACTTGACTAATTTATCTTTTGATGGCCTCTACACTAGCGCGCTTGAGTTAGGACAGCACACACTCAGTGTGCTCTTGTCCCTCTCTTTCCTATTCTTACTCTTTTGGGTACTTTTCATTTTTGGTCACCTTTTAATACTTTGGGTTGGCCTTTCATTTGTTAATTATTAAATTCAAGCAAGGGAATCATATATGTACTTAATTACTTCTTCTAAATAAGGGGTGAATCACTATAAACATTATCTATCACCACCTAAGCTTCGCACGAAAGCACAAGAGCACTATAAGGCATACATCTAACACATCCATACAATGGGCAAGGTCTACATTGATCTATTACATCTAGTTCATTCTATTACATCACACACATTTTACATATATGGGACAATATAGATCTAGTTTGCTATCTTCTTGCAACTTAAACAAGGGAGTCCTAGGGCATGGGACATGGATAAACACACACACAAAGAACTACATGGAGTTTGAGATGTAGCACGAGTGCTCGATCATAAGTTCACTCTTTGGGTGACCATCGGGGTTAGTCTGACTCCACATTCTGCATATTTTTATTAGATTTGATGCGGCTTATGAGCATGTGTAGTTAGTCATTTGTTTTGCAAGTTACATGTATGATCAAAACCCTAACAACGAAATAATAATAGCAAAGAACGAATAACATAGAGGATCTTTTGACCTTGAGATGACCATACTCCAAGCATCCGAGCGGACATGAGTTCCTAGTCGGTCATTAGTGCTTGGGATGCTCATGTCTCATGTGGCGCTTTTATCCATTACATCCCGAGGTTTTGAACCCTCATCGAGTCACTTAGAAATTATTTCTAGCCAAATCTAGCACTCGAGACAATCCTAATCATTCCCGGTTTACACTAAATCAATTAATTCATTATCTCTCTTGTTTAGTTAGGGTTTTACATTCTTGAATGCTTAGTGCTTGTGCATTATTGTACTTAATTACCTTAATATCATTTACTACATTAAGTTACTCTTTAATAAGATTTAATTAAAATTAGATTAAATCATTTAGTGAACCCAACTCATGATCAACCATTCGATCCTTATTTTTCCTATTATACCGGATTTATCTTTCCCTATCCCCATACCCTAGTTTCGTCAAGGTTCATATTTACATCTATTTTCTTTCATACATCTAATATGCATAGTTCTTCCTAGGGTTTCATCCTTGGTCCTATCCTATGGGTCACTTTCTAGGGATCTTATTTCACAAATTACCTTTTCTTTCATATCATGGCCTCTAAATTTCCTCAAGTCTCCTTGGCTCAATTACTTCAAAAGCACCTAGTTTACAAAGATGCTTTCAAAAATCCCTACACACAATGTACCTCCCTCACGATATGCCACCTTCACAAGTAAGTGTGATTTTCAATCGTATCTTTGACCCCCTATTAGTCCTGATAACAAAATTAATCAATCCATATTCGAGTCAATTCAAGCCTTACACCTCCTTTTTCAAAATAAATTTCAAGCTATGGAAACCACAATTACATCCCTCACATCTAAAATCCAACATCTCAAGGATGTTTCTCATGCCCATGCTAGTTCTTCTTCTACACCTCATCCTAATCCCATGTCTACTACATGTGCTCATACAAGCGAGGTCAAGGTCTTACCACAACAAGCACCTCTCAAGTTTGATCAAAATGCTAGGCAACATGATATTCTCTTTGAGCTCCTCAATCACCAATTAATCACCTTACCACCTACTCATTACTTCCTCCTTATCAGCTTACAAAATACAAAGGTCACCCATTTTGCAATTATCATAGAATTAATGGACATTGTGACAATGATTGCTATGTTTTAAAACAAAAAATTGGGAAACTTGAGCATCAAGGATTTATTTCATTTGCTACACAACATTCTGCTACATGCTCATCTCCAATTACCAAACCCCAATGGGTTCCCAAATATGATCCCTCTATGTCTAGCGAGTATCACGCAATAGTCACTCATGTTCCTTATCCAGTAATGCAAGAGTCACCACAAATCCCATCTAAAACCAAACCCTTAAAATAAGACCAATAAATTCCCTCACCAAAGCCCCATCTAAGGCCAAACCATCAAAGGAAGAACAACCAATTCCCTTGCCACAAGATGAGATCCCTCACCAACCTCCTAAAATTAAACTTATAATTCCTCCTTTTAATCCAGATAATGCCTATGTTAATGAATGGGACTCGGGTGACACTTATGATGCACAACATGGTCTCTCTCTCATCATCAGATAGATCTCCATTACTCACACACTTGGGGGAATCAAACTTTACCCCCATAGTAACACCTTCTCATCAATCAAGTTTCCTATCTATACTACTCACATACACACCTATACCTTACTTTTTCTTTGCAATTCAATTCAATATTTCTAGCAACACTTTCTCTTATCTATATTATGAGCACACCTTGCTACATTTATCTATGTTTATGGCTTTCCTTTCCACTCCTATGCCACTCCATACACATTTTCTCCTCATGCTTACTTATGGATCCTTCTATTCATGATACACATACTACTTTATATATATGGTATACATCCTTTCGTTCACTATACATACTGCGCTATTCTTACTCACGATGATAACATTTATTAGCTAGCAACTCATGATATACACACTTAGGGGGCATCATACTTGCCCCCTCCTCACTTTCTTCTTATACCATTACTTCTTCCTATCTATACAACATAATGTTACTACTACATACTCGCTACCCAATGACGCACTCGTGTTCTCAAGGTTCATACATGATTGTTGAGGGCATTAAATGAACCTTACTTGCACACTCGGGCATCACACTTTCTCCCCCTCCATCATTATTGGTTGTCTCTATCATCTACTCATAGCTTATCTACTACACTTCATACTTTTTGCTTCATGGTAAATCTTTCCTAGCATCTAATCTCAATCACATACAATACCTTTGTTACCTAATGACACACTCTTGTTCTACGGTTCATACTTGACTATTGAGGGCATAATTCCTAAATAAACCTCATGTCATGCACATCCACTGGGGGCAACACGGCCCCTCTCATTTGCACATCTTGCATATCGCAACACACCATCACATTCACATGGCATCTACCTATATTGGTTGTATTTACTCTTGTTAGCTTATACTACTTACATGTTGTACTTTGTTTCCTAGATTCTTAGTATGTCGTTATCTTTTTCTATACACACATACGCATTCACATGGTATCTTAAGGTGAATGCAAGACTTTTACAAATTTTACACGATGCGTGATGCTCGACACTCGATCTTTACTAGTCCTGCTAAGGCTTCTGGGGGCATATACCTTTGTTACTTTCCTACTACACATCACAGTCCTATTGTTACAATATTTACTACTTTTATCACTATCACTTACTTTTCTTTGATCTATACATGCTTTGACATACTATTTATCTTTCTAACATGCTAATGGGTGCTTCATGTGTAGCATTTTCCTTACAGGATACTATACAACCATGGTTATCTATTACTTATTGTTTGTTATTGTTTTCCACTATTTGCGGGCTATGCCCTATGTCTTCTAATGTGTGAAAAGTAGAAGCAAAGTGCATACTAGAAGGGGTGATAACAATTCTCCATAGTCTAGAAAATACATTTACAACAATATTTCATACGTGCACAATGGTAATGAACTCATGCGAGAGCAAAAAAATAGACACAATATATGTGCAATGAGATTGAAGGGGCAAGAGGAATGCAAACAAACACAGTAGAGGAAGAGACAATCATAAACTTGTATTTATTGCTTCATTGATATGCATAGTTCAATCTATCATAGAATAAGGGCCTAGATCACCATGAAAGGAGTCCACTACAAGGGCATGCAACACATTGGCTTCACAAAACAACTTTTATAAAGTTTTGCTACTCAAAACTATCCCCCTTTTACAATGAGCCCAACACTCCAATTTATAGAATTCTTAGAGGAGAGAGAGAGGGAGGGAAATGAAAATCCCAAAATCTATCTTTTAACCAATGAATAGGTAATAAATAAAGTTAAATGATGGTATGTTGCTTGTAAAATCCCTCCCATACTATCCCATAACTTACAACAATGAGAAATGTCAGCCCATGCTTCATTGAATGCATCCAACTACCAAATAAAACCAAAGTTTTGAGGTGGGCACATTTTCTACAAAATCACCATCTATTCCTCATCAAGTTCCATATTTCTTTATTTTGTGCATTGGTCTCGGAACCAAGATTTCAATGGTACCAATTTTGTGCATTTTCATTGATAAATGAAAAGTTCATGACCTTTTGAGTGTAGACAATTGTTTTGGGTTTGCAGGACATTTATGTCATTTAACAGGAATGAGCATCTGATTGACTAGAGCTAAAGATGTTTCCATTATTTTCATATACCTACCCTCATTAAAAATAATAAATCGGAGCTCATTCCAGAAAGTCAAATTTCATGAAAATCGGAGCTCTGGGTCAAAAGTTATGGTCGTTTGAAATTCGGAGGTCGGGCATCAACTTTCCCTTGGCATTTTAGCTATTTTGGCTTTTAGCTAACTTGTGTCCCAATGTCCTGTGGACCAACCGGGCTTCCTTCCTCCACCTTTTCGATTCCTTTTGATTGTAGCAATTTAAGGTTTAGAGGTCATATGTGTCCCAACATTGGCTAGGTCATGAGAGCCATTGACTTCCGTGTTTCTTTGCATCTCCCTTGCTCAGTGATTTTGGGTTTGTAGGTAACTCATGTCCCACGCGTTCTTGACTGTCCGAGACAAAAATTCTCACTTAATTGATTTGAACTGCTTTATGGATTTTTGGCATTTGGAGCCTGTGCATCCCTCATGAACTTGTGCGTCTTGGAATAGAAAAACCCGACTTAAGCGATTCCTTTTCAAATCGACCATTTCACTTTTCGGTCTCGGTTTGTCCGACGTCCCGTGGACCGTCTGGACAACTTCTTCCAACTTCATTTGAATTAACTATTTTTTCGATTTTTTCACATTTGTCTTCATCCTTAGTGTTTCAGCCCCAAACTTGGTACGACAAACCTTAAAGATAACTGCATTAGTTCCATCTCGTAGCTATCATACTTGATTTGCATTAAAATAGGCCCGTGACTTCATTTTTTCAGATTTTTACAAGTTTTTACTAACTCCTTGGATTTTTCTTGGACAGGGGAGTTAGAGGAGAGCAAGGAGGTACCCAAAAATCCAAAATTTTACCTTCGAGCCATTTCCACTTGCTCAACCTAAAGAAATAATGTAGGTTATCAAAATTACCTTGAGGGGTGAATTTGGGATAACAGTGTCTTAAGTAATATCACACTTCCCATTATTAATGGGCCATGCACTTTTCCCATCCCATGCCATGTAGTAACTAATAATCTTAATTATAATATTCTTCTCAAACGACCTTAGATCCATGTCATCCGGTGTGATCCCTTGAACCCTTCACGCGCATCTTATATTCCTATACCAATGTGTTGTCTACAAGGCCTTAACAAATCTCTCCCCATTTTCCTTTTGCAACACTTTTGATCATTTAATTGAAGCCCCTACTTCTGCCACATCTCCTCCTAATTTCACAAAGTATGGTCCTAGGTATCAGTATATGTTTCGTTACATTTTCACTTGCACTTTGGATTAGGAAAAGATGGAAAGGGATTCACAAATCCTCTTTCCATTCCCACACAATCCACCAAACTTGGCATTAGCTATCTCCCTTCACCTGCTCCTTTTATTCCCACCACATCTTCTCTTGAGGTTTACACTACTTCACATACTCATAATCTTCCTCTATTATACCCTAAGCTTATTGGTGATCCCACTTCTCCCACTTGGCTTGAATTGGATACATTCCTTACGATAATGATCTATTAGAATACATGGGAACTTATGACCATTTCCCCCCTTACCATCACAAAAATTGTTTTCCATTTGTTCTCAATGTTACAACTTACTTTGGTGAATCTGATCCTCCTAACACCAATACTAATACTCCTGACACATTTCCACATATGCCACTTTATGGCATGGTATCTCTACCAAAGACATTAGATATATCTCCATCACTCACACACTTTGGGGCATCAAAATTCCCCCATAGTCGCATGTTCTAATTAGCAATTGCCTATCCATACTACTCACATACACACCTATACCTTACTTTTGCTTTACACTTCAATTCAATATTTCTAGCAACACTTTCTCTTATCTACACTATGAGCACACCTTACTACATTTATCTATGTTTATGGATTCCCTTTCCACTCCTATGCCACTCCATACATGTTTTTCTCCTCATGTTTACTTATGGATCCTTTTATTCATGATACACATACTACTTTATATATGGTATACATCCTTTTGTTCACTATACATACTTTGGCTATTCTTGCTCACAATGATCACATCTATTTGCCAACACTCTGATATACACACTTGGGGGCATCATACTTCCCCCTCCTCACTTTCTTCTTATACCATTACTTCTTCCTATTTATACAACATAATGTTGTTACTACATACTCTACCTCGCCACCCAATGACACACTTTTGTTCTATGGTTCATACTTAATTGTTGAGGGCATAATTCCTACATGAACCTCATGTCACACACATCCACTAGGGGGAAACACAACCCCTCTCATCTTCACATCTTGCATATTGTAGCACACCATCACATTCACACAACATCTACCTATCTTGGTTGTATTTACTCTTGTTAGCTTATACTACTTATATGTTACACTTTGTTTCTTATGTTAGTTGGATACTTAATATATCATTACATTTTTCTATACCCACATGCATGTTCATATGGTATATTGAGGTGAATACGGGACTTTTCTGATTCTTACATGATGTATGATGATTGAGACTTCTCTTTAATAGTCACGTCGAGGCTCCTAGGGGCATCTACCTTTCTACTCTCATACTCCACACTCACATGTCCTATTGTTACAATATTTACTACTTCTTGTCACTATCACTTACTTTTCGCTAATCTATACATGCTTTAACATACTATTTATCTTTCTAACATGCTAAGGGTTATTTGTTACTTCTTGTTTGTTATTGTTTCCCATTGTTTGCAGAGACTATGTCCTATGTCTTTCTTGATCATTGTTTGCTTATGGCCACTTTAGCCCCTGATTGTCTTGTGACATTATGAACAATGTCCCATGTATGCAACCCACTTTTCATGGTCCCTCTTGTCTTCATAGTTGTTTGATACATTTTATTTTATTATATTCTACCTCTTTTACACTAACATTTAGTTCTAGCCTATATTGGTTACACGTGCCTTGGTTTCTACCATGCACATCCCCTACCCCCGTAGGTATCCAATCTACGATATGCATATCAATTTCAGGTCCTCTCGTTTGGGCTACCTCCTCCTACATTTATCAAATGTACCCCAAACAAAGGGGGAAATTATTGGGTGAACAAATCACCCTTCCAACAACATAGAGCTCCAAAACAGAACAACACAATACAAAATTGGCAAAGGCACACAAGTACATAGTGGTCTAGAATTAGACTTGGATCACAAACACAAAGTGAACACTAGCACCCAATATCAGAAAAGAATAGTGGATGCTTGCATCTCACCCAGCACTTGTGTCTTGGGGAAAAATTAGACAATTTCTTAGTTCAACATAATTTCTAGCAAGTTAATATACGGATCTATAATATCAGGTACTTACCTTTAGTTACAAAATTCATTCAATCGGTTACAATTCGACTACAACTCGGTTACAATTTAGTTACAAATTTAGTTACAAATCGGGACATTCCAATCTGCAATGGCACTTATCATTTGAGAAGCATCCTGAAAGGAGAAAAAACAAACTTCTCTCCCAACACTCTTCTCTTGGCATGAGATCACCCAAAACCTCACTCTTGGCGTGAGATCACCCAAAAACTCATCCTTTGCGTGATATTTCCCAAAAACCTCATTTTTGGCATGAGATCACCTAATAACCTCATCCTTGGCGGTAAGATGATCAAATCTATGGTTCAACACTTTCTGTAACATCTCCAAGACAAACATGACAATTTTCTATCATATACTCTCTCATACATCAGGTGCACTCTTTCCTTAGCTACTACTTTCTACTACTTTTACATACTTATACATACGTTACTATGATCTTTCACATACGAGACTTTTACTACTCTCTTGCTCTTCTTTTGCATTTCCATACTTATAAGCAACAAAAAGTAGCTCAAATCAATAAGCACAAGATCTAACAAGAACACTACTATGCATATGATTCACCCCTAGGGTCTACCTCCCTTTCCTAGTTGTCACACTTCACACTGTGATCACTTCATATTTCATATGGCTACTCATCCACTTGATAGGCTATTGAATACACTTCTCTCTGGATTATAAGGTACACATCTTCTATCTAATTTATGTTGTGGAGTATTCACTCAACAACATAAAGGGGGAGAAAATATAGAAACAAAAATTATGCACTTGAGTACATTTCTAGGTCTGTTGGTTAGATATTTTGTCATGCCAAACTATTAGGTTCAACCACGACATGGGATTAAATCCCTCCTCAAAGACAGTGAGGTTGCATGTTTATTACTAATCTAAAACACAGCGAAAATAATATGTACATTATTCACACTAATCTAACCATTGGTGTTGGGATAGAATCCCAAAATTCATATCCATAATAGGTGAAGATATTGCTCTTTCGAAAATGAAATGGATTGGAAAGGAAATTACTAGTATGGAAGAAACACAATGGAAAGGAAATGAGAGGAAGTATTTTCTTTCGAGTAAACACAAAGCACGAAATAATCATACGAGATTTAGATAACAAATGTAATGTTTGAAATGATTAGAACAATCAAGATGCTAAACAAATAATAGCTTAAGATTATGAACATAAGAACAATATCTTAAGAAAGATACATCTCACAACACAAAGTTTGTAAAATAGCACCAATTTCTATTCCTCAAATGATTAAAAGAAAACACAAAGTCTTTCTTCTTCACAATAGATCTCAATATTCCAAAAATCTCAACCCTTTGGAATGCATAAACATCCCTTATTTATAATAAAAGGAGTTGAGAGAAAATAGGATAAATCCTAGAAAATAGTCTTTATAATGAGAGTCCTACTTTGCTTGACTCTCGTGCAGGAGACCAAGTCAAAATTTACTTCTTATGTGACGAAACAAAAATGAAAAAGACATGTCGATTTTAGGATTGAAATGACATGCAACATTGTGCCTATTTTGTTTCATCATCTTTGTCTTCCTCCAACAAAGCCTGCTTATCCTAAAATTCTTGGAACTTTCAGATTATACCCTGCATCTCAATTTCATCAGGCACGGTGGAGTGATCACTCAGAACCTCACATGTTTCCTGAGTATCACTAGCGTTGCCAAGAAGCTTTTTTAGTCTCTTGTTGAGTTTCCTTAGGGTTTCCAAAGAATGTTCAATTTTCACAAACCTATCAATGATTTCCATACCGAATCCATAGGTTGGTTCATGCTGAATTGATTCTTAGATCTGATTGTAAAGATCATCAACAGTAAAATACTCGAGCTTTCACTCAACACCTTAGCACATATCTTGACCAGCTCTTCTTCTATGTCATTCGTGCCATCGACCAATTGATCTCTTGATTCCCTCAATTTTCTGCAAGCTTCATTGAGAATCTTTATTCTGAATCTAATGGCTTTGGTTAGTTGAAAGTGTTTATCCCCATGTGGAACGATGCCTTCTTCAACCAAGATGTGGGATGGAACCTGTTTCAGCATTTGGAGAGCTTCAAAAGTTAACTCTAGGTTCCCGATCTCTGCTGAAAATTCATCATCCATTTTCTCTCCATCCTTCTTTATATCCTCTAAGGATTTGTAGACTTCCACGGTGTCCTCGATGACTTCTTTTCCTTGCAGGAGCAGCCTTTGGATCCATTCATCGATTGTTCTCCCCTTCTCATTAATCCTCTCGATCATGGGTACCGATGAGAAATCGAACCCGATAGGAGTAGAGGATGATGGTGTTGACTCAGGAGGCTTTGAGAGCTTGAGTAGTACTTCTGTTAGCTATTGTACTTTCTCTTTTAACTCATCTCTGTTTTCCTTAGTTTCCTTTAGCTTCTAGCACAACACATTCATGGCATCTTATGCATCCTGTGCTCCCTCCATTGTTACTTTCCCTAGAGCCACCCTTGTGATTTGATAATTTGTGACCATTATATCATCCTTAGTTTTATCAGCCACGGGAGTAGCAATTTCTGTAAATTTATGCCTTGAGGCATCCACTAAAATCCTTGAAACTGTTTTGGGTTTCTTGGCCGACTTGGTAGGAGTGACCTTGAGGGAACTGAAATCAAAGGCTGGTAATGGGACTACCACCTTCCTCTTCCTCGGAGTCTGATCTACTAACCATTGAGGCATATTGGAAGAAGTTGCTCCCATTGTAGGTGTTATGGTCACATCTTTAGGTGGAGGAAGGTTAGCTTGTGGAGTGGTGACCACTGCAAGTGTAGTGTCCGTGGTAATGGATTCAAGGAATGAAGGTGCAGAAGGAGGAGGCATGTCCATGGTTAACTAGGGTCTAGTGGGGAGAGGTGAGAGGCCAGAGAAGATACTAGCCATGGCTGAGGAACTTGGTGAAGAAATCTGAGGCAAGGAAGGTTGAATGGGAGGAGGCAAGGATTCTAAAATTAGAGCTTGAGAGGTAAGAGGAAGACTTACCTCTAATGAATTGTCAACCAAAAGAGGAATGGATGGTTGAACAATCTCTTCTCTTGAAGGAGGATTCCCTTGTTCTGGTTGTGGAGGTGAATCAAGAACCTCAATTGTTTATGGGAGAGTGGCCACTGGTGTAGTTACTTGATCTTCTCCCTTTCTTACAAACTTAACCTTCATTGGCCTCTTGGAAGGGTTCTTATCCTTTTCCTTTTTTCCCTTGAGGGTCCCACTTCCAAAGTATCTAGCTTTGCAAAACTCCCTTCTTTATAACTCATTCCCCAAGAAATGAGCCACGCCTTAGTATGGGAAAGAATTTGAGTAGCTCTTCCCGTGATAGAAGCTTTCTCAAAGCAATGGACCAATCAATGGCCAGGAATACATATTGGTCTTCGTTCAACCCATCATACGAGGCATTAAGGACACTCTCGTTGTCCTTAATGCCTTTTGGGATGTCATATAAATCCAACATCTAGATTTCTTCAATTGTCAACCTCGCTATTGTCCTTTCTTTGGATGGCAACCTCATCCCAAAGATCAACCCAAATATCTTCTATGTTGGGAACATGTAGATATAAAGTCCCGTATGATTTAAGGACTCCTTAGAAATCAAATCCATCTTTGTGCTTCATGTGCTTCTTCAACTTGTCCTAAAGCTCGTGCACCACATTCTTAGCTTTAACCACCATCGAGCACGTGTACCTTCCGATGGAAACAGGGAGGGAAGGATACAACAGCCTCGTGTTTGCTTTGTTGGAATTTGTGAAAATCCAACAATTGTCTTACCAACTGCATTAGGATCATCTTATCACCTAGGAATTTGGGCAATCGAAAAGGATCACTTAGGTACATGACCACTCGAAGGTATGTAAACTTCTTAAACTGCAAGAAGATACAACCCCATTTTGATACTTCGGCCCATGCTTCGTCGAGACTCTTCTTTTCCTTAGATCATGGTTCATCCCGTAGATTTTCTATGTGAAAGTGTTGACAACTCGGCGTTAATGCCATGTCATCATGCTTGGAGTGCCCGAAAACCTGACACAAAGGATTAGCTATCAATTCATGTTTCGGGTTTCAGGAAACAAGCGACATGAGGCATGAGATGTTTAGATGTTCCAAGGTCTCGAAAACCTAACACAAAGGAACATATTGGGTTTCAGGTTTCAAGTCAAACGACATGTAGCATGCTTTTTCAAATCATGTTCCGATGTTCGTGAGTTCTGAAAACCCGACAGATTGACTTGTCTCGGGTTTTGTGTTTCAGAAACAATTTGCCTATAGATGTAACAAATATGTTTTCATGTTTTGAAACCCTGAAAACCCGAAAATCTCCTAAAAGGGCATTTTAGGA
The DNA here is from genome assembly GCA_018340775.1 of Taxus wallichiana var. yunnanensis. Classification (NCBI taxonomy): domain Eukaryota; kingdom Viridiplantae; phylum Streptophyta; class Pinopsida; order Cupressales; family Taxaceae; genus Taxus; species Taxus wallichiana. The sequence goes on from CM031239.1 coordinate 851,144,729, forward strand.
GATTTTCCCAAAAAAATTCTATGGTTATCTTAATTTTAGCTGGAATCACTAAAATGAGATAACAAGGTCCTAAAGTATACTAATGTATACATGATTCCTAAAGCAAGAAAACTAGTGGTTACCAACTCCTTTTGGCCTTTCAATTGCTTTATTTCTTGCATTTTACTAGATTTACACATCTTATAGCTATGTTAGCACTTGAATGATTTACCTTTTGATGGCCTTGGATGCTAAGCACCCATTTAAGGACAGAAGCACCCAGTGTGCTCTGTCCTTATATTTATTCTTCTTACTCTTTTGGGTCCATTTTCACTTCTTAGTCACCTTTTAACACTTTGGGTCAACCTTTTAGTTGTCAATTATGAAATTCAAACAAGGGAATCATATATATACTTAGTTACTTCTTCTAAATAAAGAGGCCAAACACTATAAGCATTATTTATCATCACCTAAGCTTGCACAAAGGCACAAGAGTACTACAAAGTATACATATAACACATTCATACAAGGGACAAGGGTTGCATTGATCTACATACACTGCATAGGAGGGGAGTTTATTCTATTTCATCACACACATTTTGCATATTTGGGACAATCTATATCTAGCCTACTATCATCATGTAACTTGCACAAGGGAAACCTAGGCTACAAGACACGCACACACATAAAGAACTACATGGAGTCTAAGATGTAATGCAACGCTTAGTCGTAAGTTCACTCTTCGAGTGACCATCGAGGTCACCCAACTCCACATTCTCGCATCTTTTTATTATATTTGATGTGGCTTTGTAGGCATGTGTAATCAGGTCATTTATTTTGTAGGTTACAGTGTGATTGGAACCTTAGCATTAAAACTAAAGTGATAAAGATCTAAGAACAACAAAGACCTTCCAACCCTAAAAATACCAATTTTTGAGCATCCGAGAAGACATAGATGCCCAAATAAGTCACTAGTGTCAAGGGCGCTCCTCTCCTCTTACGAGTGATTCTATCATGTACATTCCCGTGTTTTTGAACCCTTTACGAGCCTTTGCCATGTTGTCTCTAGCTTGCTTCCAAAGAAATATACGGTCCCAATCATTCTGGGTCACACAAAATCAACTAAGTCATCATCCCCTTTCATTTGCTTAGGGTTTTACATTATTGAATGTTTAATGTTTGCATATTATTGTATTTAATCATTTGAATATTATTTGTCATAGTAAGTTACTCTAAAATTATATTAAATCATAGATTACTTGACGTGATGGGTAGAGGTTGCTCCTACAAAAGATTTCATTGCAGCTACAACAACAATATTTTTATAGGAGAATATCATTAGTAGGTATGGCTGTCCATTGAGCCTTACTAGTGATAGGGGAACTCACTTCTTAAATGAGACAATCATAATATTATTGGCAAAATTCATGGTATCTCATTACAAGACTACCCCTATCACCCACAAGAAAATGATACTACAAAAGTTTTTAATAAGATTATAGGACAAACACCGACCAAAATTTGTGATCTAGGAAGGAAGGATGGGATGACAAAGTTTCAATTGTGTTATGGGCATATAGAACTACATACAAGAGGTTGAATAAGGCCACACCATTTCAATTGGTGATTAGTGCAAAAGTAGTTTTTCTCATGGAATTCATGTTACCCTCCCTACGTATTGTGCACGCAGGAGGACAAGATGATGAAAAAGAAGTAGAGGAGTGCATTGATAAACTGATGTTATCGAATGAATGACATGAAATTGTGCGATGGAGTTAGAAGTCGAAAAAATGAGACATAAGGCTTGAAATGACATGCATATTAAGAATAAGTCTTTTGCAGTAGGGAAGATGGTGCTTTTGTATGACTCCAAGTTTGCACATCATCCTGGAAGCTTAAGGTGCATTGGTTCAGACCATGTTTAGTAACCAAGATATTAAAATCAGTACTTGTCGATTCTGAGGCATTGGATGGTAAGATGTTGCTTTGTTACTTCAATGGGAGTAGGTTGAAGCCCTATTATAAATAAGCTTATTTTGTGTTTGTAATAAAGCAAAGTATTTCCATTTAGATTAGGTTTCCTTTCTATTTTATTTTGTTGTAATAAACATGTTTGCACATGCGGGAGTTGATTACTTTGTTTTAGATTGATGCGTAGAGAAGAACACATGCTTTGAATGTGGGGTAGGTAGGTAAGATGTGTGATAGAAAAAGATGCAGGTGCACGACATGAAAAATGAAGGATAAATGTGGCTTGGAAGTCATGAATGAGCATGCGACATGATGAGCCAATGGTGCATGATGGAAACATGTATTGGTGTGTGAAAACAAGTGTTGTGAATGGTTGTATATGGTGTGAAGGTGCTTAAAAATTGAAGGTGCGTAAAAATTGAAGGTGCGAATAAACTAGAAGTTAATATAATTGCTCGTATAAAACCACATGAATGAAGAGTCGTGTAGTGTAACACGAGGGAGGCAAAGAAAAGTAGACTACTTGATAAGTGACGTAGAAGAAGGATGTGTGCGCAGCGCAGAGGTACGTGTAAGAAGGTCTACAACTTGGGAAGTAGTAGCACGCTAGAGGGTTACTGAGACCATCACGCGTGAAAGAAAGTAAAAAGCGCAAAAGTAGAAAAATGCATTAAAGATAAAAAGTGGTGGTAGGTGGAGTGTAATTAATGTGGATGGAAATTGGAAAATCTATAAATAAGGCGTAGAAAAGTCATTCTTACCTTATTTTTGAGAATGTGTACGATAGAGAGCTCGATCGCGACTAAGTGTGAAGCACAACTACGAATGAAGGAGAACTAGAGAAGAGTGATTGAAGAGCAAGCATGAAACCTTAACAAGAAAGAGCTCCTTGTGAGAAGTGGAAGCTAGGTGAAGGGTTTGAAGGTAAGATGCATAACTAAGGTTCACAGGTGAGGACACACGAGATAGGGAAAAGAGTTTCAAGGTTGAATTGAGTTAGGGCATGGAGTTGAGGTGATCAAGTGCAAGGATTTAGAAAAAGTTGGTTATTCGACATCGTAGGCATAATATTGAGCGGGTAAGTGGTTGATTTTTCAGCACCTGGGCATACATTTGTGGATTTCAAGGTTTGAGTAGTTGAAAAATGACAATGGCACCAAAGAGGTCATTAAAGAACGAGAAGAACATCGATGACTTGACTCCCAGGATGATTGGTTTTTCAAACACTATATACATAAGAAGTTGTTGTTGGGATGCCATGAGTCTCATAATTAACAAAGTGCAAAATCAATTATTACAATCACATAACATAATCCCATAAGATTGATGTCAAAAATGATGTCTTGAAAGAGATGGAAAAAGGATGGTGTAAGGGCAAATTGTCCTAGATGACAAGGTTCTTAAGGATTTGGAAAGCGTGAGGGTCTTATAGCTATATGAATTGTCATTCTTTGGGAAAAATGTGCGCTTATACTAGTGGCTCATGTCAAGAGTGCACGAAGATTATTTTTACTTCATAGGAAGGAGAATGTGATTGATTGCATAGTTGATTTGAAGGGTTATTGGGCTACGTGACAGTGGAGCAGAGATTAGGGTAGATTTGAATGACGAGGATGCAGTTGAGGCTACAACAACCAAGTTCCAATACCAATGAGGGATCCACGTGTTCAGTATTGTGAACATAACTGACCTAGGCACAAGAGCGGTCGCACGCCTAATAAGTAAAAAGTTGGGAGCCTCGAGCATTGGATAAAGATAAACAATAAAATTTTAAATATCACACATAAGATGGCACAAAAGACACAATACAACATTACCTTGTTCATAGATGAAGGCATTATAGAGGAGGCCAAGAACCAAGTAGATAAGGGAGAGAAGATCACTTGGGGCACTATCCTCCTTTTGATTATATTATGGGAGATTGGGGTACCTAATGGTTTGGAAGATAAAATTTGGGTCTACCCAATTGAGAATAAGTCTATAACGCAAATATTTTCTAAGTATACTTGTGTTGGTGCAATCTCAAACCCGTATAAGGCGCTTGGAAAAATGGTATCGAAAGATGCATGATGTGTTTGAGAACGAATGACGTGTTCTAAGAGAACTTCCAATACTCTTGGATGGCTAGGAAATTTTTGTGGTATTTCAACACTTTTTCCTTGGTTGATTTATGTTAAGAACGAGGAAATGGGACCATGGTGCAAACTATCATTTGTATTCACAACAAAATATTTCAAGGTTGTCGCCAACCACATAAAAGATGCATGAAAAGTTAACATATAATGCAAATAAGGTATATGTTGACTACCACATGATGTGTCGACATATGCGTATCCTTCAGGGCACCATACACGAGACCCTAGAGACAAACATCACAAACCTACACCCCGTAACTTTAGCATTAGGTAAGAATGCTTGTAGGGTATACATCTATCTCCCCGAAGATCAAGGGGAGAAATTATATCGGTGTGCACAACCTTGAGCTACCGAACCTTCAATGAAGAAACAGATAGCGGGGTCTCCAAGCATAGACAAAAGGATACTCCAGAGGAGGAGATAGAAGAGGAAGAAGATGATTCCACACTAGAAATCGTAACATGAGGAAACAAATGCAACAAAGGTGTCATGAGGTAAGCTCTTCACACCTGCCTAAGAAGTCTCCATCAATAGGGGCACATAAACCTAGTTTGGAAAAGAAGAATCTCAAATGATGCATGATGTGGAGGAAGAAGAAGAGGACTTGGAAGGGTGCTTGAAGAAGAGACGGTGCATGAAGAGGAACCACCACAAGAGGAGGAAAAAGAGCTACTGCAAGAAGAGAAAGATGAGCCAATGTAGAAGGAAGAGGCAGACGAATAAGAAAAAGGCCCTCATGTTGAATAATTTCATGAAGAAGAGGAGAGTGGAAAGCACCATGAATAAGAACATGAGGTGGAACATGAGGAAGAAAGGGAAGAAGATAAAGAAGGAGGTGATAAAGAGCAAGGAAAAGTGGAAAGCGAAGGCACTAGAGAGGAAATGAGTCAAAACATTTTTATATAGAGTAGGAGACTCCAAAGAACTTGTGCACATGAGGGAGGAAGTGAAGGAAAATCCTAGAGGCACCCCCAATGTCATACCTTGATGATCCATCAAAGATTCTAAGAGCTAGGTTTCAAAGCTCGATGCTAATAAGGGATTTGTTCTGTGGGAGATGTTCGATAGGGCGAATCCCTTACATGCACTAGAAGATGCTCTATTGGAGCATACAAAATCACATGGAAGATCTTGAGTTCGAGGTAAGGAGTCACTCTCAAATATGAATATGAATAGTGATCCAAAACTAATGTTTTATGTGGTAGACTCCACCAAGTTCTTAGATGATCAAGCATGCAACAAGTGAACAAGATGACCATTGAGGTTGGAAGGAGGAATGTAGACAAGGGGGCTGCAATCGAAACATTGAGAAGGACATAAAGCAAAAAGACAAGGAAATTCAACAACTCATTGAGGATTTTTTAAGGATGAGAAGAAGAGAACAACCAACACATAAGATAAAGTAGTAGATATAGTTGTTAGTATTTCGTGCACATTCCCGAACTTGGTCAAACAAGATAAACTTGACTATGATACAAAACTAGAGTATTTGGAGGATCTAATTTGAATGTTGTTGGCCTAGGTAAGGAGTGCGCCGTAACCATCAATAAAGAAATAACAAAGATAAAAAAGAAGAATAAATAAAAGGTAGAGGAGAAAAATGTAGAATATGAAGCACTTATCACAGAAGTAAAGGAGGCCACGTAGAAGGTTAAAAAAGTTTTTGATAACTACCAGATTTTGATCCTATATTTAATGCAGTAATCTTTGCTAAAAAAGAGGCCCATTGAAGAAAATATAGGCCACCGTGAAAACCAATAAATCCGAGCTCGAGAAGGTTATGAAAGAGGTTGCGGAAAAGAGAGATCTAATAAAAGCCATGAAAGATACATTTGAGGAAAGGCTTAAGGAGATACAACCTCTAGTTATGTGCAAGATGGATACCCTAGAGGGTATTACCTTATACTTAGATGTGGTGGTTAAGGAGTTGAAGGAGAAAGGTGGATGAGCTAACTAATGAGGAGGTACTGGGTATTGTGGAGGCAAAGATCAACAAGGCTGTTGTAGTCACAAAATTATGCACTTTAGACATTATTTATCCCGATCTCATACTACTATTTAGAAGGTTCTTGAGTGAAGAAAGTACTAATCAACCCCCATCTTTTGGCCATCTTGTTTTATTTTATTTTGTCATTACCGACCTCCTACCACTTTTTGGGCTCTTTCTAGCCATTTGAGATCTTTATCTTTCTTGTGGTTGGCCTTTTCAAGGTTAATTACGAAATTAGACCAAGAGAAACCTATAAATATAAAGTTATGAGACCATAATGAGGGACCTAGCATCACTTACTACTATCACTCCATTTAGAGTTACATCCATCTATTGCATTGGAGATCACTTGCATCCACATAGGTCCATCATCAAGGCACAATGCTAAGACATCTCGCATCACACTTCACGGGGGAGGGTGTCTATTCTATTCCATGCACACATTCTATTACATTTTCTACATTTAGCTATTATTCGCTACTTCACAAAGTGCAACTGACACAAGAGCACCTAGGCACAACATGCACACACTCACCAAAACTACATTTAGGTCTGAAATATAGTGCAACACTCGCTTAACAAACCCATTATTGTGGTAGTTGAGGTCAATTTGACCCATTCATTTGCATATTTCTTTTTTAGGGTTTTGATATTTCTTTTGGTCTTTTACAGGGCTTCTCATCTTCTTAGATTATTGGTGACATCCTAAGACGAGACAATGAATCTGATGCAATACACAACGAAGGTTCCAAATCATCTCTCAAAGACTATGAAGATCAATTTTAGAGCTTTTGCATACTAGGGTGCCCATATTGCAGCACCGAGCACCCATAGGCACCCTAATCCCTCTCAAACACTCCATTCTAGCTAGATCCTCCAGATACATCCTTTTTGGGACATTTGCATAGTCATTCCTACTTTTGATTTTTCTAGTCATCACTACGACACTGTCCTGCGAGCATCTTTTATTCAGCTAAGTTCTTTCCTCTTCCTTCTTGCACATTAGGTTAACATTTCCTTTTACATAGTCACTTAGATCATTTACATACTTTTTTGCTACATTTATTTACTTTGTTTACAAATTTGTTCATATCTTAGATTAACTATCCCCACACTACATAGTTAATTTTAGTTAATCAACCGCCAAAGAGCTTGAAGGATGGAAGGGGCTAGAAGTTGTAATAAACACGGAGTTTCCATAACTCCTCCCAACACCTAAGGCTTAAATTTTGGATGCGTGCACATAGGAAAGGTTATTCATTCTTTGATTTTGTGGGGAAGTTACCCCTATTCTTTATTCTTCAAAGGTTCTTTCGTTCTTTCAATTATTCTTTGAGGATTTGTTATGGATTCATGTTATTGTTGAGGATGAAAAATACTCTAGCTAGTGCGGGGTGATGTTAAGCGTAAAAAAATGGCTAGCCATGTATGGAGGATGGAGATCGTGCACGGGAGGGCATGTGTAGGTAACAAAGAGAAAAGACATGTTAATGCATGAAGGTGCACGTAACAAAAAGAAGGTGTTAACACATAAGAGGTTCATGCATGCACACGGGTTTAAGGACTTACCTAATTTCCAAGTTGAGGTTAAAAATAGGAAAAGAAGACATGCCATAACATGTGAGAAAGGTCCAAAGATAGGCAAGGAAATGATAAAGCATCGATAGAAGATAAAGCACATGCGAAGGAAAACATATAATTATAATATCAAGCATGGATGAGGCCAAGATATTAATAGATTGATCTAGAATTAAAAAGTATAAAAATCATGCAACCTATACTTAGGACATCTATTTTTAGGATTTAATCAATCCCCACCGTATCTAAATAGGTGTCGCACTCTTTGTAAAGGCATGATTTATGTATGTATGTGTGATTGATGTGTGCTAAATATATGAGAAGAGACAAAGATATGTAAGCACCGAGTGATGCACACATGGATGTAATCAAGTGAGTTATGTAATAGAATGAATTGTGTTTGTGATGGACAATTGTGGATTGTTATGTTTAGTAGTGATGAAAATGATGTTGTTAATGATCCATGTTGATTAGTTTCCTTATTATACGTGTTTCCTTTGTTATACTTTGTTGTTATCTTCATTCATGTTATACTGGCTAAATATACGACCCACATCTTGATAAGTGAACAAAGGAGGAACTCGGTAGGTTGTGCACTTTAGGTGAGTGCCTATGCATCTTTCTAGGTGAAGTGCCAGCGTGCCCGACCTTGTGAAGTGTTGGCAACTAGACTCCAACATTTTTAGACAAATATATTTAGCTTGGTTGATTGCACCATCGACAAGCCCAAACATTTACCCACAACCCGGGTAGTAAACATAACCTTTTGACGCTTATAAAGAAGAAATTGGGCATGAAAAAATTGACTTAATCGTTGCATTGCCCCAAGCATCTTATAATTGTAATGTCCCCTTTTCTACGCCAAAGACCCATGGGCCAAGTCGAGTCCAAACCGTGACCTTTTCCAAGGGTTGTGGACGTTGGGGGCTTTTGGGATGGGGCCCCGTGGTTCTAACTTTAGTTACTGGAGTAACTTTAGTTACTTTTCTTTTATTGGCCCCTCCATGGTTTGAAAGGCACCTAGGGCTATTGGAGCTCGATTGCCGAGGGGAAGTATATAAGAGCTGGGAGAGAAAGGAAAGACACTTTTTGCATACATTTTATTGACCCCTTCACATACAGTTGTTGTTGTTGCACATATATAGCTTGTGGAGTCAAATCCCACAGAACCCTAGCTTTAAAGGTGAGAGACCCGTCCCTAGCTAGTAGGGCATTCTTCGGTAGTGAGAGATCTACCCTAGTCTGTCATTTTGGAGCCACTTTCTGAGTCGTGTTGCAGAGATATTTTAGAAGGTACAAAGGAAGGGTTTTGAAGACTTTTGGTGGCACTTGGAGAGAATAATCAGTGGGCTCCAGATCTGAATCCCAACAACAGACCAGATCCACGGTAGCCATTTGGGCAGTGCGTGGCAGTTCGTTGGAGTCATCTTGTGAAGGATTTCGTGGGTTTGGGGCATTTGGGGAAGACAAGCAGAGGGGCCCAATTCAAAGTCATGACAACTTTTTGGGTTGGGCATGGCAGCACGCTGAAGGCACGTTCCTCATTTTCTAACCCCTGTCCCAAGCATGGTGACTTATAGCCTATACGGAGAGGGTTTTCCAAATGTCTAGGCTCGCTGTGATTTTCTGGCAGCATTTTATTCTATAATATTCCAAAAATAGTTTCCTTTTGTCATTTATTATAATATCAAGCCCTCTTTGTATTTCCAATTGATTTGGGTGGTCATTTTGGGAAATATTAAGTTTATTTAGTTTGATGTTCTAATTGTAAAAATCGGGTATAATCAGTATTTTGTTTGGCTACAAGTTTTCAATATTTTACACATTTTTAAGTGGTATCCTACAAGGGATATTTCAGTGGTATCAGAGTTGTTGTTCCTCCAACCTGTGTTGGTTAAATATGGTAGTTTGGAAAGATCTCAAAGGGGGTTTTATGAAGGAAATGTTCACCAACATGGTGAAACAACAGGAAGCCACTAACCTTTATTTGAGTCAACTCACTCAGAATTTGAATCAAAGCAGATCTAGGGACAATAAGGAACATGGTGAGAACAGTGATAAAGGGCGGCCAATAGAGGTGATTGATGAGGATTCTTGTTGGAGGAAGTACCAATCTTTGAGTAGGGGTTTCAGAGATAATATGGCATTTCCAGATTATTGCATGATGAAGATTGGTAGCAAGCCCAAATGAGGTCATCATATGCCGGTACCTGAATCACAAAAGAACTCGTTTGTAGAAGAAGCTTCTAAACAAAAGGGTATGATTTCTATTGAGCAAAATAATTTCATTAGGGAAACTTTGCTTGTTAAAGAAATTATGCCACTCAAGAGAAGAAACTTGTTTGTGCAAGCAAGGAGGATGTAATGGAAACTCTTAAAAAGTGTGAGGAAGGGAATAATAGAGCTAAAGTTGCTAGGTTGATAGCAACTCAAGCAAGACAACACATACAAGAGTTCAAGGAAATGATGAGGGAAATTGATGCAATAAAGACTACACCCCCGAAAGAAGACTCTACGAGTAGCTGGCACATGAGGAGGAGCCTCACATGGACACTGGTGTAAAATTGCAGCCTGTTGTAATTTCCAAACCAACAACTTTTGATCAGCCTTCAGATACTTTTAACAGGCACTCAGGCAACAATGTTGGGGGCAGCTCAACATATGTCTATCTTGAACACACAGAGGACATTGATGGCCTTGAAGGGCACTCAGGAAACAATGTTGGGGGCAACTCAACATATGTCTATCTTGAACACACAAAGGACATTGATGGCATTGAAAGGTATGAACAAAAATGGTCGGGTTGGTTCAGCAAAACCGAAAAGATATTTCAATCCAAAAGGTACCTATCAATCCTCCAAAGAATAAGTCATTGTCATATGGGATGGATTTACCAAGCAGTAATGAGCATAAAATTGTGAAAGGTGTTGATTCTTGTTCCACTTACTCTCCATCTAAAATCATGAATCACAATAGGGATGGTGTTGTTTTGGAGGTTTCTAAAGCAGCGGTAGAAGGTGAACCTTGTGTTAATCTTCTTTATGAGGAGATACAAGAGAAGCAAAGATGGCAGACCTTACATGATACAAGGGCTCAGGGGCATTATAAGCTATGGGATCCTGGTAATATGTGGTAGTTATCCAAAACTATCAATTCTGATGTAGAAAACTTTGTGACTAATTTCATAAGCCAAAGAAGGAATTCAAATGTGTCTTTTGGGATTACAAGTGTTGGCAAGCATGATTTCTTCATTGGAGACTCTGATGTAAGAAGGGAGAGTACCTCTCAAAGTACTAGCATTGGTTTTATGATTGCTAAAAAGGGTAAGAGAATATTTTTTAATCATCTTCAGCCTACTGGACTGTGTATAACAATAGTCATAAGGAGAAGAGAAAATAGCAATATGGGACAACAGGTCAAAGAGGCGAGAGTGGACATTCAGGGTAGCGGCCTCCCCATCCTTCTACCAGGCCTTTGGGGCTTCACGAACCTTCTTTCTTGAAGGATCCGTGAAGTTTCATAGGTACAACAACCTGTAGATATTTTGGGTGAGGAGTCTTTTTGGGAGAGGAACCAGATCTGAGTGAGGGCTTTCGTAACAACATGCCATTCCAAGAATATTGCAGAATGAAGATTGGCAGTCGACCCAAGAGAGATCATCAGAAATAGGTACCAGAGTTACAGAGGAGATTGGGATAGATCTCCATTCCACACTTCGATGGTTCTAAGAAGTGTACTGCACCATCTTGGGTCCAGAAGTTGAAGACATACTCCGACTTGAATCCTATGCGCGAGGAAGATGCAATTAAGTTTGCAAGCTCACATCTTGAGGGAGACGCTCATGATTGGTGGCATCATGGGCTGATTACACAGGGACACATACACATTACGACTCATGTAGAGTTCACGCAGAGGCTGGTGAGTAGATTTGATAGGAGGGACCCTAACAGGTATTTTAGGGAGTGGACTCATTTGAGACAAACCGGTCCCCTGGGTCAGTACATCACAGATTTTCAAAGATTACTAGTCATGGTACCTGATGTCATGGAGAGGAGGTTGATTTTGCTGTTCATAGTAGGTTTGACTGATGCTTTTGTTGGATTTGTGAAGGCATTTGAACCTTCTTCCTTGCACGGGGTTGTTAGGAAAGCTCGGGACTTGGAGTTATCCACTCCAAAGCCGATGGCTCCACCTCGCATTCAACAAAGGGAACCTCCATTTGGATTAGATGAACATCAACAGAGGGAGCCTCCATCGAGGTGGGAGGTGGTTAAAAAGCTAATCATTTCCCGAGAACACAAAGATGAGTTGAGGCGAAAGAAACTATGTTTCGATTGCCACACGCCTTGGATTCTAGAACGTGATTGCAGAGGTAGAGGAAAGGCCAAATTCATTGAGGTCTTTAAGGAGAGAAAGGGTGACAAAGGTGAGGAGATAGAGACCCGCGAGGTGGATGATGGAGATGGGGTTGCGTTGGATAGTGCTGATGCGGGGTCAGGGAGGAAACTTTTCCTTGGGAGATTATAGCCACATTGTCTAGTACTCTGATGTACAAGGCATTTAGGATTAGAGGAGTTATGCAGGGTCGGCAAGTTGGGGCACTCATTGATAGTGGGGCAACCCACAACTGTATTGATGCCTCATTGTTTGAGAGGCAAGGACTACAGATAGAGGATTTTGAGGGCCTCAACGGGGTTGTAGCCAATGGAGAGTCTTTGAGGTGCACACAATGGGTTCCCCAAGTGAGCATCACAATGGGTAACTATACAGTTACCAATGTTTTCCACATTGTTGGTATGGGAGTGACCAACATAACACTGAGAGTTCCGTGGCTTCACTCTCTTGGTAAGTCTCGAACTAACTTTCAGATGATATAGCTGAATTTTAAGTCCAAGGGCAGGAATATGTTTCTGAGGGGAGTATCTACAGGAGCACCAAGGGTGGTTACAGCTGAGGGGAAGGAGAGGATGATTTGGCATGGTGAGGAGTTTTATTACTGTGGATCGATGTGGAGTATGATGGATGTGGGTGTGGCCCAGAATGTTGCACATGAGGTTGTTATTGAGCTTGGGATTTCAGGTTCAGATCATCCGAGCTTATCATCATGTTGGTTATCTAAAGTTTCAATAGATTGGAGACCTCATTTACTTATTGAGTACTTCAAGGACCGACACACTTATGAGATTCTGGATGGTCACATATAGGATGACAACTACATATTGGAGGATGAGATGCTCCTCTATTAGGGAAGATTGAGCCTCGGTCGATTCATGGTTGTGGATGGAGATACTGTGACATGTGCATTGTCCTTCCGTGACTGGGCATTTGAGCTACGATGAGACCTACAAGTTCATGTCTAAGAGGTTCATATGGCACAGGTTGAGGGAGGATATCCCCAACTTTATACATGCATATACGGTTTGTCATTATGACGAGTTAGAGCTTACGGGTTCATCATTTGTTGAATCGACATGGGACAACACTCCTATGCTTTTTGCTGCTTCTATGCTGGGTGAGCATTTCACCCACGTGTTAGTTAGTGGAGAGACGAAAGTGACCCATGGTTATTCAGTCGATTCACATTCAACGCAGGAGGTGGACTATGTGGCATTGATATTGTCGGTTGATTGTCTCTGAGTCTTGGGACTTTTCCTCCACGGGACACATCGAGATACAGTATGAGGAGCTTAGCTCTCACACGAGTGCGGAGTCGTGGGAGATTTAACACCATTCGTGCATAAATAGGTTGTTTCACAGTGACACGGGGAGTCTACAGATTCGAGTGAACTTTCATACCCAAGAGTTGATTGGAGAGGTCGGGTGATTCCGTGATGACAACCTTGCATTGGTAGGGATTGGACCGATTGGAAATTTTGGTGCGGGTACTAGTGGAGAGTCGGTTTGGGTATCATTGCTTCACTTCAATAACATTGCTCTCGATACCATATGGAGTTCATGATGATGACATAGGGTTTCTCGCTACTTCAGATTACACAAATCCTTGGTGGATGACAAGGTGAGATGGAGAAACTTTCGGCGCGGTATTCAACTATTGCAGTAGGACAGGATAATGCTTGGGGTCAAGCATTTCTCGGGAAGGGAGGATTTGTAATGTCCCCTTTTCTATGCCAAAGACCCATGGGCCAAGTCGAGTCCAAACCGTGACCTTTTCCAAGGGGTTGTGAATGCTGGGGGCTTTTGGGATGGGGCCCCGTTGTTCTAACTTTAGTTACTTTTCTTTTATTGGCCGCTCCATGGTTTGAAAGGCGCCTAGGGCTATTGGAGCTCGATTGCCGAGGGGAAGTATATAAGAGCTAGGAGGGAAAGGAAAGACACTTTTTTTTCGCATACATTTTATTGACCCCTTCACATACAACTACTGTTGTTGCACATATACAACTTGTGGAGTCAAATCCCACAGGAACCCTAGCTTTAGGAGGTGAGAGACTTGTCCCACTACTAGCGAGGGCATTCTTCGGTAGTGAGAGATCTACCTAGTCTGTCATTTTGGAGCCGCTTTTGAGTCGTGTTGCAGAGATATTTCAAGGTACAAAGGAAGGGTTTTGAAGACTTTTTGCGGTGCTTGGAGAGAATAATTAGTGGGCTCCAGATCCAAATCCCGACAATAGACCAGATCTATGGCAACCATTTAGGCAGTGCGTGGTAGTTCGTTGGAGTCATCTCGTGAAGGATTTCACGGGTTTGGGGGCATTTGGGGAAGACAAGCAGAGGGGCCCTGGTTCGAGTCACGACAACTTTTGGGCTAGGCATGGCGGACACTGGCCCAGAAGGCGCGTCCCTCATTTTTTGACCCCTGTCCCAAGTGTGGCGACTTACAGCTTGTAGATTTGGAGAGGGTCTTCCAATTTTCTAGGCTCACTGTGATTTTCTAGCAACATTCTATTCTGTAATATTCCAAAAATAGTTTCCTTTTGTCATTTATTATAATATCAAGCCCTCTTTGTATTTCCAAGTGATTTGGGTGGTCATTTTGGGAAATATTAAGTTTATTTAGTTTGTTGTTCTAACTGTAAAAATCGGGTATAATCAATATTTTGTTTGGCTGCAAGTTTTCAATATTTTACACATTTTAAAGTGGTATCCTATAAGGGATATTTCAATAATCAACTCAAATATAAATTTTATTTTAATAGCCACTCACTATATGCATGAGTTTTAACAATAAAAAACATCCAATATCGTCGAAAAAGTATACAAGCATTATTACAAACTTACATATTAATAATCAATTCAAAACTGTTGTTTTATTTAATGCATGTTTTCACTTTAGTATTAAATCTATCTTAATTGCCACCAACCTATAAAGTCGTGCTTTTCAATGGCTTTGTAAGTTTTGCAATTCCTGCAGCTTTCATTATTATTTGTTTTAAAAACATAAGTGTTAAATTAATTCAACAAAAAAATCTATAAACACAATGAAAATAGAAAATACTTTAAAACATGAAAAACATGGTATATTAAGAATAAAATTCGGCACATTGTAATGGTCACAAATATTTTGATAACTTTAATCACACATATATCAAATTTAGGAACATTAATCTGTAGAGATAGGGACATGTCGGGACTCGACATATCACATTCGACCAATTGTTGAATTTGATAACCACAAAAATATGATGTCGATGGGTTTGTACAAACTTTATAGACAATAAATTTAACTTGGTCGATTGTATGATTGACACACCCAACCTCTACCCCAAATTGGAGTTAAGCATGACCTTTTGGCTCTCAAAGAGAAGAAAATTGGCATGACAAAAATTGACTTAATCATTACCATTGTTGCATATTATTATTATTAATTTATATATAAATATTATTTTAATAGCCACTCAACCCTATGGATGGGTTTTAACAATAAAAACATCATATATCGTCGAAAAGTATATAAACATCTTTACAAACATTCATATTAATAATTAGTACAAATAATTGTTTTCTTTGATGCAATGTTTGTTTTGTATTAAATATGTCTCTCCCAACCTACAAAACCTTACTTTTTAATGGCTTTTTAACTTTTGGGATTGGTGCAATTACATTAAATGTGTTTTCATAACATAAGCATCAAACTAATATAACAATAAATATGTAAACACAATAAAAATAGAAAATATTTCAAACAAGAAAGCACATGACATATTAAGAATAAATTTTGACACATATAAGGGTCACAACAAATTTGATGACTTTAAATATTATTAATAAAGTATAGGTTGCATACATTAAGCACATGGGACATGAATTTCTAACACATAGTCGGTCAAAAAAATTGGTTTGGTTGTTGTAGAAGTGAAAATGCTCGAGCAATAATTACAATATAAAATATTCAACAAGGGAACATCATGAAGCAAAGATGCTATCTCACAAGATAGTTGGAAGGGTTTAGACAAAACCATTAAATGCTACAAATGGTGAAGCCAAGTGGAAATGACACAACAATTTGGCCACCCATAGGTGAACGATGCGGAGATTGCAAGCCTTTTGTGGGCAAAGTCGATTTAGTCACGCCAAAAGAGGGCAAGCCTCAAGCCATTGCCTTCCACATTTTCTGTGCCCTCGGAGTTAGGGCTCCTCTCTGCTCGAAGTTGCTTAGGCGAATCCCAAGTCTATGGATTATGCGTAATTGACCACATGTTGTTTGTGGTGGCAGTCCCTGCCAGAACACATTTTTACAACGATATTTTTTACAAAAATAACAAAAGATGACAATTTTTTAACTAACTCCACTCTCACACTCGCTCTCATACTCATCAAAACCATTCACTACTACCTCTCAAGTCATCATTGAAATCCAAACTTTACAAGGGTGGGTCATGGTCAATAGAAAAACCAAATCCACTAATTTTCATTGAGAGCAACCTCCATCCTCAAAAACACTTGGGCGATTATTACCATGCCCTCTCCACTATTGACCCTCCGGTCGGTGAACGAGCACCCTTGTTCCCCCTAGTAAACGCCTATCAACATAAAAAGTCTAGTAAAGTGCAATGTGCCTACGTGGCGCATTTGATGTCTTTTAATTTTGAGCAGGTAAAATATAGGTAGACGCATCTTTTGATAAGAGCCCCACATTTCCACGTGGCATACACTCTGACATTAAACCGTGCCCCTATCCCATGGAAATTTGTTTGTTTGAATTTTTCTTTAAATTCTTTTAACGGATTAAACCAGGCCTGGAATTTGATGGTCTGTAGACCGTTTTTTGGTATTTTAACCGTAAATTACAATTTCATAAAAAACAAACCCGTCAATTTAGACAGGTAATTTTTTAATAAAACTGTATTTTAGCCAGTTGATATTATTTAAAAACCGTAAAAATTTATAATAGTCTAATATAATATATAAGATCTATTACTATATATATATATATGAAATACGATTTGATTTTATTGTTTTAAAAATATTCTATAAATCATATTGAATCTTGATAATGATTTTTAATAATTCCCAATTTAAATTTAGAAACTAAAATAAGTTTATTTGAATAATGAATTTATTAAACTCAGAGTTCACAATTGTTTTCGCTTTTTTCTAAAAACATAGAAGTTTCTAATTTTAATGATATTGTGACTATATTTATTTTCATTTTGTCATTACCAATTTACCAATAATTTTTATTGTTGTGGGAAAATTTAAGGAATCTTGTTGCAGACATCCAAGAAGAAGCTTGCTGCTTGAGATACAGACATCAATACATTATACAGGTACATGATTATTTCTTTCAAAGCTTATGATTATTTCTTTCGAAGCTTGTCGTGGTAAAAAATGGCTTGGGTTTCATTTCTTTTTCTGACAATGCTTTTTAAAATGACACTGTTCCGTTAAGATTTTGAATGTTTCTGTTGTCCACCGGAAATGCTTGATCCTGGTTTAAAATGACAATGCTATTTGCTTGGGTCGTTGGTTGCACAATTTTATTTCCACGTTTCCACATCATGTCAAAAAGTTTTCAAATGCTAAAATATTGATAGCAGGAGAGAATGATTTCCACGTAGGCAACATAGAAAAAAGGTCTCTAAAGTCAGACGCCCCACAATAAACTTTTGATTTTCTGGAACGCCAAATCCTCCATGCTTTGTAAAAACAACAAAGAAATGTAAAACACAAAATCACGGAAGCTCCACGTAGGTCTCATTCACCACGCAAAGGGACAGGAAAAAGATGCCATTTAAGAGGAAACACCAATCAATTGAAGCAGGGTCTAATGAAGCCTTCCGAGTCTGCACTGAGTCTATGAATGGCTTTGGCACTCAAATCTATATTTCCTACACTGAGCAGGAACTATATTTATATAGCATGTTAACGCAGCTGATTTCTTGCAAATTCTAGCAGTGGAAATCCTGAAAAAAGCAGACATATTAATTGCGAATGATTTTTTTTTGTTAAATTTGATGTTTTTTCTATATATATTTGGGGATGGTTTTTCGGTTAAATCTAGTGTGAGGTGAGTGACCAGTAGAGGAAAATATACATATAAATTGGAGATTTTATGCTTTCACAGTCCATGAGATAAAATTGCAGCAATTTTTGGATTAAACTGTGTTCTAGTTTTTAATATTGACATGTTTATTGATTTTTTGAAATATAATTTATTTTATGTTTAATAAGATTTAAATTTTTTGAACTAATGTGTATTTTTTTTAATGTAGGAAACTTTAAAAAAACAATGTCTACAAAAAGGAAGAAACAAGTTACAATTGCAGAAATGTTTAGAGGGACTCAAGAACAATGTTCAAAAGCCTACAATGACTCTACAATACATGAACAAGATCATGAGATTCGCAGGAAAGAAACATTCCATGAAATTTTTGGATCTTCTTCTGATGATCTAGATGAAGAAATAGATCAAGTTAGGGAAGAGGTTACTAGCAGTCATGAAAAACAGAAAGTAAAACAAAAAAGAAAATTTCGTATGGAATGGTTAGAAAAGTTTGTTTGGTTGAACTATGTTAATTGTGATGGTAACACAGTAATGAAATGCAATTATTGTGAGAAGTACAAGATGTCTGGTCCATGGGGTACTGGTGAGGGTTGCAAAAATCTACAACGTGATGCTCTTATCACTCATGAAAAGTCTGTGATGCATAAAGAAGCTCAAGCAAGGTGGATAAATGCATTGGATTCTAAAAAGATTAAGTCTATTCCAGAACATATCTCAAAAATTGAAAATGTTAATAAAGATAGAGTGATTACTACAATGAAAACAACTTATTTTGTTTGCCAGGAGGATTTATCTCTAGCCAAGTATGAGAAAATTTGTCAATTTCTCATGGATGCAAAAACTCCTAATATGCCAAAATATCATGATTACTCTGATTACACAAATCGGAAGGCTGCAAATGATTTTCTTTGTTGCATATCAAAACATCTTGAACAAATTCAGATTGAAGAAATGATAAAAAGTCCTTTTTTTCAATAATGGTCGATGAAAGTACTGATCGAACCTTAGAGAAGCACCTTGTTGTGTATGGAACATATTTAACTTCAAAGGGTCTTGGAGCACCTGTTTCTCAGTTTATGAAGGTAACAAATGTATCAGATGGGAAGGGAAAAACAATATATGATACCATCAATCAATTGTTCAATGATAGAGGTCTTTTGTATAATAATTTGATAGCTACTTCAACAGACGGGGCTTCAGCAATGATTGGGAATGAAAATGGATTTATTTCATTTTTGAAAAAGAACAACCCAAATCTTGTTACAGTGCATTGTGTGGCTCATCGTGAGTCATTGGCAGCAGCAGATGCTTCTAAAAGGATACCTGAATTATTGCTTGTCGAAAAATTGGCAAATAAAGTTCATTCATGGGTTCACAATTCACCAAAAAGAAATAATGAGCTTAATGATTTACTTAAAGTTATGCAGATTGATGTTTTAGATGTTTTACAAATTCACACAGTCAGATGGTTATCTAGGGGAGAGGTAATAATAAGGCTTGTAAAACTTATGCCAGCTATCTTAACTTTGTGGAAAAGGGATAAGAAATGTTCATCATGGTATGAGAAGGCAAAGATCTATTCTGTTCAATTTTGTCTGCATATGCTTGCTGATGTATTGGGTGAACTAAATAAGTTGAACAAGACTTTTCAGGAGGAAAATGTGGACATTACAATTATTGGGTTGGCTCTTGATGAAACAATAGGAAACTTACACAAATGGTTTTTGAGAAAAGGTACATTTGCAGAGGGTACAACTTATCTTTCAAAATTCTTGGCTGATTCTGAATTTGGATGCATTGAAGTTAAAGAGGAAGGTATTGTAATTGATACACATTATTTACAATATATTCCTATTCCAACAGAGGGGATTGAGTATGGTGATGTACAAAATCGTTCTATGAAAGCTTCTATTTCAGTACACAGAGAGTTGTAAGGAACTCACAAAAGGTTATATTCAGTCTTTAATAGATTGTTTGAATGAAAGATTTCCAGACCTCCCTCTTTTTAATGCAGCAAAACTCTTCAGCCCATCTTATTATCCATCAGATCGTCAAACTCGAGAAACTAAATCAGAGCAGTGGTTTGAGAAGCTTATGAGGCATTTGCAACACACCATTTCAAATGATGTTGGTTATGCATCTTTATTTAATGTTAATGGTTGTAAAAGGGAGCTACATTCTTTTGTTGATTCATTGCATATGACTTGTGAAGGTTTCAAGGTGAAAGATGCATGGAGAGTTTTTCGTAATACAGAACATTGGCACAAAAGTTATCCTCATATGATGAAGGTGTGGCAAGTTGTACTCACTATTCCTGCAAGTACAGTGGATTGTGAAAGGGGATTTTCAAAACAAAACATCATCAAGGATATTCGAAAATCAAAGCTAGGGATAGATACACTGGATTCACTAATGAGAGTATCTTTAAATGGACCTCATGCAACCGATGTCAATTGGGATGAAATATATAAGATATGGAAAGATACAAAGTCAAGAAGAGTTCTTGACCTTTGACATTCCAAATTTACTATGTACTTAACACATGGTTGAAGGATAATATTTATATTAATAAATGATAATATCACATTTCCTTTCCCTTGAAAACCTTCTTTTGATTTTGAATATGTTTTAATTATATCTTATGTTTTATTACAATATTTTTTGTTTTCAATTTCTTAATAATACATTAAAAAACATGTTAACTTTGTTTGTAACAAGAATCAATATAGTTTTAATATTTAAAACACAAAGTTATACATTTTATATATTAAATGTGCATGGTAAAAATAATATACGAAAAAATTATAATATCTAATTTTTCATTTAATTAGTTTATAATGTAATTACTAAATTTAATTTATAAATATATTTTATCATCCTAAAATTATCTTAAAATTATATATATCAATTAAGTTTTTTTGACAATTTAAAATTTTACTAAAAACGTAAATTGAAAGGGAGCTATATCACGAAACCGTCATGAAATTTCCTTTTGACAGGCAGGGGTGACCGTCAAATTCCAAGCCTGGATTAAACTAAAAGAAACCATTGGTTCCCCAAGACATCCCGGCCCCACGTGTACCTTTGTCACAATTTACAAACCATAGTAAAAGTAAAAATAACGTCCACGTGTACGACCGTAGGAAACCCTAACAACAAATTTCAAATATTTTAAAATCAGTTGGCGGAAACCGAGGATGGTTAATTTGACCCGAGGGTTAAGGGAAGAGAGTTAGCGTAAGTTAAATATTAGTGGAAGACGGTGTAATAATTTTCTATCGTCTGGATATTGTTCGAGTTCTAAGAAGCGGGGTTTAGGGCTTTGAAGGCCGACTGAAACGATTTTAGATCTGTAAGACGCCGATACCACCTTCATTATCGCTATAGATTACAGGGCATATCAAAAGATCTCGATAATTTTCGTTCACGGCATAATTAATAACACCTATCGAGCATTTTTGCGTAGGATTTGGTTAACTTGTCGAGGGTTTTATTTTGCCAGGGGTTTTTGGTTCATTCTGCGAGGGATTAGATTATTTTTTCGTTCGGCGCTTCGTTGAATCAGTGTTTCGCTTAATTTGAGGGTTTTTCGTGTGATTTGCAGCGACGTTTAGACTTGCGGTTTTTTGACTAGGAAAAAAACAATGGCCGATGCGTACTGGAGCAGATATGCAGCAGTCGAGAGGGACGGTCGTTCCGCGGCTCTTGCTTCCGCGGCCAAGCGTCCTCGCCCGGAATACGGTATGTACTAAGCGGCAGATTCTGGTTATTCTACGGTGTAGGGTTTCGGTCGTTCGCTAGTTGCCGTTTTGCACCTTAATTGTTAATAACAAGGTTTGTTAGGGTTTGCCAAACAGCGTTTTTAGGTCTAGTTTGTTTTCCCCGTCCATAAGATGTCGTTTTACCGATTAATTGTTAGCAACATGGTTCTAAGAGTTTCGGCCGTTAATAAAATCCCGTGTAAAGCGCAATCGCACGATACCGATTTGTTAGGTTTTCGACGTTCAGTTGCCCTTTTGTGGCTAATTGCTAGCGCTTGTAGAATCTTGAGGGCTGTTCGCCCAAGGATTCTTTCGTTATCACGATTCGAGGCTGATTTTTTTATATGGCTTTGTTTCTAAGCCATTTCCCACGCTGGTCTTATGTAATGTTAAAATGGAGGGTGCTGGTTTCCATTTGTTTTCACACATAAGGCTGTTTTTCTGCGAGATCTACTTTTTTGATGGGTCGTTTGCGAGATCGGTGTGACCTATTTTCTGTCATGCTACTCATAACTTAAATGTCCTTACGATTGTTGCTAATATTTGTTATACACAGGTGAGGGTTTAATTATTGATCCGTGTATACATAATCTGGATTTACTTGTACCGTAACCTTTTAGTATACATTTATAACGGTTGTGGTTCGTGCAAATGGCGGCCTGCTAGTGCTAGATGTTATTTCGTGTACAAATTGAAATTTCTCCTACAGCACGAGCTTTGCCATTAGAATGGTTTTTGTTGTCCATCTACGCTGCAACAATAGTGTTTTTAACAATGCCATAACTTAAATGTTCAGCTATATTCGATTATCCCTTAATTGCTTAGTTGCAATTAGTAGTGTATGTAATCGGGAGACAACATTTACATGAATGTGAATGAACCATCAATTGTTTCCAGGCAAGTCGTAAAAAAGAGATTCTCAGTGAAAATAATCCAAACAACTTCTGGTAGTAAACTAAATAATTTTGTTAGAAGCATCTAACTACATAATCCAAAATTAAAAATAATCTAGTTAGAAGCAACTACTTAATCCAAAACTGACTTTTGCAGAATGTTTTAGTTGGGTTTGCAGAGTGATTGAATGAGCATCTATAGTTAAAGTGTACGATGGTATCCAAATATCTGTTGGTGTGCTGCAGTTGTAAAGGAGGTATTTAAACTCTTATTTTTTATTTATAAGAAACGTTTAAATCAAATATTTTTAGGTGTAAATTGACATTTTAGTAACTTATCTTCATGTAAAACAAGGTTGGAATTTGCAACCTGCTAAATCTTTCTTCTTCAAAATTTGCCGATTGCTTATTTTAAAGAGGAAATTTTAAAATTCCTGTTTTTATGGTTTTTGTTATTGATGGTCCTCTCACTATAAGGCACCACACTCGTTGGTGTCTTTACAAAAGGTACATCAAGCTAAGTGGGCTTGATTATAGAGGTGAACTCTATGGTTAATCACACCTTGATTATAGAGGCTAACTCTAAGGTTAATCACACCTTGATTACAGAGGTGAACTCTATGGTTAATCACACCTTGATTATAGAGTAACTCTATGCCCCCATAAGGAGTTGCAACAAACGAAAAACTCTCAATTAAATTGAAAGATACACAGGGTCCTATGGAAGGGGCGACAGCTCTTATTTGTGATAAGTATGGAGTTAATGAGAAATAAAAAAATGATGGGAATGAGAATTTTTAGAATTTTAAAATTATGGTAACAAGAAACTTTAGAATTCTTTTGTTAAAAACAAAAGCAGGCTAAAACTAGGCATTATTGTACAGAGGTGGTGTTTTTTTAGTGAATCAAATTATGTGGTTTGTTTTTGATATTTGATTGTTAACACATATTTTACAAGAGGTGGTTTATGAGAACCCATTTCTTAACATGCATTTTACAAGTGGTGGTTTATGAGAACCCATTTCTTAACATGCATTTTACAAGTGGTGGTTTACAAGAACCCATCTTTTAACACGAATTGCAACAAATAATGTGATGTATTTTTTGGTATTTAATTGTTAATATGTAATTTATAAGTGGTGGTTTACAAAAACCCATATCACAACTTCTAAATTTGCCGAATTACAATATTTTGTTGTGTATATAAAATTGTTAAATAAAAATTCTATTTTTCCGTGAAACCATCTATGAACTTTAAAAAATTGTGTATATAAAATTGTTAGATGTAAATCCTATTTTAGAGAAAGGTTCATCACCTACAATTTGATGTAATGCTCCCATGTTTGAAGCAGTATATATTTTTAATTGCTCTCATGGGTGGAGCACTATATATTTTTAACTGACAAATTTAGATAATTTTTTCAAAATTTAAATTTGTAAAATTTATCTTTTAAAAATTATTTGTGTATACAAAAATTTTATATTTGAATTCTATTTTATTAGGAATTCGTCTACCTTACATTTTCTCTTCTTCCATTTGAAAAGGTTCCCCTACAATTTGTTGCACTTCTTTTTTTCTTATTTTGACACCCTAATTTTTTTCCCTTACTTTTATTAGGCTATGAGGCGGGGAACAAGCAACTAACTTCTGTCTAATCTCATACCGAGTAAAGTTCAACTCGCTCCTTTGACCTTTTCTTACTTCTCGGATAGAACATTCCAATTACATTTAACTTTTGACTTTTCAACTTTCGCGAGTGTTCGGTCAGAACAATCCATTTAATCCAATTTTTAAATTTTTATCAATTTAAGTTTTATTTGTTAAACAATTCAAGTATTTTGACTTTTTAGCTTTTCTAATCGTTCAGTGAAAACAATCCAAATAAATGTGTGTATTATTTGGTGATTTTTTTATTCTTATTCTTTTCCCTAATTTAATGCCTTCTTTTTTCTCTATTTTGTTTCTTTTCTTAATCTCATTCCAGGTAAAGTTAAATTTGTTTTAATTGTGATATGTTGTTTTTAACCCTTATTCTTCCCCTAATTTGATGCCCTTCTTTTTCCTATTTTGTGTCTTTTCTAAATCTATTTTTAACTGTCTGGGTAGAACAATCCAAATAATTTCAACTCGATTTTTTTTTACCTTCCGTTATGTTTCACTTAGAACAATCATTTTTAAATTTTTGATTCGCTGGATGATCCAAACATTTTTCCTAGCTTCTCTAATTGTCCAGTTAAACAATACAATAAGTCTAAGTGTGTGTTTTATTTGTTGATGTTTTTTTCAATTTTTTAAAAGTTAGACTATTAACTCCTGAGAGGCCAGGTAGAACAATTGAAGATCTAAATTTCTTCATTTTCTTTTTTAACTTAACAATCCAAATAAATTTGAGTGTCTTATTTGTTGTTTTTTTAAAAATCTCTTCGATGAGACCTCTCAAAGTACAGTTGAATTTTTATTTGTTGTAAAGCTTTTATTTTAAGGGGAAATGTCAAGCTCCTGTGAGAAGGAATTAAATCTTGTTACTCTTCTAATGGTTAAGGTAGAACAAATGGAATAAGTCTGGCTATCCTTTAGACTGAGTTAGTTTTGATTGAAATTAGATGTTACAAAGCTCCCTTACCTATTTATACAGGGGTAAGGTCATGGTCTCATGGGGTCTTCTTAAATATCTTAGCGGGTGTTGTTGAGGAAATTTAGGAGTGTTTTAGAAGTTGTAAGATCTTAAATTTTTCATTTTCTCAACAATACTTGTTAATAATTTTAGGATCTCTTTGCAGGTTTTTAGGATTATTTAACAATTTTTCTTTTAAAATCATAATAGAATTGATGGTAGGAATGCATGTTATGTGTCAAATGGTAAAAAATCATCCAATCCAGCCCCTTCACGAACCACCTATTTATCAGTTGGCAAAAAAATGGAGTTCCTATTTTTACAGCAAAATTCTTGTATTTTCTATAACTATCAAAAACTATGGAACCTTCGTTTATAGAAAAAGAAGGCTGAAGCCCCTCTATAGTTTGCCCACTTGTTTTTCTACCTCTGTGTATTGTAATAACTTTCTAATTTAAATCTGAATTTTAAGGTTAATTATGTAACTTTAATTTTACTGAATGTCTCTATTATCAATTTCATAAATCAGTTTTACCGGCCTCTGAATTTCGAGGATAATTATGAATCACTTCATAGCTAAGTTTTACTGGCCTATGAATTTTAAGAATAATTATGGAGCTTCAATTATACCGGGGTCATAATTATCGACCTTATACAATGATCTGTTCTGCTACTGTGCGTACTAAAACAACTTTCTAAGTTTGAGATTAAGATAAATAGGCATTATTTTTATTAAGCTCATACACTAGCTTTTCCTGGCGTAATTACCAAAGAGTGCAACAGTGTTAAATTGCTATTTTTTATAATGTATGCTGTTATAGCTGTTCTTGGAATTCTTATATATATTTTAAATTTTTTCGATGATTATGAATTTACATCTGTTATTTCTAATTCCACAGACATGCTCGCAGCTGGAGGTCGGGATGTTCCTGGGTATCTACCTCGAGATGATCCCCGCCTTGATGAGAGATCTCGCCGCTTGTTGAGGGAAACAGATCCCCTTGGTCCAGCTTATGATCGTTATGTGCGAAATGGGGTACTAGAAAAATAATTCACGTCCCTTTAAATCTTTTTACTATTTTTCTCTTAATATCACTAATGAAAGTATTATCACTTGAACAGCTTCCATACGGTTCAAGTGGCCTTAGTGCAGGGACCTTGGTGGTTTGAGTGGGATGGGGTTGGGTAGGACGGTTGGTGGTGGCATGCCTGGCTCTGCTCTGGATGATCAACTTCTAATCGGACGCAGGATGGGAGTTGGCAGTGTGGATCAGAAGCCTCAAGGCCAGGTTCTCAGGGATCCAATGAGGAGGCCTGAAGAGCACCTCCCTCCTGATGCATCAAATACCCTATTTGTTGAGGGTTTGCCAGCTACTTGTACACGTAGGGAGGCAGCTCGTATCCTTTTGAATTCACACTGATAATCGTCTGTGTTTGTTGATATTTTCTTGTGTATGTACAGACATTTTGGTTTGCTTAACTTGTATCTACAGACATTTTCCGCCCTTTTGTTGGATTCAAGG
Organism: Taxus wallichiana var. yunnanensis; assembly: GCA_018340775.1. Lineage (NCBI taxonomy): Eukaryota > Viridiplantae > Streptophyta > Pinopsida > Cupressales > Taxaceae > Taxus > Taxus wallichiana. The sequence goes on from CM031239.1 coordinate 851,171,637, forward strand.
AGGTCAGGCTTGTAAACAAGGAACCTAGACATGTGAGTGTGTATTTCAACATTGTTTTCGTTCCCTATTAATTTGCAACATTGTAGTATTTTTACTGGTTTCATTACTTTTTAACACAATATTTCTATTTAAGTGTTGGCCATTTTAATTTCAAGAGGATGTGCTAACTACCTTATATGGGATTTTTAATGACAGGCTGGAGGGGAGCCTCTTGTTCTATGCTTTGTCGACTTTATTAGTGCAAGTTGTGCAGCGACTGCCCTTGAAGCCTTGCAAGGTATAATGTCAATCTTTACAAGCAGTATTTCGTATGTACGAGGTTAATTGTCAATTTTTGTTTTTTCTATAACAGATTGCCACTTTAAAAGGGACATTGCAATAAAGGTTAGAGAGCATAAGTTGCTTTTGTGTAATTAATGCAGGTTATAAGTTTGATGAAAATGAGCGGGATTCCCCTTCACTAAGATTACAATTTGCACGTTTCCCTGGACCAAGGGGTGGAGGGTCAGGTAGAGATCGTGATGACTATCGTCGACGTTGATTTCATTACATGTAAGGATGTCTTTAAGTTAAATGTTGCTCGGTATAATGGACGGATAATATCTTATGCTTTTTGGCTGGTGACTCTTTTATTTTTCATCGCTAATTATTTTCAATGAGCACTTGCGACTCTTGATTGTTTATAGGGTAAATGCTTATGCGTACGCTTGGAATATAAATTGGTAATTCGATAGGGGCTTTTTATATTCTATTTTAATGGCCGGGATCGGGGTCTGAGAATTGCACTATTTTTCTGTGCCTGCTTTTACAGAATGATTTGCTTTATTGATCGAGAGCAATTTTGAAAACGAGTGAAGTTTTATGTTGTTCAGCATCTGACAGTCACTTTCTGTAGACTTGTGGAGAAGAATTAGATTTCAGGTGAAGTATAACAATTGTGTTTTGGTAGAGCTTGGGCACGGAACATTTGCAGAAAGAATGTTTCTTATTTGTTGAACTTAATTATCTGGTACACCTCGAATCAGCTATTTGTAGGCTGATTTCTTATTCTGGTACACTTCGAATGTTCTGGTTTTCCCTGTTCATTGGCAGCTTGGGATGCTTTATGATTAGTATATAACATTGAATATATTTCGTGCAAGCATCACATATTTAATACAGTTTAATCCGACATCTTTACTTTTTTGATGTATTTGATACGGTACTAATCCCACACTTCTATTTGCACTTTTGGTGTATTTAAGACTACTAATCCCATTTCTCCCACATCTTTTACTGAGTCTGCATGTATCTATGTATTCAATACAGTACTAATACCAAATCTCTTACGTGTTTTGATAAACTCTAGAAAATCATAGAACACTAGAAGGTTGCTTGTTTTTATTCGGTGATTTGATTAATTGCCAAATTTAATAATATTGTGGCGGTATATTAAATATTTTAATTACGGTTGCTGCCAAGACTAACTAATTTGAAATTTCACATTTATTTCCTGGTGAATGTTGTATTTTGTCAATAGTCTATGTAAACATAATCACAGCGTATAAAATAGAACTGTTTATGCGAGTAATAATGGCATTTTTATAGATTATTTTATGATTAAGCAACCACTTTTAACTACATTAGATCTCAAAGTAAAAAAGCATTTATAACTTGTTTATTAATGATGGGATTATTTTGAATCTTTTATATCAATTCTTCGTTTTTTTTTTTTTCAAAGGTATATTCTTATCACAATGTATATTATTATATAATATTTTATTAATATTATGATAATTATCTTTGTTAATTGCCGAATCCAATATATACATGAATATTCATTACTAATCCTTATTCTCTATTAATGATTAGAATAAACGACCTTATGGGATTCACTTTTTCTCTTTTTAGATTTTATTTATTGTCAACAAAAAAGTTTCTATGATCAACACTCGAGATATGATCAACAAGATAGAGTCCAATGTGTTTTTAGACAATGGTTTAGGTTTAATTATTCACATCAATTAAATTATTTAAAGCCATATGCCTTTAGGGTCCAATGTGTTTTTAGACAATGGATTAGGTTTAATTATTCACATCAATTAAATTATTTAGAGCCATATGCCTTTCATTCTTGTAGGCATGACAAATAATTAAAAAATAATAATGTAGCATTAACTTTTGGTGCAATATTTGATCGTAAACTTGTAATTGAAGGATATACGGTTGTACCACCATATCATATATGGGATGGAAGTAATACCATTCATAATATAGCTAAAGTTTTACACGTGATAATGTACATATGTTAGATGTCATTTAAATTTGAAAAAATGATTTGATTGAAGCCTCAAAGAACTTTAATGACCTTGTGTTACTTGAATGAAAATGAATATTAACATATCAAGGGGTATATTGAAGATTCAATATCATTTTTAGGCATGACAAATAATTAAAAAGAATAATGAAGCATAAACTTTTGGTGCATTATTTGATTGTTAACTTGTAATTGAATGATATATGGTTTTACTTTATTGAAGAAAAGCTACCATATCATATATGGGATGGAAGGAACTTTTAAGGATTTCGTGCTACTTGAATGAAAGTGAATATTAACACATCAAGGGGTTATATTGAAGATTCAAATGACCAATTTTGAAAAGGTTTATAAATATTATGTAAAGAATGAGTTAAGCATTCTTCTATTGAGCCCTTGCATATTTTTTGAAGGCTTTGTTTTGTAGCTTGTTGCTACTTGGATCTTGGCTTTGCTTGTCTTAGATAGCATACTTCTTGTTCCCTTTGCTTGTGTTTTGTTTGTTATAGTTGTGTATTATGTGGATTTGTCTATTTCATTTGTTATCACCTTTTTGTAGTATTTGCTCCTCCATTGTGACACTGTCTCATAATTTCAAGAAAAGAGAACTAGATCTTTGCGTTTCATCACTTTAAAATGATTTATTTTGATTGAAATTGTTAGGCACTTTGGAATTTGTAACATGGATTATTAATAGTTCTTAGTGGCACATGTCTCATGATTATTGGGCTCTTGGCAAACTCAATTTAAGAGTGTATTATGTAAAGTTGCCTCGACTAATTGTTATAAATTGAATTTGAAATTTCTTTTTTGTTTTGAAGAGGTTCACAACATGCTTGTTCATTTTTTGAATTTTAAGGTTAACAATGTGTTGTGTTTTTGCAATGGCAAATTCTAGTTAAAAACAGACAATTATATCCTAGTGACAAATTTTTGCTTGAAAGACCTCTTGGACCCTCTTCGGATCAAGATGCCCTTCTATGGTGTCTATCCTTACCTTTGAAGGTCCTCATATGTATCATACAAATCTTGCTCTAGTGTTTGAAACATGATGACATGAATTCTTTCGGTGTAGTGCTTCTTAAAGCATAATCTTTAGTAGACATAGAAGGGCTATTTTTAGCTTTTGTGAGATAGGTGTGCATCCTTTGGGAAAGAGTTGAAGGCCCAAATTCATCGGGAAGTGGTATTGAGAAGCCAAGAACATATTGCAAATGATTTAGGTAAGTTTGGGGAAGGTTTGAAAGTTTAAGAACAAGTTGGGTTTTTGAAGGTGAAACAAGATGAGGTCAAACAAGATATCATTGGAAAGCTAATTCAATGCTTTAAATGATGGTACTTACAATTTTTTCACAAGACTTTAACACTTTTTTCCACAACCCATATTTAGAAGACACCTTTTTTTTTTTTAATTATTGGCAAATAGTTTTTTGAAAGGGACTATACCCTTGTACATGAAGGCTCAAAAGCCAAGATTAAAACATGGAAGCCCTACAACAGAAAACAAACTGCGCAGAAAAGTACCAACGCCCAGCAACAATTCAGCAAAAAAAGCTGAAAAACAACAATCAGTCTGCAACAGTACCGCAGCACCCTGGTAGATCCAAAAACCACAGTTCGGAACCAGCAAGAGACAATGTAGATCAGCCGAACACCAAAAGAGAGAAGAATCATCGAGGCGGAGAAGTGCCATTCTTTAAAATAAACTTTTTCTTTTTACGGACAGTTACCCAACCTGATGAAGCTTCCACGAATGGAGGGTTAGAAAAAGGAGAATTTTCCACAGTAGCAAAAGTTCCAACTGAAACAACCTCATTGTTTTCATGAGACAAATTCTCCTTGCTGTCAACAACTATATGAGATAAATTTGCTGCAATTTCCTTATTATTGGCAATAGTATTTTCCGATAAAGGGGTTTCAGGGACAAAGTCAGATTCAACCTCAGCATTTGGAATTGCTTCAAGGTCCTCTTTTGCATCGAAAACCAAATGTTCCGGCGGGCATCCTTCCACCAACTACGTTTCTCGGTGGCGTTTTGCCAACCCACAAGCAATAGAGGTATGACCAAGACCGAAACATCTTCTACATCGAAATGGAAGACCTTCGTAATCTAAAGGTTGTGACCAAGTTCTGCTTTGCACCCTGAGATCAATGGTTGCAGGGAGGTTTTTAGCCGTATCAAGTTCCACCAATATCCGAGCATAGGTAGTGTGGGTGTATTCAGCAGTTTGAGAATCTATAAAAAGAGTAGTTCCCAAGGTGTTTCCAATAGATTTCAAACATTCACTGCTCCAGAATTGGAGGGGTAGTTGGGGCAGTCGGATCCAAACAGGTTTGCATGAAAAAGACTCAGTAAGCGGGTTAAAAGAGGGGAACCAGGGTTTAATGACCAGGTACTTAGATTGGCAAACCCAAAGCTTGGAAGCTATGGAGTCTTTATCAGCTATTGCAGAAAAAGTCACAATAAAGATACCTTTAGCACACGGATATAGGTCTAACCTCCCAGCGAGCAAAGGAATCCAGTGCTTGGAAATCCATGCGTGTAGGTCAGGAAGGCTGGGCCAGAGTCCTCCGAATCTGCAGATCAGAGCATGTTCCTGATAGTATTTTTCAGTTGTAATGACCTCCTCCCCAAATGTTATGCATGGGGTATTCTCTGCAGGCTTTAGAGGAGAATCCTTGCCCCTTAATGCTTCCTTGAAAGAGGCTACAGTGCGGCCTTGAATAGATGCGCCATGGCCAGTCCCGTCCAAAGCGTGTTGAACTCCCAGCACAGGTGGCCCTTCCCCACCAGAGGGAGCCTGACCGGTAAATGTGCCGTCGTCCTCAGAGGATGCAAAAGCGAGATTAATCCAAGAAAGGGTCGAATCCTTGTTATCAGCCTCCAAAGACTTGCCGCCTCCATCAGCAGTTTGAATGGGTCGTATTACAGTCTTATGCTCAGGAAACGAATCATGAGCCTGATCAGCGCCAGGGGAAGAAGGAGATCTGCTGTCCACCCTGTCCCTGTCACCTCCCGCGGAATCCAAACCCGCAGCCGTATTGTCCCGTCCAGTGGAACCCGCAGCCGCATTGCCCCATCCAGTAGCATAGCCGCCGCCATGTACGCAATTAGGGTTAGAAATGCGCCGATTAGCGACCATCGAACAGTCGAGGAACAGAGGAATAGAATTATTCTTAATCTATGTTAAAATTGCTTGAGAAATTACTTAGAAGACACACCTTGTTGCCTCTTAGAAAAACTAATTTTGAGGGGTTTGAAGGTAGAATTGGATTTTGAGACCTATCCCATTGATTTCAAAAGGCTCTTAGGAGTCAAAATCATATATGGGTTCATAAAAAATGACCTCCTTGAGCTCTGAAACGTCACCTTCAAGGTCTCTCTCATGGTATGCTTTTGCAATTGTAAATTTTCACCTCTTGGTGTATGGCGGCATTTTGTGTTACATCTGTCCTATCCCTTTGGGACAAGAAATTGTGCCCAGCCCTAGTTATGCCCTTTAGTTCATCATATGACCTTGTTAGAGCTCCATGATACATTATAAGCACTTTTGCCTAGTTTCTAGCCCTTTATCGTGCAACCACAAGTTGCCACTTGTCACCTCCACATCAGTGCACATTTTTATGCTCCATCTGTCATGTCCCTTTGGGATAGTTGAGACAAAAAATTGCGCCCATCCTTGCCCTTGTCATGGTTTCTCATATGACCTAGTCTTAGACCTCGGGTTTTTAAGCGTAAGGAGAAGGTAGTCAAATCATGTACTTGATCTTCCGCAAATGATTCTCGGTAGTTTTGTAAGGAGTTACGAGGCAAACCAATACTCGTTGGAAAACTCGGAGAATTATCTACATGATGAAATGTTCAAATCCTTCACAAGATATAGGTGCTTCTTTCCACAACTCATTTTTGTGAACACACCTGTTATCATGAGAAAGGAACAATTTGAGTGGGTTGCAGGAAGAATTGGATCCCGCGACCCACCCCATTGTCTTTAGTGTGGATTCATCAAAAATGACCTTCGATAGCTCTAGAAACTTTGTTGATAACTCTCTCTCTTTCGTGAGGTATGTTCTTCATATTTAGTCATTTTTCACCTCCAAGTGCATGACACAATTTATTGTCCCATCTCTTTAAGACAATGAGGACAATAAAATGCGCTCAACCCCGATATGCCCTCTAGTTCATCATATGACCTTGTTGAATGAAGCTCCATGATGCGTTTTAAGCCCTTTTCACCTCATTCCAGCTCTTCTTGTTGATTAATCACGTTGCGCCACTTGTCACAACTAGGTGAGGGCACATTTTTCTCCGTCGTCCCGCCCCCCTTAGGGATAGATGAGACAAGAAATGTGCCCCATACCAAGGAGTTAAAAAGCCTAAGAAAAAACTAACTACCACTTCTCCACCCGTCTCTCAAAAGCACTAATGGAGGCTTTAACACTCAAGATTGAAGTTTTTGACCTTTTTCTTCCTCACGCTTTGAGATGAAAGCCACTATTGATGGTCAAGGCCTCTAAATATCTCAGTAAACATAATCTTCATATCGCCCATCATGTATCGAGATACTTGTGATTGCAAGAAATGGAGCTTTCCTCATCATTCTTCATCCAAAAATCAAGGCACGAGATCCCTGTATGAGACAAAATGCAACTAGAATTCATTGTTGGCACTTGGATGATTTTCTTGTTGTCAAAGCGTTAAGCCTCCATTAATGGTTGCCATGTTGTAACAACAAAAGGGCGGTGAGGCACCTCTTCACTTCGTAGAGATGCGGTAGTCGAAATGTACGAAAATCAAGGAAACGATCCTTGAAAAATTTAGTTTCGTGTGAACTAGTTTTTGTGCCATGAAGTCCCTATTTTTTAGGGATATGGAGGACTGTGTTTTTCATCAACATTCGCCTCGATGAAGAGATTTTCAATTTCTCGAAGATCCGGTCAACGAAATCATCTAAAATTCGAGGGAAGGATCTTTGAAAATCTAGTTTCAATGATACTAGTTTTCGCACGATAAAGTGATTAACTAAAATACGAATTTTAGAGTTAATTTAAGCAAGTACAACAAATATAATAACTTATATGAACTAAAATACGAATGCTAAGTAATTTTATTTGATATTTAAATGGAATAAAATAATTGAAATAGGAGGGATAAGATACTAACCTGAAAATGACTTACCTCGTTGTGATTCGATTGAACAAGATGATGTGCAGACAAAACAAAGTATGATGGTACAACCTAGGAAATTACAATAGACGAAGATTTGACCAGACATGGGTGTTTGGAAGAGGATCAGGGCACCTGAGGGCATCCTAGTCTGCAGTATAGGCGCTCTGGTTTGTGAAACAACTCAGGACCTGAATCTATAAGTGTCGTTAGATCTTCGCAACATCTCGATCTTTGTCGCATGATTGTTGCGAAGAACTTCGTTGATGTTGTTGTAGATTTCTGAAGAATAATCTCCTACAAAACCTCACACAAAAGCATCAAACCCTAAAAAAGAAAGATGCAAATGAAAGGGTCAGACTGTCCTCAGCTGCCAAATGGATGGACTTAAGACTGAGCGTTGCACTACATCTCAGACCGATGTAGTTTTATGTGTATGTGTGTGCAATTGTGTGCCTAGGGTGCCCTAGCGTCAATGACGCAAAGATAACGAGCAATAACTAGATGTAATGCAAAATGGTGGATGGAATAGAATAGACTTCCCTTTCCTATGCAATGTGTGTGATGCAATGATGCCCAAATGCAATCCCTTGCCTTAGTAGATAGCTAGCCCTTGATATTAGATAGTCCGCCCTTAAGATAGTGTGTATGTTGTGTTTATATAGGGATCTCTTGCTCAAATTTCGACACTAATGACCTGACATGCCGACTAGTACCTAGGGGAATGAGAGGGAAAATTATAAAGACCGACCTCGAAACTCTAAATTAGACGTAAGTGTTGTCGGGACTAGGGCGCCTAAAATAAGGACCAGGGGCACCCATGGGTGCCCTGGTTACTACCTAGATTCCCTAGTCAAAGACTAGAGACGAAAAATGACCAAATAACGACACCGAAACTCCTTGGGAGACGACTAGAACTATGCAAGACAAATGACAACGACCAAACAATTTACCATAGACAAGGGGATGGGTCATTAGTGAATACTTTTCTTACGTAAGATCCATATATAAAACAACATACTTGGATATACTTATAATAACATGTGCGTGATTTTGTGACTACATAAAGTTGTTGATTTTTCGAGCTATGGAGGACTGGTTTTTTCTTAGTATTCTCGCCCTCTTTTGATGAAAAATCCATTGTCCGCTTGTCAAGATGAAGAAATCATCCAAAAATTGGAATAGGGAATCTTGGAATACAAATAAGAATTTCAAAACCTTTTCGTTGCAATCGACACATGTGGTGTACTTGCTAAAAATAACATGTGTCCATGGTGGGGCATGCCTACCCACTTTTAGTTAATTGCGAATTGGTTAATTGTAATGTATTGTTAGTGCAAACCCACTTTTCACCTCTTCACCCCTAAAACCATATGATCAAATGAAATATTATGTAAGGTATATGCTTCACTTGTTATAATTGAGAGATAATGTTTCCAACTCCAAAACAAAATTGTGTTTCTTTCAAACTTTAGTGTCATGCCAACAATATTGTATGGTTGTGAGACTTGGGGACCTGGACTTCATAGTACCAATTGGGATCATATTGGAAGAGTTCTTATTTCCATGTTATACCAAAAACGTGGGCAAAACAGGTAGTTCCACATGTAATTATTTTCTTTAAATTTGGCTTCTAACCCCTTCATATTTTAGTTGTATTCCATATAGTCATATTGCTTCACAAATTGAGATGGATCCGAAAGATACAACAATGAAAAAAATAGACATCCAATCAAGGCTCTTCAATCATGTTTGAATTTATGTGAATAAGGGATCAAGAACACTTGGTATGTTTAATGATGCAAGGATTATACACAACTTCACACTAACCTTCAATCTTACTTGACTTTGACAATTTTACAATTTCCACCACGGGCTTCCTTTAGATCATCAAGATACATTCATGGGGTGAAGCTCAAGGAAACACACATGTAAATATTGTCAAGGATATTAACATCATTTTCAATACACAACCTGTCTCTACCAAAGGACTTGAGGCTCTTTTATCACCAATCTTGAGTTTTGTCTTGACTAGGCCTATTACGAATACTAGTCTCTTGTTAGCTTATCAAAGACTAGTCACCAAAACCCACTCTCTTCACTTCTTATGATTGTGTTATGACCTCATCAATAACAATTCGAGGTACTTGGGGATTTCGTTAGGAATAATATTAGATATTGTGAACATTATTATGAGTGTGGAAATAAATAATATAGTGTAATGTAATAAAACTATTTATGAGTTGTTAACTCATGTAAATAGTTGTAACTAGATAATGTTTGTTGTGAGAAAATAATGGGATTGAGAGTTTGAGTGAGATATTGTGGGGATTAGGAGAGATATGTGGGATGAGTGTTGACTCCTAGAATCAAGGAGATCAAACTCTATATATGTAATCTTCCTCTATGTATTTTATATCCCGGATGAATCAATAATGATGTGTTGTTTTTAATTATTCTGCTGTTATTTCTTATTAAAACTCCTGCATTTTATAACATTGGTATCAGAGCAGGTTGGTCAAGTGAGATGATGTAATTGAAGTACAACATGGAGATATTCATTACCACTTGATTCATTGCTTCTTGGTGCAGAATATCGCTATTATCAGGTCTGATTTATGACCTCTGTGGAGTACATTTAATATAGGTCAGTTTCTGTTATTTAGCTTCATCGTATATGTCTTTTTACACACGGTTCATGTTTAGTCATGTGTTATAGAGTTATGTGATTGCATTGGCTTATTTGTCAAATGGCCTACGTATTCCATTCACATTTGTAGAATTTCAGAAATGGTTCTACATTGACCTAGACGTATACATACAAGTTTAGATTTATGAGATATATTCATCTATATACGGCTTCTTTCTTTTCAACCTCATTCGGATCTATTCAAATCTGCCCATATTTGATAGCTTTACCACTTTGTAGTCCCCTGTGCATGTTTGCTTTCCTAATTTATTTTACCTTTCACGTGGTTTTTTCTTTTTGTTCTTTTAAAACATGGTTTTAGTTATGGATAGTGGTATTTATTTTTAAAATTTAAGTTTTGTTTTGTTTACTTTTGATTTTATGTTTTGATCTTTAATTATTTTTTCAAATTATCACGTGGTTCTAAGAAATTACTTTTGTTTAATAAGTCACCGGTTATGTGTTCAAGTATTATAAAGTTTTAATTTTTTTATTGTTTTATTATGTTTTGTGAGTCCCATCAAGTCAAGTGAAGTTATTTTAGATTGTTTTGTTTTTACGTCAAAATTTCGGTTGAAATTGAAATTTGATTATTAATCATATGTCATGTTATAAATAATGTATTTTATCATATTTTTATTTTTGTTGTCTTTTTTTATCAATACAAAGTGTCGCCATCATTTTTAAATATGTGTGTGATGTACGTTTAGAGTCATTGTGAAGTGTTATTATTTTAATATTGTGGTGTCAAAAGTCTCAAAAAAAAAAAAATGCCTTATGGACGCATTTTCGGTGGTAACCGACGTCCATCAATGTAAATTGAGATACAATTTCAAAATTGTTGAGTAAGTAAAGCAACATTAGCGATGGAGGCTGGAGGCACCGGAGGCAGGAGGGCACCGGCGACCTCTTGTCAGGCACCATCGATGAGGCCGCGGTATTGATTTGGTGGCCAAGTATTTTAGTTGTGTGTTTCATTGTTTATAATAAGAACAGATGTCACATTCCTGTTCAGAATTGTATTTCCTTTTATAACCTCCTGATGTAAATATGTTATAGTAGAAAGATAAAAGCACAAGAAAAAGCAGCATCATGTTTTTCTTGAAGAGGATGAACAGAGGTTCATGAGCAGGGGCTCGTACCTAGGACAGAGGTCCGTTATTGTCGAACAGGGGTTCGTATTGATGAACAGAGGTTCATGAACAGGGGTTCTTACCTTGGACTGAGGTCCATATGTGTACCAAGATCATGAGCAAACAGGGGTGTGCAAGCTGCAGAGAAAGTGTAACTATTCTTTTCTACATTGTTCACATTAGGGGAGTGTATGTGTGGAAATAATAATGTTAACAATAGGGGAGTGAATGTTAGGAATAATATTAGATATTGTGAACATTATTATGAGTGTGGAAATAAATAATATAGTGTAATGTAATACAACTATTTATGAGTTGTTAACTCATGTAAATAGTTGTAACTAGATAATGTTTGTTGTGAGAAAATAATGGGATTGAGAGTTTGAGTGAGATATTGTGGGGATTAGGAGAGATATGTGGGATGAGTGTTGACTCCTAGAATCAAGGAGATCAAACTCTATATATGTAATCTTCCTCTATGTATTTTATATCCGGATGAATAAAATTGGAGTCTTGTATTATTTCCTGTTATGTGATTAGTTTTTTTGTGCATGCAAACCAACCAACTTCTAGATTTGGTATTAAAAATTAAAAAAAAATTTAAAAATTAAAAAAATGCAAACCGATACCAAATCTAGAAGTTGGTTCAGTTTGCATGCACAAAAAACTAATCACATAACACCGGAAATAATACAAGACTCCAATTTTATTCATCCGGGATATCAAATACATAGAGGAAGATTACATATATAGAGTTTGATCTCCTTGATTCTAGGAGTCAACACTCATCCCACATATCTCTCCTAATCCCCACAATATCTCACTCAAACTCTCAATCCCATTATTCTCTCACAACAAACATTATCTAGTTACAACTATTTACATGAGTTAACAACTCATAAATAGTTGTATTACATTACACTATATTATTTATTTCCACACTCATAATAATGTTCACAATATCTAATATTATTCCTAACATTCACTCCCCTATTGTTAACATTATTATTTCCACACAATTTCATCCTCGCTAATACAATATATGGTCATCAAATGAACAAAAGACTACTAGGCCTAAATGGCAATTTTGAGGGCTTAAACTAGATCGAACTACAAGAAACCTTCCCAATGGTCTTTGAGGTTCAATTTCACCTTATAATGTTGATCTAACAATTCCAAAAGTCAAATTATCTTGTAAGATCAAAATAATACAAAAATGGCTTAAAATTAGGCCTCCTTTGTACTCCTGGCACACACAATCAACCCCAATTTGGCTTGACGGACCCCAAAAGTGCAAAACATAAAAATATGTTAGAAAGCATCAAAACAAACCTCCATACAAAATTTCATGAATTTTTACTAGAGGAATCTCAAGATATTCTTTTTTTTTTTTCGGTGAAAAAGCCCTAGGTAGAGACTAATATAGACTGAAAGCAAACAAAATTCATAACTTGAGCATATTGAGGTTTTAGGACCTCATTACAAAGCCAAAAGTTTTGTTTTTAGGTGCTCCAAATTTTCTATTTAGACACCTAAGGTTGATCGTGTACGTATTTACCCAAACTATAATATTTGTTCAAAACTGAGCTCCAAACCAACCCAATAGGAGTAAAAATTGGATATCTGGAGAAAAAATGTGTTTCAAGACCTCATTCCAACTTCTACGAATTTTTTTAGCCTCCTCCAACTTTTCTCTTTTATTACCAATGGCTGATCTTTTGTAGGTATTGTTAGGTTCTATAAGGTTTATTCAAAACTGGGTTCTTAGAGCTTTGTTTTAAGGAGTCCTAAGGCTAGAATCACGATAAAAACATGGAATATGATGAATTAAAGTTTTTAAACAAAAATAATAGTCCAAAAATACCGATAATCTCACAATAACAACAAATTGTCATTCAAAAGTACTTAAAAAGGTAAATCACCAACATGTAATGCTTGGAAAGCCATCAACAACTGAGTTGTTCAAATCATATACTTTATAAACCACAACATACATGTAATAATCAATCAAGAATTCATCAAATATGAATTGATCACACCTATGGGAGCATATAAAAACTCATGGAAGTCTTCTTTTCATTTATTCTTGCACACAACAATACAACCCCTACCTTTCTCTCTACACATCCACCACCTTCTTCACAAAAACTGAGCTATATCTTCGTACCGTGTTGCTAATACCTTATTCCACACTCCTAATCTGTGGTATACAAGGTTATTTTATGCATAAAATTGGTTTACAAAGGTTGATGACCACCATGACCCTCCCAACCTTCCAAGATTTTACTAAAACAAGGCATGCAACTTCTTGATCAAGTTTAGAATCTTGTTATTAACTATCATCTAATTTCTCTCATTAGACCTTAAAGGTATCACAAAATAATTTTCACTTTCACATCAGGTTTTTACACACTTGGACCTATTTACCATTCAAATTTCAAACTTTCTCAAAAGGAGGGAAAATGCAACTAAACAACTATGTTCTTAGAAATTATTGGTGAAGCTTGTCTAGTGCTTTTTATTGGCCGAGTAATGTCTTTCAACCCTCCACAAGGGAAATTTCATCACGATCATGCTCCATGTATGGATGCACCTACATCACTTAATGTACATATTTCCTAAAGAGAATTGGAATTTGATATCAATCGTCGCCTCCTAATAGCCATTCAATCAATGTTCCCACATGTTGAAAAGAGATATTCATAGAGGTGTTAGGGAGGATATCTACAAATCTTACATAGAATAAACTTGGACATAACCATCGTAATCATTATTAACAAAAATCAACATTGTTTGAGCATTATCATCAAATAGAAGTTGGATGTATTACTATTCTTGAACATTAGGCTCACTTTTGGTTTGATATTTTCTTTGGGCCAATTGCATGAGTATGCTCTCACCATCTTTGCATGGACTTAGAACATTTTAACATGTGGCCTCAATAAATGTGTAAATTGCAATAATGAATTAGAATTAGAAAAACATTTTGTATTTAGGTGTCTAGTGCATTATGAGATTTGTGACAGCTTTTAATATTTCTATGATAAAATCAAGGCTCTATACAAGATCTTATTCATTGAGGATCAAAGATGTGTAGCTTTATTCATCAGAGATGACCTAACATAGAGTCGACCTCCTTAAGAGTCATTAACACAAATATTTCTTTTATGGTTCAACTTCATACTCCTTTCTTCAATCTCGATTTCAAAGATCTAAACAAACTAACTAATTTACATAGTAAACAAAGATTATATGTGCATAAAAATCAATAACATGACTATATTGTTTTATCCATTCTCTCTTACACACTCTTATTAGAATTGTACTTTTCCTACATTTATGGTTATCATGACAATAAGTGTTCCTTCTACCAGGGTGCCCATTTGACACATGAAAATATCGATGGTTATGGCGGTGTGTTTTGATTGATGCATGAATGGATGCCAATCGTTGATGTGGAGATGTTGATATGAGAAACCACTTATTGATACAAGACACCATCACACAATCCACGCCACCCGCTAATGTACTACCAACAAATACCATTGGTATGAATTGGATATTATAGAGCAGTTTGAGCATCACCTTTTCCATCTCCTTCCCGCCATGCTCACCGGTGTCGGAGTGGGAGTACACTCTAGTGGCAGCCAACAAAATAAAATTGCTTGTTTTTGAAATATGGTCGTGGCATTTGACGACCCATTTTTTGAATTTGTGGGTAGGGAGAGGAGCTAACACCCTCGGTCTTGTGTCCCAATTGGTCTTCCTCTACGGTTACAATTCAAACCCATTACTCTCTAGTGGTTGGAATCATGAATATTACATTACACCTTTCTCAACTATAAAAGACTCGAAATTTAGGACAATAATGCTTCCTTATGAATACTTTGGATCTTCTATTAATTTGGATTAGAAATTATCCAAGTATAAACATGGAATATTAGTACATGTAACCCATTAAAATATTTCTTTTTTGACTTATAAGGAAAGCCCTAAAAGTAGTGTATTTGTTTCATTATGTCTAAATACTTGTGAGGTATTTACTATCATTTGACTTCATAACCTTGCTAAAATGGAGGCTTAACCTTACTAGCCCAAATAAGATATTGACATGCACTACCATATTAAGGGAAGACACCTTGAAAAGATAGTTGTACTCTGCACCATGGGTTTAGGCATGACTCACACATATCTAGACATTATCTAATATGTCTTAGAAGCAAAATAGGGTGGTTTAGTGTCATATCTCGCTAGGAAGTACCCTTGTAAATAACACCTATTTCTTTATCATCTTCTTCCAATGACAACAATTCACATTAAACTTGTTTCTTTTCTTCGAACATGACCAACATTTATCAATGCATCCTCAACATTTAACTCCAAGGAAAATAATAGACATAAAAGTAGAGCAAGTGAATGAAATATGCCACAAAATGGGAACACAAAGCATAGAGAGATGGCTAGAGAAGAATATTTAAACAACACCCACTCTTAAAAAGATGTTACAACCATGAGCAACTACCACATGTTCAAATAGGTGCTACTTGTTATCAACCTCCTTCAACTTGTCCATATTTCTTCTAACTGTCAACAACCTTGTGTCAAAATATTACACCCCTTCCCCGATAATATGTCCTTTGCCCTTCCCTTTAACATCTATAGGCTCAATCATTGCTTTCATTTTTGCTAGCGTGACCCTAATAGTAATTGCTAAAGGTGTACACACACATGGCTTAGATCGTAAGACACCTATTGAGGCTAATTACGCCGATACATGTGACATACTATCAAATCAAAGGTTTGTAATTGAATGTCGTTGCACGATGTGGATGGTGGAGATGGAAGCTTATTTAAACAAATATTGAACGACTAATATTTTTGTTACGTTGAGTTTGAAAAGCTTGAAAAGGCATTTCTAGTAATGTTGGCATATGTTCGAACTTCGACGCTTGGATTGGTGTCAAGACAATTAAATGTGAAACTCAAATGGTGGACCTTTTCCTCAAGGATATTGTGGGCAACAAAGCTAGCAAAGGAAAATGTGTTGGCCAACATGGTGTGAGAAAATGTTGTAGAAATAATGGTGTTTGGATGACATGGTTTGGTTAGACGGGAGGGGGTTTGAATAGTATGGGGATTCTAACATGTGACATTGTGCTCACTCGTTGTAGCTTGAGGTCATGTGGTATATTAAATCTTGTGTGACGGTAAAATCTAGGTGTAGTGTCTTTTAATGTTGGGGTAATGGGATTGTAAATGTGTGTATATACCACAATTATGGTAGAAGGAGATGAAATTGAAAACTTTAATGTGCATATTGTTTATGGGGTTGGATGAGATATATACATGGAAGATTTGTTGTGTGGACTCGTAGATTTGGGATTTACATGAGAAGAACACTTTTCAAGCTTCAAATAGAGAGGTTCCTTTTACCTCTAAGGTCGGGGAGAACGTCAGGGACAACGACTCGAGGCTCACCCCCTTGTGCGAGGATTTGTATGAGGTACTTAAGCTCTTTTGTGTGATGACATCTTTGCTTCGTGATGTCCTTTGTTTTGTGTTTATGTTAGTTCTAAGGAAGAATGCATATATATCTTGTTAATGGTTGTCTATAACAATATTTATGTGAGTTATTGGGGTGGTGATTATGTGTACATATGTTTTTCCTTTTAAATTTTTGAGCGAACGTCCAAGATTCAATTTTCTAAAGCATTTCCTCTTCTACAACAACCATTGGCTACGTCGGGAGTTTATGTCAACTATGTTTTGATACATTCAAAATTTATTTAAATAATAAAATTTGAACTTATCAAACTTGTTTAAGCCTTACAAAACATGTCGAAATTTGTTCTTAATATACCATGTTCTTCCATTTTGAAGTGATTTTTAATTTTTGTTGTGTTTATAAATTTCGATGTATTACTTATATGATTGTGTTATTAAAACACATAATAATTTAATTGCATGATTCCCAAAAAGTTACATATACATCCAAAAGTAAGGCTTTTAGGTCATGGCTATATAAATGAGATTTAATACTCAACACACATTACACTAAACAGACACTCATTTGTATCAATTATTAATATCTAAGTTTGTAACTATGCGCAAATCATGGTTTAATTTTAATCTAAATATTAGTGTGCACACGAGGCCGAAAATGGGCAACGAGTCCGAAATGTTAAAAATGGTTAGAAATTTAAAGACATGGGGTTTTCGTGAGTCCATTATAGTCTAGTTGCATGATGTTTTTTTAGTTGCTTGTTTTTATACCTTTCCAACAATATCAAATCTCCCTTTCTTCTTGAGCAAGAAGAGGATCACCTACGCTTCCTCGAATGTCTCCCAACCCTAAAACTCTTCTCCTTCAATTTCTTTTTCATCACCCCTCTTGATGTAGGAGTATCACCTTAGCTATCTAAATAATCCATGAAGACATCCTATTTGGTGTGTTATATGCCTTCATGCGACCTAGAGTTCTTTTAAGTGTTGTTAGTAGTCTATTCTTGTGTCTAGACCTTTCAAATTTCAAACATGGCATTTTCCCTCCAAAATGTAGAATTCAAGCTTGTAAGGTCAATGTTAGTGAATTTAGGGAGTTTGGGTGTGTACTTGAAGCTCATGAGCTTTCTAAGGATGAAATGAGGTCTTATGAGGTGACTAGACCCTCTCTAGAGTCTTAAGTTAAAAAAAAGGAACCATTACATGTAGGCTTAATGCATATTTAGATAAAGTAACTCCCCTTTTGAAGAGAATCTCATGACGAGACTATTGAATCGACCAAGTAGGGGAGAAATTTGAATTAGGAATGAGAGGAAGAATACATGAAGGCCAATGTAACAATTATTCTTCATTCTTATTCGGATAATGAATCATGTGTGAGTTTCAAGAGGTTTGAAGTGTGGAAAACTCATTTTGTGTTATGTTCTTGCATGTTTTCCTCGTTTGTTGCTATAGTGCATGTGTAGATTTCTAGATCTCAACATGAATTCTTAACGAGGACAAGATTATTTATACCTGTAGTGAGCTTGTGAATGTTAATGCATTGAGGTTGTTGATAATACTTGCATAGTACTAACCTTGTGATAGTTTGAACATTCATGCATGTTTTTGGGTATATTATTGGTGGCTATGATAGAGCATTGCAAGACTGTAAATGCAAGAATAAGGTGGATTCAAACATAGTAAAGGCACTTTGGGAAGAGCCTTCTTGTGAGTGGCCGATCTCTCTGCTTTGGTTTAGTGTATGAGAATACAACTTTGGATTCCTGTAACAATAATGAGAATCTTAGTAAGTGAGCCTGTGTTTGTGAAGAAAGCATTTCCCTAGTTTAGGAAGGTGTATTCAAGCCTAACTTGTGCATTCATTTCAAGGGATAGCTTATATAAACCTTACACAATGGATGCTCGTATTAGGACTCGTAGTAGTCTTGGAAACTCGTGCATGAAAGACTTGAAGGGTGTATCAAATTGTAGGAGGACCGAGAAGGTGTGGATGTCTTTATAGTAACTTGAGTATATGTATGCCTCGAGGAAGGAAGGAATCACAAAGAACTCAACTTCCTAAATTGTTAGCTTGGAGGGTTTCATACAATGTTCCACGAGCAAGGTAGAGGATTTTTACGTAAGGAAGGACCCCGAACTTAGTTGTCATGAGTTCACGGTAAGATCATCACCGCACCTTATCATTGAGGCATTCATGATGAATTTAGAGTCTTGAATCAATTTTTGGTAAAATATGTGACAAGATATGCCCTCTCGGGCCTACACAAAAACCTAACTAGGGTTTCAGAGGGGAAAGTAGATTAAAAAACATCCTAACTAAGAATCTAGCTCCAAATTTTTGTAGAAATCAACTTGAAGGAGTCCTTTACTTGTTAGAGGAAGAAGTTTTGACTTTCATTGGTGAAATTCATAGATTTCCTTGACAGTTCATCATTAGGACAAGTTCACTGGGGAGACCTAGTTCTAGAGCTCACTTAACAAAGATAGGTCAAATGGCTTAATGGCTTCTTGAATATGCCCCTATATCATCTTGAAGTTGTCTACATCAAAACTTATGCGTGACAATCCTCTCTCCAATACCTAGTCAAGGGTTATAAAGCCAAAATACAATAGATGGGGATAAAAGGAGTTGGACCTTCAAATTTGGAGTACACCTTGGGGGTAATAAAATATCACTAATGGAGTTGGAAGGGTATTCGGTGCATGTAGTTTCTTCTAGCCATGAATGTAGCTTCGCTATTTCCCTTAAGGGAAATTTTTGACAAGGGAACAAAGGTGAGTACCTTGAGTACATTGAATCCATTTTTGTGTTGAGTCTAATAGTGGTTGGGATGCAAACAGGGTACTAGGTATCACAAAGACCATAGAGAGTGTAAAGACCAAGTTAGCTTATTGTCACCAAAACCAGAAAAGTGAGGGTAAAGGGGCAAATCATGCAAAGGTAAGCCCAAAGGAAGTTGCTTGGAAGGAATTCAAGGTGAGAAGTCATTTGATATTGGGTGCAAGGTTTAAGGATAAGTGTGAAGAGAGGGAAAAGTCCTTTAAGTGATCTTGAATCAATTTCTTGCATTTATAAATCAAATTAGACAACTTGTAAAGATTGGAAATCCTCTTGCAGAGATGGTGTTGAGTTGATGTTTAAACTCTTGAATGATGAATGAATGATATGATTTTATTATTTTCTTTGCATCACCTCTCCCCCTGTAATAGTTCACTTTCATTAGTTCAACTTTAACTTCTTCAATGCCTCCATATTGATGTCCCCATTGCATCGTTTGTGCAAAATGTTTTGTACCACTAGGCACCACCACCATAATCAAAATGTGGCCGATTGTACATGATGCAAAAATTTGTGATTTACTTGAGTAGTTTCAAGAAGAGGTTCCTTGTTAACGACCGACATCGAGAGTCAATGGAGCACATTGCAGGATGGTGGCAAAAATGTATAGGAGGTCAGCAGAGCTAGGCTCCAACCTCGGTGTCATTCAACCGTGATGTGTGGAGAGAGGACACAATGGAGGTGACATTTGTCGAGTCATCGTGGTAGGACATTTGCATGATGGGGTCGACCAAGAGGGGTAAGGAAATAACATGTGGGATTCAAACATAAGCAAGCTTTCTAGCCCACACATGGAAATCCCTACCCTCTTTTCCTTGCACTAATTATCTTTGACCCTTCAACTTTAACTTCTTCATCACCTCCCTATCAACATCTCCATTCCACCTCTTCAATATGATTGCTAATATATACTAGTACACATATCTTAAATACATCTATTTAAAAATGTCAATAGATATCGATTTCGAGGCTCTTATTTTTTATTTTAAGCACATTAGAGTGAAAAATAATTTTATTACATTCTCTTCATATTCCCCATTTGTTCGTAACAAAAAAATCTTATAAGAAAAAAAAGAGCCCCAAACTCTACCGTATGGTTAAGATGTTACTATTTTTACACCGAAGGCGTCCCCCCTATGGGAAAGGCCTTTGCGGATGTTTCTATGACTGTCTTAAATTTGACAGTTTGACGGCCGTCTGGACGTTTTCACGTTTTTTGCATGGAATTCCAATGGTTTTTTATGATGTTGTCGGTGTGGCCAAGGAGAATGCAGGGCGTAAATGGTGGTCGATCAAGGAGGCACAATTTGCATTTCATCGAAACAAAATTGCATATGAGAATGGATACAATAGTCATATGAAAATTATGGAGACAGATCAATAAAACAAACATGAGGCAAGGAACGAGTAAGTTAACAAGTCGTGTCCGTACCGGAGCTGTATAGGTTCGTAATTGTTTTTTTTTGCAGATGATGTAAAAATAGGGGTGGATGCCGAATACTTGGATCTTTGAAAGTGCCAACCTGAGTCACACCATTAAAATCAACCTTACTTTCAAATGCATGAAGCGGAAACCGTGCGAATAATTAAAGCACAATGTCAACAAGTGTCAAAGAACAATAAAGACGTGTAGGCAAGTAAGGCAATTATGGACGACCATTAATACTATTATGAAAAACATAGTTACTTTCTTCAAGACATCAAATATTCTATGGCTTTGCCAATTAAATTTTATTAGTACAGTATAGTAGAAACTTCCACCAGGTAGCAGTAGGGAACTAACCGTCTTTGGCCATTGTATAGTTTGACATGTACATCAATGCGGCACATTCCATGGCCCATCTCACTGAAGCAATATTCTAGCAGATCTAGTAGTCTAGTCCATCAAGAAAGTAGAAGCACGTGGAGGAATACAAAAGACACACAAGTTGTTCGACAAAATGCCTCAACGAAATGCAGTCTCATGGACAACAATCATTGTTGGATATGCACATAATGGGTTTGCTACTCCTTTTTGAATTGGATCCTAATAATACTGCACCTTATGTTCTTCTGTCAAACATTTATGCAGAAGTGGGTAGGAGGAGTGACATGCAAAAGGAAAGGATAGACTCCAATGTTTATGCAGAAATCCTAACTTGTGTTCTTGCCAAAAATTGAATAGATAGCGGTGGCTCTTCGATTTCAATGTGACCTTCTAGCATCAGGATAATTTTTTGCAGGTGCATTAGGATTGGAGGTTTGTTTAACACATGTTCTTCAGTTGCAGTAGTTGTCAATGGTGTTCCATGGAGGCTGGAGAAGATCACAGTGCACTGGTATGCAACTGCAAATGACCAGAATGAGCTGTAGAGGTTGCAGAGTCTGTGATAAGCCTCTGGATTTCCTATGAGGATTTCTTCTGTAAGTTACAATCAAGGGTTTTGTAATTATATATTTCTATTCAAGATTTTTGCAACAGAGTTCCCATCTCTGCAAAGTTTCTCTGTAATTCTCTAATTGTAGCGAGCACATGATTTGTCAGCATCTGATCCCTCAAAGGCCTCTATAATCCATTATTGGCTTCCTAGAAAACTACCATTAGTTGTAATAACATTGAGTTTCCACATTCATTTTTTCAATTTGTCAATTTTCTATTGTGGAAATAGCCTGGTTATGCAAGAGTAATGCAGAATCCATCGTTTGAGTTTAAAAAGTTTCTTGTCTTTAATAAAAAAGATTATGTATAGCAGACAACCTACAAAAGTTAAAAGATAGTTTGCTTAGTCTCTCCACTCAAATCACATCATTGTTTGTAATTCCGTCCCTCAAAGAACCTTGTAATTCATTAATGGCTTCCTGGAAAACTACCTATAGTAGTAATAACACTGGACCTCTGCTTTCATTTTTTGAAATTTGATTGATTGCCTACCATATAAATCGTCTAGTTCTACAATAGCAATGTGGAATCCATCATATGAGTTAGAAAAACTTCATGTCTTTTACTTAAAAACTTATCTGCATTGCAAACCACCAACAAAAGAAGTTTATTCAATCTTTCCACCCAGTTCACATCATTGTTCATAAACAGTGAGAAATATTTATCATAGAAATCATTGGGAGCATCAGAAGAGGTCCTTTTGCTATTCCCTTTGAGAAAATTGGAGTCCATAGGAACCAGTCTCACCTTGTGACTCCGGGTATACCAATCACTAATTAAGACAGTAAAGTCTCCGTTGTCTAGAGTTCCAAAGGGCACGGGAATCACTGATCTGGGGTTCATAATAAAACCTCAACACCCTCCTGCGCTCTCTGAAAGTAAAGGGAAGGGAAGTAAAAGAAGCTACCAATCTGATCCTTGACCTGAAAGTTACAGGTCCAGTTCCATCCTACAGGAATAGGACAATTGGTCCTAGATTCACCATCTTGCCAAGAATTTCTCCACTGTTGAATTCCATTCCTGCACAACCACCGTAGTCTTGCATCAAACACATCTTTAGCCCACTTATAAGAGTTATCTCCTCTATAAAAGAGTTTGTGAAGAAATCCTAAGTTTGAAATTCAATAGAGTTTCCACAGTATGCACCCCCTAATGTGAACATAATGGAAACAACAGAAACTCTGTGCTATTGTAATTGCAATGACATCCTTCAATTCCCCAAATTCATCCTCAGTTCTCAGCCAAGATTTACGGGTGGGATTTTTCTTAATAAGTATAGAGTAGTCAGTACATTTTTCAAATATAAGCATTATATTCTAATGTATAGCATTTACAATTAGTACTGGTAGATTTTGGGAAATATAGTAAGATTGGAAAATATAGTAAATTTAGGTGATTTTTAAATTTAATATGTTATTTTTACCAGTTAGAAAAGCCAATAAAGTTTTCTTGATCTCAGCCATCTATATGAGGGAGGCTGGAGAAGCTTGAACTTGGTTTCTTGTTCACCGGTGTCACAATTTTGTGAATGCTTTCAATAGCCTCTTCTTGCAACTCATACTTCTATGAATGTGATCATTTGCGATCAATGATTTGACATTGGAGTGCTCCCGTGGCTAAAGTATACCATTGCATGCTCTACTTCAATGGCAAGCAATAATACACTTTTTATGAATAAATACATGATTCTGATGTGAAGATAAATATGAAGGAAGATGAAGAAATGATTTTTTTTTGTTTTGATTGTCTTTTCCTTTCTGCTTGGGATTGAATGGAGGAATACAGACTCCAATACTCTTACAACTAAACTAGTATGCTTACAAACAAGTATAAACCAATGTAGTGAACAAATTGATCATATGTCTAGTAGCTGAGAGTTTGTTCATAAACCTACTGCAATCTCTATAGGAATTTCATTATTTTCCATGAAAGTCTATTTTAATGGATGCAATTTTTGGTGTTTAGATAGGTGTTTCACTTTCAACATAAGGTAAGTTTTGAGGTCACTGTATAACCAACACACCTCCTGGGCACTACTTTCGACTTTATCGATGTAGACGAGACTGTGATTTTATAATATTAAACGGGTTTGGATACATCACAAGGTTAGTTTTGTCTGAATTTTGTTTAGAAACATTGATTCACGAGGGTATGGTTTTTTCCTTTTATTTTAAGCTATACTTGAATTCAAAGGGTTGTCACTAATTTACGGCTATGTGCTAGGCTTGGGATTATCTCTCTAGCATTTTTGTATCCATCCAAACCTTTGTAAATTATATCACTTTTTTCATATTGAATTGTTTTAAAGGTTAGACCTCATGTTTGCATTATTTAAATGAAGTGGTTTATCTATATTTCTACACAATCAAAATCAATCACACCCCTTATCAACATCAACTAAAAAACGTCATAACTATCCCTCTAAAACAAATAACTTATACCTTTCGGCGTTCACATTGCATTGTACACATGCGATTGCTAGTTGATAGACTTCTCATAGTTTCAAAAAATATTTGTGTGACAATCAAATTTAAAGTAGAAGACAAAAGTTGAAAGAGTCCACCATTAGATCCTACCAGCTGCTATTGTAACAAGATATTATTTTTTATTGATTTTTCATAATTTAAAAAAAAAAAAGTAAGGATCAAATGATTTTCAAATTTAATGTAAAAATAAAAGTTGACCAAGCAAACATCAAATTTAATATAAAAAATAAAAGTTGACAAGTCACGCAATTAGATTCCTTCCCTAATTAAATTTGTAAAATGGAGGGAGGTTAAAATCATTCCTTCATTTTAGGGCATTTATGAGGATATGTTGAGAGGGGATCCTCGTGTTCTTCCTATTTTCATAGTTGGTATGAAAATTTGGACAACAATAAATGGACAAAGGGAATTTAATGAGCAAAATTTGTATAAACAACAACACTCCCTTCCATTAAAATATCGACATTTGTATGGCATACAAATATCCGGAAGTGGCAGTTCATCGAACATAAACGTAGATGACGCCAACTGGCCGAGGCGGTAATCTCTAAGTTATACCGGAGGCTGTTGCGACGGCTTTGATTGAAGCTGACGCCATAATCTGACCAGCAATTTGGGGTAAAATGATCATGTGTTGAAAGAAAACACGCAAACTCCCCTGCACTTTTGTCATGGTCAACACTGCATTTGTTCAAATCATTATTAGTCAAAGCAATGTTTTTTTATCGGTTTTGCTGACGGAATCAGAAAGGCCGAGTAAGAGTTACAGTTTAGACTTCTAGAGATTTTTCATGGCAGGAATTCCTTTTGATTGCCTGTTTCATATTGAGAACTTTGTTTACTATGAAGTTATTTGATTTCTGGAGCTAGTAATTCAATCAGATTAGTCCTGTTTGGAATTGGTGAAGGATTTGGGTAGTCGTTGTGTTTATGTTGTCTGTAGGCCAATTCATTTTAACACAATACCCAAGTAGTTGAATTCATATTTAGACAACACCCACTAGTCCAATTCGTATCTAGACAACACCCACTATTCCAATTCATATTCATGTTTGTATAGTTGGTTTAAGCCTTACCCTCACAGGGGTCATGAACAACTAGTGTTGATAAGTGGATGCATGGTTTAAGATTTACTAGGGTTTCAGGTCTTCAGATCAGCTTCTGGGATGTTGCTTCTTCATGAGAACGGCTGGAATCAGGTGTGCGGAAGGCAATATTTGGACTCAGTAACCAATTTCATATGAAAGTTTGCGCAGTACGGACATAATGGATTGTTGACATATTTAAATGGTAGTGTTGATGTGTGGAACGGGGCAGAGACATGTACAGACATCTGCCTCCTTATGAACTGGGCTCAGATTCTGTGTTTTTAAACCTTACACATGATATGATAAAGATTCATAGGTTTGTTAACTTTCTTGCTTTACACATGATATGATAGAAGATTCATAGTCTTGTGTCTTTTATGCTTTACACATGATATGATAGCAGCTTCATAGGCAGCTATTGTTCAACTCTGTTGTATTTTTGGCGGTGTCTAAGCAGTTCAGTCTCTGGTTGTGAGATCAACAAGTCCTCTTGGATGATCTGGTGAGTAAGTACTCTTGATGTGATATGGGCATGACTTTTGGCCTCTAAAAACAGTGTCTTTTAAGAGGTAGGATATAGGAAATCGACATAATTTTGGATAAGATTCTCGCAATGGCTCACTAAGGAAGTTGTTCTAATCGCATAGAGGGCCGTCACTTTTGACCTCTAGTCTGGTTTGGGAGGCTAGATATCAGAATTCATTGTGGTTTTAGAGAAGACAAATGATTCAATTGCCATTCGATCTTTTGCCAATCCCCTTTGGCTAAAGTCGGAGCAATATGGCTGCTGGTGGAGGACTTGGTAATGTGGCTCTCGTGCCGGTGTCTGAGGTGCTAGCCAGACTTGTAGTTCTATCCACAGAGACCATTCATGCTGCGAATGATGTGCTCCTCAAGCAAGAGAGCCTCACTGAGCTGTCCAAGTATTTGGAGCATATTAAGCCTATCTTGAGAGAGCTTGCAAATAAAAATGTCAGGGAAAGTGAGACAATTAGAAAAGCTCTTGATATTTTGGAAAGAGAACTCAAGGCTGCAAAGAATGTTATTGATAACTGCTCCCATAAGAGCAGGTTTTATCTGCTGGTCAATTGCAGGAATATTGTCAAACAAGTGCAAGATATTACAAGGGAAATTGGACATGCTCTGAGTCTAATCCTCTCGCATCGTTGGATATGTCGTTGTCTATTCAGCTTAAGACTCATAAGCTTTGCAAGGATATGCAGAATGCTGAGTTCAAGGCCGCAGTGGCAGAAGAGGAAATTGTGAATAAAATCGAATCTGGGGTCAGAGAAAGGAATGCTAATAATGTCTATGCAAATAATTTGCTTTTGCAGATTGCTAAAGCAGTGGGAGTTTCTACTGATACATCTGCTTTGAAACAAGAGTTTGAAGAGTTTAAGAAGGACATGGTAGATGCCCAACTTAGAAAAAATCAAGCAGAGGCTTTGCAAATGGAACAAATCATTGGATTGCTCGGTTGGGCAGATGTTGCATCTTCTGCCAAAGAGAGAGATCAGAAATACCATGACAAGAGGATCTCTTTGGGTAGTCATCCTTTACCTCCATTGCAGTCCTTTTATTGCCCAATTTCACAGGAAGTAATGGAAGACCCTGTCGAGATTTCCTCTGGACAGACATTTGAAAGGGGTGCCATTGAAAAATGGTTTGCAGAAGGGCACACAACTTGCCCTCTGACTAACCAGGCGCTCACCAGCAAGGAGCTCAGACCAAACATCATCCTACGAAGGTCTGTAGAAGAGTGGAAGGATAGAAATACAGTCATTACAATAGCTTCATTGAAACCTAAACTGGAGTCTGGTGAAGAGCAGGATGTGTTGTATACTCTAGACGAGCTTCTGAGATTAAGTGAGGAGAAAGAAACACATGGACACTGGATAGCAGCAGAAGGTTACATTGGTCTTTTAGTTAACCTTCTGGGTCGTAGTAAGCCATCCATCAGAAAAAGAACCCTAGTGTTGCTTTGTAGCCTTGTAAAGGACAACAGTGACAACAAGGTACGCTTAGGCATTGGAAGGCTTCTTTTCTTTGTTGAGATGTGAATTTGTGAAAGATACAATGCTTCATTTTCAATTCAATCCGCCCAATAGAGTTGGAAGCTGGTGAAATTTATCACTCCTATACTTAAATTGCAGGTGCCACTATAATTTACTCATTCATTTAGAGATGCATGTGCTCAAAACAAGAGCTTCTTTTCTATCATGTATTTCAAAAAAAATAAAATGGGTTACCTGACAGGTGAGAATAACTGAGGTGGATCGTGCAATTGATTTTATTGTACGCTCTCTTGCACGCGATATTGGAGAAGGTATAAAAGCTGTGGCATTGCTGTTAGAGATTTCAAAGGATAAGAATGCGTGTGAACAAATAGGCAAAGTCCAAGGTTGCATCCTACTCCTGGTTACCATGTCTAATAATGATAATCCTCAAGCGGCGAAAGGTGCGAAAGAAATTCTGGAGTATCTCTCATACAGTGAGCGGAATGTAATTCAAATGGCAGAAGCAAATTATTTCCAGCCTTTGTTACAGCGCTTGAATGAAGGTAATTACTCTCTTTATTGCTAAATGTAAACATTGTATTTTTAGGTTCTTGTTTTTTTGCCATGGGAATGCCTCTTTTTTAAAACCTCGAGTGTCACGAGGATGAATAAAAGTGTGGAAACCTCAGGTCATGCTAACTGAGTAAATGGTTCTAGCTTTTTTATAGAACGGTAATGGTGTTCTGTATGATGTGTGTGTGTGTGTGTGTGAGAGAGAGAGAGAGAGAGAGAGAGAGATGACAATCATAGGGAAGAGGAAATTCAAGAACTTACTGTTGTATTACTGAATTTTGTTGCAATTGTAGGCAGTACCAATCAATCTAGTCTCATGAATGTGGGTCCATTTTCTGATGGAAAGGCAAAGCTCAATAGCAGTTGTTTTGATATGCCTTCAAATGGCCTTAATAGATATTATATTAGAAATCTAATCATGTTTAAACTCTGCTTAATTTGGTTAAGTATTACCTTCCCTTTATTGCTTATTTGCAGTGATTTCACAGATTTAATATTGATTTGCAGATAATTTATACAGTATTTACAAACATGGGTAATACTAAATCCCTCCCATGTAACTACATTCCCTTTATCACAAGATGCTACCTGTACTCTATACTTTGTTAATATTTCTTTTCCTTATTTCTTTGCTATAAAAATAGCATTCATTGTATTGTACATTCACATTTCCTTACAAATGAAAACAGGATAAAAACATTACTAGAGCATATCGACCTCCATTGAAAGGATGTCAAAATCATAAACAGGACAGACCTTGTACGACCATTTACACATGATCAGAAAACAGCATTGGGTAAATGATAACTCCTTGAACAACTTCTAATCCTAAAATTATGCACCTGCCATAAAGGGATGGTAAGAAGGAGAAGGAATGCCCTACACTGAACCCTACTAAAAGATGAAGAAGCAAGCTGCCCAGGACAATATCTTCCGTTCCCAGAATATGCTAGAGACATTGCAGCTGAAGGAGCATCACATGAAATGTGGCATAGTAGTTACATCCTCCACATTTTCCCCGCTAAGAGATGTCTATCATGCCTTTTGCCTGGTCTTGCAGATGTGTGTCTCTGTGAATAATAAATTCGGCACCACCATGGTGCAATGTCAGCTACTGTGGAGAGAAACAGCTTCATAATCCTGGTGAACTAATAGTCACATGAGCTGAGTGTACTCATTGATCTGTAATCTCTTGAAGTTTTAACTGTTTTGCTGGAAAATACAGAACTATCAAACTGTTCTACTTGAATTATCTTCAAATGACAGTAATTAGAATGCAAATTTGTGCTTGAATTGGTGTCCTTAAGTTGCTGGAAATGAAAAGTACTGTAGTTGTGAAAATTGAAATGAAACAACAAAAATAGCAACCGCAACAAAATTGAGATAAACATTTTAACCTGAAACCCCAATGTGAGAAAACCCAGTTGGAGATGGCAATAGCTTAGCTTCCTCTCCTTCTTTTGGCCAAAACAATTTTAAAAAGCTCAAATAGAACGTGCAACAACAATTTTCCAACTGCTATGCTCATTCAAACTACTCTCTACAACACAAAATCTTCTTCCTACAACCGACTGAGCTCACTAAACCTTTCTCTCACACTCATTGCTTATAATCCGGCTTTTGCCTTTTACTTATAGGAACTTAGCGAGTGTACTTTTATGCACTAAAGGACTCCCAATTGACACATAATTGAAAGACTGATCTCTGCCATTGATGTTCATCTTTATTTTTCATGGGCGAAACCACCGGCTTTGAGGGCAAAAACCATTAGGTAACTAACAAAACGATAATGACACATGCGTAACTACCATACTACATCGAAACTGCCAAAACACAATTTCAACAGCTATGACACATGCAAAATCACCACCGACAATTACACAACCACCAGCGTACCATACATGGCGGTTTCGCTATAATGCAAAACGATTCTATCTATAGGTCTGATTCTAATTGAGTTCTTGATGGATGAAATAGATTCTTTTATATTCCTTATGTCACACCTTCTATTTTCAAGAGGCATTCGTTACCATAAAGGCTTAGTGGTTTAAGAGATGTCGGAAGAGTTATCCCACTTTCTCCTCAAGGTACCATTTTGTTTGCCTTGGTGTCCTTGATGTCAATCAAGTCTCGTAATGTCCGCTTTCCCTCGCCACAGGCCTGAGGGCTAGTACGGGTCCTAACCCTAGTCATGCCCAAGGGGTTATGGACGCTGTGAGCTATTGGGTATGAATATCTAGTCCAGTTGTTATAATTTTTCGTTGACAGGTTTATAAAGTGCTTTCGAAGGGACTAGATGTTATGTTTTATTGTTGGAAGGGGCCACTTAACTCCTAATGTTCTAATTTTGCGTTGGGGTCACCTTTTTGGACCATGGCGACTTGAAAAGGAAAAAGTAACTTTTACTTTATTATTTTGGTCTTTCCTAGGGGAAAATGCGACTTGGGCTTTTTAGGGTTCCTTGGCATGGGAAAAGTTATAAAAGGAGAAGAGGGGTAAAAGGAAGGTCATTCATGCATACACTTATATTTTCTTTCATGTGCAACTGCTGTTTGCAAATATCCAGCTTGTGGAGTAAGATCCCACAGGAACCCTAGCTTCGGTGGTGAAAGATCCATCCCTAGCTAGTAGGGCACTCTTCGGTGGTGAAAGATCCACCCTAGTTTGTCATTTTGGAGCTGAAATCAGGGCTGTTCTTCAGAGATATTTTCGAGGGAAGGGTTTTGGAGGTTTTTGGGCATTTTTGGAGGAGAGATTTCTGGGTTTTTCAGGGCAGATCTACGGCATCCTCTTTGGCAAGGTCTAGCATCAGTTTGAAGGCATTTGCAAGGGTTTCCAACCATCTCCTAGGTGGGGCGACTTGTTTTGAAGATTGCAGGTCTGTTTTGGAGGGTTTCCACTTCCTCAAATTCTGATTTGAAGGTTGGGATATCATCTCCTATATTTATAGATAATATTTCCAAGGTTTCATAATTTTTGCATCTATATTCCGGAAGATATTAATTTTAGAAGTTTTCAGCTGTTTAGGGCACGCTGTAATTTTCTGGCAGTATTCTGTTATTTGAAAATTCCAAAAATAGTTTTATAATATTTGTTATTGTATTAGCAAGCTCCATTTAAAATTTCAAGAGATTTGAGCAAGTATTTTTGGAGTTATCCATTATTTTCTGTTACAGCTGCCCTAGATTTAATTTTCTGCAAAAATCAGATTTCTGTTTGGCTACAATTTGTCTCGTATTTTGCATATTTTAAAGTATTATCCTACAAATGATATTTCAAAGTCTCTTGTGGTCCTCTTCTCATCTCTCCGACTTTCTTCTTCGCAACACTACATTCTCCTCTAGATCTCCTTGTGCATCCAAGATAAATTCTTCAATAGAGGATAGTAATCGATCTTCATCTTCTCGTATCCAACATGGATGGCTCAAATACATGCAAGTTCTTGCAATTGATTAGTGAGTACATCTTCATGAATGAAGGCAAGTCAAGCTTGAAAGCATTCTCTCCAACTTGCTCCAAGATGGTGAGCTGTCCTTGCTTGTACTTCAAGGATTTTCTCTTTGTTCGAATAACGCCACACCTTGTTTCCCACCTTGAATGTGTGTTCTTGATGGCACCGATCATGCCTAGCCTTATACATGACTTGAGACTTTCTCAAGCTGTTCCTTTACTTCAAGATATATTTGTTTAATCCTCAATGAATGTTGCTGCTTTTGTCACCTCCGAATCTAGTTCTTCCCCTTTTCTTTCTTGTAGTAGGCAAATAACTCAAGTGTGTTTCAAAAAGTAACTTATTAGTGGATGCGTGCTTTGCTGATTGTAGGAATGCTGAATATATGCCAAAGATTCATCCCAAGTCCTTGGATGTTTGTTGTTATAACTTATAACCCCTTATTAGCTGAACCAAGGTCCTGTTTACAAATTTTGTTTGCCTAACCGCTTTGAGGATTGGAGGTCATGCTTGTAGTTTGGTATCCATCTTACTCCATGATCTTCAAAACTTAACAAAATCTTGAATCCCTATATAATACAATAGAATTAGGCAAATGAAAAATGCATCCAAACATTAGAAAATAATTATGTAGTTACTTCATGCCCTTTTATTTTCTTCTTGTATGATAGTGAAAACTTGGGTGAAGCTTAGTTATGGAAAGACAAACATTTCATATTTAGACCTCCGAGCTTTATTTGCAATATCTCGTGGCACTTCCTTGTAAAGTTGTGGTCCTTATGTAGAAAGAAAGATGTAAAATGTTCTGTAAAATGTGAATTGGCCCATTTAGCGAAGATTTTTTTGATTTCGACTGAAAGCTTGTGGAGATGCTAATTATATAAATTAGAACAAACCCTTTTGAGATCTACACTACACGAGCACTCGCTTATTGTAGGAATGCTGAATATACTCCAAATATTCATCCCAAGTCCTTGGATACTTCTTGTTATATTCCCTAATTAGCTCAACCAAGGTCCTATTTATAACTTTTGTTTGCCTATCGGTTTGGCGTGTTAGCGTAAGAAAACTGAGAAAGGAAAGAGGACCAAAACTACACTGCTGGAATGGATGCATGTAGAATATATTTATTCTATAGGAGGTGGTTACATTTAGTTATTGGTTATGGAAGGCACAACTGTATAACTGCTCTAAAACCAAATTATACATTATATATTCAACACCCCCTCTTAATGACTAACTTGGAAACAACACCAAGTTTATTTCTAAACTTGACAAACAACAAAGGACCAAGAGGTTTAGTCATGACATCTGCAGGCTGATCCGAAGGGCAAAAATGAAGAGAGATATCACCGGAGTTAACCAACTGTCAAATACAGTGATAATGAATCTCAATATGTTTAGTGCATGCATGATACACATGATTCTTCACCATCTTTAGAACACCTTGATTATCACAAAAGAGTGAAAGAGGTGTAGCAATAACTCGAGGAAACTGAAAATCAGTTAGAATTCGATTTAAGCCATACTTTAGCAACTAACACTAATAACAACCTTGTATTCTGCTTTAGTAGAAGAGATGGCAACAGTGGGTTGAAGCTTACTCTGCGAAGAAACAACTCCTGAACCAAAAGAGAAGATATATCTAGTCGTGGATCGCCAAGTATCCACAGACCCTCCCCAATCAAAGTCGGTATAACCAATCAATTTGAAGTCTGCAACTCTCTGATATAGAATGCCAAATTCAAGAGTACCTTTGACATGTCTTAGAACTTGTTTTGCTACTCCCCAGTGAATGAGTTTTGGTTTAGACAAGAACCGGAAAGATATAGCTAACAACAAAACATAGATCCGGTTGTGTAGTTGTGAGATAGATCAAGCTACCCACCAACTATCTGTATAATGATTCATCGATTGGTGGTGAATCATCATGAGCTGAGAGTTTTAGCCCGACCTCCATAGGTGTAGAAGAAGAATTACAATCATACATCTGAAATTTCTGTAAGAGGTTCGTGGCATACTTAACTTGAGAAATGAAAATCAAGTGAGTATGTTGCCAAAATTCTACACCAAGACAATAGTGAAGGAGGCCTAAATCAGTCATGTCAAAAGCAACACATAAATATGATTTTAGCTTATGAATCAGTAGCATCTCCACCGCTGTGATGGCAAGATCATTAACATAAATAATAAGAATCACAATGTCATACCCATTGCTTTTGACATAGAGATTCGGATCAGAATGACTTCATGAAGCCTAAATCTCTGAGATGTTTATCTATTTTGATATAGCAGTCTCGAGGAGCTTGCTTAAGTCCATACAAGGACTTAATCAATCTTCATACCAGATGCTCACGACCACATTCCCGAAAATCCTCAGGCCGTGGCATAAACTCTTCTTTCTCCAAATCCCCATTCAGGAAAGCACTTTTGATATCTATCTGATATACTTTCCAACCAAACCGAGCTGCAAAGAAAAGAAGTAACTGAAAAGTGACCATCTTCGCAGTAGTCTATCCCCTCTGTGCGAAAAACCTTTGCAAAGAAGCCGAATCTTGTACTTATCCAAAGTACCATTTTCTTTACACTTGGTTTTATGCACCCATTTATAACTAATGTGGTGTTTCCTGAGGCAATAGTACCACTTCCGGTATCATGTTTAATCAAGGCATCATACTCTAGTTGCGTGGCGCTTTTCCATCCCGATATGCCTCGTGCTTGAGTATTTCTATGGCTCATGAATATGAAGAAGATCAGAAGTGAGAGCAAATTGAGCTTGCTCGGAATAATCAACTTGCTTACCGGTTTGTCGAGACCGCCATCTAAAAGGGGAGGCAATTCTTCCTTCCTCAGATCCTGAATAATAGAGTAAAACTACTTAGTCCGCCGCTAAACTAAGGATGTGGTATCCTGTTGTGGTGCTTCCAGAGGCGAAACCAACGCAATTTGATTTCTTGGAGACTCAAAAGTCTCAGCGGGAGACTATATAGATTGTATTGGAGAGTCCGTGGAGTAAGAGAAGGACCAGACTCATCATTGGGAAAGGAAAGAGAACCAATCTCCATTATTATCCCTTGCTGATTGTTGCCCTCTTGCTATTTACAGCCAAAGAAAGACTCTATTGCTTTTACATCAACACCCCGCCTAATAAGGATTTTATTAGTGGAAGGATCAATCAATCTATAGGCTTTAGAATGATCACTATAACCAACAAAGAAATATCTAGAACATTTGGAATCTAACTTACTCCTCTTACGATTAGGAACCAAAGTATAAGCAGTGGAACCAAAAACACAAAATGTTGATACCTCTGGTTTGATTTTGGACCAAGCCTCTTCTGGTGTGATGTCCCGCAAAACTTTGCAGGAGTCGATTGAGAATATATATTCTTTGTGTTAACAAATTTTCCCCAGTACTTATATGGCACTCCTTGCACATGCATCATACACCTTGCCATCTCCATGATGGTTTTGTTCCGCCTTTCTACCAACCCATTTTGTTGTGGGGTATAAGGGTGTCATCAATTGGCGTTGAATCCTTCGTTACCGCAGAAATCTGCGAATGTTTAGAGGTGAACTCACGCCGATTATCGGATCGCATGAGTCTTGATCTCCGCTGGTTTGATTCTCCACCAAGGCTTTGAACTTAACAAAAGAAACAAAACAATCAGACTTCTTCAAAAAATGGACCCACATTTTCCGGAATAATCATCCACCAACAAGAGAAAATAACGTGCACCAAGGACCGTGGGAGTCTTCCACGATGGCTCACATAGATCTGCATGCACAAGATCTAAGAGCCCCTTTGCACGCCAAACACCTTCAGTGGGAAAAGGCTTCAGCTTTTGCTTTCCTTCAAAACAACCAACACACATATTTTGTTTTTCTTAGATAGGAGGCAAACCAACAACCATGTTAGCTCTATGAAGGTGGGCTTGATATTGAAGGTTGAGATGGCCATATCTTTTATGCCACAAAATGCTAGTATTTCCTTCCACAACTAAGGCATGCAAGTTGACCGTGGCGGATCAACAAGCCTATATAGACCACCATGCCCAATCCCCAGGGCAAACAACCTTATTTTGCTTGATATCAGACACAATACATTGTTTTCCAAAAAGTTTACAGAGATATTAGGATTATCAATTAGTTGACTGATAGATAACAAATTCTTATTCATGTTAGGCACATATCTAACATTTTTGACAAGCAGTTTGGTGTTATTATTTAACACAATACGGACATACCCAATCCCTTCTACAACATGTGATCTCCCATCCCCTAAAGTAACTAAATCAAAAGAACATAAATGAAAATTGACATACCAATCTTTTTGACATGTGAAATGCCGTGATGCTCCGGAATAAAAAAACCAACACCGAGTAGAGCTGCCATTATCCGTGCAAGATGCGATGCGGGCATACTCATCTTATAACTCGTGTTCAATTGTTTCCACATGTGCCTACCCCTTCTGCTTCTTCAGGGCATTGAGTTGTTTTCGACAGTCCTTCACATGGCCAAGTTTGTGACAATAGTAACACTTCACTTGAAATTTAGGAGAGGAAGTAGATGTCTCGGCATGCGCTTCCACTTTCCTTTGGGTCGAGGAGCAAAAGCTCTCAAATTGTCCGGAACTGGACTATTGAGCTCCGTGTCATCTTCGTTCCTTTTGCAACAGGTAGGAACTCACCTTGTCAAATGTAAGAGTTTGACTCTCAGCCATTAAATGGAATGCCTCCACAAATGACTCATATAAAAAGGTAAGCTATTCAAAACCAAAGCCACCATATCATCATCGTCCACCTTTTTATTGATGGAAAATAACTGGTCGCGAAGGTCTTTCATCCGAAGTAGGTGCTCAAACAACAATCCACCTTGTAACTTCAAAGCAAACAATGTATTCTTTAGGTATAAAACCCGTCCTTTCTTTGATGTCTGATATTTGTCTTTTAGACTCGTCCACAACGTGCTTGCCACAGTGGCATTCCGCACTTCCGGTATCATATCATCCGAAACCGACAACTTGAGAAGTAATAGAGCCTCCTTATGACGTCTTGTCATAATCAACGAAGTTCACAACAAGTTTGCCTTCGCTTGTGATTATTTTATCACAATCTCAAAATTCTGCAAGCGTCAGAATCTTATGGCTCCATACATTGAAATTTGTGCCCGTTAACTTTTGCGAGTCCGGTAGAATCAGGTTTGATATATTTGCCATAACTCACAATGTTCGATTTTTTGACTTTTCCTTTGAAATGCCTTCAAATAGACTTACTGCCCTCTTCCCAACCGTTGTGCCCTTGCAATTAAATGCTTTTCGTGTCTGAAAAAGGCCTACATGTTTGTTGAAACTTGCGATTGTCAAAATAGTAGGAAATAGGAAATTGGAATTTGTTAAAATAATAGAAAATCACGATTGAAGGAAAACGTTTGTGACTCATCGGTTAAAACGACCTCTCCCTTTGTTCTTGCGGATCGTGGAGAATCATTTTTCTTCTTTGTATTTGCCCTCACGATGGAAGGATAAATAATAATCATTTTTCTTCTTTGTATCTGTCCTCGGGACTATGCACGATTACAAACTTTCTTTCATTCAAGCAAAGCAACAGAAATTCCACTATGGCTTCAAAATAAAGCTGCGACTACGTGTGAATATAGACTTCGAAACCAAGTAAAGGTTTATTTCACTTAGTCTTCTACGACGAGTGAAAAACAAAAACGACTTCAATTTGTGCCCTATTAGGGCTTCCTCAAACTTTGTTTCACTCTCCCATACCCTTCAAGGGCTTCCTCGGGCTTCCTCGGGCTCTGATACCAATGTTAGCAGAAGAAAACTGAGAAAGGAAAGAGAGGACCAAAACTGCACTGCTGGAATGGATGCGGAGACAAAGTATATTTATCTTATAGGTGATGGTTACATTTAGTTATCGGCTATGGTAGGTACAACTATATAACTGTTCTAAAACTGAACAATACATTATATATTCAACAAGGAGGATTGAAGGGCATGCTTTTTGTAGCTTGTTATCCATCTTGCTCTAGAAGGTGGTCTAAAAATTCCCCAAAATCTCGAATTTTGTCTAATACTATAGACTTAGGCAAACCAAAATGCACCCAAACATAATAAATGAATAATTCAACTAGTGCCATTTTAATGTTTTTTTGAATTGTATTAAAACACTCATCTTTATGGGTCTATCTACAACAACATACACGTAGTCATGTCTATGCTTAGACATAGGAAAAACCCCATAAAATTCATAGAGATATACTCCCAATCAGAGTAGGTATAGGCAGAGGCACATACAACATGTTGTGACCAACACACCCAAATTTTACAAATTTGGGGCTGCCCCCTTTAAAAATTTAAATAAAACATTTTAACCCCTTCAAAATTCACGTAAAATATTTTAATAAAAAATACTTTTGCATTTGTGTTAAATAGATTTTCCCTTTAATACTTGTCATCTTGTTTTTCTTAAGCTTTTATCTCTCTTTACTCAAGGTAAAGTATTCTAATGGATTTATTGTCATCCGAGTTTGATCTTTTATTGTTTCATGTAAGTTTCCTTGGCTTCGAGCTGCCTTGGGTGATCTATATTTTGATTCCACGGTTTTATTTGCTTTATTCCTACATGCAATGTGAAAAGAGTCGTTTTGTAGTATTTTTGGAGTCCGGTGAAGACGACTTGATGTATGACTCTAAAAACTTATCTGAAACTTAGTAATGAAAAGAGGAACATCTCATCTTGAGGCCTCGAAGCTCTATCTACAATATTCACAGCACTTCATTTGTAAAATTGAAGTCCTCGTGTAGAAAGAAAAAAAGTAAGAAAGTTCTAGTAAAATTTGAATTGAGAGAAGACTGTTTAGAGTTAAGACCTGAAATATGGATACCTTTTTCTTTTATTCTTTAGGGTAAGTGATTTACATGGTTCCATATGGTGTGCTTAATACCCAAAAATAGGCCATAGTGGCCCTTCCTTGGAACCGATTACTTTTCCCTCACTTCTTGCCGTCTTGATTCTTTTCCTTCCCTTCTTCCTGTTTTGAGCTTTTCTCCGACCATGGTAGTGGCTCTTTCGCATACTTTGTTAATCCGAAGCCTCTTGGAATAACAACTAAGAGAGTGATGGGATGAAGGTTTTCAGCCCGTGGCTTTGGAATTTCTTCCTTTGTTTGTACCCTTAGTAGACATCCCCATTCATATTCTTCTACATCAACTCGCCCAAATTCCTCTTTTGTTGTCTTATCTTCTACCTCAAGAGGTTCTCCAAGTTTAACGATTGCATTTTTTCTTCCTCTTGTAGCTCTTTACCGGTCTCCACAACCACTTCTTCCTCTTCTTTGTATTTAGTTCTTGCTCCATTTGTGCTAGTGATAGTGCGGAAAGCCTCCCACCGTGACTCTTGCAGAAGTCACATCATTCTTGATACTCATCTCCGCTCGTAAAATCCTCTCTTTCACGTCTAATTTAGCTTTGGCTCTTATCTTCAACTCTTGTTCGGTGAATTTTTGTTGCGATGGCTAACTCCTTAGGTTTGATCCGCAACGAAGATATAATACCACCTAGAGCATACTAACATCCATAATAGCCATGACTCCACCAAAACATAATAAGTTTGGGGCACCTGCACAATCATGAAATGCATTGCGCCCACAAATATACACAATTGTCAATAATGGAGAGAAGCCTTTAAATTATGATTGATATTAAGGATAGGTTCATATATAAGATGGGTAGGGCCCATATTTATAATAAGAGGGTAACCTTATCGATCCTTAACTAGTAAGGGGATGCCATCTCTTATAAGTCACCCTTTTTATCATTAAGTATAACATAACAATGGACCTAGAACTACAACTTAACATCACACAATATGAGCTTTATAGAAAAAAGCTCGTTACATGTAAAAATGTGCGGTGTCTAGGAACATAACAACATCCAAGATGATCACCGATGTTAGCTTGAGGGAACCGAGAAAACAACTAGTACAACCTTTCTTCAAGGTAGAAATCTTAAACTTGGCTTCAATTCAATCAACTATTCTCAAGACTCCTTGGAAAATAAATTGACCGCTTGAAATATCCCTTGTGGGATACCACTTAAATAACACAAAATATTGAAAATTTGCAGCCAAATAAAATACTGATTTTTGCAGATTTTTACCAGTTAGGGCAGCGAACTGAAGAAAATTAATAACTCCCAAAATATCCACTCAAATCACTTGAAAATTTAAAGAGAGCTTGCTAATATTATAAAGAACATAAGAAAACTATTTTTAGAATTTTTCAGACAATATAACGCTGCCAGAAAATTACAGCGTGCCCTAAATAGCTGGAAAACTTCTAAAATTCATATCTTCTTGAATACAAGTGCAAAAACTATGAAACTTTGGAAATAACATTTACAAATGTAGAAGATGATATTCCAACCCTCAGATCTGAAAATGGCCAATTGGAAACCCTCCAAATAAAGGTTGCAATCTCC
The DNA here is from genome assembly GCA_018340775.1 of Taxus wallichiana var. yunnanensis. NCBI lineage: Eukaryota > Viridiplantae > Streptophyta > Pinopsida > Cupressales > Taxaceae > Taxus > Taxus wallichiana. The sequence continues at coordinate 851,211,770 of CM031239.1, forward strand.
AAAACAAGTCGCCCTTTTTGGTAGATGGTCAAAACCCCTTTGAAATCCTCAGAAATGATGCCAAACCCTTTCTTTATTGCTGCCATAAGTCTGATCTGAAAACCCACTGATTATCTTCACAAATTATCTCAAAAACCCTCAAAACCCTATCTCTAAAAACCTCTGAAAATATCTCTGTAAATTAGCCCTGAAAATAGCTCCAAAATGACAAGCTAGGGTAGATCTTTCACTACCGAAGAATGCCCTGCTAGCTAGGGATGGATCTCTCACCACCGAAGCTAGGGTTCCTGCAGGATTTCACTCCACAAGCTATAGATTTGCAAACAACAATTGCACATGAAAGGAGATAATTAGGTATGCAAGAATGCCTTTCCTTTCTCCCCCAACTCCTTATATAACTTCTCCAAGGAAAAAGAGCCCCAATAAACCCTAGTCACATTTTTCCCTTGGAAGGGCCAATAAAATAAAAGTAACTTAAGTTACTTTTCCCTTTTTAAGTCGCCATGGTCCAAAAGTGACCCCTAACGCAAAATTAGAACATTAGTACCATGTGGCCCCTTCCTAACGACAAAACGTAACATCTAGTCCTTCCAAAACACCTTTTTGCATATGTCAATGAAGAATTATAAGAAAATGGACTAGATATTCATATCCAATAGCTCCCAACGTCCAAAGCCATTTGGGTATGACCAAGGCTTGGACTCGAATTGACCCTTAGGCCTTTGGCGTAGGAAAGGGGACATTACACCGCCGCATAGTCTCGTAATTGCCTTGACCCCTTAACAACCAGGGAGTTGCGTCTTAGATTTCAAGCAAGACGAAGAGACAAACAAAAGACATAACAAAAAAACTTTCTTGAGAAGGTGTTGTCACTTGAAGTTACACCCTTGTTGAAGCTAGGCTTAGCACCTCAATGAAACATGGGATGATCTCTCAATGTGGGACTTGATTGTATGAGATCAACCTTCGGAGAAGGTCGACTTCCTCTACCTATCTTACTAATGCTAACACTACTCCTAATCTAAGCTACGGATTTGCAAGGGAAAAGGGGAAGGAGGAATGCATAAAAGGAAAACTAAGCTAAAAGAGTGGTGATAACACCAAAGAAAGGGATCTCTCTCCCGAGTCTTAAGAAAACAAGAAAGAAACATGCAAGGATGAGAGGGCAGATACCAGCCACAGTACAACTCTACAACTTCCTCAACTTGAATCCTTGCATATATGACACAGTGAACTGGAAGCCATGCAAATATAGTCCATACACAACATGAAATGAAAACAACAGAGAGGCAAGAAGACAATAATCTAAGCCAAAGGGCAGATACAAGCCACATTCAACATCATATTATTGCTTATAAATATGCACAGTCTATTACAATCACTTGGAAGGCTTTGGATGCATTACAAAAGCTTCTATCAGAGGCCTGCAACTCAGAATACTTGGCTACACAAAAGGGCAGCATAACCCTGCATTCGGGAGAGATATTCCATGAGATCTGAGCTACCATATATAGAAAAAGGAGAAGGGGAAGAGGAAAAACTGCCATCAAGAGATCCACCCACCTCTCCAACCACCAAGGACCTCCTAGCATTCAAGTATGCAGACCCAACAGGGGCATCAAAGATTTTTTGCAGAACCCAGATCTGAAAACGCCCATGGGTTCGTTTTTTACTTTTTGGCCCATAAATGTCCTTTAATGCAACCCCAAATTGTGTTTAGCATGTAGTACTCTTGAAGACCTTTCTAGCAATATAAATTTTATCTTATTACGTGACTTGGATCAAAAGTTATGAGTATTTAAAGATCACTGCTGCCCTGCACAGTTTTCTTCCTGGCAGTTTTGACTTTTGACAAGCGTTTAAGGTCAAAGACGAATGAGTACGGATCTGAAACTTGGAAGATACCATCATGGGGGTTTTAAGATCCTACAGAAACTTGGAGGAGCTTTGGAGAGGCTGGGAAGCTTGATATATTTATGACAGTCCGAAAACTGCCCACAGCTGAGACACCAACCAGTCCTAAATTCTGTCATGATTTTGATGCCCAAGACGACCTTGGTTGGCTCCCAAAATTGGTAGAAAAATTCCTTGGCATCTTAAGATCATGTGTAAAAATTAGGGCCCCTGGAAATGACTGGAAGTGCATGATTTTTATGACAGTCCTACTTGCTGCCCTGTTTTCACCTGTAGCTGGAGATGACAACTTTTCACTTTCCTTGCTTGAAAATGCCCAAGACAATTGAGTTAGGACCTGAAAATTGGAAGATATCATCTTGGGGGTCTTAAGAACCTACATAAACTTGGATGAGCCTTGGAGAGGCTAGGAAGCTTGATATTTTTATGACAGTCCTAAAACTGGTCTGTTTCTGCCTGTGAAACCTCCTTGCAACTTGTAAATATCATCCTTGCCAAAAGTGAGTTGCCATGACTTTGGAGGCACCATTATTTGATATTAAAACCTTTGAAACACCAAATATGACTCAAGAAGGATCAACATGGCCCCCTTTTCCATCTCTGGACCATTTGTATGGCCAGCTCCAGACCATTTGTACCAGCTCCGGACCATTTGTATGGCCAGCTCCGAACCATTTCAGCTAATGATGGAAACAATGGTGACTGAAAAGGTCAACAGAAGGATTGATCTCTCTACTCTTACAGTAGCAGGTGATATTACATGTTGTATGTACTCTTTGTATGGTATGCTGTATCGGGATAATATTAGCGATCATTTTGTCTGAGATGTCTTCTACGCTGCTTTTCTATATAAAGGGGGCACAATAAGTATAGCAGGAAATTTCTTGGATTGTACTGTATTCATCTATTTAAGTAGACTAGGGATTTTATCCTAGTATGGTTGTATGGTAAAAATCAACCTTAGGGTTAATGTTATTTCTTTAATTTTTCATAACTATATTGGACCATTGTGAAAATCATTACTATTTTTATAGTGTTAGAATGTTACAGGACAGTGAACCATGGGAATGCAAAACAAGATTGCATTAAAGTCCCCCCAAAATCCTAGGAATTGTATTTGAATAGGAAAATGGCATGTGGATGGAGAAGGGGCACTGAGGTGTGGTGAAGGATCCATGGATTATAGTTATTTCCAATGTTATGTGGAGATGTGTCCCTCATATATTGGTGGCGTCTTGAAGAATTCGGGAACTTTTGGAGGGTCATACCCAAATTTTATTTTTTAATTTCTAATGCTTTTACTTTAAAAACTGTTATTTTTACCAAAAACATTGAGCCATTATCCTAAAAGTACCCTAAAAACATCAAATAAAGCTTAAATCACTAAATTTCATTCCATAAAGCTAAAATATTGAAGTATTAATTTTTATATATTATTTTAATAGCCATTGCCCTGCATCCCCAAAATCTGGACATTTTTTCTGTCCAGGAAACCTCATCCCCCATACCCTCTTCCCCAAGACTTAGATAACTGTGGTTATTTCTGCTATTGGTCTAATTATTATCAGATCTTATGCTATAGTTCAATCTATTTTGGCATTTGTTTCTTACAGAAATCATAGAAATGCCTGTTGGAAATTCACGAATCATGTCAGCATCTGATGCATGGTTGACATGCAGCAGTAGTAGTTGCATGAAAGGATTTTAACATTTTGGGTGAAAGACATGCAGAATTGCAGCTACGCATTGGTATAGAATAGACTCACAGATCTAGATTTAGTTCAGTTCACTTATAGATGTGACAATGGATGCCGTACAGTTAATTCACTCTAGTTAAACATGCAATAATTCATGTAGATTTAGTTCATTTCACACAATATGTTTGCACTAGAGAGATCAATTAAAGCAATATTTATTGTAGCTCTTATTTCGAGGTTATATTGGCAGGCTCACAGATCTTGTAGTGAATGTTGGAATATGCAAAGAGAAGAAAGAAGACAGAAGGCAAAAACTGCGCTGTGTAAATGATACAGGCAGAGGTTTATTTATAATATGGAGGTGGTTACAATCTGGTTACACAGTTGCAACTGCATAACTGTCGAATAGGCTATATAAGCATCGTATTTTAACACCCCCTCTTAATGACTAACCTAGAAACTATACCAAGTTTATCCCGAAACTTGACAAACAAGAAAGCACCAAGAGGTTTAGTCATTACATCAGCAGACTGCTCCTGAGAAGGACAGAAATGAAGAGAGATTTCACCTGAGTCAACCAATTGACGAATATAGTGATGATGAATCTCAATATGTTTAGTGCGGGCATGATAGATAGGATTTTTGACCATCTTCAACACACCTTGATTATCACAAAAAAGTGAAAGAGGTGTAGCAGTGACCTGTGAAAACTGAAAATCAACCAAAATTTGACGAAGCCATACCGCTTCGCAACCAACACTAACAGCAGCCTTGTATTCTGCTTCTGTGGAAGAGATAGCCACAGTGGGCTGAAGCTTACTCTGCCAAGAAATAACTCCTGAACCAAGAGAGAAGATATATCCAGTGGTAGATCTCCGAGTATCCACTGAACCTCCCCAATCAGAGTCTGTGTAGCCAATCAACGTGAAATCTGCAACTCTCTGATACAAGATGCCAAAGTCAAGAGTTCCTTTGACATACCTTAACACACGTTTTGCTGCTCCCCAGTGAATGAGTTTCGGTTTAGACAAAAACCGAGAAAGATAACTCACAGCAAAACACAAATCCGGTCGTGTAGTGGTGAGATAAATCAAACTACCTACCAACTGTCTGTACAATGTTTCATCGACCGGTGGTGAATCATCATGAGCTGAAAGTTTCAGCCCGACCTCCATAGGTGTAGATGATGAATTACAATCATACATCTTAAATTTTTGCAAAAGATTTGTGGCATATTTAACTTGAGAAATGAAAATCAAGTGATCTTGTTGCCAGAATTCTACACCAAGACAATAATGAAGGAGGCCTAAATTAGTCATGTCAAAAGCAGTGCACAAATCTGATTTTACCTTATGAATCGCAACATCTCCACTGCTGTGATGGCAAGGTCATCAACATAAACAATAAGAATCACAATGTCATCATTTGTGCTTTTGACATAGAGATTCGGATCAGAATGACTTCGTTTGAAGCCCGAATCTCTGAGATGTGTATCGATCTTAATATACCAGGCTCGAGGAGCCTGCTTAAGCCCATACAAGGACTTAATCAACCTGCATACCAGATGCTCACGACCACATGCCTGAAAACCCTCAGGTTGAGTCATATACACTTCTTCCTCCAAATCGCCATTCAAGAATGCACTTTTCACATCCATCTGATATATTTTCCAACAAAGGCAAGAAGTAACCGAAAAGTGACCATCTTTGCAGTAGGAGCAAAAGTCTCCTCATAATCTATCCCCTCCTGTTGCGAAAAACCTTTTGCAACAAGTCGAGCCTTGTACTTATCCAAAGTACCATCTGCTTTACACTTGATTTTGTACACCCATTTACAACCAATAGGGTGTTTACCTGGAGGTAATGGCACCAACTTCCAGGTATCATTCTTAATCAAGGCATCATACTCGATTTGCATGGCAGTTTCCCATTCTGGTATGCCTCGTGCATCAGAGTATTTTTGTGGCTCGCGAATATGGAGGAGATCAGAAGCAAGAGCAAATTGAGCTTGCTCAGAGTAATCAATCCTCTTGCCAGGTCTGCGAGACCGGCCATCTAAGAGTGGAGACAAATCGTCTCGTGTCAGATCCTGAATAGTGGAATAATACCACTTGGGCCGTCGCTGAACTGAGGATTCGGAAGCTAGTGGGACTTCCGGAGGTGAAACCAACATAAGTTGATTTCCAGGAGACAGAAAAGATGCATCTTGGAGTCTGTGGAGGAGTATGAGAATGACCAGACTCATCATCAGGCAAGGAAAGAGAACCAATCTCTGTGACCACCCCTTGCTGATCGCTGCCATGTTGCTGGTCTATTTGCTGATTACAGCCAAAGAAAGACTCTGTTTCTTTTACATCAACATCACGACTAATAATGATTTTATTAGTGGAAGTATCAATCAATCTATATGCTTTAGAATGATCACTATAACCAACAAAGAAATATCTAGAACTTTTGGAATCTAGTTTACTCCTCTTACGATCAGGAACCAAAGTATAAGCAGCTGAACCAAAAATACGAAAAGCTGATACCTCTGGTTTGATTTTGGACCATGCCTCCTCTGGTGTGATCTCCTGCAAGGCTTTGCAAGGACTGCGATTGAGGATATAGACCGTTGTATTAACAACTTCTCCCCAGTATGTGTATGGCACTCCACGACTGTGCATCATACACCGGGCCATCTCCATGATGGTTCTATTCCGCCTCTCAACCACCCCATTCTGTTGGGGAGTATATGGTGTTGTCAACTGACGCTGAATCCCTTCTTTCTCACAAAAAACAGTGAACTGTTTAGAAGTGAATTCACCCCCATTATCGGATCTTAAAGTCTTTATCCGCCGGCTGGTTTGGTTCTCCACCAATGCCTTGAACTTGACAAAAGAAGCAAAGCAATCAGACTTCTTTTTCAAGAGATAGATCCACATCCGCCGAGAGTGATCATCCACCAATAAGAGAAAATAACGTGCACCAAGGACTGTGGGAGTCTTCCATGATGGCTCACATAGATCTGCATGAACAAGATCTAAGAGCCCCTTTGCACGCCAAACACCTTCATGAGGAAAAGGTTTCCGCTTTTGTTTGCCTGCAAAACATCCAACACACATATCCTGCTTTTCCTGGATAGGAGGCAAACCAACAACCATGTTGTCTTTATGAAGACGGGCCAAATACGGAAGATTGAGATGCCCATATCTTTCATGCCACAAAACACTGGTATTTTCTACCACAACTAAGGCATGCAAGTTGACCGTGGCAGGATCAACGAGTCTGTACAAACCTCCATGCCCAATTCCCAGGGCAACCACCTTATTATGCTTGACATCAGACACAATACATTGTTTACCAGAAAAGTTTATAGAGATATGAGGATTATCAGTAACCGACTGATGGATAACAGGTTCTTATTCATGTTAGGCACATATCTAACACTCTTCACAAGCAATTTAGTGTTATTATTTAACATGATACGAACATCCCCAATCCCTTCCACAGCATGTGATCTCCCATCCCCTAAAGTAACTGAATCAGAAGAACATGAATTAGCATGAAAAGTAACATACCAATCTCGTTGACACGTGAAGTGTCGTGATGCGCCGGAATAAAAAAACCAGCACCGTGTAGGGCTGCCACCATCCGAGCAAGATGCCATGAGGGCATACTCATCTTCTGACTCGTGTTGCTCAACTGTTGCCACATGTGCTTGCCCCTTCCGCTTCTTCAGGGCACTTAGTCGCTTCTGACAATCCCTCTTCACATGACCAAGTTTGTGACAATAGTAACACCTTACTGGAAATTTAGGAGAGGAAGGCGACGCATCAGCCTGTCGCTTCCACTTTCCTTTGACCATGCGGTAAAAATGCACTCTCAGATTGTCCAGAACTAGACTCTTGAACTTATGTCTGTCTCCGTTCCTTCTGCAACAGGTAGGAACACACCTTGTCAAACGTAAGAGTTTGACTCTCGCCCATTAAATGAAGAGCCTCCACGAACGAGTCATACGAGAAGGGCAAACTGTTTAAAATGAGAGCCACCATACCATCATCATCAATTGGCTTGTTGATGGAAGCAAGTTGATCTCGGAGATCTTTCATCCGAAGTAGGTGCTCAGACAGTGATCCACCTTGTAATTTTACGGAAAAAAGCATATTTTTGAGGTATAGAACCCGACTCTTCTCCGACGTCTGATATTTGTCCTTCAGACTGACCCACAATTTACTCACCTCATTGGCATTCCGGACCTCAGGTATCAATTCATCCAATACCGACAATTTTAATAGCAGAAGAGCCTCTCAATGACGTTTTTCATAATCATCGAAATTTGTTGTAGGTCTACTCTCGACACCCGTGATTATTTTCTCAAAACCACGAAATTCTGCCAGTGTCAAGATCTTATGGCTCCACACATTAAAATTCGTGCCCGTTAATTTTTGTGTATCCGGCAAAATCAAATTTGCAATGTTTGACATTTTATTCTTCCAAAGTAACGGAAAATAATAATATAATAAGTTGCTCCACACTTAATAAAATATCCAATTTTCCAGCAAATATAAGTAATAATAAAACAATTATTATTACTTATGTCTCCAAATTTAATCACGCAAAAACAAGGTAAAAATAATTTCACCGACTTTGCAGTTTGAAGGAAATAAATCAAATGATGCCCTCGAACTTGTCACGACTCTGCTCCAACATCACCGACTTTGCTTCGCGACCCACGTTTTTGCGACCCACGTTTTTGGTGCTGGCCTTGACGTTTTTCTCTCTCCAGCGACTCTGCCTTATTTGCCCTCACGAATGGAGGTCTGAATGTCTTCTGTCTTTGCCCTCACGTATTTGCGACTGTATTTCCATTGGAAAAATGTGACTGTTTTTGCGCGAAAACGTGACTGTTTTTGCGACTGTGTTGTGTCATGATTTGCGACTGTTGTGCTGGTGCCTTTTAGGGCTTCCCTCTGCCTTGGATCTCCACGATTCTGCCTTGCCACGTGACCCACGATTCTTGGTGAAAAAACCCACAATTTTTCCCTCGTTATGCAGGAATGGCGTCGATCTTACCATCGACCTCACACACACTTCACTGCTACCCGTCTTCCTCCAATGGCGTCGATCATACGAACCATCAAGCTCTGATACCAATGTTGGAATATGCAAAGAGAAGAAAGAAGACAGAAGGCAAAAACTGCGCTGTGTAAATGATACAGGCAGAGGTTTATTTATAATATGGAGGTGGTTACAATCTGGTTACACAGTTGCAACTGCATAACTGTCGAATAGGCTATATAAGCATCGTATTTTAACAGTGAAGAACCATTAGTGTCTGGAAATTTCAAGTTAGAAACATTATTGCAGTGACAAAGATTAGGAGATTGTAGATGGAATGAACCTAAGCCCAAAGAATGTTAATGAATAAGAAGTCTATCCCGGCAATGATAGGGAAGCTTCTTACTTTGTTTAAATCCTGTGAGCAAATTAGACAAAGTCTCTATTTGGTAGAGGAGTACTGTAGCATGTGTGATAGACACATGCTCTTGAGGATTATACTGTTCATACAAATAGTGATTCAATCGACAAAATATGCAATACAAGGTTAGTACATCACATCTCATTACTTATGTAAGATCTTTTGCTTAGTTACAATGGAATGTTGTGAAAATCATAGTGGTGTCCACAAATTCTGCACTAACCAAATGATCATGAGATGCAAACTCAGAGGATATTATTAAAAGGTGATAATCAACTGTTCTAGAACAAGTACAGGTTCTCCTAATTTGAGTCAAGATGAACTATGAAAGATCTTGCCATTTCTTCTTAGAATTGGAGAGCTAATCAGTAGCAACAGGATTAAGGATTTGAAGTTAAAAGATGATATTACACTTGCATTGAATTGCCATCACTATTTATCTCTTTTGTCCTCTAATAACCCAAGAGACAAAATACATAAATCCCCATAAACCTTAAATCCAATTATCAGAAAAAGGTATTAGTACATCCCTAAATCCTGATAACCTCCCCCACTCCAACCTGCTAAGCATTTAACCTAATTTACTAATAACGTCCAAGTCTTTAGTTCATCTGAAATGTCTGGATGAATTGCACAATTTTATTGAGTGCAGGGCAAGACCTGCAAATGGGCGACTAGAAGATAAAGATCTACACATGCTTTCAAATAGGCTTTCAAACTATAGAAAACTTGTTGGTATTAAATCGAATACATAAATTCTGATAAGAATCATTAACACAACTATCACTTGGACTGGAAATATAACAGACTATCTTGCCTGATTGTTATTTTTCGATTCTTGAATGAATTCATTGAAGGTGATTTACTTTTTGCAGGATCTACAACAGTTAAAAATGTTATGGCAAGTGCTTTGTCAGAAATGGGTTTGACAGATCAAAACAAGGCTGCATTGGTGAAAGAGGGAGTTGTGTCTCCACTTCTTGAAATGATTTCAAATGGCAATGTTGAATCCAAATCAGCTGCTATTGGAGCACTTCAGAATCTTTCGAGTTTACCTGAGAATGCTTTACAAATGATCAAAGATGGAGTAGTTCAGCCCGTATTAGACCTACTATACACACCAAAATCAATTGTATTGACTTTGAGAGAACAAGCTGCTAGCACATTTGCAAACCTGGCTGCATCTATCACACTACCTGAAAGTACAACTGACACAGTAGTTGCACTCTTGGAATCTGACGAAGTCTTATACAAGCTACTATCTTTAATAAATTTGACAGGTCATGCTATACAGGGAAGCATTCTTCAAGCATTTCATGCTATGTGTAATGCACCAACTGCAATTGAGGTCAGGGAAAAGTTAAGAGAAGGAGGAACTATTCAAATACTACTCCCCTTTTGTGAATCTAGCAACTTAGAAATGCGAACCTATGCTGTTAAGTTGTTGTTTAGCTTGTCTCAAGATGGAGATGGGAGTACATTGGCAGAGCATCTTGGGCAAAAATATACAGAAATCTTGGTGAAACTTCTTTCAACATCTCCCAATGAAGAAGAGAAAGCTGCTGCAGTTGGAGTCCTTGGGAATCTTCCTTTAGATGGCAAACAAATAACTGAATGGCTTGTAGAGGCTGGGGCACTGCCTTTGATTATAAGTATCCTTTCTTCAGGAAGCCTTAGAACTACAAGTAATGCTGTGAAAAATCAGTTGGTTGAAAATGCTGCTGGAGCATTGTGTCGTTTTACAATCCCCACAGACACTGATTTGCAACTAAAAACAGCTGGGACTGGCGTCATTTCAATTCTTGTGAAGCTACTTGGATCTGGGACTCCATTAACAAAGCGCAGGGCAGCCATTTCTCTCACACATTTTTCAGAAAATTCAGGGAGATTAAGCAGACTAATCCACAGAAGGCAAAAATTTACTTTTTGTGTTTCTCACCACCACCTGATCAGCCATGTAGAGTTCATGGTGGTGTCTGTTCAGTTAAAACATCATTCTGTCTTGTTGAGTCTGAGGCTATCATCCCTCTTGTGCAAACTCTTGAAGAACAAGAAGGTGGTGCATCAGAAGCTGCTCTAGGGGCTCTCTCAACTTTAGTTTATGATGAATGTTTGGAAAATGGTGCTAGAGAAATTGAAAGGGTGGGTGGTATTATGTCAATTGTTCGGTTGCTGACTGTTGGGTCGCCGGGTGTGCAGGAGAGAGCTGTCTGGATTTTGGAAAGGATATTTCGGAATGAAAGATATAGGTTAGAATATGGAAATGCGGCTCAATTGCCCCTTATAGACCTCACACAAAGAGGCACAACTGCAACAAGGCCCTTGGCAGCAAAAATCCTTGCTCATTTGAATGTTCTTCATGACCAGTCATCCTATTTTAAGTCTCCTGTAATTTACAAGTGTAGAGTATAGAATTCATTGTTGATACTGTATATCAGAAATTGGAGAGAGAGAACCTCTATTTTTTACTGAGATAGAGATCACCTCGTTATTCTCTTTGGCAAGATAAGATTCCAATAACTCGCCAGGATATGGCACACTATCGAGCAGTTCTTTGTCACGTCAAGTACACAGAATTTTCAGATATACACTATAACATAGTATCTAGTATTTTCTGTACATTAAAGAGAAATAATTTGTCAGAGTGAAGTTTTTTCTTTTTTTTAAAAAAACAACAACAGACCAACATTATATTACACGAAAGAAATTATGTACAAACTCGTCCATGTCAGGCATGAAAACTATTAGCCATGTCAGTAGCCCCATAAGCCAGACAATCAATATTCCTATTCATCAAAGAGAGTCTAAAATAATTTGTCAGAGTGAAGTTGATGTTGAGTCCAGATCCAATAGTTATAAAGGGAGCAGAATAAGCAGAAATTATTTGACAGATATATGCATAAAATTCCTATTTGTTAGCTTAACTAAGATGGAATGTACTTAAATTCCTCTATCATTTTTCATGCAGATGGAGCATTCCAATAACTTTTAACTTTGTACAAGGGTCTGCAGGAATTTGGAAGTAAATTTGAGGTACGCTTTGGGGAAGATTTGCACATAGTAACAATGTATTCTGGAATACTTTCAACAATGTATTGAGAGTAGAATACACCCTTTTGAGATGGCAATGTTGTTAGAACACCCAAGAAAAACATCTTCCAGTCCATCCAATGAATGATCTTCAATCTGTTTGGAGAAATTAATGGCAAGCTATTGGGTATGAATATCTAGTCCAGTTATTATAATTTTCCATTGACAGGTTATAAAGTGCTTTCGAAGGGACTAGATGTTATGTTTTATCGTTGGAAGGGGCCACTTAACTCCTAATGTTCTAATTTTGCGTTGGGGTCACCTTTTTGGACCATGGCGACTTGAAAAGGAAAAAGTAACTTTAAGTTACTTTATTATTTTGGTCTTCCCTAGGGGAAAATGCGACTTGGGCTTTTTAGGGTTCCTTGGCATGGGAAAAGTTATAAAAGGAGAAGAGGGGTGAAAGGAAGATCATTCATGCATACACTTATATTTTCTTTCATGTGCAACTGTTGTTTGCAAATATCCAGCTTGTGGAGTAAGATCCCACGGGAACCCTAGCTTCGGTGGTGAAAGATCCATCCCTAGCTAGTAGGGCACTCTTCGGTGGTGAAAGATCCACCCTAGTTTGTCATTTTGGAGCTGAAATCAGGGCTGTTCTTCAGAGATATTTTCGAGAGGGTTTCAGTGAAGGGTTTTGGAGGTTTTGGGCATTTTGGAGGAGAGATTTTTGGGTTTTTCAGGGCAGATCTACGGCATCCTCTTTGGCAAGAGTCTAGCATCGGTTTGAAGGCATTTGCGAGTTTCCAACCATCTCCTAGGTGGGGCGACTTGTTTTGAAGATTGCAGGTCTGTTTTGGAGGGTTTCCACTTCCTCAAATTCTGATTTGAAGGTTGGGATATCATCTCCTATATTTATAGATAATATTTCCAAGGTTTCATAATTTTTGCATCTATATTCCGGAAGATATTAATTTTAGAAGTTTTCAGCTGTTTAGGGCACGCTGTAATTTTCTGGCAGCATTCTGTTATTCAAAAAATTCCAAAAACAGTTCTATAATATCTATTATTGTATTAGCAAGCTCCATTTAAAATTTCAAGAGATTTGAGCAAGTATTTTTGGAGTTATCCATTATTTTCTATTCGCTGCCCTAGATTTAATTTTCTGCAAAAATCAGATTTCTGTTTGGCTGCAATTTGTCTATATTTTGCATATTTTAAAGTATTATCCTACAAGGGATATTTCAGTGGTATCAGAGCTAGTTGTTTCTCCAGCCTGTTGGGGTTGAAAGATGGGAGACAGAGACAGAGACAGTGAAGAGATGGGAGTAGATCTGATGAAACAATTGTTCACCAATATGGTGAAGCAACAGGAGACTACCAATCTCTATTTGAGCCAGCTCACTGAGAGGTTAGCACAGGGCAGGATTGAGGCTCATACGGAGAAAGGAGAAGCTAGCAATATGGGACAACATGGTAATAGAGGTGAGAGTGGACATTCAGGACAAGGGTCCCCTCATGCTTCTACCAGGCCCTTGGGACTCCACGAGCCTTCTTTTTTGAAGGATCGGAAGTTTCGCAGACACGACAACCCGCAGACATTGTGGATGAGGAATCTTGTTGGGAGAAGTACCGGACATTGAGTGAGGTTTCGGGACAACATGCCATTTCAGGAGTATTGTAAAATGAAGATTGGTAGCAGGCCCAGGAGAGATTACCAGACACAGGTACCTGAGTTTCAGAGGAGATTGGGACAAATCTCTATTCCACACTTCGATGGCTCTAAGAAGTGTACCGCATAGTCTTGGATTCAGAAGTTGAAGACTTACTTCGACTTGAATCCCATGCGTGAAGAGGATGCAATTAAGTTTGCTATCCTACACCTCGAGGGAGATGCTCATGATTGGTGGCATCATGGATTGATCACACGGGGCACATGCATATCACTACTTATGCATTTTTACAGAGAGGTTGATGAGCGGAGTTCGGCGGGGAGGGACCCAGATAGGCACTTCAGAGAGTTGACTCACTTGAGGCAGACAGGTTCTCTAGATCAATACATTGCAGATTTTCAGAGGTTATCAGTTATGGTATCTGATGTTTCAGAGATGAGGTTGACTTCACTCTTCATGGCAGGGTTGACTGACGCTTTAGCAAGATTTGTGAAGGCATTTGAGCCTTCCTCCTTACATGAGGCTATTAGGAGAGCACGTGATTTGGAGTTGTCCACTCCAAAATCGAGGTTTCCCCCTCGAATTCAGCCTAAGGTATTTCCTTCGAGAGCTGATGGTTCACAGCCGAAGGGGCCCCCACCTAGGCAGGATACAGCAAGGAGACCATTTGTATCGAGAGAGGACAGAGAGGAGTTGAGGCGAAAGAAACTATGTTTCGATTGCCGCACACCATGGGTTCCAGGACATGATTGTAGAGGAAAAGGGAAGGCCCAATTCATAGAGGTCTTCGAGGAGAGTGAGAGCGAGGAGGAGCGGGACGCTCAGGAGTTGGAGGATGAAGATGGAGAGACATTGGATAGTGCAGGGGTTGAACAGGAGGAGACTTTTCCCCATGAGACTATTGCTACCTTGTCGAGTACCCCGAGGTACAAGGCATTCAGGGTCGGGGGTATTACAGGGTCAGAGAGTAGTAGTACTCATTGATAGTGGGGCAACCCACAACTTCATTGATGCATCTTTGGTAGAGAAGCGGGGATTACAGGCAGAAGACTTTGAGGGCTTCAATGTAGTGGTAGCCAATGGTGAGTCCATGAGATGCATGCAGCGAGTTCCGCAGTTGAGTATCACCATGGGTAACCATACAGTTACTGATGACTTCTATGTGGTTGGTATTGGAGAGACCAACCTTGTGCTCGGTGTATAGTGGCTCCATTCTCTTGGAGAATTTCGGACTAACTTTCAGACGATGGAACTCAAGTTCAAGTCCGAGGGAAGAATGTAACCTTGAGGGTTTATCTTGAGATGCACCCGGGGGTTGTTTCAGCAAAGAGGATCGAGAGGATTCACGAGCCTGATGGGTTGATTGGGCAGTACAGTGCTTGGTTTCTACCAAGAAATCAGAGGATGGACAGCCAGAGTATCATGTGGATATACAGGGGCTATTGGATAAGCACAGTGCAGTTTTTAGTGACATACCACCTGGTGTACCTCCAGATAGGGGATTTGAGCATGTGATTGAGCTTGAGGACACTAGACCAGTAGTTACTACTCCTTACCGTCACCCCAAACGGTTTAAGGATGAGATTGAGAGGACTATCCATGAGCTTATTGACATGGGACACATTAGGCCGAGTTCCAGTCCTTTTGCTTCTTCGGTGGTATTGGTGAAGAAGAAGGATGGGACCATGCGGATGTGCATCGACTACTAGGGCATTGAACAAGAAGACAATCAAGAACAAATATCCAGTGCCGCGTATTGATGAGCTTTGTTAGATGAGCTACAGGGGGCAATCTATTTTTCTAAAATAGATTTGCGATCTGGATATCACCAGATCAAGGTTAGGGAGCAGGATGTGCATAAGACCGCTTTCAGATGCCATTATGGACATTTTGAGTTTCTAGTGATGCCATTCGGATTGTCTAATGCACCAGCTACATTCCAGTCTTGCATGAACCACGTGTGTTGACCGCCATTTGCGGAAGTTTGTATTGGTTTTCTTTGATGATATATTGGTCTACAACGGGGACTTGGGAGAGCCATATCCGCCACCTTGATGAGATATTGGGAATATTAGAAGCTAATTTGCTATATCAAAAGCTTCTAAATGTGAGTTTGGCATGATGAGAGTTGCTTATATTTGGGATATGTGATTGGTGGAGGGGAGTAAAGGTGGGCGAGAGAGAAAATACGGGCAATTTTGGATTGGCCGCCACCGGGACATTGACACATCGAGGGGATTCTTGGGATGTGCACCTATTACGGGAGGTTCGTGAAGAACTTCTCACGGTTGGCTTGCCCCATTGTGAGTTTGACAAAGAAGGAGCTTTCGCTTGGTGAGTCGAAAGCGACACAACAGATTTTTGATCATCTCAAGGAGGTGATGAGTTCATGTCCCGTCCTCGCATTACCAGATTTTTCTCGGCCATTTGTTCTAGAGTGTGATGCATCAGGTGAGGGGGTTGGATCGGTGCTTATGCAGGATAGGCATCCCATTGCTTATGAGAGTCGGAAATTGAGCCCAGTGGAGAGAGGGTATTCAATTTACGACAAGGAGATGTTGGCCATCATGCATGCCTTGGCCAAATTCAGACAGTACCTTGTGGGCAGCAGATTCGTGGTACGTACAGATCACAATAGTTTGAGGTTCTTTTTGGGGCAGAAGGATCTCAACGACCGCCAGCAGAGATGGGTGAACAAGGTACAAACGTATGACTTTGACATAGAATACACTAGAGGTAAGAATAATGTTGTTGTTGATGCTTTATCTAGGAGGCCTTACCTTACTACTATGTTGAGTTCTATGTCTGAGATTTCAGCAGATTGGAAGGCTCACATACTTGTTGAGTACTCCAAGAATCAGTTTGCATGTGAGATCATGGATGGTATTATCAGGATGACCGATACGAGGTGGTAGATGATCTCATTTTCTCTGAGGATCGGATTTTCCTTGTACCGGGGTCTAAGATGAAGGACAAGATCCTTCGTGCAGTACATGATACGCCATTAGCTGGACATCCCGGATATTTCAAAACATACAGGTACATCAGAGAGAGATTCACTTGGAAGGGGATGAAGGACGATGTCCTTAATCACGTCAGAGAGTGTATGGTTTGCCAGCAAACCAAATCGGAGCATTCTTTTCCTGCAGGGTTACTCCAACCTCTTCCCATCCCTGAGCAGAAGTGGGAGAGCATATCGATGGATTTCATCACAGGACTCCCTATGGTGCATGGGCACAATTGCATTTATGTGGTAGTTGATCGATTGACCAAGTATGCGCATTTCTTTTCTCTACCTAAGAAGCATGAGGCAGCTGACGTGGCTCAGGTATTTTATACAGGGATTTTTAGGCTTCATGGTTTGCCTAAAAATATTATCAGTGACAGGGATAAGATCTTCATGAGCACCTTTTGGCAGGAGATATTCAGACTTGCGATACTGAGTTGACTCCCAGCACGAGCTACCACCCTCAGACTGACGGGCAAAATGGAGATTGTTAACAAATGGATAGAGGGCTATTTGCGGAGTTATGTGACCGGACATCAGCAGGCATGGATCAGATGGTTGCATATGGGTGAGTATTGCTACAATACCACATATCAGATGAGCATCGGCATGACTCCTTTCAGAGCTTTGTATGGATACGATGCCATGTCATTTGCTGATTTGGTATTATCAGATAGTCGGGCTCCCAAAGCTCGGGATTGGTTACAGGAGAACCAGGATATCCTGCGAGCTCTTAAGGAGAACCTCCAAAAGGCGCAGAATCAGCAGAAGGTTTATGCGGATCGGCACAGGATAGAGAGGTCCTTCGAGGTAGGAGATTTGGTGTTCCTACGTCTGCAGCCATACAGACAGTCGTCACTCAAGCAGAAGGGGGCAGAAAAGCTGAAACCACGGTTTTATGGTCCATACAGGGTAGTCGGCGAGTGGGTGCAGTTGCATATGAGTTGGATCTTCCAGAGCACAGTAAGATACATAATGTCTTCCATGTGTCATGCCTTAAGAAGGCACTAGGACAACATATTGTACCTTCTACAGAGTTGCCACCATTGGACGAGGAGGGGAAGCTGGTTTTAGAACCAGACTCTATTATTGAGGTCAGACAGAGGAAGCTCAGGAGCAGAGATATTACAGAATACTTGGTACGATGGAAGGGTTTGCCTCTTGAGGATGCTACTTGGGAAGGAGAGCAGATTCTACAGCATCCTAGTTTGCATTTGCTTGGGGACAAGCAAATTTTGGGAAGGGAGGACTGTAATGTCCCCTTTCCCTCGCCACAAGCCTGAGGGCCAGTACGGGTCCTAACCCTAGTCATGCCCAAGGGGTTACGGACACTATGAGCTATTGGGTATGAATATCTAGTCCAGTTGTTATAATTTTCCATTGACAGGGTTATAAAGTGCTTTCGAAGGGACTAGATGTTATGTTTTATCGTTGGAAGGGGCCACTTAACTCCTAATGTTCTAATTTTGCGTTGGGGTCACCTTTTTGGACCATGGCGACTTGAAAAGGAAAAAGTAACTTTAAGTTACTTTATTATTTTGGTCTTCCCTAGGGGAAAATGCGACTTGGGCTTTTTAGGGTTCCTTGGCATGGGAAAAGTTATAAAAGGAGAAGAGGGGTGAAAGGAAGATCATTCATGCATACACTTATATTTTCTTTCATGTGCAACTGTTGTTTGCAAATATCCAGCTTGTGGAGTAAGATCCCACGGGAACCCTAGCTTCGGTGGTGAAAGATCCATCCCTAGCTAGTAGGGCACTCTTCGGTGGTGAAAGATCCACCCTAGTTTGTCATTTTGGAGCTGAAATCAGGGCTGTTCTTCTAGAGATATTTTTAGAGGGTTTCAGTGAAGGGTTTTGGAGGTTTTGGGCATTTTGGAGGAGAGATTTGGGTTTTGGGCAGATCTCGGCATCCTCTTTGTGCAGGTCTAGCATCGGTTTGAAGGCATTTGCAAGGGTTTCCAGCCATCTCCTAGGTGGGGTGACTTGTTTTGAAGATTGCAGGTCTGTTTTGGAGGGTTTCCACTTCCTCAAATTCTGATTTGAAGGTTGGGATATCATCTCCTATATTTATAGATAATATTTCCAAGGTTTCATAATTTTGCATCTATATTCCGGAAGATATTAATTTTAGAAGTTTTCAGCTGTTTAGGGCACGCTGTAATTTTCTGGCAGCATTCTATTATTCAAAAAATTCCAAAAACAGTTCTATAATATCTGTTATTGTATTAGCAAGCTCCATTTAAAATTTCAAGAGATTTGAGCAAGTATTTTTGGAGTTATCCATTATTTTCTGTTCGCTGCCCTAGATTTAATTTTCTGCAAAAATCAGATTTCTGTTTGGCTGCAATTTGTTTGTATTTTGCATATTTTAAGGTCCATTGGTGAAGTTGCTTGACTCACAAAGAGCTCATCAGGGATCAATTCTTGCAGAAGTGCTATACACTAAACAAATGTAAGCTGGCTGTACATGGTCATGATAATAAAATCACTCACCCTTTGGAACAACAAAAGAATCAAATAGGATATGATTTCTTGAAGAATCCAGTCAACGGCATTTGATGCTCTTAGCACTGTTGATACTTGCACTGTTGCGTGCTCTCATGCTGCTGGCTGAAACCTCTGCCAGTGAAGAAGCTCCCAACTGCTGCTCCTCTGTTCTCACCTGCACAGCTGCTCTTCAATCGGCCTTTTGCTCAGACAGACCCTCTCCACGGAGATGTGTCTTCTGTCCTTCAAAAATGTGCTTATGCAGCCTGCTACTGCCCTGGCAGCTGAATCTCTTCAATGTTTTCCTAGTGCCTGTTTCATGGTGGATGTGGCTGAAAAAGTCCCAATCCTTGAGACAGACAAGAAGGCAGTAATTTAGGAATATTTTTACAGGAATCATGGTTTGATTTGCATGTTCAACGGCTTCTGACCTAGGCATTCAGAGTTTTACAACTGAGATTCAAACACCTAGAAACTCTTGTCAAAAGAAATCTACATTTACCCTTGTGCTAGGGGCTTCCTCATTATGGAGTATGATTCTGTTTCAGATCGGATCCTCATCTTCCATGCAAATCCCTGTTTTTGGGGTGGTGTTTGATGGTTACCTGTTTTTGAACCTTCTTTGGACTATATCTCGTCTGCTGATGTTTGGGTTAGGCCACTGAGCCTACCCCTTGCAATTTTGTAGTCCTCTCAATCTGCTGCAATCCATAGGCAATTCCATGAGGGAATTCCACTTTTACTCTCATGATATTGCTCAGAGGCATATCACAATCTTCACACCAAAGTCGAAATTTCTGCTACGAAGGAGGCCCCTTTTGTTTCTGTTTTGGAGAGGGCTTTGGAGTGTAAGGATTTGATCTGTAAGCCAGGTTGATATTCCACACTAGGCTTCACCAAAACGTATCCTTTTCAACTCCCAACCAATAAGTGATTAATTGACCACTGTTCTATGCATAGTAGTATGCTAAAACAGAGATATAATGTAGTGGAATTTAACTACAGATTTCTGCAATACACAAAGCACAAACTATGAACACAAGTATTTGACCTGGAGAAACCCGGTGTGGGAAAAATTCCAGTGGGTGAGTCAATTTCACTCCCCAATCCACTATGTAATTCAAATGTACAAGTTACTGCCAATACATGGCCTTCATGGACAGAATTCAATACAATTTATCCAAACACTAACACTACTTTGCATTCCTACAACACTTTACAAAACAATTCACAATACTGAAACAATCACTTCCAGCTAGGAGAATAATGAGACACAAAACCCAGACCCAAACAAGCAATCACACTACTTAATCCAACTCCACTGCTTCTCAATTCGCTGCCTCAGTCCACAATGTTCTGCAGTTTACAAGCTTGTGCCTTTTTGGACTTACAAGGATACCAACTCTACAATGGCTCCTTCACTCGTAATGACCGCTGCACCATTCAGTGGATAATGTTCTTCTTCAGCAAGAGAGATTACTGTACTTGGCCATCTTTGCTCTCACTGAATTTCTCTTTGCTCAGTTTTGTCTCTTTTTCCTTCCACAGACATCCAAATTCATACCTACACATAAAGAAACCAGTCAAGAAGCCGAAACACATGGACAAATAGGAGAAGAAACATTTGCAACCATTCGTGTACCCACTCTGCCACCCGTGCTGACACTGCCGTGCCTTTTTCCTGATATAGGGCGGCCAGGCCGCTTGGCTTCCTAAAAAAATTCATGCCCAAGCCACAACTGGTCTTTCTAAGATGTCTGGTTACTTCCGAAAGCCGTAACTTTTGCGTATGAACTCAAAATCGGGTGCTGTTTTTTTGAAAGTGTGTATTTTTCCGAGGAGAACTCAAATATGTAATCAAAACATACTTTTGATGAAGTCCATATTCGGTTAATCCTGTGAATCAACAACTATCCCTTTTGTCAGGACCTGGGAACAAGAAGCTGTTGATTACTTCCCCAGGATGTGCAGATCATCCTAGAATTGATCTACACCTTCTTTGTACATGAATTGGCGTCCAACATTGCTTTACAAGCATGAACTACATAATTGAGAATAGTGGATTATATCCAGCCAACACAGCTAGTTTATTGGACCCATATTTTGGATCAGGCTTCCCTTGTTGAAGGGGCCCATGTTGGTTCTGAAGCCCTTGTGGTTAGGGCTGCTTCACGTGATGGGCTTTTGAACCCTTCCTATCAGCATTAGGAGCAAGTAGTGAGGCTTAGCCTAAGATGTCAGCTGCAGTGAAGGAATCCCATCCCTCTGATTTCGTGACCCCCTTACAGTCTCGTCCTTTTGAGAAGTGTGTTTCGGTGTCCTTTGACAAAGGGTGGATCAAGGTCAAGAAAAGGAAGGAGTATAGAAAAATGCTTTCCTCAAGCTTTTAGGACTCTCAAATCAAACAAAGGTTTGGGGTAGCTCTACATTTTTTTGGATCCAGGGTGCTCTCTTGATGGGTTGTGAAGAGTTTAGCTATAGAGTGAACAGAGCAAGACTGGGTAGCTTGAATAAAGTAGAAGATTGAGAATTTCTTCTAACTTGCATCTCTATAAGGATATTAGGCACTTTCAAACATATATTGGAATCATAACCTAGTTACTAAAATCTTGAATCATGACGATTTTACAATTTTTAAAACAATCTTTTAAACAAGTAAACAGACTCTTGATAGACAGTACATGCCATTTTATCCTAAAGAATGTTAAAAGATGTCAGAATCTTTTATTGTATACATACACACACCCCATCTGTGGTGTCCATGCCTTGGCGAGAGACCAAATGGGTGTACTCATTAGTGAGAGACCAGAGTTCAAATCTCACTCCTTGATAAGGTGGCGCACTTGGCATGGCGGAAATAACCATGCTTAGTATGGTGCAATGCCCAGGCTGGGCTAGGGATGTCCCAAGCTACTTTTAGCTAAAGAAATTCAAAATTAAAAAGGAAAACTATTTATATTATTTGACATCTGTAACCTATTAAAAAGTTCACATACAGAACAGGTTTTGTATATTTTTATCCCATGGGCATACACATTTTCAGAATTGGCCTAACTATTTGTAATTCCTGAAAAAAAAAATGCCGTCCAAATTCATGTCAGACAGAACAAACTACGATTCTGCTATTAATTTTAACATTTTTGGAAGCACTTGCTTGAAAATTAATAGCTATGGTGAGGGCATGATTGATAGCTATAGATTCATTACCTGGTGAAACTTGCCATATTCTGCTTGTGATTCTCCGTTTGTTTTCAAAAACACATCGTCAGTATTTTGTAGAATCCGATTATCTATGTATGGTTAAAGCCGTGAAACGTTGATAAGAAATTAAAAAGACGCGAGTGTGGTAGAAATAATTATTTTGCTTGCTTCATCGCACGTTGTTTGTTTGTATTTGAGATCATAATTTTCAGTTTCGCCATCTATCATTTCCATGGCATATTCTATGGTATGCAACCACATTTCTTCTAATATATACTTGTTATTTAATTATGGGGATAAACATTTTATAATGGCAGTAAGGAGTGAGATCTAATGGCATGACCGTGAAAGTCTTATTTTCATTATTTAGATAAATATTCAATAATGAGAGTAAGGAGTGAGATCTAATGGTATGACCATAAAAGTTTTATTCTCCACATTACATTTGACGTTCATTTGACAGTTATATTAAAATTAAAAAATAGTTTTGTCAAACAAAAAAATAGTATCATATGGTAGAGTTTGGGACCTCGTAATTCTTGAAATATTTGTTCATCACACACCAATAAAAATATAGAGAGAATATAATAAAATTATTAATCAATGTGGCATGTGCATTTATTGATCTTATAATTTTTAGTAGAACATATGAAAAGAATTTAGTGAAATTATTTGTCACTGTGGTATGTATAAAATTTAAAATAAAAACCTTGGGTTTTGTATTTATTAGCATTTTTTTAGTAGATGTATTTAAGATATTCATACTAGTGGTAGCAAAGGTGGGATCTAATGGTGTTATCGTGTAATTTTTATTCTCTCGTATTAAATTTGGTGTGTGTTTGTTATGTTGATAGGCATTCTATAATGGTAACAAGGGGTGGGATCTAATGACGCGATCGTGTAATTTTTATTCTCTATATCAAATTTGGTGTCCGTTTGTTATGTTGATAGGCATTCTATAATGGTAACAAGGGGTGGGATCTATTGATGTGATCATGTAATTTTTATTCTCTTTATAAAATCAAGCGTCCATTTGACCGACACTTAACTATGCCGATAATCATTCTACAATGGTAATAAGGGGCGAATCTAATGGTGTGACTTTATTCTCTATAGTAAATTTGGTGTCCATTTAATCACAAATGTTTTTCTCTAACTTTTAGAAGTCAATAATAAAAGCACTATCTTGACCATATTATAGAGTTTGGGGACCTATGTTTGGAAATAATAAAGAGAACACAATAAAATTATACGTAAATCCAAGATAAGAGCCTTCAAATTGATATTTACGACATTTTTCAAATAGATGTATTTAAGATATGTGTACTAGTTACTAGCAACTATCCCCGAAAGATGTATTTAAGATGTGTACTAGTTGCTAGCAACTATACCTATAGATTTCGTGTACTCTCAAACATTTAATCCATATATTGGAAAAATAATTTTGTGGATGAAAGCATCTTCTTGTCTATACATGTAGTAGACTTATAAAGAGCATGGGACAGTCTTATCCAATGTAAGCCACTCAGTAGACTAAACATGATCAAATATACACACATGATGTTATCCATTGTAGAGTTTAAAAGGACCCTTCATTTTTCTTTTTATTAGAGGTCTTATACATTAATTTAATGGTTCAATATATTGAGGAGAAAAATTCTTGTAACCTTGCGAGTAGAGATTTCATAAACCAATTTGGCATCTAGAAAGATATCACCTTGAGGCTTCTAAAAGATGTCTCATACATTAGGTTGGTCCACGATTTGATGACCTAAAAATCACTCATCATCACTTTAATAAAACCGTAATTTTGAACAACCTTGTGATATACAATTATCATTTTTCAATATAAAAGAAGTTTTATTTTAATATCATGTCTTGAAATTTTAAGCTCAAGCTTTATGGATAGAAAAAGACTCTAATATGACTATTGAATATAAAAATGTTCTAAGATAACGAAAAGAGCTTATATGATATCAAACTTCTTAAGTTGACCTCTTACCATAACCCAAGTATTTGTAATGGAGTGACTTTGATGTAGGAGCATCTAGGTTCACAAAAAATCTTGCATCAATCAAAATTTGGGATCGAGTTCTTGTACATGCTTAAACACATGTATTTGTGTTTATTCTTCTTGTTGGTTTTGATAACAATGTCAATGCGTGTGGAGGACAAGAAAACAACAATATAGAAACATCACAAAGGGTCAAATAGGACAACGAAGGAAAAAGGACAAAGGAAAAAGATAGTTTCAACCATTTCCTAGAGGTAAAGTGACCTCTTTTTCAAATGGGGAAAAACTATCACTTTACAAAGATGGTAGTTTCACAACCGGTGGTTTCACCCATAATGATGGAATAGCTAGAGTAACGCCTTAGCATTCAATTTTTTGATGGGTCATTTTCCCAAGAATTTGGGTACTCCAGGAGCTATAAGTGATCAATGTCAAACATGAGCATGCGCAATCGAATAAGGGGAAAAATTGGAGGTAGTTGTGCAAGAGATGAGATGAGGAAAACAAGCTCTAATGCTAGAGAACTCTAGTTTGATAGAAAAATAGAGGAAACCCAGAGAGTTTAGCTTAGAGTGTGATGTTTTATTATCTACAACCAATCATTAATTGGAGTATAAGTCTTATTCATAGTTCAAGAGGGGTAGGGGAGTGCATGTATTAATAGGTGTGTTAGGGTTGAATATTAATAAAGAAAGTGTGTCAGGTGTAGACACCTAAATTTGGTAATTTATCTCTTGATAATGTTAGATTAACTTAATCCCTTAAATAATTACGTGTCCACCTAAATTCTGAGCTTAATTGATATATTCAAGTTCATCCAATAGTTCTATTGAAGCTTACTCTCCTCATTACACAACCTCGTCACTTACAAAAAATTCTCATATTAGACACAAGTAGTCCATTACTCCTAATTATTATGGGCAAAGCTTTAGAGCGTCATTCCCCACCTCTAACCCAATCCATCTAACAGTTTGGTTATGGGAAAAATAATCCCATCTAGGGCCATCCAATGATATGTTTCTCAATATTTATATCTTTCATAGGTGGTTATTTCCAATATGGGTTGGCTTTAATACAAAATTATATCCATGAAACCCTATATAATAAATTATAAAACACTCATTTACTCACATGGAAACCATAATAATCACCTTGCACAAATCACTCAAAAAGTCATACGAAGCTCTCATAAACTTCCTTGAAACAACAAAAAATATTAGGAGCATCCCCACACAAGTTTGAAGCACTCCAAACCATGTTCAAGAGTCAAGCTTCCCAAATCAAGAGCCTTCAAAGCCAAGTCAAGCACAAGAAAGCCAAGTCAATACAAAACATTTATCAAGTGTTCAAATTATCAAACATAATTTCATCCATGCAATATTATGCCACATCTCTAGGTGGAGAACTACATGTAGCTTGAGGCCTCTTCAGAGAAGTTTCAATGTAGGTAGTGAATAGATTTCATTTCAACCCAACCATTAACTTATTATAGGGTTTTACCAAGGATTAGGGTTTTGGGTAAGGTGGTTTATTTCATAGGGTTTTGTACATTATCGAGACCTAATATTTCACATCAACACATATACCGGATGTGCACAAAAGTTATGGAAGTTACAAAGTCTAATTTGTAGCCCAAACCAAAAATGAAATCATCAAACGGTATGTTCCTAAGAAAATGGTTTCATCCTTATCTCGTTATGTAGTTTTAGAATCAAAGGCAACATATTGAAGAATTTCTAATAGTTCATCTCTCCATCACACCCGAGATAAGTCCTTGAACAAACCAAAGAACTAAGCACACTCATCTTCTTACGTTTTATTGTAGTTAGCACATGTTATAATTGGTTTACCTCTCAATGCTTTATATGTATGTTCATATCTAAATGCTAATGCTTGATGAATAATATGAATATGCATCCTATTATAACCCTAACTTGGATTCTCTTCTAAAAAGTAATCAGATTAATCATACACTCGATCAAGCATATCCAAATCCCTACACCCTTAGAAAGCGTAGGCATCTTATGGATTCCTCTTCTCTTCTTATTCAATGTATACCTTGTATCCTCTTTCAAATCAAACTTACCTTGTTCCTCCTATAAGATCTAATGAAATCAATCATGATGAGATTAATGATGTTGATCAAGATCAAGCTAAACCCTTGTCTATTTTCTCGCAATGATATTTGTCAACATCAATTTAAAATTGATAGGATTCTTCACGTGCTTCTTACCTCTAAGGCTTCTCGTGATGTTCAATCCCAACAATCTCATAAAACTTTCCTTTTGGGTATTTACCTAATGCATATGGGTTTATGGTGCTCAATGAAGAGTTGTGTTGTACCTCGCAACCCTAATAATACGCCTAGAATATCACATTAACATAAAGAAAACATGCGTCAACCGAAAGTTCAAATGAACACAAATTTCAACCATTTTTTTTTGGAATATCTTGTTTGGAGAAACACCGTCATCATATTGATCACCAATGATAAAACCTTAAACAACATAAGCCATATAATTATCTTCTCCATATGAAATATTCTCTATGTACTGTATTTTCTTACTCATGTTACAAATCATTGCGATATTATCTACTTACCAACATCTTTATTCACAAAGTGAGCCTTAGGATCACATCCTTGTTTTCCCCTTAAACAAACCCCGATTGAGTTCCCAAATCTTGAACTACTTTCATAAGATGATTGGGCTCTATTTATATAATCGTTCATGTTACCTCCTAAGACTCCTAAACTTGTGGAATTTAAATGAAAGGATTAAAGGACCTACTAAATGACCCAAATCACGGTGGGTCAACATTATCTAAAACTTGCACCTTTAAATAATCAATGAATCCTTGCAGATCATGAGGTGCATCACATTAGGAGATTGCACGAAGTCCGAGGAGGTCATGATTCAACTGTTATGAGAACTCCGACACTAAGGCGCACAAAGATATGGAGATAACAAAAGAAACACTATTAGGGCACACATGGAAATAGGAAGAAAAAGGCAAGATGGTCTACCTCATAGATGATGAAGAGGTAGAGGATTTGGATACTAAGCACACAAAAGGTGCACATGAGGTGATGGAGTTAGTAGATGAGTAAGAACGCGTATACAATGTGCCGTTGAAGACCAAGAAAGTGAACATTGGGACCGAGGACGCGCCTAAGGAGGCGATAATTGGTGATTATTGGTTGAACACGAAGTTGTAAAAAACAATTGAGTTACTCCACGACTTCTAGATCTGTTTCCCAAAGGGTACCACGAAGCTAAAGGGCGTGCGCCCATCTCTAAGTGAAATGAGGATCAAGCTTAATGATCGCGCGACCGGTTTGGAAGAGGCCTTACCGGATGAATCCCAATCTGCGTGTCAAGGTAAAAGAGGAAATTGATAAAATGCTCAAGTTAGGCATCATTGAGCCTATTGAGGAGTCTGAATGGATAAGCCCGATGGTGATTAGTATCAAGAAGGATGGTTAGATAAGGATCTATGTGGACTCTAGGGTTCTAAATGCCTCAGGTGTCATTGATCCTTTTCCCACACCATTCATCAAGAAATACTAAAAGGTGTTATAGGGTGCAAGATCTACTCGTTTATGGATGGATTCTCAAGCTACCATCGAGTAAGAATGATGTGCGAAGATCAAGAGAAGAAAACCTTCACAACCGAATGGGGAAGCTTTTCTTATACATTCATGCCCTTTGGGTTAAAGAATGTGCCAACAACGTTCTCACGCATAGTAGTTCAAGTTTTCCAAGATTTTATTCACAAGTTTTTATAGATATACTTGGATGATTGGACCATGTATCGGCTAATGGAATATCATTGTGACAACCTCGGGATTGATGTTTGAAAGGTGCATGCAACTTAACATCATTTTGAACATCAAGAAGTGCATTTTTGGAACTCCTTTTTGTACCCTACTTGGTCATATCATTTTGCAAATAAGGATTGTTGGTAGATCCAAGCAAGATTGTAGATATTTTAGGGCTAGAAGAGCCAACTAATAATATTGAAGTGCACGGGTTCCATAGGCACACCGCTACTACAAAAGTTTATTAACGGGTATGCCAAGATTGTTGCCCCACTATAAGAATTGTTAAAGGCTAAAGGAAAATTTTATTGGGACGACACACAACAAAAGGATTTTGAGACCTTGAAGGAGAGGCTAACCACTGCCTATCTTATTCTTCCCTTCTTGGAATAAGACCTTTCACATGCATATACATGTTTCGGTATGACCATTAGAGTGGTGTTAACATAGTCAGGTGAAGGAAATGCTGATCATCCTATCTTCTTTGTGAGAAGGAAAATGACAAGGACAAAACAAAATTACACAACTACGGAGCACGAGGCATTGTCAATGATCTATGCATTTCACAAGTTTAGGCAAGTACTTGTTGGCCACACCATTCATATTCTCTACTAGATCATATGACATTGAAGTACTTGGTCAATAAGTCGGTTTTACAAGGGCACATCTGTCACTGGATCCTTCTCTTTTAGGAATTTGATTTGTTAGTCATTGTGAAGCTAGATAAAAGCAATTTGGGACCTGATCACCTATCAAGGATTAATTCTAGAGAGGATGCACAAAGCATATAATATACTATGCCTAATGCTCGGTTGTTTAGGTTGAATCTCTTGCCGATTGATTTAGAAGAAATCACAAGTGTTCTTGTGCACTGGCTTGCACTGAGGGTATGAAGACTCTAGAAAAAAAAACTAGCTATTGATGTTGCGCCCTACCATTTGATTGAAGGATATTTATATAAGATGGGTAAAGATGAGGTCTTACACGGATGTGTGTTGGAACATGAGCAAAAGCTATAATGGAGGAAACAAATTGTGGGCTAGTTGGAGGTCACTATGCGGTGAAGCGATAACAAACAAGATTTTGTTGGTAGGCTTATGGTGGGAAACACTGTATAAAGATACTAGGACTTTGTCAAGGTTTTCAACCATTGCCAATGAATAGGTAAACTTGGAAACATGGATGAAATGCTACTCATACCTATAATGCGAGCATAAAACCATTTGAGAAATGGGTGATTGACTTTGTAGAACCCATTACACCACCTACACACATGACATACACATGCTATATCATAACATGAAAAGACTATTTGACAAGGTGGGTAGAGGCTACACCTACAAAGGGTTGTATTGCAAAAATAACCAAATGTTTTATGGGAAAATATCATGTCTATTGAGCCTTACAAGTGATAGGGGAAATCATTTTCTTAATGAAACAATCATAATATTGTTAGTGGAGTTCACGGTAGCGCACCATAAGACTACACCTTATCACCCACAAGTTAATGGTACTACAAAGGATTTTAATAAGATCCTAGGAAAAACCTTGACAAAGATATGTGATATTGGAAGGAAGGATTGGGATAATAATGTATCATCTGTTTTGTGGGCATACAAAACAACCTATAAAATGTTGAATAAGGCCACACCTTTTCGCTTGGTGTTTGGTGCAAAGGCATTTTTGTGGAGTTTATGTTACCCTCCTGTGTATTACACGCGTAAGAGGACTAGATGATATGACAAAAATGGACGAGAACATTGAAAACCGATGCGGTTAGATGAGAGGCATGCTATTATGCGTTGGAGCCAAAGATAGAGAAAACAAGACAAAAGGCTTGTCATGACAGTCATATCAAGAATAAGTCCTTTCTTTGTGGGAAAATGGTGCTTTTATATGACTCCAAGTTTGTGCACCATCTTGGAAAATTGAAAGTGCATTGGTTGGGGCCATTCGTAGTAACTAAGATATTAGCATTAATCATATGTCAATTACAGACATTGGATGGCACTATGTTTCCTGGTTACTTCAATGGGAGTAGGTTGAAACCCTACTATAAATAAGATTCCTTTATGTTTTTAATAAGGTAGTATTGCCATTTAGATTAGATTTCCCTTTCTATTTGTTTTTGTTGTGTTTTGTTGTAATAAGCGCATTCGCACACAAGAGCTAATTACACTATGTTAGAATGATGCACTTAGGACCGCACATACTTTTAGTGTGGGGTGAAGCAGATGCAAGTGCACATAGGAGAAAAATGTGACGTTGGTGACTCTTGAGAAGCTGATTCAGAGCAAACTAAGGTAAGTAGAAGAAAGGACATGTGCACATCTAGAGAAAACTTTTGGTGCGCATGACGGTATGAAAGAATGGTATGTGATGGACATATCC
Source organism: Taxus wallichiana var. yunnanensis (assembly GCA_018340775.1). NCBI lineage: Eukaryota > Viridiplantae > Streptophyta > Pinopsida > Cupressales > Taxaceae > Taxus > Taxus wallichiana. The sequence goes on from CM031239.1 coordinate 851,242,466, forward strand.
GGTGGTGTGTGGAAGGAAGTGTTGTAGGTGCTTAAGGATGATGGTGCTTGAAGGGAATGGAAATTATCATATTGGAAACCACGTGAAGAGATGGGCATGCAATGTAACACAAAGGAGGCAACACCAATTTAGACTACTTGGCAAGTGGCACAAAGGAAGAATGTGTGTGGCCCATGAAGGTGCACATAAAAGGGTTTGCAACTTGGGAAGTAGTAGTTTGCGTCATAAGGTTACAAATTTTGTGTGCGAGAAGATAACAAAAGGAAAAAGTGTGGGAAAAGAAAAAAGTGCTTTTAAAGCTAAAATGGTTGTAGGTGGAGTGCAATTAATGTGATAAAAATTTCAAAATCTATAAAAGGGGTGTAGGTGAATTATTTCCTACCTTACTTTTGAGAACTTATGTGATTGGAGAGGTTGAGCAACAAAGTGAGAAGAACAAAAGTGCGAAAAATAAACTAGAGAGCCGACGTGAATTAGAGCCAAGTGATTAAGCATATAGACCTTGACTTTGAGGAGCTCCTTGTGAGAAGTAGTAGCTGTCGAAGGTCATGGGAAGAAGATGCGGAGTAAAGGTTCTCGGGTGAAGACTAAGAACTAGGGTTGTAAAGTTAGAGCATGGGTTTTAAAATATTACATGAGGCACATAGTTAAACAAGTAGGTGAAACAAGGAAAGAGCGTCAATTGGAAGAAGGAATTGCACAATTTTAGCAAGTAGGTGGTTAAAGTTGTGGCACTTGGGGCAAAAATCGCATCAGTTTGAAAGCGAGACTAGTTGAAAACAATGGCACCAAGGGAAGCACTGAAAAATAAGAAGAAGGTTATTGATGAAGCACTTGAGGATTGCTTCTCAGAGATGTAATACCCACCTAAGGTGATATTGGAAAACCTTGGGCATCAAAGCTTCGTAGTTGTAAAATTAGTGAGTACAATCATCATGTGCAGTCACGAGATGGCCATCAATAAGGATATGTTGTGCGAGTTAGAAACAAGGACTCATGTAGGGGTAGGTGATATTGGATGAATTTGTGCACAAGACTTTGGAGGAAGTAGGAGTTCACCAAATATTTGAGTTGCCTTATTTTAGAAGGTCCCACACGATTGTTCCAATGGCTCATGTCATGCATACATGAAGATTACTTTTATTTTGCAAGTAAGAGGATGAGGTTAGTTGCACATTGATACGTATAGTCACGTATGCGAGACATAAGGAAGAAATAGAAATGGACCTACGTGATGACTCCAAAATTGAGGAAATAACCACCTTGTTACAATATGAGAGGGGGAAACGCCCATTCAACATTAATAATATTACTGACCTTAAGCTACTAGAGTAGCCGCACAACCGGTGAGTTGCAAACCGGGAGCCTCAAAATGATGGAATGAGATAAATAAAAATTTCCTCCACATAACACACAAGATGGTGAATAAAACCAAATTCAACATTGCCCTATACATAGCCGAGGGATTGTGAAGGAAGCTCGGTGAAAACTAAACGTGGGGAGAAGATCATGTGGGCTTAATCCTCCTCATAGTACTTTGGGAAAGTGGAGTCTCATATGGACCAATAGATAACATGTGGATACACCCACTTGAAGACAAGTCATGACAAATAGATTTTCCTATTTCACATGTGAAGGAGGGATTAACAATCCTCATAAAACATACGTTAAAAAGTGGTATAAACGGATGCACGAGAAAATGAATGGCACGTACGAGGAACCGCCATCATTACTTGGCAAGTAGGTGGATTTTGCATTGATGCAACACTTTATCCTTGCGAAGTTTCCTAATGAAGGATTAAGAGTTTGGGTCATGGTGTAAAATGCCATTAGCATTCACTACCAAGTATTTTCAATGCACGATAAATGGGATTAAAGATGCACAACATGTGAAATTCAATGCAGAGAGAGTGTATTCAGATTACCATTTGAGAAAAATGTATGGGTATCTGCATAAGGCAACATACTTAGAAACAATAGAATCTGGCATGATGGACCTGAATGCAATCATGACACTGATATTTGGAAAGGAAGCATGTAGGGTATATGTTGTCCTCTAACCAAAACTGTAGGATGGAAAGGAAGTGGAGGTCAAGGATGCTATAATGCCATAATCACCAAGTAAGCATACAATGAAGATACTCGATCACCCACATATCAAGACTCTTGAAGAAAAAGAAGAAGAAGAAGATATAGCTACATGACAATTAGACCACAATAAGAGAAAGAAGCTAAAAACGGAGCATAGTGAAGCAAGTGGATCACACACTAAAAAAGAAACCCACAGTGTGGAGAGATGCCACAAAATAAACCAAGTCCATTGAAGAAGAATCCAATCCCTCTACGAAAAAGCCTTGAGTAATTAATGTCGAAGCGAGAAGAGGAGGACTTGGAGAAAATAGTGATGGAGGAGATAACACATGAGGAGGAAAAGTCAAAGAATAAATACTAGTGTGCCAAGAGGATCCTATGCAGGAGATGCACTAGTGAAGAAGGATCCCCGTGTAGAAGAGGAAGAGCCCAATAGGAAGATCATGACAAGGAGACGCGTGATGTGCATGAAGAAGATTCAAAGGGTGACATGGAGCATGAAGAAGAGTGTGAGGAGAAGGAAAGGGGAGATGAAGAAAATACCGGAGAAAACTTAGACGCATGTGAAGAAGAAACAAGTGACACAAAATATAATATTACATAGGAAGTACCAAAGAGGAAACATGTGAAGGGAAGGACTAGAAGGAAGCCCCCACAAGGCGTGCCATATGGCTTATATAGATGACCCCGAAGGTGCTTAGGGTAAGGTGGTAGAATTCAATACTCACAAAAGACTTACCTGTTAGGGAATGTTTGAAAAAAATGAGGCCCTTCCGCTCAAAAGGAAAATGCTCTCTTGGAATTATCACATACATATGGATGAGTTAGAGTTCGAGGTCAACAAGGAATCACTCTCGGAGATGCGATTGAAGAAATTACCAGGGTAATATTTCTTGATCATTGACTCCACACAAATAATAGATAAACAAGCATGTTATGTGCTCAATACAATGGATTAGAGGTAGGATAAAGAAATTTTGACAAGGATGCCGCCATAAAGAGCATGCGATAGGAAGAAGAGCTTAAGGATAAGGAAATTCAAAAGCTCGTAAAGAGTGTGAAGGAAGAGAAGAAATAGATGGCCATGGTGTACAAATAGGTAGAAGATATAGTAAAAAGTATCACGTGCGCATGCCCATAAATGGTTGAGAAATCCCAAGATGAATATCCCATAGAGGTGGCTACTTTGAAGACTTGGTGTGGATGTTGTTGATGGAAAAAAAGAATGCACCGTGGGCCGATGGCAAAAGAACCGACTTAAGAGAAGAGAAATAAAAGAACAAATAGAGAAGAACATTACGGAGTATGAGGCATTGGCCAAGGAGGTGAGAGAGGCATGCAAAAAGGTAGAGCATGTTTTTGATAACTTCCAAGACTTCTCTCATATTCTTAACACGTACATTCTAGTGAGGAGGTAAAATTTAGGAAGATATAGGCCAACATGAAGAATAATAAGGCCGAGCTCAAGAAGGTCATGGCGAAGTCATAGAGAAAAGAGATTTGATCAAAGCCATGAAGGAGACACTTGAAGGGAGGTTCAAGGAAATATACCCTTTGGTTACACGCAAGATGGATACATTAGAGGTAGTGGCATCGACACTGGATGTTGTAATTAAGGAGTTGAGGGAAAAGGTAGATGAATTGACTTTCGCGCAAGTGCACAGTGTTGTGGAAGTAGCGCCCAACAATGCTGCAAGGGAATTGCAAGGATGGAAGGAGTTAGAAAAAATGTTAAACAAATAATTTCTAGAACTTCTTCCATTACAAAAGGCCTAAGTTTTGGATACACGAACATATTCTTTGATTTATTGGGCAAATACCGACAATTCTTTATTCTTCATATTTCATCATTCTTTCATTCATTCTTGGAGGAGCATTCTTTGTTCATGATATTTTCGAGGAGGGATAATAATCCTAGTGTAGGGTAATGGTTGTTAGAATAAATGGATAAGTATTATCCAAGCACAAAGACCTCTTGCAAAAAGGTTCATACAAAGCAAGGAGTTATGTAAAGAGAAGAAGGAATGCACGAAGAAACGCACACAAACCGAAAGTCACTATAGTACAACGCGAGAGCATGCACACATGAACATGGAGTAAAGATAGGTTGATGCGAGAGGGTGGGAGAAGCTCATAGGAACAAGTCAAGCACGCAAAGAGTTTGCGTACTTGCAGAAGATTCAAGACTTAGCCGATTATGGAAAAAGTCTAAAAATAAAAGAAAAGTAAGTTGATGTAAAACACATGCATATTCTAGAAATAGGCAAACAAAGAGGTAAAATCACATGCCATGCAAGAAGACAAGTTAAATATAGGATTAAAGCATGTTAAGGATAAGTTATTTATATCTCAATCTATTATTAAAGTAGAGTTGTAGTAAAGCACACGGTCTATTTTATCATGTTTATTAATAGGAAGATCACATGTAAGTGGTGAAAGGAAAGTCCCCACCGGGTATAAATAGGTGTAATACCCTTGTGTTAGACACACCTTTTGTATGCGAGACGATATGTGATATGTAAGTGCATCTTTGTATGTGTGCATGGTCCAAAGTGCATGATTGTAAATGCAGTTGTTATGTAATTAACATGTTTGTTATATAATCGATTGGGTTTGTAATGGATAATTGTATTTGAGTAGCAAAGATGACTAGATCTCGAGTATGGTATAATGGGAATTCAAGTGTTGTTAATGATTGTTTATGTTGAATGATTTCATTATTATATGTGTTGCCAAAATTGTATGTTGTATCTCCATTCATCTATGTTGTTATGGTTATGATGATTTTATATTTAACCACAACCTAATCAACAAAGTAAAGGAGGGACCTAGTGGTTGCATGGGCTTTGGGTGAGAGTTCATACCTAAGTCTAGATGAAGTGCTAGTGCGCCCGATTAAGCATTGGTCAACAAACAAAGTATAAAGGGACAAGAGGGAAAAGAAATGGCAACCATGAGCAAGCCCCTTTGTTGTTTTTTCATGTGACCCTCACAAAAATTCCCAAGTGCACTTTGTATCCCTCATGTACTTTTTCCAAACCCCTCCTCACACTGCCATGTGTTAGCACCTTTCTCCATTGCTTGATTTCATGTACCTTTGTCACTTTGCACTAAGAGGACAAGAGGGACAAGAAAGTGCGCCCATGAGCAAGCCCCCATCCGATTCCCCATATGATCTCTCTTAGCTCCTTGGGTGCTTGCCTAACTTTTTCAATCTTGCTCACACTTGCCCCCATATCTGAAACTTGGCATCATCTTGCTCCAAGCCACCATTTTCCGTCCTTGATGTCCCTCTTTCCCCATTACAACATGAAAACTAGATCTGAACCTCACTTAAGCTCACATTTAACCCAGGTTTGATCTATGGTTAACAAGACGCTATAAAAGTGAGATAAAACACAATATAATTCCATTTTTCTTATTTCTTCCACATAATTATCCATTTGGTGAATTTGTTGTTGTCACACCTTCTAACCTCCATTAATGACTTCCATGCCATAACAACAAAAGGACAACGAGACCCTTCTTTGTTTCCCAAGGATTCGGAGGGAAAAATCACTTGAAAATTGGAGCAAACAATCCTCTTACATTCTACTTTCAAACAAGCTAAGTTTTGCACCATTGTTTTCATGCTAAAATTTTAGCATAAAAATTCAAAAATTTTGTCATGACAACCTAGACCTCATTTGAAAATCCCTCTCTCGATCAATATAAACATGTCCTCCAACCAACTTAGTTACTGTGTTACCCTCATAATGGCTAAGAGAAATGTGATAATATGATTTTCAACTGTGTTTCATATGTAGGGGATCTTGTTCAATCCGATTCATGAAGATATATGGATCCAAGAGAAGATAAGTACTTCCAGAGTCCCCAAAAGGGCTATGTTTGACATTTTACACATGGTGAACACCATATGAGAATGTACATGGAAAATTCAAGGCATAAAATATGTGTGTGGAAGAGCAATGCAATCATCCAAGGTAGTTTATGAAATTTCTAGGAGAAAAATCTAGGATTAGGAACAAGTTATGTAATACTAGGCTATCATTAACATGGTATAAGGAAATCAAAGCAACGAAAACTAGTTGGATTGTTCCGGATATATCGAAGCCTTGAGAGGATTTGGAAAACAATCAGATACTCATTGAAAATCTAAGAGAGTCTACTTATTTTTTCAAAAGGTTTCAGGATTATGAGGAGTAGATTTGCATATATTTGCCCAACAAAGTGCAGATAAAGATATTAATCATGGTGAAGATTCAACTGAGGATTATGGAATTTCTAGGGAGTGTTATAAGCTAATTAAAATTACAATATGAAATATGTTATGCCCCCTTAAAATCTAAGGTTTTGGTTCTTCTTTTGATCATCATGAACTTTGGTGGCGTTTCTTTCACCGACACACAGGCTAGGGCAGAATTGCAAAAGGGCCAAAATTTTAAATTTCAGGAATAATTGGATCCTAAAAATAGCAAGAATGTTCTCATCAACCCTTTTAGATTCAAAATAATATAAATTTTTACCTTGTAATTCTACGCCTATCTCTAGTGGTGAGAAAATGGACTCGAGATAGCTATTTTAAGGTGTTTGGCGAAGGCAAACATCTATTTTTGGAAAATGCACACTGGAGACCCATAATGTTCCCTTTTCCCTTTTAACAAAGTCAAAAGTGACATGGGGGACACAAAATTATGCCCCCACATGATAAATTAAGTTGTGTCACTTAAGTGACAACTTGGGTGGTTAGAAAATGTTATCCACTCACCCCGACCCCACCTACCCCCTTCATGATGAGCACACCTTGTGCGTACTTGGAAGGGGGTGATGTACCATTTTATCCATGTTCAAGGGGACCTCTGGGACACAAAATTGTGCCACCATATGAGGAGTTCAACTTGCATCACTTAAACCACAACTTGGGTGGTTAGACAAGTGTTTTCAACTCACCTTCATAACAAGTTTTGGCCCCTTCTTCATGATGCCTCCACCCTATGCAAATTTTTACACCCCTGATGTCCCTTTTTCCATTACTAAATTTGGTAAGGGACGTGAGGAGGTATGAGAACCATTTAGAAAGTCTTAACCCTATCCTTGAGTCTCGATCTAACCATGATTAAATAGAGTGAGTCAAAGCATGAGTTAGCTAGGTTTATGAAAGGGGGTAAGTATTAAAATCATCATTCATAAATTTTCATTCATTTTTGGTAATTTTAACTCCCCCATTGCGTGCTCCAATGTTGTTATGCTGCTAATATTTTTGCAAAAACCCTCATGCTCCAAAACACAAATTTTCTCATTGCTCCCAAACCCCTACTCCAATTGCCATGAAATTTAGACTATAGAATCCTTCCAAAACACCATTAAGGGGTGTATCTACATGCCTACATTAATGCTACCTTCCATTTTCTACAACCATGTGAAATTTTCAGTTAAAAAAATTTCATTTTTCAGATTTACACAAACTTAGTGATTGGAATCCTCCGAAAATTGGAGCAAAGGCCCAAAATGTAAAATAGAAACTTCTGCAAGTGGTTTCATTCGAATATAACACCGGGAATACCAATTTATATTTTTAGTAATTATCCATTGGATAACTTAATAATAATAGTAATTTTGAGAAAATGTGAATCTAGATACCTCATTTCATTCCCCCATGTTCGAGACACTCAAAATTGGCAAAATTGGCAAGATTGGCAAATTTGCTAAAATTGACAATCATGATGAATATGCTAAAAATATTAAATGGATGAAATGACATCAAAATGATGACATATCATCCGGTAATGCATTTTCTAATTATTGTGACACTCACATGAGATTTTCTCTTAATTTTAAAGTCAATTCCCACATTCCCTGATGAGGTGAGCATAAAGTGCATAAATGAGAAACTACCGCTTTTTTCCCCGAAAGCCATTTCACTTCATCTCACATGGAGTGCATGATCATAATATGGATGGAATTTATTTTGGTCCCTTTATTATTCCATTAATCTAGTATCAAAAGGATTTGGTTTCATTCTTCATTCACCATCAGTGCTCTCACGGTGACAAAATCATGATCATGGTTGTGTGAGAAAAATGCACCAAATTATCCCCATGAGAATGATTGTTCATAAAGATATGGCAATGTCTCAAGAAGTAGAAGGATTTTCTCAATGAGGGAAGTCATCTTTCAATACTCTTGGTGGTCTACCTATCAAGTGTTCATCACTCCTCTTCTCGGTGTGTCCAAACAATGTTGCAGAGGTTCATCATTTCAAGAGTTTTCAAAGGGGGCAAAGTTTTCAAAGGATCTTCATCGGAGATCTTCACCAATGCATCATAGTGGAGGGTCATCATAGATCAAAATTTCATCTTCATCATCATCTTCATCTTCATCTTCATCGGTGCTGATCTCCATCAAGGCACAAACATCTTCATCCATGCTTTGAGCATATTTTCTCTCCCCCTCTTCATTCTTTCCCCTCTTCTCTCCCCTTTTATCATTTTTCATTGTATACAATCATGATATTTTGTCTTATTCACTTAAATGACTCTATAATGTTGCATTTTAAAAGTCTTTATTGATTTAGAAAAAGGGGACTTATTTCTTCACTCCTAAGGAAGATGAAAAGTCACAAGTGGAATAAGAATTTGAAAGGTCATGTGGGGGTATATGAAGAGTTGCATTGTAAAGCTATAAATTGGGAGAGCCTCCTCATTTCAAAGGATGGTTATTCTTGTTTACTAGCTCCCATATTCTCTCTAGGAACAAGTTATCAAATTCCTCTTATCTCCTTTGCCTATGTTTCCTCTCCATCTCAACTACAGTCCATGAGCATGTACTAGTTGAATATTATGCACTTAGACTTTGTGTTATTTATATCATGTTCCTTATTTATTCTCATGGCGTCTTCTCATTGAAAGCATGGATGTATTCTAGTTTTGAGCAATAAACTCTACTTGTGTCATTTATTGTGCAAAACCCTCCCACTATTCTCTTTGCACCTCTCTCTCTAGGATTTTCCTCCTTGCACTATCTACATGCATTTTACCACAGTGTAGGGAAGTACCCCGTGTGATCCTTGTTCAAGAGAACACCCCAATTGTTATAATAGTGTACATAATTTCCCCTTTTTCAATAAATAGAGCTATCCCATTCAAGCGGATGGGACTTAGTCCCAAAACGGTTGGTGAGAGAACACTAATTTTCCCATGTGACAATTAGTTTAGCCAACAACCATGAAGTAGATGATATTGTAGGGATATTGAAGACTATTTTTTTGTCATCATCCTTCCCTCCTATAAGAAGTTTTCACTTTCCCAAAGATCCGACATGAGAAATCATCTGAAACTTATAGCGGAGGATCCTCAAAAATTTAGTTTGATTGGAGCCATTATGTTCTCGAAGGGATTGCTGATTTTTCAAGATATGGTGGAATGATTTTCTTAGTAATCTTCCCCCTCTAATGAAAACATCACTTTACCACTCATCCAGACAAAGGATCATCCAAAAATTGGAACATGGAATTTTCAAATAAAACTCATAATTTTAATATTATTTTCGTTTGAATCCACACATGCACACACACTTACTAAAAATAACATGTGTTAATGGAGGGGCATGTCTAATAATAAAAATAGGTAAAATGAAGTCAATTATTGGCATCAATGCTCTCCTAAATAGGAAAGAAACATCAGGGAGTGAAAACAATACAAAATTACTAAAAATAGCAGTCTTGGCTAGGACTTGCTAAAAATAGAAAGTTTCCAATTTTGGCCTAGAAAGTTGTGGTAGATCTCATTTTTATATATTTTTATTTTTTTCATCATCATAAGGTCAAGAAGATGTTTCATGGCTCAAACAAGAAAATTAACCCTCCATAAGCTTTTAAAGGATCATAAAACATCATCTTGATCACATTTGTTTCAAAGAGTATACCATAGTACATCAAGGTGTAGTAGGTGAAACAAGGAACATTATGAAGTCCGAAAAGAATTTGAAAAGAGTCAATATCTCCATTGAATTTGAATTCATCAAGAGGATTTTCATCATAAGCATGATGATGAGAAGCTCAATGTGAGTAATGCTCGTGATCATCTCGAGGCTCACATTGGAATGTCTCACAATAGTGTTCCTAAACACTCATTCGGTAGTTCGGAATGTTTATGCATCTTTAAAAAGGAGGAAATTGTGATCAAATAAAAAATTTCTCCATCATACAAATATTCATCTTCATTGGATTGGTCAACCCCTCTCTCTCTTCCTTCTTCTCTCTCCATGTTCTAATTTTTTATTAAGAATGTACTTTTTGCTATTTTGTCCTATTCACTTAAGTGACCCTCAATTAAACATTGTAAGAGTCCTTTTTCTAATAATAAGAAAAATACTCACTTCCTAGGAATATGAAAGGTCACAAGTGATGGGGATAAGTGAAAGGTCATGTGGGGGGACATGAAGAGACATTCTTGTAATGCTATAAATTGGAGTAGTTTCTCCATTCCAAATTGTTGGCAATTATTGATTGAATGTATGTTGTTGAGATTATCACTACTATATCAAGCAATAAAAGCTGCAATTCTTCTAGTTCTTGTCTTATGTTCCTCTACCCTCTCTTTCTAACTTTTCATACATGATAATCTTGTAAAACCAAGAAAGGTGTTTGCATGATCTGAAAATGGTTTTCACCCCTTAGGTACCATTTCAAAATTAATCGAGATACTTAAAATTATGATTAAAATTTGTCAAGAGATTGCTATGGATTTATTTGTAAACGTGTTTTCAAAATCCACAAATTATCAAGATTATCTTATGATCCAATTTCTTATGATAAATCAACTTTTGGTGATAAAGAGGAATCAATTAAAATTATTTAACACTTGATATTAATTTTCCCTAATCCGATCACAAGCTGAATTTCAATGCACATACATCTGATTTAATTCATCCAAAATTGATTCATACACACATTTGTTTGTTATGGATAAATGATTCAAAAATGTTTTTCTTATTCAATTATTCATTCCCTTAGACTGAATTTAAATATGATAATAAGCAGAAAAAACATAATCAAATAGCACCACAATTGATAACGGAGTTCACCTAGATGGGCTATGTATCCGGATTCACTTAATCGTGAATCGATCTATTAAAAATCACTTGAAGTACAATTTTTACCTTCTAAAGTGAATAATAGATCACTTGTCACCTACAAAATTGAACTAATTCAGATTTGAAAACTCTGCAAAATGTCAGAAATACATTCCCAAATCAATTTGTGGCTTTGTGGTATCTCCACAATGCATTATTCGTGCAAATGAGTCCAAAACCACTACACTAGGAAAATTATTGCACTATGTGGAAAAATAATGACATCACTAAAATTGTCTCAAAATTTAGAACAATTCTCCAGTTTACATCATGACTTGATTCGACCTTTTGATGGCTCAAAAACCATGATTTTCACAAATTGCTCAAAACTTCCTACACATAGACCTGCAAAAAGTCTTGTTTAAATAACAATGACCTCATTATATAGCTCTTCGAGCTATAGCGGCACATTGAAAACTCAAGATTTTGATATCTCGGTGGTTAGGGTTTGAACCACCCCAACCACCCTTATCTCATGGTTTTCCCCTTTGGGATAATTATCTCACATCTATCGGGATTTTGTTGGTGGTGAGGTTTATAATCGGTTGGAATGCCCTATGTAATCATGGCTGCACCCATGCATGCACCCTTTTTCCATATGCATAGCCCCACGCGGATGGGTTGTTATAGTTTGTTTTCCACATATATGTGGTTGATCTATTGAATTGCCACGTAGATTGTGGTCAATTAGGATTAAGTTTGTTAAGCCAAATGGTTTGTAGGATTGTGGGAGTCCGCGTAGATATGTTTTGTTGTATGTTGATCCACCACATAGATATAAGCCCAAATGATGGGGAGTTGATCACCCCACACCAATTCGTATGGAGGCACGACCAAACAATGTGGAGTTAATTGGCCAAGGTGGCCAACTTGCTTGAGTTGGTAGTAACTCGGTGCATTATAGCTCATCCCTGCATTACAATATAATTTCCTGCAATAAAAAATCCTACATGTAGGATATAATAGATCAATGTGGCATATATAATAGAAATTATGACAATGTATAAATAAAGAAAAGGCGGAAAAGGCACTCCTCCTCGTAAAGGTGTGTCATCTCGACCATTGAGGCCCCCAACCAAAAATATCGGGGCCCACCCATTTGATTATGAGTGATGAAGACTAGTGTTTCAAACACAATTTTTACATTTATCCCATTTTTCACTTTCACCACGTGTCACGGCTTGATTGGCAAGTTGACTAATTTTGACCATCTTTGACCTACGATAACTTTTGTGTACGAGCCCCATTTTTGAGTTCTTGATATTTTCGAAAGCTCTTGAGATTTTCTATAGTTCTCTCATGGTTTAGGGAGGTTTAGGGAACATTTTCACATCAAAATTTCCTCTAGATCACTGTACTTTGATACACGAGTCAATAGAAATACGTGTCATGATTTGTTGGTATTCTCATTGTTAGCATTGTTTTGTTATTCTAATTGAATGCGAATTATATAATCCTACTCACAACAATAACCCTTTCTCTCATTATTTCCCTAACTCCCCTTTACCTCTCTCCACTGCAAATTCCTCCCTTGTACCTTGTACAAACATTTTCCATAGGTTTAGTGGAGTATTCCCATGTGATTCTAAGCCTATTGACCACCCCACAAAATTATGTTAGTTTACATTCAATAATGGGATCCTCCCATACTCAAGGAGGGGCTTAGCCTCATAACGTTGGTGAAAACTCAATGATTTTTAACACAAAAATCATTTTGTTAACATGAATTTGACTGTAAGGAGACTGTAAAACTTATGTACAAAAGAGAATATCATACACGTTTCAAGTGAAACATGCATAAAGTGCACAAACACTTATTACAAACAAATAATATCACCACAAAGGCTAAGAGAAAATTCACTCAATCAAAGGATCAACATAACACAAAAGGAGATGATCTCCAACAAAAAAACACACAAGTATTTACAAGATGTAATGGGACAACTTAGTGGGAGTGTTTAAGAAAAATCCCATTGATTCGATTTGTAATATCTCTCCATCAAGGTTGGAAAACTCAAAAGAGTTGGCATTTTTGCAAGTAGTGATGATGTATGGCCTATTGGCCATTGTGCATATAGTGTTTTCATTGATGGAAAATGGTGTCTAGGTGATTAAGGAGTCTCCATGAGGTGCCATTCATGTTTGAGCTTGAAAGTTGATTGATAGTGTCCAATCTAGTAGTCATGTCATGGTGTCTAGGGATGGTTTTAGGCATGGTCAAGCTAGTGTGAGTATTCCAAAGGCTGTTGAAGACTTCATGAGGTCAAACATGCTTAGTATGATGTGGAAAAGGTGTCTAAGTGTCTGTAAGTGGTCAACAAGGTCAACTCTTGCGATGTCATGTGTTGAAGTGGTCATTCTAGGCCTAATCCTAGACCTAGTGCATGGTGCATGACATGGATACATGAATTATGGATAAAGGGAAGAATTGGTGAAGCATGTGAAGTGTTTTTTGAGGCTGAAAAACATGTGTGGAAGGCATCTTAGGTCAATATTCAGAGGTATAAGGTTGTTTCAAGGTCCTTTGAAGCAAGTTTCTTGATAACAAGGTAAGGAGACATATGTAAGTATTTGCGGTGAGAGAGTTTCAGGTACAATTCAATAAAGATGAAGATTTACAATCATAGAGGAGATCATCATGGCTCTTTAGGTCAAATTTCAGCACAAGTTTGCCATGGAATAGCAAGAAAATGAGATTTTGGTCAAACAAAGTTCTAAAGAAGGCAAAATCTAGATCGATGGTGAAGATCATTTCTCACCCACTCATGCACACTTTGCATGTGGTCCTATACCTTTAAGGGATGTTGGTACAAGGTTAAGAAGAAAAATGAGGAATAATGAGCTCAAATGAATGTCAAACATTTATGAACAAATGTTAAGAAGGTAAGTTGGTCTGAAACCCTAGTTAAACCCTCATAACATATCAATATGGAATAAATGTTTGGTATGAGCTCCAAATGGTATAGGAAATAAAATGTTTTGCATCAGGGTTGAAGAGGGAGTCTTGAAGGCTTATTGTGGTGGTGGTTTCATGTTCTAACTATTATAGGAAGTAGGAGAAAAACCTAAGTTTTGTGGATATTTGTAGTTTCAAGGATGAGATGGAAGTTTCATGATGAAAAGTGAATTGTTTCAGAATCCTTGGGAGGTGCTCTAAGTGACCATGAATTTTTTTAGATAGCTATAGTGAATAATTTTTGAGTTACAAGTCCTTCAAGTCACCCTACTACTTTTGGCCTAGAAGGGCTACAACCTAGTCTTGTGGATTGTGGTGAGTTTGATTGTTTTGCATCATGGAGCAGCGGGTTTTAGTAATGGATAGTTGTTAGAACCTAACATGATATGTTAAATACCTTGATATGATATGGAGTGATGGTTTTTGGGTCAAGCCCTAATGGCCTAATCAACCCAAATAGGATTCTCATGTAGGTGTGTTGAAACATGTATGCAAAAGTGAATTTATCTATAAGAAACATGCATGTAAGTACTTGAATAAGTGTTTTAGGGTCATAATGAAGTTTTCCAAGTTTTTCAATGTTTGGAAGTTGATTTGGAGGTGTTTGAACATGTTTCTCTCAAGACTGGTTCTTGAGCCCTTGTTGCGCTTTGAGATGTTTTAGAGATTGAGCCTTGTTCTATGTTTTGATGGCTAGTGTGAGTTGTTTAAGAAATTATACTTAGAGAGATTTATATTGATATACTATATGACCTTTGATGATTATTTTTTCTATGTGTACTCATTCTCTTTTCAAGATCTGTTTTCTAGGTGCTTGAAGACCTTGTTTGAGTGGCTTGCTTCTCGGTGTGCTACATGATGATGGTAGCTAATGTAGATCTTATTATGCTTGTTGGTGATGCTTTGAGAGGTTGTTCCTAACTTGTGTGGAGATGTTGGTGCCTTGACATATCTAGAGAGTTCCCTTAATGTTCATGATGCATTCGTTGGTGAAGAAGACCTAGTGTATTAGGCCTATTTTGGGCTAGTTGTGCTTGTTCATGTTTGTAAGAGCTATGCTAACCTACGTGGTCATTTGGATTGGTGTTATATGATGTTCTTGATGTTTTTCAAGTTAAGAAGACCAATCTATATGGTGTTGGATAACCTAAGGGTGTTATGAGCTAGTGTAGACATAAAATCATGCACATACTACTATTATTATACTTTTGCTAAGCTAGTGAATATTTGATCAACATAGAGCAAGGGATTGCATTTGGGCTACTACTCTAGATACATATTACACAGAAGGGGAGTCTATTCTATTCCATCCACAATTTTGTATTTTTATCTAGTTATTGCCCGCTAACTTGGTCCCATTAGTGCGAGGAAACCTAGGGAAATTATTACACACATAAGCACACAAAACTACATTGGAGTCTGAGATATAGTGCATTGCTCGGTTATAAGTCCATCCATTTGGCAGCTAAGGACGATCGACCCCTTCATTTGCATATTTATTTTTAGAGTTTGATGCTTTTATTAAGGTTTTGCAGTGATATCTTCATCATAGGTTTACAACGACACTTATAGAAGCTCAATAACATACATGCGACAAGAGGTGAACAAGTGCAAAACCCTAACGACCCTATCAAAACCAGCTTCATGGCATTTTCTGTAGAAAAAAATCACCCAAAATCAAGACCAGGATGCACACAGTGCCCCTATCCCTCCACATGTGCCCTAGTCTAGTAAGATCTACTCCTGCTACATTTTTCTATGCTTCATTACAACAACCTCGTTATTCTGTTTCATCAAACTATTAAGTCCCAAACTATTATAAGGTAAGCAAACTTGAGGTTAATATTTTACCCTTCTTATTTCTTTTCATTTCTAAGTCGAAAATATTTTTTTATCATTCTTATTTCAAGTATATTTCATTCATTACGATTCATTATATTTAGACTCATAATACAATTACGCTATTATTGAATCATTTTGGTGAATCTATAGATTATAACTCTTTTCCTTAGGATCCACTACAAACCCTAATTGCTAA
This sequence comes from Taxus wallichiana var. yunnanensis, assembly GCA_018340775.1. Taxonomy (NCBI): domain Eukaryota; kingdom Viridiplantae; phylum Streptophyta; class Pinopsida; order Cupressales; family Taxaceae; genus Taxus; species Taxus wallichiana. The sequence goes on from CM031239.1 coordinate 851,258,683, forward strand.
GGATAACTCTTCTCCCTCTCGGCTAATCATGCCTCATGTGAGTACCAAACCCATATATGATGAGGAAACCATTGCTAAACTCACTACCCTACATCAAGATGTTACTTATGCCGGATAATATTCAATAACTCTTAGCTAACGAATGCAATGTGCCTACTAGTTTTGAAAATTCTTCCTTTAGCATCGTTTCGGATCGACTAGATTTTCTAGTTGTAGACCTTTATACTGTTATCCATGATACTCCTTTAGAAATTTCCAAAGAAAATTTAGATGATACTCTTAATAATTTTATGCTTGGTCTTGATAATCATACACTTGTGCATGTTGATACTAGTTAGGACACTACTCTAGCCACATCTCATGTTGCTTCTATTTCTGAAAATGCTTCTCATGACACATCACATACTAGTTTGCATACTCCTTCATACTATGTTGATGATACACTTAATGAAATTATTCTATTTGAGTCTCTCTTTGATTTCGATGAACCAATTGATAGTCATGATTCTACTTCTTTGCATACTGCTTTGAGTGTGAATCCCCTGCTCCATTGTCATCTTCTTTTGAGGTTGTATCTAATAACATACATGAGTCATCTCCATATCTTAATTAATTTCCTCATATTAATTCATCTCCCCCACCAATCGTATCTCCATCTAATGCTTCCACACCTAGGGATGTTTCCGATGCTAGTCCTACTACTTCTATGGATTTTCCATGTCCTTCGTCACCTATTACTCCTTTGGCACCACTTTCTAGTGTGCCCTTAGCATCAAAATCTCCTATGTCTCCTCTTGATATCCCTATGATTACTCATAATGGAAAATTACAACCGCTTAACACATTATTGCCATCCTCTACTATTCCTTCACAAGATATCTTGTCCCTCATGCATGTTGTTGGTCACTTACAGTCTCAGGTCCAATATCTTACATTAGAAAGCAAGGCTTATTATGCTTCCATTGATAATAATTCATTACATGGAAATCCCATTCCTAAGAATATTCATAACTCAACATTTCCTAAGGATTTTATCATGCCTACATTTTCATGCTTCAATGGTATTGAAACCCTTACTTTCATCTCAAGCATTACCGTATGGCTATGGCTTCATATTCTAATGATCGACTATTACTTAAAGCCTTTTAGCACAATCTCACAGATGATGCTCTCCAATGGTATACCTATCTACCATTTGGCTCTATTAACAATTATTGTGAAATGGAAGAATATTTTCTCCATTGCTTCATCATCAATAATGACCCTACGAGTTACATATGATCACCTACCTACTTTGCATCAGGGAAAAACATAACCTATCATGGACTATATTTTGTGATTCAATGCTTATATGCACCAACTAGTCTTTCAACCTATCAACTTAGAGAAATAATTTATCTTTTTCCGTGGTTTGATTCCTACATTAAAACAAATATTGCAATATGACACATGTGAATCATTCACGCTTCTATGCTATAGAGTCATTGATCTAGAACAAGACCTCATTGCTACACATGTTATAGATCCTTTACCTTTGTTACTACTACTATACCATCTAGTTGTTCTCCACTACCATCTATTGAGCATCTACACGATATCCATATCCTCCTCGCAAAAAAGTTTAGTGTACTACATTGCATAAGAATCCTTCATCCCCTACTCCAAGTCAAGCCACACCTCAAATTTCTACACCTATTTTACAAGAAATATTACATTTCTCTCATCACTCTATACCACACGATGTGCTATATGTATTGCTTGATAGATGCTTGATTCACCTACCTTCTAACCAACACCATCCACAACATCACTTACAACTCGTATAAACCTATAATTTAGCTCCAACAATTTAAATATTTAAATTGCACTAATTATACAACTTCCCACAAATTGAAGACATATCGTCAATATAACACACTTTCTCTTCTATCCTTGTTAATTAATTACACTATGCTAATTAATTTATGCTTCGATCTAGTAAAGATGAAAATTAACGACCTTCCATTAATTAAACCCCTTTCTACTTGAATTTAATTAATTATTCTTAATTAATTAAGTTTCCTCTTCTATTAGATAAATAAATCATCATTTATTTAGCCTAAACCTTTTCTATTCCTAAATCATACTAATTATTCTTCTAAAAAATCTTACTCACCTATTAATTAATCAATTGGGTTAATTAATAAATCCCCTCAAACCCCATGAGTCACTAAAGGAAAAACTAAACTCTCATAAGGTTTACTCAACCCTCTTTCAACCATGATCGTCCCCACTAACTCAAGCTTGTTATTATCCCACATGTAAAGGGATGCAAAGCTTCTTTTATCCATTGGGCTATATAAGGATCCTTCCTCCTACCTTTCTACTTACACCTAAATGAGCATAAAGCCTAAGCTATAGCCATTTTATCATCTTAGAGCATTCTTCCATTAGAGGAACTAGCTATCTTCATTTATTGCATTCATCCATTCAAGTTTGAATTCATATGGAGATATTGCAAATGGTCTTGTAGCCATGGATTGACAAGAATCCATTCTTGAAACCTTGGGGTTCAAACATACAATCTACCATTTTGATTGCTAAGGATCTAAATAGGTTCATTCCACTCATTAGCATTCAATAGATATAGAGATTAATTTCTTAGCATATTAGTTTGATGTTTATTCATGCTCTAATGTAAAGATGTTGGTAGATTAGTCGTGTTTAAGCTCTAAGCATGATGGTGCATAGATTTAGTTTAACATTGTATTGAGGCTATCAAGTGTTAGTCTTGATTTTACTTGCATAGATACCTAATTTTTACACACATTCGGCATGCCCGGTGGGACGGATCCTTAGTCCCTTAGCATGATAGTTCAAATTTTGTTGTTATTTCAATTTTTGACTAACCCTTGATATGCACATGTGTGAATTAATGTTGAATTTCTTATGATTTTTGCTAACTTTACATGTGTTGAGTCTTGCTTATAGGTCTAATTTAGATGGGTTCTTGTCAATTTTGAGCTAACTATCCAAAATTTGATATTTTGAGATCGATTACATCATTTTCTATGTTTTGACGTCACTTCTAGGTACAAGTGTACACAAAAATGATAGAGGCACGTACATGTCCAAACCTAGGCGTACACATCCAAATGCTAGTGTAAACTTTTAGAGTCTAGCGTATACATGATTCTCCTATGTAGATGATATCCGACCTCTGTGTTTTTCTGTTTCTTTCTTTTTTGGTGCATACGCCTAACCTCGAGCGTACACATTCATGCTTTGGCGTGCCCATTTGGTAGAGCTTCTATTTGACTCATTTTGACTTTGTGGACGTACAAGTCCAAAGTCTAGCATATACATCTCACTGCCGATGTACATGAATTTCTATCTTCTGAGTTTTCTAGTCTTTCTGTTTGCTAGCGTATGCATTTAAACACTGGTGTACATGCCTATACCCGAGCATACCTATCTATTAGTGTTGTTGCTTTGAAATTTTTGTATGTGGGCATATACATCCAAATGATAGCGTACACAACTCTTTGGCCACGTACCCATTAACTCACTTTCAGTTTCCACAGAGGGGCATACAAATCGTGAAGTAGGCGTACACACCCAGAGTTGATCGTACACATCATAGTTCAAATTTGTGTTTCAATTTAACATTTGCAAAAACATGTTTTCGGATTTATTGACTCCTTATAGGTTTTTATTGAAGATTAACTTCTATTTTACAGGGTTTATTTACATGTTTTTACTAGATTAAATTTGTTAAAGGGTTAAGTGAACATTGCATACTTAATCATGATATTGGAGTCATGTATGCTCTTCCTTGCACCTTATAGGTGATCTTGGGAATCATAAATTATTTCTATATCTCTTTTTCCTTGAAAAACTTTGAAAATAATGTCAAGTTTGGTTAAAATGAACAAATTTTGCATTTGAATCAAGTATTTTCCATTGTTGATTTCGTAGTTGGATTTTACATCACGTATGCTCTTCTCTTGCATCCTAGGATGATCTTGAGAATCAGAAATGACGTTCATCCTCTTTATGTGTATGGAAAACTACTAAATCCGTCATGCAGGACCTAAATGCTTGTCAAAGAATGAAGGCTCAAGACAAAACAAAACTACTAATACAAGTTTCCGTGTAGGTTGCCAAACGGTGTTCAAGCAAACCACATTAAGAATAAAAGATAAAAAACACCACATCCATAACACTATATTTGCGAGAGTTTGGATAAGGGTACACCCTGTCGCTTTAAACTAGGACATAACCCCTTTGGCATAAGCCTTAAGCTAAAACAATGGGGGTGCTCCTAGGAACCCCAAAGTAGTCCATGTAAGAGGGAACCTTGTGGACGAAACGAGAAGTGCTCTACACACCTACTTGACTAGTTTACACATGATATTTAATGTCAAAGTTATCCGTATTACGACCCTTGTGAGAATACATGATGAACGCATTAATTGCTCATTGTATTTGAAGGGGTAAAGTAAAGCCGAGATAACCCAAGACTAGTCAGTGTAAATTTCTTGGTAAATCAAGCTTACATCTAGATAACTTAAGACACCTAGTTGAGCGAATCACCTAGGAAAGCCATTTAGTCTTTGGAGCCAACTTGACCAAATTGTTATTGTAAAGATCCATCATTCATCACGAAACATGTGAAGCATTACTTTTGCTTAGTTTTTCACTCACCCTAAGGCGAGGCAAAACTCTACCAAAGTGAGGCCAGCATTTTTCATCCTGATTTGTACTACTTCCTTCGCATTCTTTTGACACTTTTTTGATCAACATAAGAGTGACCACACATGTATTGCCAATTGATTATGTCACCACTTTTATGTCCATTTAGGCTCATCCATGTTTGCGGTTGTTAAACATCTAAAGTGTGTGGGAACGTTCTCATATAATTGCAACCATTTTGATCTTGATACCCACATCAAGATCGTCATCATAGTTAGGATTGGTTCATCACTTGATTCTCCTTTGAATTGTTATCTTTCTTGTATCGTATCACAACAATTTTGATACTTACGTATTGTTTCTTGCAAAATTGACCTAAGTGTTTAGATTGTAACGTTATGCTACGTGCATTGTAACAATTCCTTGGTATAATCTATCCTTGGTTTTCTTTCAAACATTACCTCGATTTTGAAAGGTGTTGTTGTTACCTTTGTGCACATTGTATTAATATTATTTCAATACTAATACCTTACTTTTTGTAAATTTTGGTTAACGTATCTTAGTGGTATTGTTGTGTTGTTCATATTCGTAACTTCCATTTTTTTTTGAGATTTAGGTCTTGGTTGGACTTAAACTTGCTTTTAGTATACCTTGTTTGGAAATCATATCAACCTTTTGTTATTTCTTACGTCTTGTTCATTTTTGAACTTGGCATAAGTGGTGACATTATGTTGATCATTTTACGCCAACCTACCTTTGACACACATTTTTCATAAGGAGTATTTCCTTGTAGATTGGCTTTGTGTTTTGAACTTGCGTGATTGTTCCTTGCGCTTATCCATCTTATAAACTCATTTCTAGGAAAATCCTTTGGGTCTTTGATCCTCTTTATCTTATTATTTTTTCCAAAGTTCATGGTCATTTTTGAACATATCTTTCAAACCTTGGCAAAAACATTTCCTATCAAGAAACTTTTGCATCAATCAAACATTGGAAATCTTTCCTTTGTATCCTTTATGTTGCTAATTTTTTGATCAATCGTTTGAAATTTACTCCTCCAAACTTGTTGTCCAAACCTTGTTGGATTATCAACTTAAGTCATCACGATGTATGTTTTCCTTAGCTTCCCTTTTGGAAAATCACACAAACATCCCCATCTTTACAAAATGTCTATTTAGTTGTCATTATGTTGCCCAAATCAACATGAAACCTTCTTCACTTTGAAGAATTTTGATCATACAATCTAGGTCTAGACCTTTAAACCCAAAACACTCCAATAATGACTAATTATCACAAGGTCCCTTATACATATGATAATAAGGTATCAAATTTTTGAATTTCACATCAAAAATTCCCACCATGACTAAGCCTCGTTTGGTTCTTTGTGCTAGAGAACCCATCCGGTAACCCGTTCCCCACCTTCATCTCATAGTCGATGGTATGGTTTGGATACTTCTGATCCAAATTATTATTCTAGTTCACCCCACTCTTCTTCTAATTCTAATCCAAACATTTCTTCTAATTCAGAGGCTTTGAATCCTAACTATTCATCTGATTCTTCTAATTCTCCTGATTATTTTGATCCAAACTACTATTTAGATTCTCATCCATCTCTAGAACTTCATCCAATTGACCTTTTTCTAAGAAATAATTAGTCTCTTAAACAATGTTCTCCTTTAAAGATTTATGTCGCCATAAATTCTCCCCATCATTCATCTAATTCGAATCCTATGTCACGGTCCTCCCTTTCTTCGTAGGGCCTTCGCTATCAAACTTATAATTTGAATTTTGAGTCGTGGTCCTCCCTATCTCTACAGGACCCTCTTCATCATCTATATAATGCAACTCCTATGTTCTGTCATCCCTTTTTTGTAGGACCTTCTTCATCATCCATCTAATGCGATTCCTATGTTACTTCACGGTCCTCCTTTTCTATGCAGGACCTCTTTTATCGATCGCCTCAATAATGTCTTCTTCATTTGAAGATACACGTGACTTTAGCCCCCCAATCAAAAAAATAATACAATTCTTGAATCACGGTCCTCCATTTCTCCAGAGGACTCCTATATTATTTATTTTTACTTTATCATTCATCACAACATTACAAATACACAACATTTCTTTTCTCATTAACCATCACATTACATACATTATCTATCATCATCTACAATATATATCATCATCATAATTATCATCAACAACTAAACATATTGAATCATAGTTATAAGAATCTCATCACTGGGGGGCAAGTCCCCCTACATCAATCCATCACTACATCAATACATCATATCTCATCATCACTATCGCTATCTATGACTGCAAGAGCCCTGGAACTAGAAGCCTCACCACTCACTCTATGCCACTGGTCATGACCCCTATACCTCTCTACTTTCTTATGTAATAGTGTGTTCTCCATAGAATGCTCTGCAAAGTGACTCAAAGCTCAATAAAATGTGTAAATACATCATGTGCTGAGGGGCCACCACCCACTGCCTCTTTAGCTCATCGTGTCTCCTCAAAAGCATCCCTCTCACTTAGTAGTACGACACATGTCACCGTCATTTATTTCCATTGGCTTGAACAAATGGGTTTGCTCACCCACAATATCATCTACGTGCTCTAACATACCTCCACCCACGAGTATATTGGCGGGAACATTCCACGTCAATGTATGGATAGATGTGTCCACAATTAATGACCAATACACATCACCTATAATCATAAAAACAACACATTAGATAACCATAATCATCACACAATAAAGTACCAAATCATACAACAAAACTATATAAATACTCATGCTCAACTATCACCATGGCTACATCATTGGGGACATGTGCTTTGCCCTCTACTCATCCTTCTAGACATGCTCCTACAATTTCTCGCAAATAATGGAAACAACTATACCCACCGATGTGAGGCCCACCATGCACGACACACCTTCCTACATCCCACACCATCCCCATCTACTAAATATATTGCCACATCTACCTAATCTAGCCCTAGAGGTACTAGCTACACTCTGTGGGGCCCGATATAACTCCAGCCCTCCTCAATGCCCTAATGGCTCGTAACCAAACATATGGCTCTAGGGGCACATCTTGAGAATTATCAAATTGTTGTGACACCCTCTCAACCTGAAATAGCTTGGCCACCCCTGGAAAGTGATCCTCTAACCACATAGTTCAATGCACTCATTATATCTCTGAACATCCTTCGACCATCCTTTGTAGTCTTGATATGGCCTCTAGAACCAACGATATATCATAGCTCTATAAGAACACGACTCCATCTTCCTTCCATGCACACCAACCCACCTCCCAACAAATATGTTTGGCCTCACCCAATCTCCTCATGGCCCACCAATTGGCCTCAATACTGCAATGTTCTCATAAGCCCACACATACAACAATGTCGGAGCTCCAATACCACCCCCATGTTCCTCTTGTGTAAATATGTATAGATCCCTATATGGGTGGGCCAACACACATCGTACTCCAAGCATACCGATGCTCTCCTCCTCTATCTGGTGGAAAATATCATGCATCTTATATAATATTCCTACACCACCACCCTCCACTTTACAATCGATGATGCTATCATCACAACAATATAAAATTTTACAACTATGGAACACTTGATCTCGAGAATAACATCGAGGCTAATATGGGCCTTGATAGGAACACGAGTCCCTAAAAATACTACCTAGCCTCCCTCACCTACCTCTGCATATCATCCATTGTCAAAACATATACCCTCTCTCCCATAATAAGTAATTTTAGTATGCGATATACATCCTCTAGTGTGACCATAATCTCCCTTGTAGGTAGCCAAAATGTGCATGTATCCGCACACCACCTCTCACACAATGCTGTAAGCATAGGCAAATTATGGGGCACATCCCCCATCCTCTCTATGTGCCAAAAACCAACATAGTCCAATGCATCCCACTCCTCTTCCGACAACCCCAATCCAAGCAATGTATTCTAATGACGACCACCACAAAACTCCCTCTAATGATATCCCTCTCGCACACTACATAAAAACAATAAAAAAACATTAGCACATCAACCATACTCAAAATAAAACACTTACGACATCAATATACATAAAAATTCACATTTATATCACTCTAGACTCAACTCATGCTCTTTGGACATGGGTGCCTAGAGACAGGACCGGTGCACTTGGGAACATGACACCAACGTCCATGTTTAAGAACTCCTATCTTAGAAGTCATTAGCAACTTCACCGCTCTTGTCTAGGTCTAAAACATCGTGAAATTCAAAAACAAAAATTTCACCAAAAATCATTAAAAATGACTAATACCTACGCATTTTTTTAAAAAAAAATCACGCTTACCAACTCTACCATCGTACGTGACACCACATCCATCGCCACCATCTCAAATCGACCTAGTCATGCTGCTCTAACTTGCGACATCCTTATACACTCAAAGCTCACTATCACATTTGTGTGAAAGACAAATGAAAGTCCTAATCACTTTATCGCATTACTATGTATATTAACTCTTCATTATTCACTACACTATGGTCATTATTTATGCTTATCATCTCAACTAATACACATCACTCGGTTTTAGCCATATCTTGAGCATCCCTACTCGATTTCTATCTCGTTCACAACATTCTTTTTAGAATTACGTGTGCTTTCGTATCGTATACATCTCACACAAAATTTATTCCTCCTAACCATTCAAATCAACATTTTTCTCATCACCACTTTCCCTTTCACCGAAAAGGGGGAATACAATTGGGGTCATATTACAATTCCCCTTACATCACTATGTGATCGATCTACATCCATAATTCATCACTATTAAACAACTTATTTATATACCACATGACTTTTCACATTTCCTCTTAGTGATTCCACCTAATGATCTAACCTGGGGGCAACGAGCGTAAAACCTCTCTATGAGTAACTAATCAATCAATCATACACATTCAAATTTTGAAAACACAAATTTCATCAATCAATCAACATAACACAATGCATCTATTCTCCTAGATGGACCTAACTTGGGAATTATATCACCACTTTCCCAGATGACCTAACATGGGAAGTTATTTTGCACTTTGCGAGTGTTTCCAGATGACCTAACATGGATTCCAATACATTCACATTATGGCGACACTCCTTGAGTGGGGGCAATGAGACATCATTTCCCTTCCTATACTTCTCCTATATGGTTTATCACGTTTGATCAAAAATTGGATCCATAATAAAAAAATTCTCTGTCCATCTCGCAATGGCTAGATCTTTTAAGGACGTAGTGAAAGATTGGAGAATAACACACCTTTCTCCCTACACTCTTCCTCTTGCGACAAGATGCATAAATACTTAGTTTTTCATATACGCACGCGATTGGGTTGGGAATTGATCACTCCCTACCCCAACACATCTCCACCATCAACAATCTTGAAATCTCAACTTATTCGCTATCGACATCATCAATCGTGCATTTAGTACTTCTCTCACCACATCACATGGATCAACGCGTTGATCCATGGTTCATCACGCTATGTGTTCTCATTTGGTATGTACTTCTACTACACTCTTTACATACTTCAATGACATGGGCTTCTTCGGACTTCTCAGGTATGCATCTCTATCTACTTTATGTTACCAAGCTTTCTCTCACCAACATAAAGTGGGGGAAAATGTAGAAAAAAATCACGCACATACTACTATTATTATACCACTAAGTATGTTGTTTTATATATGGATCTTGCGTAAGAAAATTATTCACTTGATGACCCATCCCATAGTCCTTCTATTTGTCTTGTTGATATTTATTGGTGTTTGTCTTGTTGATATTTATTGCTGTTTGTCTTGCACATCTGTCACTCATACACATAGTTCTAGTAAGGTATTAGGGATCCCTGTTTGTCAGTTACCACTCATCTGTCGTCACTTGTCCCTAGACAATATCACCTAGGACTGGACATGAGTACCTAGATGCTCATATCCATCCCGGGAACCCTTGTCCTTTGTATATTTGTTTTTATTTTTGGTATTTGAGGTCGGTATTTTCGGTTTTCCCTCTCATATCCCAAGGTACTAGTCAACATGTTGGGTCATTAGTGTCAAAATTTGAGCAAGAGATCCCCATATAAACACAACATACATATCATTATATGGGTGGAATATTCTTATCAAGGTCTAGCTATCTACATAGAGTAAGGGATTACATTTGGGATACTACTTTATATAAACACTACATAAGAAGGGGAGTCTATTCTATTCCATCCACCATTCTACATTTTTATGTAGCTATTTCCCTCTATCTTGGTGTAATTGGCGCAAGGGTGACCTAGGGAAATTATTGCACACACAAGCACATATAACTACATTGGAGTCCGAGATGTAGTGCAACGCTCACCCGTAAGTCTATACATTTGATAGCTAAGGACATTTTGAACCCTTCATTTACGTCTCTATTTTTTAGGGTTTGATGCTTTTTTGGGGGTTTTGCAGGTGATTTCTTAATCATAAGTTTACAACGATACCCATTGAAGATCAACAACATACATGTGACAAGAGGTGAACAAGTGCAAAACCCTAGCGAAGCTATCTAAACCAGTCCCGAAATTTTCTCAGAGACAAAAGTGCATAGAATCAAGACCATGACACCACAAGTGCACCTATCCTTCCATAGGGGCCCTAGTTTGATAAAATCTACTCCTACTAAAATTTTTTGTGCTTCATTACGATGGTCTGTTATTCTATTTCATCACACTTTTTTAGTCCTAATCCACTTTGAGGTAAGAAAACTTGAGGTTAGTATCTTACCCTTCCTATTTATTTTCATTTCTAAGTCCAAAATAATTTTTTAGCATTCTTATTTTAGTATATTTCATTCATTACAGTTATGTATATTTAGATTCATAATAAATTTCAGATTTTATTGAAACAACCAGTTATCATGTATATGATGGCTAGTACATTAGCTCATTATGAATAGTTGAGAGAAGGAGGATATAAGCGGGCTATAGGATGTGAAAGAATATTATAGAGGGTCATGGTTAGAGTCAAGAAGAGGTGTCATGAGTTGAGAATATTTGAAGATTAGGTGTATAAGGTCATTAGACCTAATCAACAAATGGACTGTATTTGAGTCAGTATGAAAGAGAAAGTTGTTTGAGAGGATTTGATGTGTATGGATATGAATTTATGATCACCATCGGTTTTGTAGCAATATATCTTATGTGATTATCCATTTTACATGGCTAGGTGGATGTTTAGTCATCTTAAGGGGTTGCAGCCTTCTTGTATGGTGGGTGCCCTACTAAACTAGGGGTTGGTGCTCCTTCTGGGATTGGTGTCTCGCTAAAAAAATCTTGTCTGATACGTAATATTCACATGATTCCTTTGTTATGAGTAATATTAGCAAATGTTTCAATGTGTTTTCTTCCCATTGAGATTTTCCCACTTATATATGGTGTCTTGTGTTCTCTCCCTTGTTTCATACACTTGTAAATAATGGATACACACTTAATAAGCTCACACGGTTTATGGATGTTGAATGAATGATGAATGTATGTAATGGAAAATTAAGTAAAATTTTTCTAGGACTAATTCACCCCCTCTAATTACATTGTGTTTCTAACAATTGGTATTAAATAATGTCCTTATGAACCATGTTTGAATACTTGAAGGAGATCCTCTTGAAGCACATGTTTTTGATCAAATGGGAGAAGATATTTTTCCATATCAGGGTCCTATGTTCAATGGAACCAATTATGCCCTATGGAGATTCAAAATGAAGGTCCATCTAAGTTCTCTTGGATATGAGGTTGATGTTGGATATACTTACTCATCAGACCCCATGGAAGAAATTGCCAAGGATATCATTTGGAGTGCATTGGAAGAATTTGTATGTGTCATGGTTGTAGAGTGTGAATCAGCCAGGGAATTATGGGAAAATTTTGAGTACTTGTATGAAGATAGCAGTCCTTCTAGTGGTAGTGAAAATGATGTTACAAGCAGTTAAAAATATAAGAACCAAGATGGTGTGACTGATTTTGATGAAGAAAAGGAAGAATATGTCTTCAAGGAAGAGTTTAAAGAAGTGAATGAAGAGGATCTACGGTTTGAGTTAGTGCTCTAAAGAAGAAAGAATCTCAAGCTTGAATCAATCATCAAGGATCTTGAAGATGAAATAAAATCTTTGAAGGTAGAACTGAACTAGGTCTCTAACAAGATGAAAACTTATGAAAAGTTTGAGAAAATCACAAGCAATATCAATGAACTATTAATAAGTCAAAGACCCTCTAATGTTAAAATTGGTTTGGGTTTCAAAGAAGAAAAACAAGGAAGAGATCATGCGAAATCAATTTAAGGACCTATTAAAGTCAAGGAGGATGTCAAAGATCACAAGAAAGTTTTTAGGTAGCCCAATACAATGAAGTTCACAAGTAAGTTCAATGGTGTTTGTTATTCTTGAAATATATTTGGTCATAGAGCTAGGACTCGTAGAAAAATAGTTAAGAATGGATATCCATGGAGCAATGGAAGGGTTAATCATTCATACCATTCAAGATACATCACTTGTTATAACTAATATGAGAAGGGTCATATAGCTAGGTATTGTTTTCATGAATCATCAAGACAAAATTGGAAGAATGAAGGTCAAATTGAGGTTTTGTGTTATAATTGTAATTATATTGGACATATTACTAGACACTTTTATCAAAAGGGACATAAACAAAGAGATGGATCTTCTATAGGTAAGAATTCTATTATTTGCTTCAAATGTAAAAATGTTGGCCACATTACAAGGTATTGTAGGATGAATATGATCAACTATACGAGAAAGATATATAAAAAATATGATCCTATAGAGACAATTAAAGAAAAATTAGGTTCAATCATGACAGACATAAGGATATTAAGAATGAAGCCAAAAGCATAAGAGATGATGAGCCAACATATGACATGAAGAAAGATTTTATAAAGGAGAAAGAACCAAAGGTAAAAAAGCTTGTCAAAGGAGATTCAATCTTAGTAAAGAAAATAAAATTGCAAATAAGGCTGAGAAGGAGAATGTCAAGCTCAAATCAGGATAATAACCAAGACAAGAAGGTATGTTTGCTATGATTGAAGACAAACTAGAGGAAAATCATGTGTTTGATAGGTATACAATCAAAGAAGGAGAAAAGAGATAAAGTGGATCTCAAGCCTAGTGATCCAATGAAGAGAAAAAGGGTTCTAAAGATTGACAACAATGTGGATAAGAGGAAGATGGATATTTGGGAATCTCTGAGTTCCGAGTGTTTTAGTTTCCTAAAATGCATATAATGTATTTAATATGATTCTTGAAGGCATTTGTATTTCACGAGAAGAAATATAGGTGCATTATCATGTTGGATGTATGTGCTACCGAGTGAAGGTCCAAAATGTTGCCAAATCTAGTATGTGTTTTCCTATGAAGGTCCCTAAGTTTTTGATCCATGAAAAGGTGTGCATGTGTTTTGCATTACTTAATATCTTTTATAAAAAAGAAGTCGTGTTTGCCATGATATGTGGAGTATTGATTTGTTGGGTCTCAAGAAGTCATTGGTTCTTATGGCCAAAGTTTCTTGGGTTTCTTCAATTTTGTGCATGTGGTATCAAGTAGTTATGAGAGTCTTATATCAGATAATGACAAGATGTAATGAAAATAAGACATGTCATTACTATGTTACCTATTACTTCAAGAAGGAAATGTCCGTGAAGGTTAAAAGTGAGGTCTATAGTTGATGAACAATGTGACAAATCTATATATGGATGTTTGGACATGAGTTTGAAATGTTAAGAAGGATTGTATCATATTTATACTCCATGTATTGTGTGTGTATGTTCATTTGATTTGGTTTCTTGGATCATAAGGTATGATTGTGTTATTCATTATTCTATATCATCCATGAAGAAGTCAATATGACATAAGGTGTGCTCTTGGTCTGAGTATGAATGAGACTTGGTGACAATTCTTTGTCATGTTGGTTCAAGTAAGAAGGATTGTCTTTATCAGTATGAAAATTCTATGATATCCATGAAAGTTTGCTTGAAGTTTTCACATCAGGCAAAAGAATTCTGAGTTTGTCTTGAAAAATTCTGTATGATATGTAATAATCTGCAAGGAATGCTAAGGTCATGTGAATCCAAATATTCTCCTTGGAGATGTTGTCAATAAGAAAATTGTAAAGACTATAGTGTCACTGATCTTATTGACAATAAGGGAAAGATACAAATGAAGAAATGTAAATACTCTAAAGGCCTATTCTGTAAAGTAGCTATGTGATTGTGTGTTTTCAAGATTGTTCTCTCCTGCAATAAAAGGTTCCAAGAAGACTTGAGAATCCTTGAAGGCTTGTTTAAAATAGAGGTATGTTGTATTATGATGGCCCAAGGTATGTATTATTTTGTTCTAGTTAATAATTATGAAATAATGAACTTCAATAATGTGATTCTAGATAGTTTTACAGTTTGTGGGTGAAGCTTGGTATGCTCTGTATTCATGTCTCAAGAGCTTATTAAAACATGAATTCTACAATGAACTGCTTCTTTGTTTAGTGAAATAAATTGAATTGATAAGTAAATGGATATCTTAAGGGAAATATGATAAGCATCATAACATGAAGATGCATGAACATGTTACTGAGGTAAGGTCTTGAAACATAACATAGTATAGTCTCGGGGGAGCACATTGCTTGTGGATCATGGATGTATGTCATTTGTAGAGGTTAGTTTCATCCTTGAAAGAATGTATGACATAGATATAGGTGTGCTCATACTAGAAGGTTTATCTATAAAGGTTATCAAGGATTTTTAGGTAGGGGAGTTTGTCTTATACTCCAACAAGATGTGATTTCATGAAAGGAGGTAAAAACATTGAGTGATGCTTCAGATCGTGAAATTTGAGTTGACCCATCTCCATGACATGTGTTCAAGGTATGAGACCTTATATTTGATTTTAATAGTGAGAGTATGATGATATGTTGTTAGGGGGAGCATTTAGATGATGTTTCAAAGGCTTGGTATGCACTTATAACAAGGAGAAAATTGGAAAAATTGGTATGAAGGAATGCTTTAGGGATCTTGGTCCTAAAATTAATTATTCTAGTATATATGGATCTTATATTATGTATTTGAAATATGGTATAAATCTAGAAGATGATGCATAACATGGATGAAGAAAAAATGTAATGTATCAATTCAAGGGGATATATGTGCATGCTTATATCGATCCATAGATCTCATTAATCTGTTGTTAAAATTAATAAAATAGACTATAGTCCAAGGGGGAGCTTTTGAGAAAGTAAATTTGAGTCTATGCATTGTTTCCATTATGTCTTGTCATTGTCTTTCATGTTGCCTTTTCATAAATGTCAAAGGGGAGAGTAGGCTCAAAAACATGAAAAAGTGAGTCTTGTAGGTGTTTGATCTTATGGTTGCCATCAATGTTTCTGAAGGTGGTTTCCATAAATGAAAAAGGGGAGATTATTGGCCATCATGTCTATGGTGTTACCATTGATGTCAAATTTCATTGATGGAAAATGGTGTCTAGGTGATTTGGGAGTCTCCTTGAGGTGTCATTCATGTTTGAGCTTGAAGGTTGATTGGTAGTGTCCGATCTAGTAGTCATGTCATGGTGTCTAGGCATGGTTTTAGGATTGGTAAAGCTAATATGCATACTCTAGAGGTTGTTGAATGATGCCATGAGGTCAAACATTCTTAGTATGATGTGGAAAATGTATTTAAATATATGTAAGTGGTCAATAAGGCCAACTCTTGTGACGTCATGTTGAAGTGGTCATTCTAGGCCTATTCCTAGACCTAGTGCATGGTGCATCACATGGAAAAATGAATTATGGAGCAATAAAATATTGGTGAAGCATGTGGATTTTTTTTTTTAGGCTGAACAACATGTGTGGAAGGCATATCCGGTCAATATTCAAAAGTATGAGGTTGTTTCAATGTCCATTGAAGCAAGTTTCTTGAGAACAAGGGAGGAGACATAGGTAAGTCTTGGTAGTGAGACAGCTTCACATACAATTGAGTAAGGATAAATATTGGAAAGCATAGAAGAGGTCATCATGGTGATTTAGGTAAAATTTTATGACAAATCGGTGATGGAATTGAAAAAATTTGAGATTTTGGTCAAACCAAGTTCTAAAGAAGGTAAAATCGAGCTCGATGGTGAAGTTCATTTGCTCACCCACTCATGAAAAATATACATGGGGTATTTTGTCTTTTAAGGATGTTGGTATATATAGTTAAGAAGACAAAACAAGAATAATTAGTTTAAGTGAATTTCATACATTTATGAAAAAATGTTAAGAAGGTAAGTTGGTATGAAACCCTAGTTAAACCCTCATAACAAAGTGATATGGAAGAAATGATTGGTATGATCTCCAAATGGTGTGGGAAAGAAAATTTTATGCATCAAGGTTGAAGAGGATTCTCCAGGGCTCATTTTGGTGGTGGTTTCATCTTCTGGCTATTTTGGGAAGTAGGAGAAAAACCCAAGTTTTGTGCAGATTTTTAGTTTCAGGTTGAGATGGAAGCTTCTTGATGAAAAGTGTATTGTTCCCGAATCCTTAGGAGATTATCTAAGTTACCATGAATTTTTTTAGATAGCTATAGTGAAGAATTTTTGAGTTATAGCTCCTCCAAGTCACCATACTGCTTTTGGCCTAGAATGGCTAAAACCTATTCTTGTGGATTGTGATGAGTTTGAATGTTTTGCATCACGGAGTAGTGGTTTTTAGTCATGGATATTTTTAGATACCTAACATGATATGCTAAATCCCATGATATGATTTTGAGTGATGGTTTTGGGTCAATCCCTAATGGCCTCATCAACCCTATTAGGATTCTCAAATAGGTGTGTTGAAATAAGTATGTTGATATGGAGGTTAATTCGGTAGACATAAGTTGCTAAAACCTCCCAAGATCACTATAGTATATAAGTAGACCATGAGAGCTTTCCATCGACTATAATAACGCTGAAAATGGAGCTCATACGACAAAGTTTCCGTTGGTCAAAGTTTGGAATCAATAGGGTCAATCGGCCAATCAGTAGTGACACATGGAAAAAGAGAAATCGGTGAACGTGATAAAAGTAGGTTTGCGACTCTAGTATTTGATGCTTGATAATCATCATTTTGCTAAAACAATAATTTTTTTTTGATGTGGTGGGTCCTTAGGCCACCACGTGGTCTACCAAAACTTATCCACATTTGCAACTTGGTGAGTCATTGACGATCTAATGGCAAGCTATGCACCAAGTCATGACCAAGATCGACCAATGAGTGGCAAGAAATCCACATTTGGTGAGTGGAGCCCACAACTCGGTGAGCTACATAGATCAAGGGTGAGCTACACAACTCGGCGAGAAAATAACTCCACACCGATTGGCCATGACAAATGGAAAAATGTGGAATACATGGCCTTGCCACAACAAAATCCATCTTCTTTAGGATATATAAATCCCCTCCTAATCCCAAACATAGTGAATGTGGGACTAACCCATGTAGGCAAATCCTTGACGCTTGACCAGACGGGAACGTGGTGACAAGTGGGGTGATTAATGCAGTTTGATGGTGGGGATCATTGTGATGTGGTGGCAGCAGGAGTCGCGGCGAGGTTGATAGTCCATGTGATGCGGTGGGAGGAAAATTTGACAAAGATGGACGAAAAAAAGAGGTCGAAAAATGGTGAGGCAGACGGTTTGAATCGTGGACCTACCTCCGGCAAACTCGGTGCTCCAACGAACTTAGGAAACCGAGTTGGTTGGCATATAGGCGGGTGATAAGCCATTTAAACACCCATTTCGGGCCGCTTAGGCCTATATAAGGCCCCCTCATCCTCTATTTAAATGACAAGCCCTATTAATCCAAGGCAAAGGATAATGATGAGAGGTGAAGAATTGTGAGGCCTTAGGAATTTAATAAACTCCTTCATTCAAAGAAAAGAGGATTTTGTAGGAGAGTAATGAAGGAAGCCTTAAGGAGATAAGGCAACAATATTTTGGAGAGAATAGAAGCCCTATTTATTACTATAGGAAAATGGTGAAAAATATAAAACCTATTATTATTGTTAATGGGCATTACTAAGAGAAGACCTATATTGATATAGGCACGAAGAATATAAGTCCTATATTATTTTTTATAGGCAATTTAGAAGTAAGACCTATTATTATTTTTAATAGACACAATGATGATATAAGTCCTATCATTTAATAGGCACATTGTAAAATTCAAGAGTTAGTATTTTTAACTCATATATCAATGTAAAGGCCAAATTGATGCCTTATTCTTGTGCGGGAGCCCAGAGACGCGATCATGAAGCTAAGGGATGTGATGAAGCCCAGAGACATTGTTAGAAATCTGAGGGTCATAATGCTACACTGAGAAGTACACACAAATTAAAGCTCAGATTATTAGTATGCTAGGTGTATCGCCAAGTTAGTTGCTTGGATGCCACAGAGGAAAGCCATAATCATTGTTGAGTTCATTAACGAGACCAAGTCGATCTTCACTCTACATGAGGCTGATTGAGGCCATGCAATAGAGTGATACTTGATAGTCATTGTCACATGACATCGGGTCGATATTAGCTTTACGTAGAGGATGATTGAGGCCATATAATAGAGTGGTACCTCGATCGTTGTCATCACTTGACATCGGGTTGGATCTTCACTCTGCGTAGAGGTTGGTTGAGGTCATGTAATAGAGTGGTACCTGATCATCATCATCAATGGAGAATTAGCTCTACGTAGAGGTTATTTTTCCATGCAATAAAGTGAAATTCAACATTAGACACTATGTCCGAATTAGCACCGTGTAGAGGTAGATTCCGTGCAGCGGAGTGGAGGTCAACAAGAGTTGTCAAACTGGCGAGTTGTGAGATTTCTAAGACCATTGGGTTCGAGAGGATCGACCGACACAAGGTTTGGTTAAATGTCTAGTATAGTAATGTAAGTTTATTATATACTTATAATCGGAACGTTATAATGGATTGGTTTAGCTAGTTTGCAAACTTGGAAATATAGGCATTCTTTTGAAATTTGTTATCAACCCTTGTGTAGTGTGGTTCTTATTATTGCATTGCATTATTGTAAGTTGAATTATTTTGGGGTGAATTCGGTAAAAGAATAAATTGCATATAAGGGTCCGTGATCAAGAAAAAAATTATTGGCTGGTTTACGAATCATATGCAAGAGTGAATTTCTCCATAAGACATATGCATGTATGTTCTTGAGTAGGTGTGTTAGGGTCCTAATGAATTTTTCCAAGTTGTTTCAATTCTTGGAAGTTGAATTGGATGTGTTTGAGCATGTTTCTCTCAAGACTGGTTCTTGAGCCCTTGTTGGTAGTTTTGACCTATTTTAGAGATTGAACCGGGCCTTGTGCTATGTTTTTATGGATATCATGAGTTGTTTTAGAAAGTAGACTCATAAATATTTATATTGATATACTATGTGATCCCCGATGATGAGTTTTTCTACGTGAAATCATTCACTTTTTAGGACTTTTTTTGGGTGGTTGAAGACCTTGTTTGAGTGGCTTACTTCTTAGCATGCTTTATGATGATGGTAGCTGATGCAAATCTTCTTGTGATTTTTGGTGATGTTGAGAGGTTTTTCATGACTTGTGGATATTTTGGTGCCTTGACATAGCCGGAGATTTCCGTAAGGTTAAAGATGCATTCGTTGGTGAAGAATACATAGTGTATTAGGCTAGTTGTGCTTATTCATGTTTGTAAGATCTATACCAAACTATATGGTCATTTGGAGTGATGTTATATGATGTTATTGATGTGTTTTCAAGTTGATATATTGACCTATATATTCTTGGCTGACCTAAGGGTGTTATGAGCTAGTGTCATGTATATAAAGGGCTAGTGTATTAGCTCATTAATAATAGTTGAGAGGAGGATATAAGTGAGCTATAGGAGGTGAAGGAAGAGTATAGAGGGGTCAAGGTTAGAGTCAAGAAGAGGAGTGATGAGATAAAAATATTTAAAGAGCATACATGTAAGGTCATTAGACCTAATCGAGTAGATGAAAGACCATATTTGAACAAGTAAGGAGAGAGTTGTTTGAGAGGTTTTGATGTGTATGGAGCTGAATTTGTGATCACCATCAGTTGTTGTAGCAACATATGTTCTGGGATCATCCATTTCAGATGGCTAGGTGGGTGCTTAGTCATTTAAGGGGGTTTTAACATCCTTATAAGGTGGGTTCCCTACTAAACTAGGGGTTGGTGCTCCTTATGGGATTGGTCTCTCACTAAACAAATCTTGTGTGATGTGTAATATTCAAATGTATCCTTTGTTATGAGTAATATTAGCAAAGGTTTCAGTGGGGTTTCTTCCCCTTGAGGGTTTCCCAAGTATATTTGGTGTCTTGCGTTCTCTCTCTTGTTTGTAAATGATTGATACACACTTAATAAGCTCACATGGTTTATGGATATTGAATGAATGGTTTGAATGATGAATGTATATAATGGAAAATGAAGTAAAATTTTTGTAGGACTGATTCACCCCCTCGGTATATTTTACTTCTAATATGGCCCACTTAATAGTGCATCAAACTTATAGTTTTTCTCTCATTTATCTCTATTTGTGTCCCACTTGAGGACTATATCACTTAATTTTAAATCCTTCCACTTAGCTTTCTTGTCAAACCATTGTTTGATTGGCCTATGATGATCTTTTGGATTGATCATGATGATTGTCTCCATTCTTCAATTTCAATAAGTTTCACCATTCTAATTTATCTTTGATATGCATCCTCAAATTCTAACTATTGAGTGAGCTCCAGGAAGGTAACTCAAATGACAATGGGATCTTATCTTTTTTTCCATATACAATGACAAATGTGGAATTATCAATTGCATTCTTTAGAGTGATTCTATCAAGCCAAAGAGCACTCTTTTACTATAGTATTTCACTTTCGTTGATTTACCACCATATTCATTTTCATGACCATGATCAGGTTCTTGTTAGTTGATTCGACAAACCATTATCTTGTGGGTAGTAATAGGAGGAAGTTTTCATATAAACTCCATGTCTAAAAGCCCAATCATATATTTTTGATCCTAAGAATTCCTTAACATTGTAATTAATTAGGGTTTAGGAACCCCAAAACTTGTTGTAATATCCTCCAAGAATTTAAGCATGATTGATTCGGTAGCTTCCTTGATTAGAATGACCTTGGTCAATATGTGAAGTAGTCTATTGCTGTCAAGACCCATCTGTTACCCTCACATGATGGAGAATTAATCATGCCTATAAAATGAACTCCCCACTTTGAGAAAATGGTTTCATAAACATAAATAAGATGAAGGGGGAGGGATTTCATCCTCTTCTTACCATTAAAAATGCACATTAATTACATTTTTAACCCATCGATATGAATCAGAACAAAGTAGGCAAAAAGTATCTTGCTCTAAGGATTTTCATTGTTATAGATTTGGCTAATAAATGTTCACCAAAGAAACCATCATGGAATTCCACCAATAATTTATCTATTTGTTCTCCTTCAATGTATATTAACAGACAACATCTAGATTCCTTTTGAAAATAATTCCACCAACTAATACATAAGGAATCGACTATAACTTGAAGTGTCTCTTTATTGCCTTACTCAAACTAGGAAGATAACCACCAATCACTAAAAAAGTTTCCATGTTGTTGATCTAACTGTCGCATATTGGTTGAGTTCCCTTGTTTTACATAAACTTAGTGTTACATGGAAGTTCAATACTACACAACTCTTCTTCATTGTTTTCATATTTATTATCTTGTGGGTTTGTAATACCCCACATATTTGCATGTTGAATACTTCCCAAGTCTCGTTGATCCTACGCGGCTTATCTTTGTTCTTACTCTTTAATAAATAAACTTCTTGATTGTCCGAGAATTTAAGGAAATCTATTCACATAGTGCTATACCTCTTACAAATTTTTTGGCCTTGATGGTCACATCGAACTCCATGATTTTGGTCACCCATTCATCTCTCTTCTCGCTAATTTTACCCTTATGATGAAATATCTCACATTGGGATGTAAGACTACAAAATTTATGCGGTTGGTGAATCACACAGATTGAAATTCTTGAGAGCCCACAAGATGGTGAAAAATTAATTTTCTAGATGACTATACCCGAGCTTGAAGTATCTCAATGTCTAGCTGAAAAGGCTAGAGGATACTCCAAGTCTTCATCATTTTTCTAACTACGGTTATAGTAAGATACACACCATAAGCATAAAGGATGTATTATTTTACAAAATCTAGGTTGATGAGTGTTGGCATTTGGTCTATCATGGATTTTATCTAGGTGAAGCTTTCTCTTCCTTCCGCGGTCTATTTAAAAGCAATGTCCTTCCTCAACAACAAGGTGATGGGCCTCACTTAATCCTACAAAGTTAGGAATGAATTTCTAAATGAAATTGATATTTCCTAGAAAGGATTTGAAGGGAATTATTTTGAGTTGGAAAGGAGAGAAAGAGGATGGAAAAGACTCTTTTCGGGTTAATTGCATTTCATGATTTGAAACAACATGACCCAATAATTTACCTTGCGAAACTACAAAAGTGCATTTCTTGGGGTTTAATGACACTCCAAATTCTCTACATCTCTTGAAAACTTTATCCAAATTTCCATGTGATGTTGGCTCTACTTTGAGAAAATGGTGATATCATACAAATAGAAAAGGATGAACTGGTTGATGAGTCCACAAAAAGAAATTTCCATCACCCTCGAAAAGTAACACTTGTGTTTGATAATCCAAAAGGAATTTTTGGTATGCATACATTCCCCACTTGGTTGTGAACATGGTTTTTATTGATCCTCCTTGTACACACCAAAATTTGGTTCACCGGTCCTCCATTTTTCATTCACTCGCCCCTTCATCGCCATTACGCCACTCACACCCATGTCCCTATTCAAAATCCAATTTTCCTCCTAAATCGGATTTATTTCCCCTAATATCCTATTTTCCTATCTTAATTCTATCCCATCCCATCATTATTTCATCTCTCCTTATGCACCATAATTACTCTTATCATCCCTAAACATGTTTATTACCTTAATCACATCCCATTTATCCTTTCTAGACTCACCACCTACCCTCATTTAATATTTTCAATGATCCAACCACTAATTATCATCCCTATGTAACCCAACTTGCAGAATCATTTTCTAACTCTAATCACCACTTAATATGGCCTCACCCATTTAGTTTTACACCATCCACCTAAGACAAATCAATGGTTCACCATAATCAACGATGGCCCTATATATACACTATCTCCCCTCTTTCTAAAGAGGATGAAACTCTTGAGATCCGACCTCTAGTGAAATTTTACAAGTTTATTGTCTTCTTGTGAGCTATCACCAACCTCTTGAATCCACTTTCGAGCCTTTGTAAACCCTTTTAGAATATTTGGAACTTGGAGATTTTTGGAAGAATGATCTTGTTTCATCACTTCTTCATCAACCATCTATAGGCCATTTCTTCATTTTGATCTCTGTAATCACATCATCTACATTTATTTGCTTCGCACATAGCCCATTTGGTATTCATCAATCCTCATCAAACCCTAAGTCAACCCCAATCACCGTCAATTGTTCTCTAGTTTCCATCGACCCGATCTACCTCGGGTTGCTTTCTTGAACCTTGTCCCTTCTATTACTGTTTCTCTGTTCCTACAACATCTAGAACCTGCAGTCTTTTCTTTCCTCCTGTGAAACTCCAAAATCTCATTTTCTTTTACATTACACCGTCATTCGACTACCTCTTGTCGCCATCACCCTTATTTGGTTTGTATCCTTTATCTCACTTTATCATTCCATCATTTATCTCGACCTCTATGTTTCCCATATCACTATTATGGTTATCTTACACATGTTATCTATTTATTATTTTCAATCAATTATCTAAAAAAGTGGGCTAACATCCTTCCTAGGAAGTTCATCACTTCTCGGGATTAGATTTGGTTAGGCAGCCCACCATCCAAATCTACTAATATTTTCTCTTGTGTAGTTGTCCTTTGTGTTGTGTAGGTCATCAAGCTCACTATGGAAAGGATTTGTGCACCCATCTCCCATCATTATCACTATCACACATTGGAGGTAGCCTTAAACCCTCCCATATTTGGAGTTTCTTGTTTTCTTGCATATTATTTCATTAACTTGGAACAAGAGTGGAAAACTTGTCAAATATTTTGGCACACCTATTGGGACCTACCTACTCCTTTGGTAAGTTCCTTATTCATTTTCAATTTCTATTCTATATTTTATTTTCCTCTTTCCACTAACTCTACAAGTCATATTTCTTCACTTGTGTGCTTGGGAGTTTACTTGCTTTCTCAACAATGCGTATGTAATTTGGAAAAAGGAAAATTGTTATCCAAGTATTCCTCTTTTGATTCTTATTTTTCCTTTTCTTGCATCATTCTTCCCTTCCTTTGCTTTCTTGTCCTCATCGAACGTCATATTTGGGTTTGGATCTAAAATGAACCTTTCATATTTTCTTGATCACATAGCTTAATTAGGTGGTAACACTTTGCATTCACATTTTCTTCACACACAACCAAACCACACACACAATCTACACATCTAAACAATTCCTACCTAGGTGGAGCTATTGGGATTTCATCACCCAATAAGGAAGCCGATCCACATGTTTCGTATGTGTAATAATATTTTTGACTATTGTTATATCGGATAAGCGCTTGACCCCCTTAGTGTTGTGGTGCATGAAGTGTGGGGGTAGGACCTTATATTAGGCCACATACCAATATTCATCACAAATTTAGGTCGAATGTACCTTTAGGTATATCGAATACTCCATCCTTAAAAATACTTAAAACCATCCATAGAGTGGTCATTTATCTAGGTTCACTTTGAGACTCTTCCCTAAATAAGAAAGATAAACAAAATTCTACTACTTGACTTGCATGTTGCATTAATATTTTGCATTGTATTTTTTTTATTTATTTCATGCCCATTGTTACTCGCTCCCAATCTAAAATAATGGATCAATCAACCACTTCTAATGACATTCCCACCTCAAACATCTCCTCACAAAAAACATTTCGAATCACTATTGTTTCTTCTACACCATTGATGACCTCATCCTTAGTTTCCTTATCCACTATTCCTATGGTTCCTCCTCATGATCCCCATGTGGTCCAAATAAATTCCTATATTGAGACTAATCCTTTTGTCTACCATCACTCCATCCCTTCTCGACTAGCTAAACCTCCTTTTTTATTTCCTTAGGAGCACTTGGACCCCCCACTATCCCTCTCGGATGCTTGGAATTTCAATAACTCCTCGATGTTAACCCCGTCTCCCTCCATGACTATTTATCTTGAAAATCCACCAACATCCCTATTGATGGACCCCCTCTTCAACAACTTTATGGTTATCCCCCACAATCCAAATCTACTAAAGTCCTCACTTCCTAACTTGCCATATTTTTCCCTAGGGCCATGAATGAGCTAGCATTATCCCAAAACAAACATGTCCCTCATGAATCCTCTATCATGGTTAATCAAACCCAATAGTCTAAAATATTAGTGGTGCATATCCAACCTAATATACCTCATATCAATACTAATACAACCATTCCTACATCTTCCATTCCTATTCCCTCCTCATCTACCGTTATCATAAATTCTCCCTCCCAAAATCTTCAAGACTCCAACATACCTCCTCCACCACCCGAGCAACACTTTCAAAGCTCAATGCCTCTTTTAACATCCCATGTCCATCCCAATGTTTCTATCTCATAGCCTCCCCTATAAGAGTTGACTCAAAAAACCAACCTCCACTCTGAAGAATTTTTTAGCATATGTTTCTCAATCAAACCCTTCAAACATCCCAACCACCTCATGTACATATCCCAAATCCAATCCAATCCCCCTATCACTCAACAACCCTCAAAATCTTACCCATCCAACTACATTCCTTCACAACATCCTACTTTGCAACCCACCTAATCACAAACCTTTAATTATGTTCCTTCCTATCAACCACCCCCATAAAATCCCAATTACACCCAACATTATCAATCTTACCCATAACCTAATCCATCTACTTCCTACAATCCACAACAACATCAATCAAGTCCCCATCCTCATACATCAAATTATCCTATGCAAGCATTGATGAGTAGAATGGCTAACTTAGAGGATGCTACCTTGGGCCCTAAAAGTACATTTACTTATGATAAAATCATAACTGAACCCATCAATTCATCTTGTGCCTATTAAGCCATATCCTCCACATTGGGAGCTTCTAAAATTCTCTAAATTCAATAACAAATAATATCCCTAACAACATCTCTGTGCCTTTAAGCACTCATGCTACCTCATTGTGCATAATCAATATATTATGCTTTATACCTTTCCCATGTCTTTGGTTAAACCCATTCTAGACTGGTATAATGGCATATGTCAACATTCCCTCTTTTCCTTCACATAACTTGAAATTTTTTTCCTAGAAAACTTCTCCATCGACATAGTGTGCAAGATAAGCATCACTTATCTTTATGCTATCAAAATTTTTAAGGACAAATATCTTTATTATTTCATCACTAGGTGGTGAGGAATTATTAACCAACTATCTTTCTCACTACCTCAAACTAAATTGATTGAGCTCTTTTCTAGATCATGTGCCAAGCACATTTCATCTACCCTTAAAATTCAATCTTTCCAAACCTTTGAGGAAGCTTTTACTATGGCTCACAAGTTAGAACTACGTGCCCTTGAGCAAGGCCATGTTAAACTTCACTCTAATAAACCCAATACTAAATTCACAAAATCATTCACCCATAATGAAAAATCCAAGAATGTGGAAAATGTTATTGTTGTAAAAACTTCCTCCCAATCCACATCTCATACTGAGCCTCCACAAAGAGCACTTTGATCATACCTAAATTATGCTCCTCTTGGTGAATCATACAGCTCCATATTTGACAAGCTCATGGCTATACACCTTATCCAACTTCCTCCCATCCACCCTATTGATGATTCACGTCCTAAACCCACATGGTATCATGAGGATCATTACTACAAATATCATCAAGTCCATGACCATGAAATCGAGAAATGTCATACCTTTAAGGATTTAGTGCAATTACTTATCAATCTCAAATACCTCCAACTAGACAATCCAAATGCTCCCCCTAATCAACCATTGGATGTTTTCAAAAACTATTTTTGAATCATCAACTAAGTAACCAAGCCAACCCTCTCACATCTCAAGTTCTTGATGCCCACACAATCAACACCTTAAGTGAGGATTTAATATCTACATTTACACCCACACCTACTTCTGCACCTACATCTACATCCACATCTACACCCATCCCGGATCTACAACCACACCTATACCCTCATCTATATCCTCATCTACATCCACATATGAATCCACATCCACATCTACATCATCTCTCTAAAACTTTATTGAATAAACATCTCCCCTTGATTTTGTCATAAGTAATGTCTCAATCCCATCCTTACCTCCAACAAATACAACAACTCCTATATCAACACTTCTAAATTCTCGCAATCCACAATATCTTCTGATTCTATCAATGGTGCTAGTAAAGAATCATCCCCATCCTCAACCATCACATATACAACACAACCCATGTCCAAACCATTTGATCCCACTTTTAAATAAGGTTGCTATTGAAATCATTATTATCCTTGCCAAAGGTACAACTTCAAAACACACATCTAAGAACCTTGACAGCACCCCATCCAAAGATCCATTCATCCACATAAGAAATTAGAGCTTCCCCCTCTCCAAACAACCCAATACCCAACCATCCATATTAGGGCCTTGATCCATTTTAGGACCGTACCCTTCATCTAAGTCTCATATCACCACCAAATCCAAACCAAATAGTCAAATCCTATCTCCAAATCCAAATATGAGTTTAAGGTCCCTAAAAAATCCAATAATAATAAAATGTCTTGTTTTCCTTAACCTACCTCCTCTAAACCAAATCAATCCAAAATACACAAGACATCCTCGTCCCAAACCCCTATTGGGTCTTACTCAAATCCTCAATTTCCTTATCCACGCATCTCTGCAATTACGCTTCCCCCATTAAGTCCTTAGAATCATGTGGGTGAAAACCCATGTGGTTTGATTACAACACCATCGATGCATCATCACGTCCCTGTGGGCACAACACTAAACACCGTAAGGATCTCCAAACAATTATCAACAATATTATATATGGATGCTATTCTTATTGAAGAAGACAAACCATTTCCATCCACTAGCTCATATACATCTAAGCACAACCCCCAAATCAAATCCATGACTTCTAAATCCTTTCAATATGGCCCTCCACCCACACCTTTAGTCACAATCCTACCACCAAATCCTACCCCTTCTAAAGAGGATCCCTCTCTCTACATATTTTTCATTTATATTAACAATCACTCTTGCCCCATGACTCTCAACCATCTGCCCAAAAAAAACCGAGAGTTATCATATTTTCTCCTTCTAATGAACCTAGTTCATCTCCCTCTTCATCTAAGGCTAAGATATCTATTCTAGTCACTTCACATGAGCCCAAATACCTTTGTAATAGAAAAAAACATCATGAAACAACTACATCAAGCTCCCATCAAAATGTACCTTTATAAGCTTATCCAAATCTCCCCTCACCATCGACATGATATTATCAAAGCTTTACAACGCATCCCAATTACAAATGATGAATACTAACCTTTCATGACCCTTTTTGGAGCTCTACGATAATTTCTACTACTATTTCCTTTGATGATTATGAAATCTCCAAGCTTCTATTCAAGATCACAACCTTCCCCTATTTATCACCATTTGTATCAATGACACCTTCATAAAATGATCCATGATTTCATAACGATACTTGCATTAACATTATTTTATCCTACACATTCAATCAAATCAAGATTCCCAACACTATTGTAGCTCAATCACTTTGCAATCCTTCAGCCTATAATGACATTGTTTCCCCTACATTGGGAATAGCTATCCTTCCTATCCAAATTGGTGAGAAAATCCTTTATGAACTCTTCTATGTTGTATAAGGGAAAATCTAATACGACATCTTTCTTAGACACCCACGGATCCGTGCTTTATGTGTTGCATCCCATCCACCCTTCACTGTTGTCTTAAGTATGAGAACAAGGGAAAATCCACACACTCCCCACTGATATTTCCTCCTTTCAAAACATGTCATATGACCTACATGACAAAAAAAGTGCTCATCCCCAAGTAAGAATCATCTTCTGAAGCTTTCACTAGTTCATCTATACCTGCATCTAAGTTTCCCAATGATGAATCATTTGACACCATGATGCAACATCTCTCATTGGGGAGTATCAAATCCTCACTCTTAATGATCTCCCCACACTCAATCAACTTGGTAGACTTGAAAAATCTCCCATGTACCAATCTAACATCGGGATATTATTTACTTTGGCCCACCTAACTTAAAAACCAATCTTGTTTACGGTGGCATTGATCACCCTTCTTCCCATGTCGATAATCAACCCCATACCAAACATTGATTCCCTCTACAAAAAGTCTTTCACCTAAACCTATCTCCACCATTGTGCTTGTAAGGGATTTGGTTTGGGATGTTAGGAAAAATATATAAATGATCTTGTCCTTGGTCAATCCTCTGAAAAACCCGGGAGAAGTATGGATTGGGATTCGAGAGGGCACTCCACCAAATCTCTTGCACACACTTCTTCTAAATCCACCATGAACAAGAAACTCACATCATTTCTCATCCAAATACCCCATGGACATAGATGACATCATGTCCCTTCCCCCTAATGTTTTTTAACCTCCAAAATCACTCTAAGACTGGTCACCTGACAGGCTGGAGCTAAAACTAGGTCCTTCCTCTTAAATTTTCCAACATGGTAAAGGAGGATTCCTCTACCATCGAAATTCTTCAATGCAGTGATGATGACTCTATCCTTTCCTATATGGGGAAAAATATTCTCATATTCATAAGGAATTTCCTCCTAAAACATCCACCCTTATTAACAAATCCACCATCAATATCAACATAGGGAATTCATAAGAGCCCCACATCCTCAAAGTTGGCCAATCTCTTGATCCATGAGAGCTAGAATCCTTCACCTCTTTCCTCTCCAAACATATCCAGGCCTTCGCATGGTCATATGCCGACATGACAGACCTCCATCTTAGTATCATCATCCATTATATCACCACCATCCCAAACTCCAAGCCAATTAAGAAGAAGCTACATCATATGCATCCTTGCATAGCCCTCCTCGTTAAAGAAGAATTGTAATGTCTTATTTCAACCAACTTCATCCAACCCATCGATTATCCTCAATGGGTTTCTAACATCATGCCCATTACTAAAGCCTCTAGGAAGCTTCGCATCTACATGGATTTTCAAGACTTAAATCTCACTTGTCCCAAGGATGACTTCCCCTTCCTAACATCAATCAACTCATCAACCTAACCATTGGCCACACAATGCTTTCTCTTATGGATGGTTTCTCTAGTTACAATAAAATATTTATCACACTAGAAGATAAACATAAGAAATCCTTCATCACCCCTTGGGAACCTTTTGTTACCGCATTATGCCCTTTATTTTGAAGAATGCAAGGGCCACCTATTAACGCGCCATGGCTTATATCTTCCATGATCTTATCCAAAAATTGTGGAGGATTATGTTGACGAAATTTGGTTTAAATTCAACCATCGACAAGACCATATTACTATCTTTGAAATCCTCTTCAAGAAATTTATCCGATACTTCCTTTACCTCAATCTCGTTGAGTGTGTGTTCGAGTTATAAGAAGAAAAATCCCCACTTTATCGTTTCCATCGGGGTATTGAGACCGCCCCTACCAATATCAAGGCCATGATTAAGATGCCTCCTCTTGTCAATGTAAAGAAACTTTGTAGTCTCTAAGGCTGACTTCAACAGTCCATCGCTTCATCCCAAAAATTTTCAATTGTTTCCAACCTTTCCATCATCTCCTCCAAAAGGCACCCACTTCAAGTGGGACAACGATTGTCAAATTTTTTTGATGAACTTAAGCAATATCTTCTATCGCCACCTATGCTCACTCCTCTATGTGAGGGGGACCTTTATATCTCTACATATCTACCACCGACCATGCTCTAGGTGCCATGTTGGCACACCGTGATGAGAAAGTTAGGGAGAAATCCATCTATTATATCAACCACACTCTTCATGACTATGAAACCCACTACACTAAATCCGAAAAGTTGTGTTGTGTTCTCTACTTTGCAACTTCTAATATTTTCCACTACCTTCTTAATCAAAAGACATATGTCGTCACTAGATTCAATCCCCTTAAAAATATGCATTCCAAAACCTTTCACAACGATCACATCACTCGATGGCTCATGCTCATGACTGAGTTTGACCTAGAGTTTATCTCCCAAAAAATCAATCAAGGGCCAGGATATCACTGATCAACTTGCCAAAGCCCCTCTTCTTGATAATCAACTCCCCACGAACAATTTCTTGATGAATCCATTAACACAATTGATCATGAGTATTATCCCCTTAAAATAAAACTATTCTTTGACAATTCTACGTGTCGAAAGGGGAGGTTTCATCATCATCATTATTCCTCCTTAGGGGAATCCTATCCCTATCACCTACAAGCTCAACTTTGAATGTACCAATAACATGGCTGAGTATGAAGCCCTTATCTTGGGCCTCCAAACCACTATCATGTTGGCGTTAAATTCTTGACATCTATGGTGATTCCCAACTTATCATTAATCAAATCAAGGGAGTTTATCAATGTAAAAATTAATTCCTTAAAAATATAAGACATCGTTGATTTTCTTCTCAAGCCTTTGATATATTACACTATCTAAAAAGTTCCTCATTCATCCAACCACTTCACAGCTTACCATGGCATCCCTTGCATCACTCATCCCTTTGACAATAGAAGAATCCAAACTCTTCATTGTTGTACATCACATTGATCAACCATCCCATACCAATGAGCTTCCTTCTATCAATATCATCAAAACCAACTAATTTGATCTCTAGTATACCTAGTTCTTTGATTATCTCTCTCAATCCAAAATTCTCTTTAACCTATCCAAAAATTGTAGGAGGTCATTCCTTCAACATTTCAACCGCCATGTTATCCTTGGCATAATTATTTATAAATGTGGTTTTAAGAGTATTTTATCATGATGTATTAAAACCCATGAATCTATCTCGAGCCATACAAGAAGTCCATGATGGAATATGTGGTGGAAACTTTAGCAAGCTTAGGCCATTTCCAAGTGTGTTCTTCGAATGAGCTACTATTGGCCCACCCTCAACCAATACTATTATGAATATGTTAAAAAGTGTGTCAAGTGCCGAAGCATTCCAATCTCACCCATATCCCTAGTTAGGATTTACAACCGCTCAAGATCTATGGCCTTTATCACAATGGGGAATCAACCTCATTGGTCTCATTAATCCACATTCTTCTCAACGCCATCATTCCATCCTCACCACTACTGAATATTTCACTAAATGGGTGGAATCCATTCCACTCACGTCAACCAAACTAACAAAATTGTCAACTTTGTCTATCAACACATCATCTGTCACTTCACATTCCTCACAAAATCATCATGGAAAAAAAGTCCTTAAAAATATCTTAAGAAGCTTTGTGACACCTTCAATATAAATCTTAGCTTCTCTTTTCCATACTATCCACAAGCTAACGGTCAAGCCGAATCTACTAACAAAAATCTTCAAAACATTCTTGTAAAATTGTGAGAAAGGTGGGTTTTGATTGGCATCTTCATATCCCCTTCACTATTTGGGCTTATCGGACTAATATATACACCTATATGGGTACTACTCCCTCTCTCCTATATATAGCTTGGAGGTCATCCTCCCTCTTGAAATTAAGATCCCATATTTGTGTGTTTCTCTTCGCGACTTCATCTTTGATGAGGACTATTTCCAAGAGAATCTAACACAACTTGAGTTGTTAGAAAAACATCACTTAATCACCCTCCAAAATCATCACATCTATCAAGATCATATCAAACATGCTCATAATAAACATATCAAAGAAATAGACTTTAACATTGGTGACCTTGTTTTAAAAATAATCAAAATGTCACTACTCTAGAAAGGAGCCGGTGGAAAGTTTGCTTCACATAAACCATCTTTCTTTACTTTATATAACCCATTTGGTATCCATCAACCCTCATCAAACACTAAATCAGCCCCGGTCATGGTCGATTTTCCTCTAGTCATCAACCTAATCTACTCGGCTACTTTTCTATACCTTGTCCCTTCTGTTATTTATTTCTCTGTTCCTATAATATCCAAATCCTGCAGCTCTTTACATTCTTCCCGATAGACACCCCAATATCTCACTTCTATGTTATAGTCACCATCGACTACCTCTTATCACCATCGAATCCTCTTATCACCATCGACTTTTTCTGGTTTGCATCCTTTATCTCACTTTATCATTGCATCATTTATTTTATCTCTATTTTAGCATTTCTTTCCCATATCTCTATTTTGGTTATCTTCCTCATGTTATCTATTTCTTATTTTCAATCAATCTTCTAAACAAGTGAGTCGAAATCCTTCCTAGGAAGTTCATCACTTCTTGGGATTGAATTTGGTTAGGAAACCCACCATCTAATTCTACTAATATTTTCTTATGGAGTTTTCCTTTGTGTTGTGTAGGTCATCAATCTCATTATAGAAAGTATTTGTGCACCCATCTCCCATCATTATCACTATCACTCATTGATGTTGCCTTAAAATCTCCCATATTTGGATTTTATTGTTTTATTGCATATTATTTCATTAAATTGGAAAAAGAGAAGAAAAATCGTTAAACACTCCTCTCTAATCTTAATCTAGTTGAAGCCCGAGTATCCATCAAGCACGGAGAACCTTGCAGATTCAACCACTATTTGAAGGATTTGTTCTATGGAAGCTAGAGGATAATGATCTTTTGACGAAGCCTTGTTCATATCCCTAAAGTCCATAAAGATCCTTATTTTTCCATTTTTATTCCTAATAAAGACCAAATTCTCCACCCAAGAGGAGTACTTGATAGTGAATATGATTTTTGACTCAATAAGTTTATATAAATCCATCATCACGAGAGGCTCTATCTTGGGGTTCACTAGTATCTTATTTTGCTTGACTAACTTGGCTATGAGATCAAGATCAATGGTAAGATGAGAAATGTTGTGGTCAAAACCCTTAAGATCATTATAATTCCATGAGAATACATCTTGAAAGTTATGACACAAGCAAACAAAATGTTGTTCTTCTTTTTGATCACATACCTTTCCAAGAAAATTCTCCTTAACTTATGCAATGATGACCAACTTGAAATCCTCCCGACCCACACACATGCTTGTATTATTCCATTTAACTTCATCATCATGATTGAATATGTATTCAAGGGTAACTAATCCTTTAGGTGGTTTTTTTTTCTACATTTCAATTATCTCGATCACCTTAACTCTCTTGCAAACTAGTTTACAAGCTATAAGAGAACGCAGATTCATTATATATGAATAAGTAAATTTTCTCATCGTTCTCAAAAACTTTCTAATTAACATCATTATCCAAAATGGATGTTCTCACAACTTGATGAGTTGTATAAATTTCTTTCATAAAAATCATCTTGTGTATCTTTATAAGGCTATTGTAAACTATCTATGTATTTTTAGGAAACATTTCGATCATTATCATCACAACCATGAACTTGTGGCATAATTACTAATTAATATAGTTATATCTAATTATATTTATTTTGTGGTATTATGTGTGCATTTATTTTTGTTATCCCAATAATTTGTTTGGATGATGATATGTGTTGATGCTACTCATTTTCCATATGCAAAACTTGTATGTAGGAAAAGGACACATCCCTGAACCAAAGGAAATCATCTACAAAAATCCCATGTTATGAAGATATCTTAGAATGAGAATTGATGGCACTCAAGTTTGTACATGCCATTAGAGAAGCAAAGCATTACCACAGAACATGTAAAACTAGGAGATAACTCAATCTTTTATCCGATCATTCATAAAAACTAGTGAAGAAATCATTAATTAAGTTAACACATATTCCTCCATATAATGTTTTCTAGAAGAAAATCCCCCTCCAAGTGAGATTTATGAGGTTATTCCTAAACATCCTATCATGGTAGAAGAGGTGAATCAAAATGTTGAAGAAGGGAAACTAAATTTGAGTTCCTTATCTCCAATAACAATCAACCTGATGTAATGAAGAACATCTCTCCATCAACTCTTCCTAATTTTCATGGATCTATAACTGAAGACCTAGACACTTTCTTGTTTGAGTTTGATGTTTTATGTAGGAGTTATGACTACAAAACTAATGCACATAAGATGTTTTCCTTGTTACACTCAAGGATATAGCCTTTAGATATTTTATGAGCCTAGGAAGAGATGTTGTTACTACTTGATGAAAGATGAAGGAAAAATTTCTCACCAAGTACCAATACTACTACAAGCCAAGTAGTAGAGGAAGGGATGAAATCTTCAAGATGGTACAAAAATAAGATGACCCACTAGAAGATTATCTAGAGAGATTCCCATTTTGTCTACAAAATTCAAGACATACAAGGTTACCTCCTGAATCTCTCAAGTTACTCTTCTTAAAAGGACTCAGTGAGAAGGATATGGATGCTTTGGACTTAATAGGAGTTGGAGACATCTCAAAATCTACTTTTGAGGAGATTTTTGAAGCCTGCATGAACTATTCTAGAGAAACCATGAAGAGAATAAGAAGTGTTAGATCAAAGGGTGGATCAAATACCAAAGGAATTGGGGACATATCTAAATCAGAGATTGTAAACATGTTCAAGAACATGAAACAAGAAATAGTTAATGACATGGCCACCCAACTTGATGCTCTACATGCAAAGAAGAAAAGAGAGGATGTAAAGGAAAAACTTACAAATTTCTACCATGCATGTAAAATAAATAAAGCTGATTGCAGATGCAAGCAGGATTGGCTAGAATTAAAGAAGGAAAAGAGGCTACACTAGAATTCAAGATAATAGAAATGGAGGATGGTTGAGTATTTTATGTTGCTCAAAGGAAGCCATGGTTGTTAAGATAAGGAGGTATGCCACAAGATCCTATGCCATCTTTTCAAAATTGGGCTAGTAGTTAATATATGCAACCCCCACCTTGGGCCAATAGTAAAAAATGATGGGCTTCATACCCTAGCCAATACCAACAGCCATGGAAACCTCAAATTTCAGGCCAATGGTGGTAAAAACCCCCTTCTTCATGGCAACAACCTTGGAGAGGAGGGAAAAATGGAGAAACCAACTTCCTAACTACTAACAATTCTACCAAGTAACCTCCATACCCATAATAGTAAGATTTGATGCCAAACCCCTAAATCTAGCTCTCAACCAAGGCCTACTCAATTGCCATCTCAACCAACACCTAACCCCAATAATAAATATACTCAACTAGCCTACACCATTGAATCAACCCAATACTCTACTTATTCAATTGATGTAAATGATATCCATATCTCGCTCAAGAAGAGCACTTCTCCCACTAAGTAAACCCACCATCATGGAGAATGCAGATGAACTGCAATTGCCATAGACCGATATGTAGCAAAGACAAAAGATGCTACAAGATGATCCACAACAACATGAATAGAGTTCCAGCAAGGGAAAGATGCAAGTCAATGAACCCCCATTTCCAGAGAGATTGCAAGAGAAGAAATATGACCCCAAATCGGATTCAGATTTTGATTTTTTCAATTAGCTGAAGGATATTTGTGTAAAGATTCCACTCATTCAAGCCATCAAGGATGTTCCTATCTACAACAAGATAGTTAAGGATCTATGTATCAAGAATCCAAGTAAAAAGAAAATATCCATCCAGGTGTATAAGTCATTGACAGGTTGGCTAATATCATGCTTATAAATTTGGTGCTACCTTTGGTGAACATTACTATCAATGGAACTACAATCAAGAATACCTTGATTGACATAGGAGAAACAATCAACATCATGATCAAACAAATCATGGATAACATGAAGTTGGAAGGACTAAGGCCAATAACTACAATATTATATCTAGCGAGATAGATTAACAAAGTAAGGCCCGAACGAGTCCTTGAGGAAATTTTTGTGGTGGTATAATCTTGGGAATACCCTACGGATTTCATTTTCCTTCAACCAAAAAGAAAGTCTAGGAGGTTATCCTATTATAATAGGAAGGCCATGGTTGGCCACTGCTGACGCATTCATAGGGTGTAGGTCTGGAAACATGATCATCTCAAATGGAAGTGGTACCAAGAATCTTATGCTTCATCCTCCTACGCAACCATTGAATGATGAAGATCAAATAGTTTTAGTTGAAGAACTAGAAGCTGATCAATGCTCAGTATAATATCTCATGATGTTGAAAAAGTCTTGTACTATTGAACATCAAGAGGAAGATGTTGTTCTCTCTAACCTTTTGCATAATAACTATAGAATAAATGAAAGAGTTGATGACAAATTGAGGTGCCTAAGATGTTATTTGAACCAAGTTCTTCCACAACAAAACACCATGGATATTCTAGGTAAAAATTACATTTTTCACCAACTTCTTCCCCATGACTACATATTAATTTCTATTAGCAATAATGCATGTTCAATGATGGATCTCTAAGAAAGTAGAAATAAAACCATGGAGGCCACTCAATGTAAGCAAGATTCTAAATATACAACATGAAATTATTTTGATAGCCCTTATTTAAAAACATAAAACAACATTTTCTTGGGATTATGGTGATATGCATGGGATTCATCCTAGGCTTTGTACTCATAGAATTTATATCAAGGAAGAATGTAAACCAATCAGGAATCCATAGAGGTGGATGAACCCAACAATAAGAGAAATTGTGAAAGGTGAACTACAAAGTTGCTAGATGTTGGATTCATATACCCCATATCGACAGTCAATGGGTATCACCTCTTGTAATTATTCCAAAGAAGAATGGGAAATGGAGGATCTGTGTAGATTACAAGGAGCTAAATTCAACCACAAAGAAAGATCACTTCCCATTGCCCTTCATTAATCAAGTTCTTGATACTTTGGCTGGTAAAAATTACTTATCCTTTCTTGATAGATACAATGGTTATACGCAGATCCAGATTACACCAGAGGACCAAGATAATATTACCTTCACATATCCATGGGGGACATATGCCTATTCAGTTCTCCCATTTGGCTTGTGTAATGCACCTGTTACATTCCAAATGCTAGTGTTGAGTATCTTTTTTTTTATTTAACAATTGAATGCATGGAAGTCTATATGGATGAATCCATTGTACATGGTAGTAATTTTGATGAAGCTATGCAAAATCTAGACAAGGTATTGAAAATATGCAAGGATCATAATTTATCCTTGAGTAATGAGAAGTGCTACATGATGATGTCAGAATAGTGTTGGGGCACTACCTTTCCTTAGAAGGAATTCAAGTTGATCTAGCAAAAGTGTCTATCATAGTCAACCTGAAAACATTAAGGAAACAAAAAGATGTTAGAATATTTTTAGGCTATGCTGGATATTACAGAAGGTTTATACAAAACTTTAGAAAAATTACAACGTCACATTTTGCATTACTAGGAAAGGATATTGATTTTATATGGAATGAACATTGTGAAGGTGTTTTTCAATTTTTGAAACAAATGTTAAGTAATCTTTGCTCTCCGTGTTGAGAGGACTTGAATAGAAACTACTTTTTCACATCCACACATATGCATCAGATCATGTATTAGAGTTGTCTTAGGACAAAAAGATGAAATTTTGAATTATGAAATATACTTGTTAGTAAGAAATTTCCGTATGCATAATTAACTACATAGTGACAAAAAGGAGTTCTTGGTAGTTATATATGTTATCAAAAAATTTAGACACTACATCACAAGATATCCAATGTTTATTCACACTTTGCTCATGCTTTGTAATCAAATATCGATAAAGAAACCAATAGTAAATAGTAGAATCATAAGGTGGCTACTCCTCTTGTAATAATTTGATGTCACCATAGTGGAAAAACTTGGAAAGGATAATGTGGTAGAAAATTTCCTTTCAAGGATGGAGACCAATAGTGAAGAGAAAGTAGTTGATGATTCCTTTCTAGATGAGAACTTATTTGATATTTCTACAAAATACCCTGGTATGAAGACATAGCCAACAAATTGGTTTCGATAAAACACCTCCATATTTCTTATACTTTGAGAAAAAATAAAAAGATGAAAAGAGTTTATATTTTTCTTGGATAGATAGATTTCTATTTCATACATGATAAGATAAGTAATGATAAGGTGCATAGATGATGAGGAGATATTTGTGTAGACACCAAAATTTGGTATCACTACCCTTGTCGCCTCACATTTGCTTCTTTTCACCATGGTCACTTATCTAGACCCTTTATTTTAATTCATATTTTATTAATATTCCCATCCTTCCATCTATTATCCCATTCATCTTAAATTATTGCTAATTCCTCATCAATTATTCCCTAATCCTCATCTCATTATTTAATTGATCGTAATCACCCCCAATAAACCTCTAATTCTCCTCTCTAGGTTTTTTATCATCCCTAAACTACCTAGTTGCTCATCCCTAGGATCCCCTTAGCCTTTATTTACTCCATTTCATCCCTCACCTACCCATTTCATCTCCCTATGCAACCCTAACCCACCTAAGCCTCCTAAAACCCTAATCCCGCTTCTAATGGGCTTGATGCCTCAAGCTAGGAATCCTCCCACCGCCTAAATGGACGGTTCCCCATGGTTGGTGGTGACCCACCCAGGTCACCATTGACCCTATAAAGCCACCCACACCCCTCCTTCTAAAGGGATGAAAAATCATAATTTTTGTGCGACTTGTAATCTTATCTTCATGCTTGAGCTTCTCTGCAATTGTTTCAGTCTTCTTGAGTCCCTTTGAGCTTACTTGCATCATTTGTGGAGACTTTAGGGAGATCATATTTTCCTTGTGTTGGTTTATTCCATTGTTGCATTATTATTATTGCTATTATCAACTACTAACATTTTGTAGGTCCAACTACCATTAGAGATCCAGATCCAACCTTCCCTTTCATTATTATTAATGCTACTATCAACTACTAACATTTTTTAGGTCCACCTACCATCCCAGATCCAACCTTCCCTTTCATCATTTTGTGCGAGTTGTCAATCTACACATACATTTTTGGTCATACCTAGGTCAACCTAGTTTGCCATCACCCTGTTAGGTTGTCATCGTCCCTACTCCTGTTACATCACCTATTCTACTATTCAGATGCATAGAAGTTTGTTATTTTATTTACGTGTCCACATAGTTTCCAGATTTCCATTCTATCTCCTTAGATCCCCATTTTATTGCATCCTTTATGTTTCTTCTGTTTCAGATATTCTTTGCAGGTTACCATCAATTGTTGTAGGTCTTCATCATCTTCATATCTAGACATAGAGCTTATCAGATTTACATTTTGGTTACTATTTTGATTCATCTTCCCTGGTCACCATCAATCGAACCTCTACACCTGGGTATCCATCAACCCAGCTAGGTATATTTGATTTTGTGTTAATCTAGATCAAATTTGCACTTTCCTTTCATTTCTGTAATTTTAGTTTCTATTTAGTTTAAATTCTACATGTTATTCAGTCCTTTACCATTTATCTTATCTTATTTTATCAATACGGGGTACAAATCCACATAAGGAAGTTCACGCATCTTGGAACCGACTTTGTCGGGCAACCCTCTCATCTACCATCTAATCCATTTTCTTTCTAGTTGTCTTTGTTGTGCAGATACATCAAGCTTACAACAAGGAGTCTACTTTGTGCCCGTCCTTTATCACCATCTTATCCCAAGGTACCTTAAACCCTTGCATGTTTTGAGTTGTTTGATTTTCTTTAGTACCTAGTTCACTAGTCTGAATAGGAAAGAAGAATTCCATCCAACACTTTGGCACACGTGGTGGGACCACCATCTTAGGCGAGTCTCTTACATTTTATTTTATTTTCCATATTTCTTCCATCTTCCACTAACATTGTAGGTAGAGGCTTTTCTTTTGCTTATTTGTGTTGGGATTTTGGATTTCTTGGATATTACTTTTCACTTGCTTTATTTTGAAGATTAGATAAAAAGGAAAAGATAGAACCATGTATTCACCTTTTTGTCTTAGTTTATCCTTTTTCATCACATTTTCCATTCCTTGAGGTTTTTCTCATCGAATCTCTATATTTGGTTTTGGGTTTAAAACGAACCTCTTTCATTCTTGCTTGCAAATATAGTGTAAGTAGGGGTTTAATTTGTTGTATTTCACACTTCTTCACACACATCCAAACACACTAATCAAATTCACACATCAAATAATCCCATACTAGGTGGACCTAATTGGGATTTCATCACCCAATAGGAAAGTTGTTGTGGTGTTACGCGCATTATAAATCCTATACAAACTTGGGCCTCATGTAACTTCGGGTATATTGAGGACTCCACATCCAAATCTACCTGAAACCATCCTTAGATTTCCATTTCTTAGGTACCCTCATTATTTACTTCCCCTCTTTATTTTCACATCTTCTAATTAATCAAGATAAAGAAAACATTGCATGCTTGACTTGTTTGCCTTAATTAATATAGTTATTATTTTATTGTTTTGTTTCATGCCTGTTATTATGCATTTCTTAGCTAGGAAAATGGAACAAAATATTGCATCAAACAATCTCCATCACTTCATCTCAATCAAATTATGCTTTGACCATTGTCTCATCCATGCATTTGGTCACCTCTTCTGGGTCACCTAACCTTTTATCCTCGATCCGCCTCATCAAGAATCTCTTTTCCAAACCTCCATCCATGATGAGACCAATCCCTTCTGATATCATTAACCCATCCCATCTAGGCCATCCATAGCTCAATCAACCACGTCGGTTGAAGGTTTTGGGCCTCCCATTATCCCTCGTGGAAGTGTGGAGTTCTAAGATCTCCTCGATGCTAATCTATGGCCCTCCATGATTACCTTCTTAGGAAATCAACCCAACTTCCTATCGATGGGCCACCTATCCAAAAATCTATGCTTATCACTCCAATCCTGAAACAACCCAAGTTATTTCTTCATAGCTTGTGGTGTTTTTCCCTAGAGCCATGAATGAGCTCACTATGGCCCAATGTGAGCTTGATCCATCTTCTTCCACTAATCCTCAACCTCATCAAACCACCCAACTAGTCACACCCATTCCTCCTAATCTACCTCCCATCAACATGACTATCACTACCTCCACTCCTATCACTTCTTCATCTACCATCATCACTAGTATCCCCATCCAATATTTTCAACAATCCCAACCATTTCCCCTCATATCTAAACAACATAGTCAATATTTACCTCTCACATCCCACATTCATGCAAATTTCATCACTTCCCAAACTTACCCAACGAGTCTACTCACACTCACCAACCTCCTCCTAGGGGTGTTTACCATTACATGATGTCTAATCCACCTCCTCAACAATATCAACCCATCAACACTCATATCCCCACTCATCATATACCTCAACAAGTCCATATCCCCATCTCACAACAACCCACCCAATCTCAACAATCACATCACATTCCTATTTCTCAACATCAACCATTGCAACAACCCATCCAATCTCAACTAATGACCTACATTCCTCTTCATCAAGCAATCCCTCAAACACCCACTCATTCAAAATCTTACCAACAACCCTATCAAGCCACTTCTCATGTCATACAACCACAACCATCTACCTCTCATCCAACCACTTCAAATGACCCCATGCATGCCTTGATGAATAGGTTTGCTAGCCTCGAAACCACTACCTTCGGACCTAAGGTTACATTCTCTTACGGAAAAATATGTAACAACCTATCAATCCATTGGTCCTAGTCAAAGCCTATCCTCCTCATTCGAAACTTACAAAATACACCAAATTTAATAGTAAGGAAGATCCCCAATAACACCTTCGTGTGCTTAGGTATGCATGCTATCTCATTTCCCATGATCAAGACCTCATGCTTTGTAATTTTCCTATATCCTTAGACAGTCAAACATTGGATTGGTACAATGACATCCTTGAACATTCATTGTTCTCATTTACCCAAATTGCATAACTCTTCTTAGAACATTTCTCAATCAATATTATGTGAAAGATCACCATTGCAAGACTTATACACCATTCGAAAATTCACCAACGAGTCTATTGCAGAATTTTTTGCACAATGGCGTGGAATCATAAATAAATTATCATTTACCCTTTCACAAACAGAGCTCATAAAATTATTTTCACACTCTTGTGTGAAGCATATCTCATCCACCTTACAAATCTAATCATTTTAGACATTTGAAGAAGCCTTCACTATGGCTCGTAAACTTGAGACTCACACCCTTGAGCAAGGAAAACTTAAACTTAGATCAAATAAGCCAAAATATGAGTTCACTAGCCATCCACAAATAATGATAAATCCAAAAATGCAGCCAATGCCATAGTGGTTGATTCTTCTTCTACGTCCACTTCTAATACGGTGCCTCAACAAAGATCTCCTAGACTGCCACCCAACTACACTCCTCTTGGAGAATACTATAGCTCTATATTTGATGAATTAATGGCTTTAGTCACCTTTACCTACTCCCTTCAAACCCCAAGCATGCCGACACATCACCCAACCTTGACTAGGCACTCACCCGAGGCGCATGAAGGGCGCCGAGCCCCTCCTTTATGTGAGCCTTGTAAGAATTCTTTGCCATTAATGGAGGAATGTTTGCAAAAAGAAGAAATACATGCATTCATTCTAGCACATAAGTAAAGAAACTAGATCTAAGCATAGATGCATCATAATGTAAAAGTAAACACTACAACATCACAAAGAAATCAGATCTAAACCATGAGAAATATGACAAACACTAGGG
The DNA here is from genome assembly GCA_018340775.1 of Taxus wallichiana var. yunnanensis. Classification (NCBI taxonomy): domain Eukaryota; kingdom Viridiplantae; phylum Streptophyta; class Pinopsida; order Cupressales; family Taxaceae; genus Taxus; species Taxus wallichiana. The sequence goes on from CM031239.1 coordinate 851,303,404, forward strand.
TTTGGACCCATCAACAAAGACATTCATAACAATCCATAATATTCATTGATTCACAATAGTAGCCATATTACATCAAAAGGGTCATAAGAAGGCGAATACATCATGAAATAACATCCTATCCCTACAAAATGACTCTGCTCAAAGGGTTTTATCCATGCTCTCTCCTATGCAACCATAATATCTCATGCCTTACATCACACATCTTCTTCCTCTTGCATCATCTCTCATTTCTTTGCATCCCTTCACATCCCCATACACACCTACACACACATGTTCTAGTCCTAAGCACGTTCTTAAATAGAGTGGGATCTCTCCCCCACCACCTCAAGATTACTCATGTTATTATCACATGCCAAGAGGGATCATGCTTTCATCATACTCGAATGAATATGCCACTTACTAAAGCTATGATTAATTTCCACTTTCTACCTCCTTAAGCACAATGATTAACCCTTGATTATTCTATGGAATATTCTTTTCTTGGGCCATATGTCTTCATGCACTAACCTTATCCACTTATCATGCCTACTTGCATCCCCACGTGTTTCCATGCAACACCATATTCCATAATGCGGCTAAGTCTCAGAACCCTCCTCTACATTTACCGCCAACCTCCATGTGCTCCATGCTTACTCAAGCCCTTCAATCCGGAATGCTCTATTGTTTAAATTGTTCAAGCGCACTTAGTTCTTTCTGCATGTTCTTCATCACACACCTTCTTCCCCGTATTTCCTTCCGTAACGCTCATCCTCTTCTCTGGGACTTATTCATTTCTAGGCTCAAAATTACCCCACACTAAACGTGTTTTCCATCCTCAGAAACAATATGATATCTAACAAAGAATAAATAATGGAAGGAAAGAATAACCTGTATTTGGCTTATGCCAAAGAATAAAAGAATTTGTTATTATTGTACAAGGATTGGGAAATTCTTATTCAAGGATGATTCAATCTCATTCCAAACATCCACCTCCTTCGTGCATGTGTAAAATAATCCCCTATTAGCACATTGAATTCATCAAATGTAAACTCTTCACTCGTAGCCTTCATTGTATCAATGATATTCTCCATCTGCTTGCTAAGGTCATTCAGTGCGTCCATCTTATGTGTAGCCTAGGGATACACTTCCTTTACCTTATTTTTAATAAAGGCCCTTAAAATATCAATTACCTTAGATTTATTCTCAACACCCACCAATATTTTGTCATGTTCTCCTATTTCCTTTATTCTTAGCCAGAACTCCTTCAATCCGCCTCGTGCATAATAACCAAAACACTTGCCACTTTGTCTTCACGGTTGCCATAGACAACCTTGGACATGTGCATTATGATCTTACTAAAGAAAGGATTTTAGAGTAACAAGTTATGGTTTCCTCAATATTTGATTTATCCTATTCAATCGATCACTCCATAACTTCCTTGCACGACTCCGGTGCAAGTGGCTACTTCTCCATCATTATTAAGTGTGCCAAATACTTTAGGCGGTGGAAGGTTGACACATACTTCTATTCAGTGGTGCTAAATATGGCCACTTAAAAATAATGGAGTCTGAGATATTCTCCACTTTCTTGTGGGCTTTGCGCACCTTCCCTTTTTCTTCCCTTAACTCGGCCCTTAACTATGAAATTATAGACTCATTCCCCTTTATCTCATGGAAGACATACTTCTCCACATATGCCTACTTCTTAGGATACACCAATGTTTTGCACGAGCATGCGGTGCTCTTGATCTACTTCACTTAGATCAAATCTAAGTTTCTTGGCCTCCTTAAATCTATTAACTATCTTTGTGAAAATATTGCGTTGTGAAGGAAAAAGGTAGTTTACACCATGGGCTCTTGGTGCCATCTGTCAACGTGAACACCAATGCAGAACTATTAGTACACTACAAATTCAGCCTCATCCTTCACCAAGGCTAGCAGTTGTTATGGAATTCTCCACTCTGCTCCAAATGCATCACACATCCACTTGTACCACTTATCCAAATGTGCCTTGTAAGTAGATGTCATTGTTTCACAAGTGTATGCCTTGAACCTCTTAGCTGGGGAGGGGTTCTCATCAGGGTATTCCCAAATGTAGTTGTTTGGCCCATTAGGCACTCCAATATCTAAAAATACAATGGTAAGAAGAATATTACCATACATGATTTTATCTCCATCACGCATGGCATCTATGATATCCTCCACAATGAAGGTTGAGATGTTGTAGATGGTCCCTTTTGAGATATTTCTGTAAATTTTCAACCATCTCTTGTTCACTTGTGTCTAGCGTTCTTGTCTGTTTTGTTGGTACCCAAATTGATGCTTCCTTTGAAATCGGCGACATCAAAGTTGATTAGGATGCTTAGAGATAAAAAATAATAATAGGAGTAATTTTGTAGCTAGGGATGGATTCTAAATGACTCTTTATCATTTTGGTTTAGAAAGGATTGGGTATCACCGTGCTAAGAGTTTGACCTACCCTTACTACTTTAGGTTGTGCGTTCAACCAAGGTGAGAGGACCCATTTTGTGACCTGTGTTAGTGGAAAATATCAATGGATTAACAATATTTAACTCTCCCTTTGCAAATTTTAAAGGAGACCTTGAGAAAACATGGTCAATACAACATAACCTAACTCTCACAAGTTGTCACCTTAGAGAACGAAGATGTTTTCTAGACGAGGTCCAAGTCACTAAAGACAATGATAAAAAATTGATTGCATCTGCATATTTTGGTAAAAGATGGACAAATTTAATGATCTTCTTCAAGCATTTGTGGATATACAAAGTACAAACAAGGATGGTTCATGTATGATTTATCACTTTGAATATGTAATTTTTGGTTGGGAAGTTAAGAAGGATAAATTTGATTATACCAAATTCTTGAGGAATTTTAACAAATGTTGAAAATGAAGATTGAGAAACAGGGATGGAAGCCTGAACAATTTTATTAATCTCAATCAATCAACCATTACAGAGAATGGGCTGCAATATTTATAGATATTGCATAGCCAAATACAAACAAAATATTAAGTTGCACAGGTGAACCAAATTCCTAAATATACAGGCTTCCAATAACATCCGGGAAGCACAAATGAATAAATACAAATATATTGTTCAAAACAATATAACAGCATGAATAAAAGACAAATATGGTTTATGAACCATATAACAAAATAACCATTATTATTTAATTAATAAAATTAATTAAATAATTAAACTATGCATAATTAATATTAGGATAATAATATTTTATCCTAACATTCCCCCCCTTAATTGTGCATTGTCTGAAGAGATGAGGAGAGAAACTCTCTGAACAACTCGAACTTGTCACGTGCAAGTGACTTTGTGAAAATATCTACTCGTTGTTCAGCCGTTGGACAAAATTGAAGCTGGATGTTGTGCTTCAACACATGTTCGCGTATGAAATGAACCTGAACCTCAATGTGTTTTGTTCTCTCGTGAAAAACTAGATTGCGAACAAGTTTGAGAACACCTTCATTGTCTACATACATGGTAGTAGGTTTGTCCTGTGGTATTCCAAGTCCTTCCAGTATGCGACGTAGCCAAATCACTTCACAGATGCTTCTCTTGCGAACGATACTCAAACTTCATGTGGAAGAGCGAGAAACAAAGTGTTGTTTCTTACTTCCCCATGATATTGGTCTAGATCCCATAAAGAATACAAATCCAGAAGTGGATTTTCTATCATCAATGTTACCTGCATGATCTGAATCCGAATATCCAGTCAAGAAGAAGTTTTCATTCTTCTTGTATTCTAGACCAAGATCCACTGATCCTTTGAGATATCTCAAAATGCACTTTGTTGCTTTCCAATGACAAACTTTGGGTTCCTGCATGAACCTGGATAGATAGCTTACTGCAAAGCTGATATCTGGTCTAGTGTAGGTCAGGTAAATGAGACTCCCAATCAGCTGCCGATAGAGAGTGGCACTTACCTCAGGAGATGGATCTGAACGAGATAACTGTAATCTGTTCTCCATAGGTGTAGTAATTGGTGTGCAATCCATCATCCTAAACTTCTCGAGCGTTGTCTTGGTATATTTCATCTGAGAAACAAATATGTGATTCTCTTTCTGCCATACTTCTAGTCCAAGACAATAGTGCATAAGCCCGAGATCTGTCATGTCGAATGATCGCTTAAGATCTTTCTTCATTTCATCAATCATCTTCACTGAACTGCCAGTGATGACTAGATCATCGACATAAACTACAACAATCACCATCTCCCCCCCTTGCTTTTTGAGGTAGAGATTGGGATCGTATGGATTTCTAACGAATCCATGTTGTACGAGATGCTCATCAATCTTGATGTACCATGCCCGGGGTGCCTGTTTGAGGCCATACAGAGATTTCCTGAGTCTGCATACCTTTTCTTCTTGACCAGGTACAACATATCCCTCAGGTTGAGTCATGTAGACTTCTTCTTGTAAATCTCCATTCAGGAAGGCACTTTTTACGTCCATTTGGTGAACTTTCCATCCAAACTGAGCAGCTAGAGCAAAGATCATCCTGATCGTTTTGATCTTAGCTGTGGGAGCAAATGTCTCCTCATAGTCAATGCCTTCTTTTTGTGCGTACCCCTTTGCTACAAGTCTTGCTTTGCACTTGTCCACTGTCCCATCTGCTTTGTACTTAGTTTTGAATATCCATCTGCATCCAATGGGTTTCTTCCCTGGTGGAAGATCAACAAGCTGCCAAGTGTTATTCTTCATCACTGATTGATATTCAAAATCCATGGCATCTTTCCAAGCTTTTGACTGTAGGGCTTCTTGGACTGTAGAGGGCTCATCTGATTCAATAACTCTACTCATCAAAGCAAAGTTAACTTCTTCTCTTGCTTTACTGCGAGTCCGTGGTCCAGGGGTGGATGTATCTGGTGGAACATCCAATCTTGCATCTCGTAATGTACTTGTACACCATTTAGGCATACGTTGACTGTTCCCATGGGTTGTGGTTCTATCTGATCAACACCATCATCCCCATCATCACTTTCATCTTCTGAGGGAACATTAGCTTCAATTTTTACAATAGGTGAAAAATCTACATCTTGCGAGTCCGGAGGAGGAGTCTCTGCTTCCTTCTTCTCGAAAAACTCAACATCTCTGCTTGTGTAGACTTTTCTGGTCTTAGGATCCATCAATCTATACCCAAGAGTCTCTTCACTGTATCCAATGAAGATGAGATTTTGTGACTTCATGTCCAATTTCTTTCTGTTCTATTTGGGTATGTGCATGCTTGCTTTGCACCCGAATACTCTGAGGTGTGCAATGGATGGTTTCCTTTTTGACCATGCTTCTTGTGGTGTAATTCCATCAAGAGCAGTTGTGGGTGCTTTGTTCAACAAATACACTCAGAGTTTTTCTTTATACCAAAAAATGTCTTTGCAAGTCCGGAATCATCGATCATGCATTGCACCATTTCCATGATAGTACGATTTCTTCTCTCGACAACACCATTTTCTGATGGTGTGTGTGGAGGAGGCATTTGTCGACGAATCTCGTGAGTTTGTAGGTAGTCTCTGAACTCATCACTGGTGAATTCCCCCCCTCGATCTGAGCGGAGAGTTCTGATGTGACGACCAGTTTCTTTCTCAACTGCAACTTTGAACTTTTTGAATGTTTCAAAGGCTTCACTTTTCTTGCGAAGACAAAAAATCCACATTTTCCGTGAATAGTCGTCAACACAAAGCATGAAGTACTGGAACCCAGAATGACTTGGCTGCATCGACCGCAAAGATCGGTATGAACCAGGTCAAGTTTACCATGAGCTCGGAATGTACTCCTCTGGAATGAAACTCTGTGTTGTTTTCCTGCTAAGCAGTGAGGACACTTGTCTGTATCCTTCTGAAGAGATGGTAGCCCATGTACCATATTACACCGGTGAAGTGTTTCGAGATATTTGAAACTTACATGACCAAATCTCCGATGCCACAACTGGGCTGAGGTGGAGTTTTTAGCCACAAGTGCTTGATCGTTTTTGTGAATGAAATCAAGTTGAAACATACGTCCCACATTTGAGGCTTTTGCAATTATTTTCGAGCCTCTGGATTTATCTCGAATCAAACACATTTTCTTGCTTGGATTGACTATCAAAGTCAATTTTCAAGTTGTGATCTAGAGTTGGTGACCAAAGAAGATTCTTTGTCAACCCAGGGGACATATAGAACATCTGATAGTCTGCATTTGCGTGAACCAAGGGGTAGAGAAATGTTTCCAATCCCTTGAACTATATATGAAGAATCATCTCCCAATGAAACATGATTTTTCATGGCGTGTCCCTCATTGAAATAAACCAGTCTCTGTGGCTGGTCATGTGTCGAGTGGCTCCCGAATCAACATACCAAACATCACTAGATGACGTGGATGGTTCACTTGATCGAGCAGTGAACAAGAAGTCTTCATTGTCTGATTGTTCTTGTTGCTCAGCAATATTACCTTGCTGGTGGGGTCTTCTTTTCCAGTTCCCCTTTTTTACCCGTGATAGTTGTTAGAATGTCCCTTGTAAGATTGTTGTTGTTGTGGTCCAGAGTTGCTTGATGAACCTTTCTTATAAGTGTTATACCAACAATCTTGTAAGTCATGTCCTCTTTTGCAAATTGGACATCGCTTCTTCTGTTGATTGTCCCCATGATACTGATTATGATGTTGGGACTTCTGATAGGATTTAGGTTTTCCTTTACCTTTTCCTTTCCATTTTTGATGTGAAGATAATGTCTGCTCCTCTTCATCATCCTTATTGTGCATTGCTTCCTCTTGTTGCAGTAGGTTTACTAGCTTGTCAAAACTAATTGTCGTATCTGACAAGTTTAGAGTTGTGACAAAAATGCGGTAAGAAGAAGGGAGAGCTCTCAGAACAATGGGAATGAGAGATTCATCTTTGACCTCTTCTCCTAGGGCTAGAAGTGAAGCCCTCAACTCTGTAACTCTTCTTAGAAAGCTTCAATTTTCTCATTTTGCTTGAACTTCAATGTATGTAACTGACTCTGCAAATTTAGTATGACATTCTTGTTCTTGGCCTCATATATTGTGCTCAGCTTATCCCACACTTCTTTTCTTTGTTGTGGCATCTCGAATGTGGGCTTGCACATTGTCGGACACTCCAAACAAGATGATGAGTTTTGCTTTCTGATTTGCTCTATCAAACTATCGTTGTTGTGTTGCATCAGTTGGTGATCTGGTTAGAGTACCAGTCACAATAGGCCAGATTTCTTCAAACTCAAGTTGTGTCTTTATTTTTGTCTTCCATGTAGCATAGTTGCTTCCTTTGAGCAATTGTGAATCCGGAAGAAAAAATTTGGGGGCATTGGTGCCCATTTTGCAGAGATCACTGACAGGGTTTGGCTCTTATCACTCCAGGTATTAGGTCTCCCAATCTATATACCGTCAGTCTGATATACCGAACCTTTCTATATATGCGCCCTTCCGATATACCCATCGGTACGTGGAAGAAGCTCGCCCTTTCTATATACCCGGTACATGAAAGAGGCGTTAACGTACGTGAAAGAATTCAATATGTGGTACTAAGACAATACTGATGGGGTCTGTGTGATTATTGACACTGGCTCAAAGAAATATCCTCATACGCATGCATAACTTTGCTATATACTCGGATAGTTTCTCAGTCCGGATTTATGTCTTGTAATCATTCACAGACGGATGGGATGGTTCATAGTGTGTGCACTGTGACCTTATTACTCCCGTCGATTTATAGGGACGATGCCTAGATGACGTTGTTGCAGCTATATTAGGCATTAAGTGCAGTAGTAGTCATGACGGCTTTACCCGTAAGCACTTCCCAGAGGCACCGTATATACCGAACGCTGCGAATGAGATCTAGGATCTCGTGAGTGTTACAGAACCAATTTTTTTATTGTTTTTATTACAATTCTACCAGTTTTTGAGCAGTTACAAAGTTTGCAGTTGACTATGGCAACCTGCAAATTAGTACAATATGCAACAGTATACAATTTACATTCAAAAAATTAGTACAATTTGAATGGCAGGCAAAAATTTCAGTTTCGCGGGTCCTGGTGGCCTCCTGAGCCCAATACGACCCAAAATGCTAAAAATTGCAAAAAATAAGCTGAAGATGCAATTTTTAGATGGGTCTCCCTTTGCAAAAAATGTCCGAAATGAAAAAACAGACCAAATGGGAGAATTTTTTTACCCTAACTTAGGGATTCCTCCGCTAAATTTAGTTAGTTATAACTAAATTCAAATTTTACCACTAAATTTGGTAAAACTCGCCAAAAATCCACCAAATTTCAAAAAATGAATTTTTGAGTGTTGGGGTAGGATTCGACCCCCACACCTCTCACTCCCAAGGCGCATTCACTAACCAACTTGGCCTCTTAGGGCGCTTGTGCTATGAAATGAAGTAACTTGTATTTAATTAAAGGTAAAATCGACTTACCTTGTTTGCATGGCGACTTGGTTGAGTAGATGCCACGTGGCGCTTGCGTGGAGCAAACTTGTCGACGGTTTTAGGGTTTCACTTTGCTCAAAAATGGATCACAAAGCCTTTTAATCTCCTTTTGCTTTGTTTTTGTTTGGCTTTGTATAGCCGCCCCCCTTTTTTTTAATTTTTGCATATACCAAATGACCTCTTCATTGTTTTTTTTTTTGTGCGAGGCCGTGATTTTCTTTTTTGTTTGCTGTATTTATTTCTTGCTTTGGCCGCCCTTTTTGATTGTTTGTTCCTTTGTGCGGAGTGCGTGAGAAGGGCCTTGAAATGCGTGGAAGCTATGGCGTGAAACTCTTTCCCAAGCTTACACAGGGCGTTCTTGAACCGAGCAGGGTCTTACATAGGTGTTGGGCTGCCCAAGGAAAGGGAATCAACCAGGACCTTCACACCGCCAGAGTCCGACTTGACTTCCGAGTTTGGTCGATCTAGCTCGGCGATGAATGACATTTTCCATTGCGATCTATCTTTTCATCAAGGCCATCTCCTTCCTCTCGCACTCTTTTTTACTCAAGCCATGAAAATCACCTTCTTTTACATGAGAAGGTGTAGGCATGGAGAATGGATTCCCTTGAACAAAGGGTTATTACTCTGCTTCTCACAACAATCTTCAAGCAGGGCCTTTGGTGACTTGACCAGTGATTCTTCTACATCAAGCGGCCTCCAGAAAAATCGGAAATCAAAGTCGCCCTTCTTGGCGAATGTAAAACAAGACTTAAATCCATTAGTCCGAGGAGGTCATTTGTTTATCTCAGTGCACATACACACATACCTCCAAAACAAGCAAAAGCGACTTCCAAATACAAAGAGACTAAATGATTCTCTAATTTAGAGATAAAACCCTTAATGGGATTTTTTTTTTTAATTATTTTCAATACTCAGAGAAATTTTCACAGGTGGCTGAGTGCACCAAAGGTAAAAAAATTTTGCATTCCAAACACCTGGAACTAAACAGAGGTTGTGGGTTTGTAGGGGGTTCTGGGAAGCTACAGGAGGCAACAGACTTTGGCTCTCCTTCTATTGCAGATTTCTTCTCCATGAATTCTCCTTCTTCTGCAACCTTCTCCAACCTTGCCAGGAGCTTCAATTCACTCTGGTACCAAATGAAGATTGAGAAATAGGGACGGAAGCCTGATCAATTTTATTAATCTCAATCAATCAACCATTACAGAGAATGGGCTGCAATATTTATAGATATTGCACAACCAAATACAAACAAAATATTAAGTTGCACAGGTGAACCAAATTCCTAAATATACAGGCTTCCAATAACATCCGGGAAGCACAAATGAATAAATACAAATATATTGTTCAAAACAATATAACAGCATGAATAAAAGACAAATATGGTTTATGAACCATATAACAAAATAACCATTATTATTTAATTAATAAAATTAATTAAATAATTAAACTATGCATAATTAATATTAGGATAATAATATTTTATCCTATAGACACCCCAATTTCACATCTATCCTAAATCAATTAATTTCCCTTCCTCATTTCCCACAAAAATACACTTCAATTAATCAAATATAATTTGATTAATTATCCATTTCAAATCTAAAAATAATCTAATCCTCACAACATGTCATTATTCTCCATGTTTTTCCACTATTGAATTAAAAATTCAAATTCAAATCCTCACCCACCATTCGTGGTCCCCACTCACCTAAAATCCTCCACTTATGAATTAAAAATATAATTCAAATCCTCACCCATTCTTCGTGGCCCCCACTCACCTAATATTGCCTACATTTTCAAACCATCCACAATTTGCCCACATTTTCAAACCCCACCTAATCTTGCCCACATTTTCAAACCACCCACTTAATCTTGCCCACATTTTCAAACCATGATTACTTAAATTAATCTAAGCTAATCACTCCCTCAGGCTATAAATACAACCTTACCCCTCCCCTCTAAACACACGGAGAATAAGCTTTCATGCCATATCTAAGTTCTTGCATCCTTTGAGCAAAGAACATCATTCTGCCTTGTCCTAATGCCAAAATAGCCTCATAATCCTTTTTCCCATCCAGTCTGAAAGTAAGAGGATCGTTGTTGCGGGAAGGTCTTGCTCCGTCTTGAAGAAAAGCACCTACATATCACAAAATCAGGGCTCAATCCAAGTTTCCTAGCCCATTCCGAGGTTTTGCTACGGAACGCGAAAGGAGGAGGTATGATTATTGGTATTTTACTTCCTTGTTAGTAGTGTATTTTCTAGCTTACATTCACACGCGCTTAGGTTACTTTCGATCTGTTACCATTAATTTCCTAATTAGTGGTTTTATCCGTTCTTTGTTTATTATTGTTCATTATTATTTCCTTTTCTATTCCTTATGGTCTTCTTTGGTTAACCTTCACGCTTTGGTTAGTGTCTTTGTTGTGTGGTGTCTTGTGGTGTATCTGCAGGTTATAGCAACAATGAAACTATGCAGCTCATCCTGTCTTTGATCTCCTCGGTGCTTGGTGTTTAGTAGTTCTGATTTTTCTATTCACTCGTAATCTATAGAAACACAAGCACTAATCATTAGTTTATCATATTAGTGTCATGGGACAACCAATCCGGAAAATATATTTATTTATTTCCTTTTGCTAAAATAACTGTTTTGTAAGAAGTTAATCATTTACTATTTTTTTCTTTCTTTTATTTTAGTCAATCATTTTATGATCTAACTCTTTCTTTCTGTTTATTTTTATTTTTTAACCTTGCTGTCCAAATTTTAGCTTCTCAGGTGAAGTATAGAAGTCAGAAAATAAAAAAACCAACTCCCGGGACGTTTTTCTCACGTTTAAAATTTTCATTCAGAGCGTTCTCGTAGCCCATCTTCCGGAAGCCATAACTTTTGCTCCCGAACTCGGAATGACTTCATTTTTTTTTTAACAGAAAGGTATTGAAAAGATCTATGCAATGCAAAAATAATTTTTAGATTTAGACTTACAGAAAATTTTTGGTTTCATTTCTTCTAACACCTGTCTTTTTGCAAAAAAACAACAAAATTATAATTTTATTTATTTTTATTTTTTAATTTTTATTTCACGAAACATCCTCACACGTATGCTCTTTCCTCGCACTTCAAAAGTGATCTTGGAAATCAGAAACGTGAGGCCACTCAAGCTTTAGAAAATCATTTTTATTTTTAATTTTTTGCCTTACATTTAAATTTTCATGCGAAAACACTTCTAAATAACGTTTTCACCCTCTTCTTTCATCATTTTTCTTTTTTGTGAACATAATCATTATCGCTATTTCACAATCATGATTAATTGCAATAATTATTAATATTTATTTTTTTAAAAAAACTATTTCAATTGTATCCGCGTATGCTCTTTTCTTGCGCCTTCAAGCGATCTAGAAAATCAGAAACGGTCACAATTTTTTAGTTTCTTGTTCTAACATTGCAGGATCCTCTAGCTTTGTTTTTCAACTGTCATTTTAATAATTATTTTCCTTTGTCATATTCTTAATATTTGTTTGGTCGTTGGTTGTGTATGCTCTTTTCCTGCGCCTTTGAGCGATCTGGCAAATCAAAAACAACCACGATCACTTTTCTAACATTTCATTTGCAGGATAACTACTAATTTGTTTTCTGTAGAACCGCGTTGCTGGAATATTGTCAAAAACAAAAAAAAAAAACAACAAAAATCCCGCAAAAATACCACCATTTAAAGACAATTCTTTGAAACTAAAAAAAAGGACACTTTCAGTGCACGCATTATTTTCTTATTTAGTGATTTATTTCAAGTTGGAAAGAACCTTGCGTTTAATCACTTTATCATTTTGTTTTTGCACGTAGACGAGGTGGATTTCATCACCACCAAAGCTACACCGGTGACGTGGACTTGACTACCACGCACCAACATTTGCATTTGCATTGCACTTTGAGACCTAGTCTCATCACAGCGTTCGGTATTTACCTCCTTGTTGCTCTTCACTTACAGTAATCTTGTCGTGCAAATGTAGCATGCGAGTCACGCCTAAATAGCTGTAACAACGAAGCCTAGGCATCGTCCCTGTAAATCTTCGGGGAGTTATAAGGACACCATACACATTCATCCCTCCATCACCTTCCACCTTTTCACAAAACATATTATGGACGTGGTGATTCACTCCGAAACAGCAAGTAAGAATTGGTGAGTCTCCTCCAGTGCTCTAAGGGTTCCCCAGTACCAATTACGTCTCCCGTACATGCAATTAGGTATATCAGGACTAGGGTATATCGGAGGACGCATCTTCTTGGAGTAATAAGAGCCTGCATCCACCATTTCACAACATACTTGTATGATTGCATGAAATAATGATCATTCCTGAAGAAGTTACCTCATAAGTCAAACAATTGAATCCACATGACTGCTTGCTGTTTGAAAACACAATAGTTTAGCATTTTTTTATCATAAAACTTGGCTGATATCAATGTGTTCATTGTAAAAGTTCAGACCCTAGTTGTGTTCCACAAAAAAATCAGTTCTCGACCAATTCAATACCAAGCGAAAACATCCAAACAATCCAACAACACAGATCAAACCATCACACCAATTTCATTAGCTTACCTCATCCAACAATACATTTGTCATAACTTGGCATCGGCTATATCCAACTGATATTGAGTGACTAGCATTCACTCCCCATATTGTCAATTGTCAAAACATCATCCATAGCTTGTTTCCAGCTATATCAAACTAATATTGGGTAACTTGTTTGAGTTCACTCATTATTCTGTCCACCATCACATTTATCCAAATCATAGCCAACACAAATCCTTTCACAACCATATCGTGATTAACCTATTCAGGTTACTCTCCCCGTCAATAGTCCAGAGCTTATTTAAGTCAAATCTACACAACGTGCAACAAATCGTCTAATAACTCGTCTCGAGTTACATCATCATCATATTGAGATAACTTGTTTGAGTTACTCTCCTTATCAGTCATCACAAGCTTATTCAGGATAAATCCAAAGTAATCAAAGTCATAATGGTATTCACTGCATCCTGATCGTGAAAATGACGACGAAGAAGTCGCACAACCAGAACTCACCACTGAAGAACAAGAACAAGTCAATAGGGTGATAGAACAAAACAAAAATGAATATCTGTTACGCATCCTAGCCATGGGGGCAAAACTACCCCCTGACTTCGGGACCGAAAATTTAAACAAACTCATCGACAATGGTGAATCTAGTTATCACAATGAAATACCAAACAATCCAAATGGTTCTTCGGCCGAAGAATTATTCACTAAAATCCAAGATTTAACAAAGAAACTTGAGGAAACAACGATTAGAGCTGAAAGATTAAAAGACCTCAATCTAGATTCTAATACTCGCGACATGTTTGATAAACCGTCCCCCGCTTCTCCATTTGCACAAGAATGGAAACTTATGAAAGACACCATTCAGGGACTGCAAAAACAATCGAAACAATTCAACTTTGAAGAATTGTGTCCTTATCCATTTGATACAGAAATATCACGATTACCATTTCCGCCATCCTTTGAAATCCCTAAGTTTGATAAATACAAAAGCAAAGGTGACCCCCGTGAACATGTCAAGGAATTTTACATGCAATGTCAGGAAGTTGCCTATCGAGACACGTACCTTTTACGATTATTCCCCCAAAGTTTAGGAGGACAAGCTTTAGACTGGTTTTTCCATCTACCCAAAGGGTCGGTCACGACATTTGCAGACTTATCAGAGAAATTTGTCAAACATTTTTCTTATAACCTAGACTCAGAGATAACCATGCTTGATCTCTGCAACACTAGGCAAAGGCCAAACGAAAATTTTGCTTCCTTTTTACAACGATGGCGCGGAATTGCAAGCCGATTTCCCTGCTCAGTCCGAGAAACAACTAGTTAGCATTTTTGTCCCTAATCTCAATGCCGAATTATCATTCCACATGCAAATGCATTGTCTGAATAGTTTTGAAGAAGTCATCGAAAAGGGGACACAAATCGAAAAAGCCCTCATTTCTAAGGGCTTACTTAAAGCACCCTTTAGAGACCAACCTTATCGAGACACTCCTCCAAACCAGGACAAATCTAAATTCTTTAACCGGAATCGAAATATCATCAACGATGGTGTTACTGATTCCCGCCATGTCCGAAATGTCCAAAACCATCCCACCACCACGTTAAAATCTAAACAACCAATCATTATCCCTAGAAAGGAAGTTCCTTCTCGGGATCGACGAAGAGAGTTCACTCCTCTGGGAGAAAGTCTATCTAGTGTCTTTCGTCATTTGGCAAATGCTAATATGATTACATATCCCATTGTCAGACCCTTCGAAGAAGGACAACCTAAACCAAATTGGTATAAAGACAATGAATATTGTGATTACCATCGCATAAAAGGGCACTCCACAGATCGATGCATGCAACTCCGCCATTACGTCCAAGACCTGATTGAATGTGGAGACATAGAAGTCGAAAATACTTCTGAGACAAAAACACCTAATGAAAAACTTCACATGTTCACAAATCCATTCCCTAACCATGATAAAAATTCAAAAGATAAGGGTCAATCATCAAGCAATGTCGAGTATGACTCAGTCATCTCGACCATAGATTATGACCAAGACTTAGTGGCAACTATAAAGATCAAAACTGATCTGCAATCACCACTAGACAGAAAAAAATATGGGTCCCTACAACAAAAAAATCTGCCACTTCGTCCCCGGCATCACCTCCTAATCCACCATCTAATCCCGCCGCCAATTCCTCTTCACAACCTACGCCGTCATTTAATATTGTCAAACAATTAGAGAAGACTCCCGCACAAATTTCAATCATGGAACTACTTAATTCTTCTCCCGCACTACAACGCATCCTTATGCAAACATTGAATAATGCTCGTGTCCCTGAGGACATCAATTCACAACAATTCCAGGCTTTAATTGCACATCTTACAGTCCCCAATCCTATTTTATCTTTTGGTCCCGATGACATGCTTAATCCCAATATCGCTAATAATCATTCTTTATACGTCGAGGGTTATGTAACTCATCGTAAAATCAAGCGCGTCTTAATCGACAACGGATCAGCATTAAATATTTGTTCTATGAAACTTTTACGTTGTCTAGGCTACACTGAAAATGATTTGCAAAACAATATCATAACCATTCGTGGGTATGATAATAGCGAAAGAAAGTCTGAAGGCACAATCACGTTGCCTCTCCAAGTTGGACCCATCACCTTAGACACGATTTGTCATGTGGTAGATGTAGAAGTTGCCTATAACATTCTTGTCGGCCGACCATGGATTCATGCCATGAAAGCCGTCCCATCAACATTCCACCAATGCATTAAATTTCCTCATTTGGACAAGGAATTTACATTACGTGCAGATCCCCAACCTTTTGAGTATTGTAGATTCCTCGAAGGACGGTATCGACATGATCACTATTGTCCATCCACAGATAAATACGCTTCACCTCGGATAATCCCTAATGAAACACGCATTGATCCTGATACACTCCCTAACAATAATCCGAAACCATCATCTCATGACCAAAACACATTTTCCAATCCATTATCATCCGCTAGTCAACCACCTTCCACCAGTCCTCCTCCCACTAATCAATCATCTTCTTCCACTCATCAAGCTTCTTCTTCCAGCAACAATTATTCTTCCACCACACCACCTTCTTCTTCACCTAACCAATCTTCTTCACCCAACCACACCTCCTCTATTAAGATACCTCCTCCTGTGAATAATCAACCTTCATCCTTCAATCCACCCCCTTCTTCTTATAACCCATTTTCTTCATCTTTTAAGACTACCAAACTAACTTCCCCACCACATGAGGTACCTATTGGTCCCCCATCTCACACATTTAAAATCATTGACACGGGATGCGGTGAATATCAATTTCAAAAGATGGCAGACTCTTTTTATATCACCAAATCCCCACATAGCTATGGCAAACCTAACGCTCCACATCTGAAAATCCATCCCAATTACCAAATGGGTCAGTCAGTTTGGAAAAAGTTTGGTCATCTTGACAACGAACATATTCCAAGTTCTT
The DNA here is from genome assembly GCA_018340775.1 of Taxus wallichiana var. yunnanensis. NCBI lineage: Eukaryota > Viridiplantae > Streptophyta > Pinopsida > Cupressales > Taxaceae > Taxus > Taxus wallichiana. The sequence goes on from CM031239.1 coordinate 851,319,895, forward strand.
CAGGATCTTGGTTATATAATGACGACTTTGCTCCATGTTATGAGTCCCCTCAATTTACCAAAGCTCACCGAATAATGAAAAACATGCGATGGCAGGGTAAAGGACTCGGTCCAAATGAACAAGGTCGTTTAGACCCTATAAATTGCACACAACATCACGGTAAACATGGTCTAGGTTTCAAGGTGTTTGATGTCGCTCCCATAATAATTTCGAGTGACAATGATGACACCAGTTCTGATAATGACATTAGATCTCCATGTAGTCTTTTTGAAGACCTCGCTGAAACACATCTTGCCTTTGAACATTTTTCTATTAATGTCATCAATTTTGAGCCTACACATCCGAGTCTCATAGACCATGGCCAACCACATCACGCATCCATGGACATGTTCCAAAATGATGAAGCCATCGAAGAATTCCTTGGAACTCGTGACCAAATACCTACTTCAGACCATAGAAAAGGATTTGAAATCAATCTAAATGAATCGGCCTATTTTGGCGAAGAGATAAAATATTCAGATCCTTCACCGTTAGAAAATTTGGATCAAAAGCGCAAACAGAGGATTTCCCATAGTCAAAACCTCACCGCCACCTTATCCAATAAACATGTCGAAAAATTCCAACAAAAACTTGACACTGATGACCTACATCAACCATTAGCATCGTTCTCTGAAAAGGATACATCTAAAATGCTTGTAGAAGAAACAAAAGACATAAACATTGGCACCACTGAACAACCAAAAATTTTACAACTTGGCATTAGTCTATCTGACCAAGAATGCATGGAATTCACAACACTCCTTATTGAATTCCAAGATATATTTGCATGGACGTATAAGGACATGCCAGGCCTGGACCCATCTCTTGTAGTACACCATCTTGTGGTACATCCAGATGCAAAACCTGTAAAGCAAAAACTACGCAAAATGCATCCCCAAGTTGCATTGCTTGTTAAAGCCGAACTCGAGAAACTTTTGGAAGCTGACTTCATCAAACCTATTGATTATTCAGCATGGATATCTAACATAGTTCCCGTTGCCAAGAAAACTCCTGGCATCAGAATATGCACAGACTTCCGTGACATCAACAAGGCTTGTCCCAAAGATGACTTTCCCTTGCCAAATATAGACATGATTGTTGATTTTACGGCAGGCCATGAAATGCTCTCCTTAATGGATGGATTCTCTGGTTACAATCAAATACGTATTGCTGAAGGAGATCAACATAAAACGGCATTTACTACACCATGGGGCACCTTCTGTTATAAGGTCATGCCTTTTGGCTTGAAAAATGCTGGTGCCACCTATCAACGAGCAATGACTGTTATCTTCCATGACATGTTACATGATATCATGGAAGATTATGTTGATGATATATTAGCAAAATCTAAAACACGAATAGGGCATCCAAGTGTGTTGAGACGCATTTTCGATAGATTACGTGAGTATAAGGTTCGTCTTAACCCAAAGAAATGTGTGTTTGGAGTAACCTCTGGTAAATTATTAGGGTTTATTGTCTCACGAAGAGGCATAGAAGTGGATCCTGCCAAAGTCAAAGCCATTATGGAAATGCCTCCTCCTCAAAACCTAAAAGAATTACGCAGTCTTCAGGGAAAGATACAATCTATTCGGCATTTCATATCACAGTTGGCTGACAAGTGCCATCACTTTAATCAGTTGCTCAAGAAAGATGCACACTTTCACTGGAACCACGATTGCCAAGACTCTTTTGCTAAGTTAAAAGAATACCTCTCTAGTCCGCCTGTTCTTATGTCACCGGTTGCCGATAAACCTATGTTGCTTTATACATCTGCCACTGAACATGCCATAGGAGCTCTACTAGCACAACATAACGATCAAGGAAAAGAACAGGCTGTATATTACCTTAGTCGAACACTTATTGAGCACGAAATACGTTATTCCCAAATCGAAAAAGTATGCTTAGCGGTCGCCTTTGCATTCCATAAGTTACGTCATTACTTGCTTAATCACACAACTAAGTTGATTGCCAAAATTGATCCTCTCAAGTATTTGTTGTCCAGACCCATTCTCACGGGAAGAATGTCTAGTTGGGTCGTATTACTTAGTGAATTCGATGTCGAGTTTGTTCCACAAAAGCAATTAAAGGACAAGCCCTTGCCGACCAACTTGCCGAGGCACCCCTTCCTGGCACAGAACCACTTCAGTTTTCTTTTCCTGATGAAGATATTCTACACATAGACATCGCGCCAGCTTGGACTCTATTTTTTGATGGATCTTGTAATCTCCATGGCTCAGGGGCTGGTATTTTGCTTATCACACCCAACGGACATGTTATCCCCAAATCATTTCGCTTAGCATTCCCATGTACCAACAATATCGCAGAATATGAAGCTCTCATCGCAGGATTAAAACTGGCTATATCTTGGAATCTTACAGAATTAGCTGTATTTGGTGATTCTTTACTTATCATCAAGCAAGTTACCGATGAATACCAGGTCAAGGATGAAAAACTTATCCCATATAAACGCATGGTGGATAGTCTTCGAAGCTATTTTCGATTAATTAGCTTTGATCAAATTCCCAGAATTCGTAATAAATCTATTGATGCTATGGCAACCATCGGATCCCTATTAGAAATCGCATCTAGTCAACCCCAGGCACATTTTCTCGTTGAACATCTCTTAATGCCTGCCTATGATCTTCCTGAAAACACTATGGTATGTGAGATCGTGGGTCCGAATAACCCTTGGTACCACGATCTTTATACCTTCATTCATGATAAAACGTTTCCTGCCGACATGAAACCAATGCATAAACGTGCTTTAGCACAACGTGCTTCTCGTTACACCATTTTAGCAGAAACTCTTTATAAACGAGGATATGATGGCACCCTACTCCGATGTCTTAATCAGGAAGAATCCTCGAGTGTATTAACTGAAATCCATTCTGGTATCTGTGGAGCACACATGAATGGTATCGCCTTAGCCAAGAAAATATTACGAGTTGGATACTATTGGCCCACCATGGAAAGTGACGCATGCCATTTTGTCAAACGTTGTCAAGCATGTCAAAAGCATGGAAATCTTATCCACGCACCTTCCCAAGCATTACAATCAATAACCACACCATGGCCCTTCTCTCAATGGGGACTTGACCTCATTGGTAAAATCAGACCAACATCTTCCGATGGACATAAGTTCATCATTACCGCTACCGATTACTTCACTAAATGGGTAGAGGCTATGCCTCTCACTTATGTTACCGGTAGCCAAATATCAAAATTTATTTTCAATAATCTCATATGTCGATTTGGTATTCCATCCGCTCTGGTTGCAGATAATGGCAAATCATTTAAAAACCAGGATGTAAAAGACCTAGCCAAACGTTTTCACATCAAACTTAAATGGTCTACTCCATACTACCCTCGTGGCAACCCAAGTCGCAGCTTAAAGCAACCAATAAGACCTTAAAATCCATCATGGAAAAGATTGTCAACACCCATGGACGTAATTGGCACACTCAAATTTACCCCGCTCTTTGGGCTTACCGTACATCTTACCGCACACCTACCGGAGCCACCCCATTTTCCCTTGTTTATGGTTGTGAAGCCATTTTACCTATTGAGATAGAACTCCCATCCTTGAGGATCTCCCTTAAAGATGTAATTAATGAGGATGAATACCAGTCACGGCTTCAAGAGCTTGAGCTTCTCGATGAAAAACGACTTAATGCTCTCAATCATCTTCAAGTCTATCAAAACCGACTGCAACGCAGTTATCATAAAAAGGTAAGACCCCGAGAATTCGAAATTGGTGACCTCATTTTAAAAGAAAATCAAAAGAATACCACTAAAGAACGAGAAAAACAAGGAAAATTTGAGCCTAATTGGTTAGGACCCTATGTAATCATAGCTAAATTTGGCTCTGGAGCCTATAAATTGGCCACTGAAGATGGTCAAGATTTGGATGAACCAATGAATGCAGTTCATTTAAAGAAATTTTATCCTTAAGATGTTCACTATTCCAGGATACAATGTGTACATTGTTCCTTTTGTTTTACTTATTTCCGAATAATTTAAATTCATTCATTTCCATTGGCAGATATTTTCTTTATCAAAATCACATCTTCATATTTATCATCATGAGACAAGTGCTAATATAAATCCTATTAAGTTTGTGAGCGTCATACTTCTTCCACTTTCAGTCGCTTTCCTCTATGGTCATACCTAGAAGCTTACTGATGGTAATATATCCCCTTCTAATACATTCTCTCTTTCATAACAAAGCTCTAAACTTCGTTACCCAGTTCGTTTGGTCGTCCATCTCAGTCTTCGGTGTTGAACCTCGCGTCCCTACTAGTCGTGTGGGGGGTGAGATTGGGGGCAAATGTTTCTTCCCAAATACAAAGCACTATTGTAAAAAAATCCATCAATTCAATAACTTATGAATAATTCATTGTCACATCTTTCGTCCTTCATAGTCTTTGGTGTTGAGCCCACACTTCTTACTAGTAGTGTGAGACTAGGAATGGAGGAAGATGCCCTTACTCGTCTACGTCTTGTCTTCGGTGATAAACCCTTGCCTCTTACAAGTGGCATGGGGCAAAGCGTAGAGGGTCATTCTCATACAAGCATAAAAACATTGCAAAATATTCCAAAAAAAATAAAATAAAACAAAGCAACAAAAAAAAAAAAAAAAAAAAAAGAAATTCACTCGCCTATATTTTGCCTTTGGTGATAAGCCCTTGCTTCTCACTAGTAGCATGGGGCAAGGCATAGGGAGTCATTTCAAAAATACAAAATCTTACAGTGCTTACAAATTATAGAATCCCCAAACACGTAATTTAGATGCCTAAGTGAAGAGAGAACTATCCCTTAACCTCATATCTTATCAATCAACGTGCCACATAACTGTCTAAGTCTAGCATGTGACTCATAAAGTGAAAGCTATTTTTGAAACCGGTTTAGTACCATTATGAAGAATGGAGTCACAATTTCCTAAAGGGATTGTTGTTAGCATTTGTCTCTATATTCATTATCTACCTCCTACGTCCTTCTTGATTCTTGGTGATGAGCCCACACATCTTACTAGTTGTGTGGAGTCAAGAATGGAGTTGGAATTCTTTTCATCATATCATCACCACCATATCATGCCAATGGAAAGTGAATTTATGTTATTTTGAGCATAAGTTACAATGCGGAACACGGTACATCGTCTCTCAAAAATAATTCTGCACTCTGGTCCATAAATTGTCAATCATAATGTAAAAATCTAAAAACATTTGAAAATCGTAAAAAAATCCAAAAACAATGTAAAAATCTAAAAATCTAAAAACATTTGAAAATCATCAAAAATCTAAAAACAGTGTAAAAATCCAAAAATCCAAAAACATTTGAAAATCATCAAAAATCCAAAAACATTTGAAAATCGTCAAAAATCCAAACATAGTGTAAACATCCTAAAAATTCAAAAACATTAGAAAATCCAAAAATCCAAAAACAAAAACATTAGAAAAAATCCAAAATACAAAAACATTTGTAAAATTTTCAAAAGACCAAAAACATCCACAAAATTGTAAAAACTCAATAAGTAACACAGTTCATCCTTTGAACTATTATCCCAAACGAATGGTCCAACCACCTTATGACTACCAATTTCAAACCACTTCTCCTCGCGTGAATCCTCGCTTGGGGAAAATCCGGCTCTCATTGTTTCCTTGTTTGAGGAGACTGGCCCAATCCATTGTACCTCTGCTTGGGGGCACATCTAATCAATCATCACTGTGGAACACGTTAGGGACATGTTTACTAGTTCTTGTGTTGCATTATTAGTGGCAAATTATTAATTACTTTCTTGTATCTTGATATATTACAGGGGGCATCTTGATTTTATATATCCCGGTGTTCTCTGTAATATTCTTATGTTATCTGATTGCATGTCGTACTGGGGCATCATACTTTCTTGATGGCCTCTGTCTATGCTCTCTTCCATTTGCATATCGTACTGGGGCATCAAACCTTTTTGATGGCCCCTCGTCTATCTTATTATCATGCATATTATGATCTAGTCATCATGATCTTTTATATCATGATGCATCCTGTTATGTGCTATATTAAAATTAAGATGCTTTTCGTCACGTGAGTATCTTCCTGCATGATCAAAATCTTACTTTGCACCCCATCCATTCACCCATACTAATACATTCTCCAGTTTTGCGAATCCTACTTGATCATTTGCGGTTTGCGAATCCTACTTGACGATCTTTCTCAAGTAGCATTCACTATCCAAAGCTCCTTCTCCCCCACCATGATCACCATGTATTTGATCCATTCATTCTCACTTCTCATTTTACTCCTCTACCGCTTATACTCATATTACCCTTCTCACCATTCCCGTCCCCTCTCACCCATTGGTATTCTTTCCTTTCACCCGTTTTCTTCCCGCTTGACAATCTTACTTAATAACCCTTCTATATGGAATCCTCGGTGGAGGTTTACCTCTCTCCTAAGATCTTCCCCATTTGTAGAAGCTTCTTCACCACCTCGCCTCTCATTAAATAACCATCACCACCAAACACATCTTCCAACTCCACCTCTTCTACTTCCGATTCCCGCATCATTACTCTCACCACGTGGGCATCCCAATTAAGGATTCCCCTCACACTCTCCACCCTCCACTGCATATATTCCTTCATCCATTCATGTTATACTCCTTTGTGTCCTTTCTTTCTTATTATCACCTCATCTCATATCATATACCACTTAGGCATACCTCACTGACTCTTTTCTCATCCTTCCCCAAATCCACCTTATGCCTAGGTCATCCTACTTACACGCTCTCGTAGTATGGCAAATTCACTTGAGGTTCCCCTTCATCCATTTTGTCATACCCTATTCCCACCAACTCTAACATCATCCTTCTTTCTCGGCTTGCGATCTTACTTAACCACTCACCCGGCATGGCGATCTCACTTAAGAGTCCTCTTCAGATGATCTGTCTCCTTGCCTTTCCCCATCCCTACACACCCTTCACCATCCATATTTCCTCTTCATTCCCATTATCACATCCTTTCACCTCCCTTTTGCTTCTCATGAAACACCACTTCTCGCTTGACCACTTTTCATCTCCAGTTTTGCTCACATGGCAATCTTACTTAACCACTTCCATCATATGACAATCTTATGTCAGGGTCCTCCCTACACTTAACTTGTCATCGTGAACTTCTCCCCCGCCTCATTCTTAGTTCACTTTATCGATCGTTTCTTCCACCTGGTATCTCCTATTACCCACTTTTTCCTCCTACTATTATCCTTTCTCCACACATCTTCTTACAACATACACCTCATCTCTTCCACCTACAATCACATTCTTTTCCCCCATTTTCCCCTCCTTGATCCATCATCCTTCATACCGTTTCTTCCCATTCTTTTCATGTATTGGTTCTTCATCCTCACCTCGTTCATCCTCATCACCCCCATCCTCTCTTCGCTTTCACTTTGTCCTAACTCCTCCCTCCCATCTTTTTCACTCTTTCCCCTTCATCTTCTCACATTCCCCCTACATTTCTACCCACACACATATTCGCCATTACTGTTAACACTCCTATATCATTCTTTCATCATCATCTTCTCTTCCCGCACTCATAATTGTCAACGGGTTTTCCCTAAAAATTGTCAATCCTCATTCCGCACGACCTCATTCACTCCCTTGGACCTTCTAGATTTTCCCTTCATTTCTTCCCTCCTCTAAGCCCACCACTCATTGGCAACGGGTTTTCCCTAACGTCCCTTTGTTGGCGTTACCCTTTCCAGTCCTCGTTCGCTTTCTCTTTTTTCATTTTTTCACCCTTCCCCACCACTCATTGTCAAGAGGATTTCCCTAACATCCTTTCATTGGCATTGCCTCTTCTATCCCCCATTCTCTTTTCTCTCCTATTCTTTTCCCTCACTCCCACCCTTTCTTGTCACTTTTTACCCATCTCTCCATCTCCTCTTTGCCCTCTTCAATATCTTTACTGTCTTCATCATACCTCCTTTTTCTATTTTCCCATCATCCTAGTATCCTCATTTCATGCATCTCCACATCTTTTCCAATCGATGTCATTCCTCCCCTCTTTCTTCTTTGAACATTCCTTCTACCATTTCCTTTCCACTTATTACCCCCTTTCTGTATTCCCTTCCTTCTCCATCATTTTCTTTGTTATCCTCTTCTCTCTCCCACCCCTCATCTTATTTTCCTTCCCCTATATCATCTTCTTCCCCTTTTTCCATCACGTTTCCTCCTTACATCCCCATCGATAACCTGGTTGTTCAGCGTTGTCCTGTCTTTTTTATCATCCCACTCTCCACATGCATCTCCATACGGTCTGTTCCATATTCTTTGCCTTGGTCTTCCTCGCAATGACGTGATTCCTTCAATCTTCTCCTTGTATTCGTTCTATCTTCCTTTCCTCTCCCCTAATTTTCATGTTTCTTCTGACCACTTCCCTTTTCTCTACCACCCCTACCTTTTTGTTCATTCTGTATATGTTTCTCTTCCTTTCTCTCCTCTTTTTCACACTTTCCTCGCCCCTCATAGTTTCTTTTTTTTCTCCGTTCTACTTCTTCTTTTGTCCTCTTTCCATTTCCCTCCATTTCACCCCCTACTCCCACCTCGTTTTCTCCTTCTTATTTATCCTTTCCCATTTCCTACTTTTCTTCACTCTCTCATTTATTTCACTGCCACGTATCCCTCTTTACTATCTCTGTTGCTTCCTTCATTTTGCACATCTCTCTATTTCATCCCTTCACCCTCTACTCTGTCATTTTCCTCTTTTTGCCTTGTTTGTCCTTCATCATTCCCTTCTTCCCCTATCATCCCTCTCTCTTATTTCTACCTCTTTCATTCCTTTTTTTCCCTCCCCTATCTCCCTTACTCTTCTCATAATCAACCCCCAACCCTATCCATTCCCTTTTCTCTTTCCCACACCCTCACACCTAGCATTCAAGGTCGATTGAATCCTTCCTCCATTTCAGCATCATGCGGTCATTCCAGCTCTCTTCCACTCCATTACCGTCCTCTTCTCCACCAAATCCATTTCCCTTCTTTTCGAGAGTTTTGTCGTATATTTCATTCTCAAATCAATCCTCTCGAGGGGGCATCACCACATCTATCCATAATCACATCTTCTCATGACATTTTTGTCTTGGAGGATACCATGACATCCGTCACTCACCACTTTCTATTCTCCCCAACAAACATTCACTCTAACTTTTAAAAAGTAGATTGAATTCTTCCCCATACTGTCTACTTTCTTTGAAAGGACACTACTTTCATATTACCCTTCCAAAGAGGGGCAAATGTAGACACCCCAATTTCACATCTATCCTAAATCAATTAATTTCCTTCCTCATTTCCCACAAAAATACACTTGAATTAATCAAATATAATTTGATTAATTATCCATTTCCAAATCTAAAAATAATCTAATCCTCACAACATGTCATTATTCTCCATGTTTTTTCCACTATTGAATTAAAATTTAAATTCAAATCCTCACCCACCATTCGTGGTCCCCACTCACCTAAAATCCTCCACTTATGAATTAAAAATATAATTCAAATCCTCACCCATTCTTCGTGGCCCCCACTCACCTAATATTGCCCACATTTTCAAACCACCCACCTAATCTTGCCCACATTTTCAAACCACCCACTTAATCTTGCCCACATTTTCAAACCATGATTACTTAAATTAATCTAAGCTAATCACTCCCTCAGGCTATAAATACAACCTTACCCCTCCCCTCTAAACACACGGAGAATAAGCTTTCATGCCATATCTAAGTTCTTGCATCCTTTGAGCAAAGAACATCATTCTGCCTTGTCCTAATGCCAAAATAGCCTCATAATCCTTTTTCCCATCCAGTGCAAAGTAAGAGGATCGTTGTTGCAGGAAGGTCTTGCTCCGTCTTGAAGAAAAGCACCTACATATCACAAAATCAGGGCTCAATCCAAGTTTCCTAGCCCATTCTGAGGTTTGCTACGGAACGCGAAGGAGGAGGTATGATTATTGGTATTTTACTTCCTTGTTAGTAGTGTATTTTTCATAGCTTACAACAATCTCAAAGCTTATCAATGGCTGGAAACTTACAACCATCGTGACATGATAAATTTCAAAGACACACAAGAAATAACTGGTTTCTCAAATAAGTTCCTTCGAGAAAATGGCTTTTCTCGGATTTCTCTCCTTCTCTTTTCTTTGAATAAATCTCAGAAAAATTAACCCCCTTTGGCATGGTTATCCTTTTTCCTTTTATATCACCCCCTTCACTTGTTAACCTTCAAAGTTTCCCCCTAAAAGTATGAATATTCCAAGGAATATTCCCTTTTCAAAATTTGTTCTAGAACATGGCATTTAAATTTTTTTTTAAAAAAATACCAGATGTACAAATCACAAGTCTTTTTAATCAACCTCACTTGTGATCACCTGTGATATCAGGTCATCACTTCTAGTGGATTACTTTAATTATTCTTTCCTGGTATTGATTAGATAATCATTTCAAACAATCCTTGAACACTTCTAGATGACTCTGATATGACATATATCCATACTCACCTTTCAATAATCTACCTTGGGTGCCACATACTGTTTCACGTCTCATTGGTTTAATTTCCACACATAGTTTCTGTCAAATCACCTTAATTGACCAAATCTACTCATTCCTAACCTTTTCCAATTCTTAAATTCCCTTATGTGTGAACTAAACAGAATCTCCTTCATTTCATGGGAAAGATTTTACCAAATCAAACACATATGTCTCCTTTTCATTATAAAACCTGGCTCAATTTCATTATCATCATACATCTCCCTTCTTGTTTTGAGTATAATAAATTTCAAAGAAAATGGTGAAGGTACTCATAGCTCACAGCCTGAAGGAAATTTATTCAGAGGAATTAAATCATATTTTTGATTTAAGCGGTCTTGATGAAGCTTTTTCAAGGATCTGTTTGATATAGAATGTGTGGGTGACACCAGAGGACCCTTAACATACTGGACAAGTCTAGTTAGCACTTCTTACAAGGTTAATCAGGATCAATCTTGTGTTTACAGCCTTCCAGGTTATGTATTTCCATCTTTTTAGATGGGAGCACTTGAAAAATCCTGAAGATTTAAAAAGATATTGGATTGAGAGAAGACCTCAGGTCTCTGGGAAGACCAGTTTTCAATGTCCCTTTTTATGTGATGAGGGGTTTGTATCAAAAGATATTTCAAGGAATCATATGTGTTGTATGATAAATCCTCCATCGACACAGTACTTGCTATTTCCCATAAAATAAATGAGTTGGAGAAGAGAATCAACTTCCTGGAGAAGAAGCAAGTAGAGACCGTGCCTTTGCAACCATTTTTAGCACCAGGGTCATCTTCAGGGAAAAGAAAAGGTGAACCACAACCTCAACCTCTGATCGTTATTTCAGATGGAGAAGAGGACCAATCATTGTCTCGCTCACCGTTTAAGGGAAAAAAATTTCCTCCACTTGGGAAAACAGGGGGAGATTTGCAAGTTGGTCATTCACTCGCTTAATGCATCATGGTCCTTAGGTAGATCATGAGTTTTTGGGCCTCAACCAATTCCTTCTCCAAAAGAAAATCCACCTCTCACAAGGAAATGGGAGGCTAGATCCAGCTTCAAGGCTTCATAATTTGCCTAGCCAATAACATGTAGTACTTTCCTTCCAATCAATTTGAGTGTCCCTTCTCAAACCACTCATAACATGTCAACCCTTCACAAAGGGAAATGAAAGACAACATTCTTCACATGAGGTCTGGATCTTTTAGATTAGGTGTCATCACAACATAATAAAGTTGAACTTGAGAAAATCATGAGTCATCCTAGAATGAATGTGGAAGAGTTAATGGATATGGGAATGTCTTGGGATCTAGTAGGATCAGTCATTTTTGTTCAGACAACACAAGGCTCAAGCGAGTTTGTACTAAGGAAAAATAAACTTATGAAAAAACTTCCCATGCAGGAGGAAATTATGAAGTAGGGCTGAAGAATGCCTAGATGTTGTCTTCATTTCATTATTTCTATCTCTGGCATATGTATATCTTTCTTTTTCATGGGCAGGGGCCCCTATAGAACCCTATTTTGTTCCTTATTCAGAATGCAAGAAGCACAACAATATCAATCATTTACATGCTTATCCAAATGTATGTTAATTTTATCAAAGTAAACATGGCATTACTGCATTCTTCCACTTTTTAATTGAAATAAGGAAACAATAAAATTCAAGAAAAATTACATCCCATGTAATAGAAGTGTTATTTTAAAGTATCAGTATAAAAGGATGAATATGAAAAGAGAATACATTTCAAGGAACAATTGTCTAAGCATGTTCATCATCCTTTGCATCTTCTTCTTCTTCAACTTCAACTTCAACTTTTGTATCTTGTTCTTTCGGTAGCCTCGCCACATATGCATCATACCTTTTGAATAACTTATTAAACTCATCCTCGTTTGGTCCTATATGATGTTGGAAAATCAGTGCTTGCCTAGATATTGCATGAATGCAATGGCCCATTTTCTGCTTGTATTCCAGTGGTCTTTCTTTTAACTCTGTAATTCTATTCTCAATATTTCTCATGGTCTTGATGACTTCATAGGAGAAATCATTCTTTAGAAAATTCCTTTCATAGGAATTAAGTAATAAGTCAATCTTCATATCCCCATAACTCTTTTTGAACTTATCAATGACCATATCCTCTAACTTTAAGTCAATAAAATCGAGAGTATCGTCAACCCAGTTTCTCTTAATTTCAAGTTTTTCCTTGATCCCATTCAGGTCTCTACTTTGATCTTTGACAATTCTTCAATATCATGTCAGGCTTCCTTTGACTACTATAGGCACAATATCTTCCTACTCAACTAATTCATCACTAAGCTGGGTGATGTGATCTAACATGGGAAGAATGCCTTCAAAATAGAAAATCTCATTGTCACACTATTCAACTATCTCATCAATTTCACTGAGTCTATTTTTGAGATCTTCATATTTTGACCTAGCCTCTGCAATTTCTTCCTTTCCCCTCTTGGTCAATTTTTCAATCCATGTGTCTACTACCTGAACCTTCTTGACAACCTTGTTTATTTTATCCATTCCCTCAGGGGTATCAATGGAGGCACTTGTCTGGGCCTGACTAGGTTTCCCAATTAATTGTTGCAAACTCAAACTTAGGGATTTAACTTGCTCTTTTAATTGCTTCTTTTTCATTCTATCTTCATCCACTTTTTGTAAAAGGTCATTGATAGCTTCAGACACCCCTTGCTTTAATTGGTCTCTTGAAGGATTTCCCAAGGGAATAATTTGGATGTTATAATCATTGGCTATTATTTCATCCCTAGTCTTTCCTTCAAAGGGGATTGCTATTTCCAAATTTTTAGCTCTGATGAGTCAGTGTGGGTTTTAGTAATAGTTCTAGCTCTTTTTGAGGCTCTTAATGTCTTTGGAAAAGATAGAGCAGTAAGGTCAATAGCTTGCACAAGAAGGATCTCTTTTTCCTCATTTGAAATTAGTTCACCGATCCATCCTTTTGCCAAATTTTTTCTAGCTTTTGCCTCTTGTGATTCATGTTGAGGCTCTTCAGGAACAACCATTAACTATTTGGAAACCCCCTACTCATTAAGATTTAGTAATTCTACCTGTTTTTCAATATTTACTTCAATGACCATCTTGTTAGTCCCACCCTGTGTTGATAATTCTTTAGGATGTTCCTCTCTTTGGTCTAGAGACTGAAGTTGATAATTTATTCCTTGATTTATATCAATAGTCAGGGGAGATTTATTCATTATTTCTTCAATGGATGCCATACTGGACCCCACTTCTCCTTCGACACTTTTTTAGGTTACTGATTGGCTTATGAGTTCTTCATTCTTCAAACTCGCTGAGTTGGCATCCTACCCTCCTCGTGTTCTCTGATGATGTTCCTGGAAATGATATGGTAGGCTGTTCATCTGAAGCCAACTCCACATTTCTGTCTAGGGATGCATGTCCTTATCAACAATGCTCATTTTGCCAACAATTGTGGCTTGTGCTACTTCTACTCTCTTTATAAGAAGACTTTCATTTTTGAGAGAGTTCATTAGCCTTAGTAACTTCAACAAACATAAGAAATATCTTCTGTTAACACCTTTGTATTAACATATCCTCCACTAGGAAACTCTAGTTTACCTAATTCTGCAACAACTTGTTTTATAGAAGGATCATCTGTTACTTGAGCTTTTTCTTTACTATTCAATGGAGGAGCATTTATCTCTATTTCCTCACCAATTTGGAGGTCATCTACCGATATCATTAATGGTTCACTCATTGATAATTTTAGAGCATCTAACATGGAAAATCCCTCACCAATATCAATATCAATTATATCATCTTGGGCCTTTACAGATTCATATAATGTTCTAGTCAAAGGTGTACTCATATCATTAGTAAGTGGGGTCTCGATGTCTTCATACCTAGAGTTAAGATTTGGCTGCTTACTAAACTATCTTTAACATTTTCCTGGGTTACTTGTTCTTGAGTAACTTTCTTTATTACTTCCTCCACAGAGCACAAGTGGGAAATGACACTTTGATTGTCCCACTTGTGGAAATGATGGGGCATGTTATGCTTAATAAACATCACTCCTTTAAAATTCAGGAGGATCAATTACTACATCTCTATGCTTGTGCTTCTTGGGCATGTGGGCACCTACTCTCACCAAGACTGGTACATGAGCAACCTTATGTTTCTTGTGTGCCCTTTCAAACTTTTTTAGATTAGGAGCTGCTCTTTGCCCTTCCTTATGTGACTTGGGTTGAGTAAAACCACTTGCTATGGCTCCACTCATTAATTCATTAGTATTATGAGGCCTTGGTGCAACACCTGAGTAGACTATATGAGATGTTAAGCCCTTCCCTTTGCTTGATTGGAATTGAAAAAGTAATGGGGAATTTTCTAGAGATTTCAAAAGCATGCTTTCGCTTTTTTCCTAAGAAACGACATAAGAGTACCAATTTCACTAGCGGTTGAGGTCTACTCATATATGAGTTCAGGAGTAGGAATTTTTGAGGGAAATTGAGGGGCTTTCCTCCCAGAGGATCCATTCTATCTACTCCCTCCTTCAGGGGTGGAATATCATCATTTAAGTTTCCCAAACTCCTAAATTTATTTAAGATTTTGGTATTTTGAATTGATAAGTCAATGCCTTTCTGAGTCCACCAATTCACAATTCTTCTCATTACATCATCTATCCTTACATAAGAATCATCAGATTATATCTCATTCCAAAATAGGGGAATTATGGGCTATGCCTCCACTTTCTAATCAATATAATATCTCGCTTCTTTGTATGTGGGTCATCCATAATTCCTTCTAGAATAACTACAATTTTGAAATCAATTATTTGTGAAATCACTTAATCGACCTCTTCTTCATCCCTAAATTTCATCCAATAATCTTCAAACCGAGGCTCATGCTCAACAGTGTTGACAATATTGTTGAATACCCATATGTTGTCATAATTGGCCCTTGCCTCAAACTTTTCCATATCAATTTTTTGTATTTCATCTTCAATCAACCTACACTTTATGATAGAAGGGCATGAATACTTTCCAATTTGATTAGGGAATTCAATATTTGTCTTTTACCTCCCAACAATTAATTTATGCATAGGTGTTAGCTACCTTGCTAATTCACATAAAATAAATTTATCATCTACATACCTAGGAAACTTATAAGGCTTTCCCTCAAAACCAATAACCCTTATGTAAGTGAAATTTTTGTATTGGATGAAGTAACATCCCTATTCCAAAATCAATTTCCTGGCTTGTTCAGACATCCTATATTGTCCCCACTTTGGATTGAAAAGACAAATGATCGGGGCAAAGAAAACATCATTAACTAACCTTACATTCCCACTCTAGTTGATCAATTACTGTTGGGGGAATATCTCATGCATTTGGGACTACTTAAAGTCTACATGTGGTGATAAACCCAGGAAGCATCTATGCCCACCAACATTGTAGATTAGGTTCATTTTAAGAGACCTCTTAGAAATCGGAGGTGGAAAATACCTGGCGAATATCCCCATAACTGGTTTCGCAAGAAGGTGAATTTCTTGAGGGTTGTATGTAAATTTTCTCCTAATTTTCAAGTGGTGTGACAAAAGGCTGCAGACATGCGACAAGAGATTTGTTGTCGAGTTTCAATAAGGTTGTTGTTGTGTGATAAGAAACCTCCGGTCGTCGCGTTAACAAGGTTATTGATGTGCGACAAAAAAATTACTATCGCATGGCAACAACCTTGTTGACGTGCGAGAACAAATCTTCGTGTCGTGGTCTGCGCAGCCTTCACCTCCGGGCGTGACAATAAAATCTCCATGTCGTGCATCAACAAACTCTCTTTCGCGCATCTACTTCCTCTGCACTCCCGCCGCACGTAAAAAAATCTCCTTATCGCGCGCCAAAAACTCTTTGTCGCACGTCTATAACCTCCATCCTCCTATCATGCATCTCGTAGCCTCCGCCCTTAGGTCGCGTGTTTACTATACTTGATAATACATATGCCCCCAGGTGGTATGAGTGAGCTAGTAGTGTTCTACATGGTGAATAATCTAGGATTATATAGGGGATAGTTTCAAGGGTATGAGAAGTCACCCTAAAAAAATTAAATTGTAATTTTTAGGTGAATAGGTCACTGACCCGCACCAAAAAATTTGCCTTTTCAAAATTTTCAAAAATGGAATATTCACCATATTACGAATATTCACCACTAAAATTATCCCTATTGTAGATTAAGTAAGTCATCATATAAAATTCTAGCTCAATTGTCACCCATTTTAATTCTCATTGCTAAGGCCAAAATATGTCTCATTAATGTACAATAAATGATCTTATTTTACTCTCCTTTTTATCAAGTTTGACTGCATTTTGTGACTTTTATTTGATCTAATATAAGTTAGGATGTAATCATCCATCTTTTTGATTGTAGTTCTAACGTTTAAAAGCTCTATAATTCCTAACAAGTGCTTTGGAAATTCAATTTTGTAATAAAACATGTCACAATCAGTCAGAAGAACAAATTATGAAATGGTCAACATGTTTTTGGAAGCATTGGTTTGAATACAACTTAGTTCGAACTTCCAGACTTAGTTCCTAACTCCAGATGATAGTTACGAGCTCTATCACTTAGTCCTAGAAACTTTCGGACTTAGTTCTAAAACTCCAGGAATTAGTTCTGGAACTCCTGCATGTAGCTCCGAAACCTTGAACGCAGTTAGATTTGGGATGATTTCCTTTAGTTCCATAACTTCTCTAAAGTTCTGGAACCGATAAGAATTTGTTTATTCCAACAACGTCTGGTGATTTAGCAATCAATGATCCTTTCAATCATAGTAGACTAGAAGATTTCCTATTCTTCATACGCGCAAATCCAGGGATAACTATCATACAGTATACATCCAACCATGTTCCAATTCAACATCTATTTTGGGCATGATTTGGTTCCATTTGAATCGGTAGGACAACTATGGCCATATATGCACATGTGGAAGAAGTATATATATGCAGACCTACAGATAGATTGATATATATATATATATATATATATATAGATAATATAGAGATAGATCAATATACATAGATACAAACACAAAGTTATAGAAAGAGACAATACGTCTTTGTAATGCAGAACATTTTATCAATAAAATAGCCATTTCTATTTTGAGAGAATATTAAGTTGTCAAATCCTATTTTAAGGTGGATTAAGGGCCCACTCTCCAAGAACAAAGATCTTCTTTTTATTGGTATTTATATTTTTAGAGAAAATAGTATAGATCTATTAATTATGTAAATACTTTTTATTATTCAAGTTGAAATCTTTTCATACTTGTTCTGCAGTGTTCTAGATTAGACTCTTATTTCCTTGCAATCATTTTTCAGCATTCTCAATTGTGTCTTTATTTCCAAAGTAAGTGTGTTTATTTCTATAACATGTGTTTACTTACAAAAATCTATTTCATTCTACATATGTATGTTCATTTCAGCAATTTATTTATGTAGAGAGTGTTTACTTCTAGCAAGTTTTCATAGTTTTATTTCAATAAGGTTTTGGCCAAGAAGTCCTCAAGACATTGAGAAAATCCCCCAGAAAATATAAAAAGAAAACAAAATACCTATAGTCAATTACTAGATCACTAGGATTCTTCTTGTTGCATATAGCTTCAAACACACCCCTGGTTTGAATATGACATCAACTAAGAGTTGATTAAATGAAGGGAATAATGACACCCAACATTTTTGGCACCATTTCTGGGAGAACACTAGTTAGAATTTTCTAATTAGGTGTCAACAAGAGCAACAATCATATATCTAGTAATTGAAGAATCTTCCCTACGTCATCATAAAATTTATGAGTAGACCAAGAGACTCCAAGGGTCAATTCCTACCAAAAATATCTAAACAAGAATCATCATAATCTTCTAGATCAAATAAGGAAGTTGACCAAGAATTAGAAGCACCATTGTCCCATGTTAGACAAGAAGTAAAATTTCCACCATTGGATTTCTTTGGTTAGTCACCAGAAGGAAGTGGAACCTTTAGAAGAAGGATTATCTCCCAAGACCCATTTAGAGAAAGTTTTGATTCACAATTGAGAAGTTAACCTCTACTCCTGACTTCTCACCTTCACCAAAGTAGATCACATACCACATTGATTGGGAGAAAAGTCTAGAAATTACTGCAGAAATGGCACGAGAAGCTGAAAGAGAACCTGATAGGACTTTTACTTATCCAATTCAATTGGATGATGATGATACACCTATGAAGAATATTTCACCTACACATTTACCCACATTTAGAGGGATTTCATTTGAAGATCTTGACCAATTTCTATTTGAATTTAAAGTATTGTGTCAAACTTATGATTACAAAACAAATAATTAGAAACTCAAGTTGTTTCCATCTACCCTGAAGGATGTAACAATGAGGTGGTTTATGGGATTAACATCTAATTCTATTACCACTTGGGCACAAATGGAAGTTGCCTTCCTAGACAAGTATCAAGATTACTGTAGAGGGAGGAATAGGAAGGAAGAATTTTTCAAAATCAAGCAGGAGGAGGATGAGAATATGGAAGATTATTTAGATAGATTCCTCTTTGTGAGTAAAATATGTGGATTTGTACTACAAGAAGAGTTAAGAAAAACCATTTTTCTTAAAGGTCTGGATGATGAATCAAGGGAGGCACTTGATTTGATGGGAGGTGGAAACATTGATCAAATAAGAATGAATGATATTAAAGACATTTTTAGAAGCTATTCACGAACAAGGGGTGGACCTAGAAAAGGAAAAACAATTAAAAGTTTGAACCCAGATATGAACAAACTGATGGATGAATTGGAAAACTTTAAAACAGACATTTTAGTTCAATTAACCTCCACCATGGATGGATTGTAAGCTAAAGCAAATGCTAAAACTAAACCATTAGCTATGTATTGTCCTAGATGCAGGAAGAAGCATGCAATAAGAGATTATCCCCTAGATAAAATAGAAGTATGTCTTATATGTGAATCTAGGGACCATGAGAGTAATGCTTGTTCTTTTCTCCCATTTATAAAAAATTAGCTTAAACAAACTAGTACTCCATCAACAGTCGAAGAAGTAAAATTTTTCCAGAGACAACCTAGCTAGGGGTAGTTCATGCCTAGGTCAGTTCCTAACCCTTGGATGATGTCATGGGTAGCTCGGATAGTACCAAAAATTTGGGGGCAACCACCGTGGGTCACCTCAACCAACATGGAATCCTCAAGATTAGGCAAGTCAAGCCTGGTATACCCAAGGATACAAACAACCATGGTTTGGTAAAGGAAACCCTTATGCTTGGTCACATCCTAGGTGGAGTTCTAATAATTATGTGTAAGGGAAAACATATCCAAAATCAGAATCAACAAGCCATAACGGGTTTCCAAACAAAAAATTCACAGACTAAAAATGTGGTCCAAACCCAAATTCCAGCTCACCAATTACAAACCCAAGAAACAAACAAACAACTCATGTCTACGGAATAGAACCAGAAAAATCAGTTGATTTGAATACCATGGATTATAAGGATATTCAAACTAGATATGGAAAAATAATTAGTTGTCCACCTGTTATAATCACTGAGATGATAGAAGAAACTGAAACCCCTAGTACGGTTTTTCCAAATAAGGATGTAAAATAAAAAGATAACGAACCATATAACAACTCTATCGAGACTCCATTTCCAGAGAGATTTAAAGAAGCCATAGAGACTAAGGAATCTGAGTTGGTACAAGAACTAAGGAAATTGAATATTGAAATACCATTATTACAAACAATTAAGGACATTCCAGAATTGAACAAATTAATAAAAATGCTATGTTTAAAAATACCTTGAAGGAAGAAGTAGTACCCCAGGACTATTAAGGTAGATGGGAAACTTGCTGATTTATTAGTAGGAAAATTTTTCTTCCCAAATACGGAGATCCTAGAAGTCCTGTTATTTCGTCTCTATAGGGAATAAAGATATACATAATGTTTTGGTTGATTTGGGAGTGGCTATAAATGTGATGACAGTGGACACTTTGAAAACATTACCATTAATATGTATACAACCTACTAACACCATATTGCAGATGGCGATTAGTTTAGTAGAAAAATGAGTTAATGAAGATGTGGTGGTTATGGTGGAGTCATGGGAATATCCAGTTGATTTCCTTATATTGCAACCAAAAGGTAAAACACTTGGTTATCCCATTATTTTGGGTAGACCATGGTTAGCTATAGTTGCTTCCTTAATTGATTACAGATCAAGTGATATGACTATCTCAAATGGTAAGAATTCTAAGAAAATTTCCTTATATCCTTCTACATGACCTTCTATTGATAATCAAGAACAATTGTGGGTTGATGCTCCTGATACTAATAAAAAAACATGTCTTCTTTGGCCATGATCATGTTGCAGGATCATGTACGCGAGGTAGAAGATATGATTAATCAACCATTGAATGAACACCAATTATCCTTGGAGAAATCAAGAATAGTTCCGGAACCTACGAAATTAGTTCCGGAACCTATAAACTCTGTTCCGAAATCATCAGATTTAGTTCTAGAACCATCACATTTAGTTCCGAACCACACCAACAACAATTCCCTATGACTGTAAATAATTTCACTCTAGAGGAATGAGATTTCTCTTGGGGAGAGGAAGAATCAGTAGCTTCAGTTTCAAATATATCAGGAAATGGTGAAGAATTTTTGAAAGCAAAGAAGTGACGAGGAGTTCGACCTAAAACAAGATAAGTATCATAACTCTTCCTACTGTCCTTTTCCAATATTCTATCTCAAGGAAATTTTGGAGATATTTCTACATATCATATGTTATTGCCACATACATGTCCACTAAATACTTTAATGGAACCCTTTCAAAAAATCAGTTCATCACACATTAGAACCAAACATTTTGAGATTCAATGGTAAAATTTTGAACATTAACAATTGTTGGTTGAAGAATGATGAAGAAGCTAAATTTTTTGATGCTCTAAAAATCATACTAGAGATTTTTCTTGGGACTACAAAGATATGAAAGGAATCCATCAATTGTTTTCACTCATTACATATATACTTTGAAAACATTAGACCATTTAGGCAACCTCGAGAGAAGATTAATCCAGCCTTAAGAGATATAATCAAGCAAGAAATTGAAAAACTATTACAAGTAGGTTTTATCTACCCTATCTCAGATAGTCAGTGGGTGTCTCCTCTTGTAATTGTTCCTAAAAAGAATGGAAAATGGAGAATTTGTGTTGACTATAGGGAACTGAACAAAGCCACACTGAGAGATTATTTTCCCTTACCATTCATAGATCAAGTCCTAGACAACCTTGCAGGTAAGAAGTACTTTTCCTTCCTGGATGGATTTAGTGGATATAATCAAATCGAGTTACTGTTGAGGATCAGGAAAAAACTACCTTTACATGTCCATGGGGTACCTTTTCCTACAGGGTATTACCATTTGGATTATGTAATGCTCCAGCAACCTTCCAAAGAGTTGTATTAGCAATTTTTGCAGACCTAACAAATGACTATGTAGAGGTATACATGGATGACTTCACTGTGCATGGAGACACATTTGATGATGCTTTGAAGAATTTATAAATAGTATTAACAAGATGTGAGAAACACCATCTGTCTCTTAGTCATGAGAAGTGTTTGATGATGGTTGATGAGGGGATTGTATTAGGACACCACATTTCAAAAAGAGGAATTTAGGTTGACCAAAACAAAATAGAAATTATTTTATACTTACCTATTCCTCAAACCCCCATATATCAAGTCATTTTTAGGGCATGTTGGATACTATAGGTGCTTTATCAAGGATTTTAATAAAATTTCTGCCCCCATGTTTAATTTTCTTACCAAGGACTATGAATGTATTTGGGATGAAAGATGTCAACATGCTTTTGATGAAATTAAAGAAAAATTAATCAATGCCCCAATATTGAGAGGACCTAATTGGGAAAATCCTTTTCACATCCAAACAAATGCCTCAAATAACTCCATTGGTGCAATTTTGGGATAGAAAGATGAAGAAGGGAAAATGTATGCTATTTATTACCTTAGTAAAAATATTACTCCCACTGAAAGAAATTACACCACCACTGAAAAAGAATTTCTTTTTGTGATTTATGCAATTAATAAGTTTAGACATTATATTTCAGGGTACAAAATATTTGTACATACAGATCACTCAATAATTAAATATTTAATGAACAAACCAAAGGGTTGGAGGTAGGATAATTAGATGGTTATTACTTTTACATGAATTTGATATTACCATTGTGACAATTCGGGAAAATATAATATGGTAGTTGATTTCTTGTCAAGACTAACCACTATAGGGAAGCAATATCCAGTTAAGGACAACTTTCCAGATGAGCAATTATTTTTATTTAAGATAATACACCATGGTTTGTTGATATGGAAAATTATCTTGCAACAGGGAAGTTTCCTCCTTTCTTTCACTAAGAAACAAATGAAGAAGTTGATCAAAACCAGTGCACAATTTAAATGGTTAAATGGAATGTTGTTTAAATGTGGTCCTGATTTGGTTTTACATAGGTGTGTGAGAGAAGATGAAATATTTGACATACTCGAGGCATGTCATGAGGAACCAAGTGGGGGACACTTTTCAGTTAAAAGAATAACTCACAAGATACTTAGCACTAGATATTATTGGCCATCTTTGTACAAAGATGTGAAGAGATATATCAAGCGGTGTGATCCCTGTCAAAGGATGGGACAACCAACTTTTACCAATGAAATGCCTTTACAACCTCAAGTAGTGATTAAACCATTTGAAATATGGGGGTTAGATTTTTTTGGTCCCTTTAGTCCTCCTTCACAAGGAAAGGAGTACATTCTTGTGTGTACTGATTATGTGATAAAGTGGGCATAAGTGATGGCTTTAACAAATACCACTGAAGTAGCAGTTGTTGATTTCCTTTGGCACAAAATTATGATGAAGTTTGGGGCACCAAGGAGTATAGTTTCATATTAGGGGCCAAATTCATGTCTAATATGATCCAAGCCTTCATAATGCATTATCGGATCAATAATAGGAAGTCATCACCCTATCACCCAACATCAAATGGACAAGCTTAAGTAACAAACAAAGAATTGGAAAACATCCTTACCAAAACAGTTGAAGCAGGTAGAAGAGATTGGGTAAAGAGACTACCTGAAGCTGTTTGGGCCTATATTATACACTTGGAAGACCATAACAGGATTTTCACCATATGAGTTAGTCTATGGAAAAAATCCCTTGTTTCCTATTGAATTTGAACTACAAACATTGAGGACATTAGTTAAAGTGGGTATTGAGTTGGATGTAGCTCAAAAGGAGAGAATTATTCAACTCAATGAGTTGGATGAGTTAAGGATGGAAGCATTTCAATAGACAAAGATAATCCAAGATGAAAGAAAACAATGGCATGACACACATTTCAAGAGAAGGCAATTATAGGTAGGATACTGGGCATTATTGTTTGATTCCAAATACCAAAATTCAAAGGCAAATTGAGAACCGGATGGTTGGGATCCTATCGATTGAGTAGGTATTTGAAAATGGTTCCATTCATTACTTCCTATTGATGGCAGTAGAAGGACACTTTTGGTCAATGGACATAGGCTAAAACTTTATAGGAAGCCTCCTACTAAGGATGAATTTTTGAGGTAGATTGAAGTAGATAAAGAATTTGATCATATGGAAGAACCGAACTCTTCCAAAATGATCAAATAATCGATGGATAGATCCAAAATAAATGGAAGAGAATGAAATCCAAGAAATGATGTTCTCTTCCCCCCGCAAAAAAGAGAAAAAATAAAAAGGGAAGGAATGAAAACCAATAAGTGGCATTCTCTTCCCCAAAAAAATCTCTCAAAGATCAATTGAAAACCAACAATGGCGGTTGATCTCCTCAATAAATGGCTAATTCAAAATAAAAGGAACTTCTTTGGAATTCCAGTTGTGTTTTCTAACCATTTTTCCTTTTGTTTCACTTTTAGGAATGATGAGTCATCATGATGGAGGGATTACATCATCAAGGATGGTAATTATGTATTTAACTTATTAAAGGTTAGATTAAAAGTTCACATGTGTGATTGGATTTGATTTAAAAGTTGGTATGATGAGTCATCTATTGTACATTATGATTAAAAGTGAGTAATCATGAGGATGATGTCGGTGGAATAAAAGTGGCAGCATATTTATAATGAGATATCATTTGTGAAGAATAAATATAGTGAAGAAGTTCGCATGAACCGAAAGAAAAAATGTTCAAGGAAGAAGCGAAATTTCGCACAATAACCTTTACATAGCTAAAACCATTAGTTCCGCAACTAATCAAAGAGTTATGTAGCCAATCTATGTAATAATTTGAAGGAGAAAAATTGTTAATCACCCTCTTTACCATAGGGATTAAAAAGAATTGGAACTGAGGATGATACCCAACTTCTTGTAGATGAAGAAGTCGGTAATCTTTGAAAAGATAACTCTATGGTTGGAATTCCAAAAATTTTATTAAAGTATAATGATGAATTGGTAGGAGAATTTTTTTATAAATTTAGAATAATCCAAAGCAAAGGTTAGAAATATTGTAATTCATTTTTCTGTGAATACAATAAGCAATGCATCTGGTGTGCCAATTGTACATGTCCCAAATCTTGTCAAAGGGACCTTACAAGAACTAGTTGAAACCCTACTACAAGAAGGGGAAACCGAACCCCAATATATTTACAATCTAAGAAAATCATAAAAGGGGTCAAAAGGGCCACTTGCCCCAACCCTTTGATAGAGTGGAATTTTTGGATAGTCAAGTGTTTAACTTGTGATGAGGTTTGGGTTGGTGGGAAAATAAGTCCCCCAGATGTTCATATATCTTAGATATGGAGCTACAAAACCGGAATATATAAGTAAACCTTCCAATAGCTTTTTCTTTTTGAATCCATCCTTATGGCCCATGGTATTCCCGGGTTAGTTCATTTGGTTGCCGAACCATTTTTTTTGGGAGAAATTTCTTAACAAGTTTAAGCAAAACCTATATTATCACATTTATAATACCAAATCCTTTTTCTCCTACAACTAATTTGGAAATTTATGCTCCTATGGAAAAGAAGGAAATAGGTGGGGAGAATATACCAAAAAGAAGAAGATCCGGAAGAATGATTAAAATTATAGAACCTCTTTTTTAAAGAAATTCCTTCCTCTCGTAATTGTACAATGGAGAGCTAATATCTATCTCTTGACAATGATCCACTTCACTTAGGCAAGAGTAATAAGTGAAAATTAAGAAGAAACTTGAGCTCAGATTGTTCGTTGTTTACATTCGTTGTCAGAAATCTCTCTAAAGGAACCCCACTGACATGGTTTAGGAATTTATGGAAGCTCCTCAAAGAAGAAGAATTCATAAAAGGTATAAATAAATTCCAGAAGATGAAAGAACATGACAAGTTGGAAAAAGAAGCTAATTTTGGGAAACATAAAATGACTCCTCTTTGACCAAGCCAAACCGAGATGGAAAAATAAGATGAGAGATTTGAGGAATAAGTTTTTCAATAGTTGGGTGAATCATGAACTATCACATGAAGAAGAAGAGTTTGGATCTTGGAGACAAAATTATTAAATCCTTTGGTAGAAGAGGAATGCCAAGCTCTTGCTCTCTTTAAAGTATTTAAGCCAAGTTGAAATTTTGAAGAAATAGAAAATCATGAGGAGTGTTGTTTAAATCTCTGTTTTGCTGGGCTTGAAATTCTCCATCTCCCGCTATCATAATATCCTCCTGAATCTCCTTTTTGATCAAAATTGTTCACTTTTTATGTCCTGGGTCATCAAATCATCAAGGAAGAAGTAGTTTTGCCTCCATGCCTCCACAGCTAAAATCGTGAAGGAAATTCAAAATTAGACTCAAAATGATGAAGCTCTCTTCCTAAGCAAAGATTTTTATTTCCCAGAGTAATAAATGATGGGTGTTTTTTCCCTCTTGTACAAATTTTGGCCCCATCATCCATGGGTATATGGATGATACCTAATTCTTCGGAGAAATTTTTATTTTTGAGCCTCTTTTTAAAAAGGCAAAAAGTTAAAAAGTGACCCATGGCCTCGATCAAGCTATAAAGGTAAAAGTCAAATTTTGAGCTCACAAGGAAAAAGTCAAAGGTGAAGCCTTCACCGTTGAAAAAGTCAAAGTGGACAAGTGGGCCCATCAGGTACACTTTTGGAAATTTAACCAAATCCCCAAAAGTGAAGTAAAATTTCTAGAATACTCTGCGGCTCCACCAAAGGTCTCGGCCCGCCGTTGAAAAGTCAAAAACGGAGGAGTGAAAGCAATTTATCTAAGAACTTTGAGTTTTTGAGCCTTTTCCAAAAAAGGTTAAAATGTTTAGAAAAGAGCCACGACCCCAATATATTCTACAACTAGAAAATCATAAAAGGGTTCATGTGTCCTAGTCCCAAATCCTTTGATAGAGTGGCATTTTCAATAGTCAAGCCTTGTGATGGTCAATTTGGGTCGAGGAAATTGAGTTTTGAGCCTTTTCCAAAAATCTTAAAATGTTTAGAAAAAGCCGCGACCCTATATATAGTAAACCTTCCAGTGCCACGTGTCCTAGTCAAATCCAGGATTAGAGGTATTCCTGAGGTTTTTGAGCCTTTTCCAAAAATTAAAATGTTGAGAAAGGGCCGCGATCCCATTTCCAATAAGAACATGCCATTTGTCTAAGTTGAAAAGTCAAAGATGGAGAATTTGTTCCAAATTTCCAAATCTAAAAAAAATCACAAATGCAAAATCTTCCCCATAACCAAATACCAATCCTTCTTCTCCATACTGGGCGACCCAATTTCCCTAGTTAGAGGAGAAAATCAAATGGTCTATATTTAAATTGGCAAATTGAATGTAACTACACTTTAAGATCTAGATTTTAACCCATCATGAGTGTTTTCTTCACAAAAGAGGAATTTGAAAAGGTTTGAGGATTTGTGAAGTCAGTAATAGTTTCTCTTGTGAAGAATGTAATGGCTTCTCCATGTCATTCCAAGGGTCTAGTAGGAAACCCATTGATTTCAAAAAGACCTCAAAGAAGTGCTTTGTTCTGAAAAGACAGAAAATGCCACACTTCTTCTATTTTATCTTCTTGATATTTTTGATCCTCGATTTATTCCATTCTCAAGCTATGTACAAACTCTTCTCAAGTTTCAATAATAAAAGAAGGAATTTTTGAGGAACTCTTTTTAAGGAATTAATTGGTACTATCACACCAAGAGTTTTATTGGCATCTTGTAGCTTCTCCTGGAAATGTTTTTCTTCTAACTATAAATGCATGTAAATGAAATTTCTAATTAATGTGTGTGGGCATCTGATATTCTAATCACAATATTATTTTTTCCTACCTCCATTTCCACTCCCCTTACCTTTCCTCAAAGTTTCTTCAAATTGAGACATCGAGCTTTGCTCATTAGGGTCTAACTTAGATCTCTCGGTTGAAAGGACACCATTGAAATCCACCTTTTCACGCAGTTAAACATACGGAAGCTGATGGAGTAGAGAGGAAGAATTATATTCCCATAGCGTTGATGTCAAACCCACCAAATTTGTCCACAAGAAAAAATTTCTTATTGCCACTCAAGCGATTATGGGATGATACTTGTAGGGAACTTAGTGAAATTAAAACATCCAATGAGGACTTGAGAAGTAAGATGGAAGATGAAAAGAAAGAAAGAAAGGAATGGGAAGAAAATTTTTATAAAGAAGAAGAAGATAAATTTAAATGTCTTGTAAAAATACAAATGGTTTGCATAATGAGTGAAAAATTTCTTATATGAGACCTTCTCCTACATATAGCGTGTTTCTAGAGGAACAATTCATTTGTTGACAACTATCATGAATTACATGTGGCCTTCCACATGAAATAAAAGATGAATCTGAGTTCATGATAGCCTATTCTTCAGCCAGGCAGAAAGAAAAAATATTCTCTCAATCTTATACTAGAAAAGAACACATGCTTCATGATCAATTTGTATGTGGGAGAAATCCAACTTAATGCATTTGTTTATGTTCTTCAAAATCAGATTGCATGGAAGGAAAGGGATTCTGAGCATCTATTGAAATCTAGTTCATCTGGTCTCTACATGAGGGCTCATTATGGTAAACCATCTGATTTCATTAAACATTTTAGAACCCATGCCTTTGATAGACAGTTCAAGACACATTATCTTTCTAGTTTACAGAAAAGTATTGATGCCTTCACCTCTTATGAGGAGGGTAAATTTGAGGAGATTTATGATGGATGTTTGAAAAGATGGGATCTTCTTACAGTTGCATTGAGAAGAAGAGAAGTAATATCTCCCACAAACTTAATATGGAGCTTAGAAAGAGCTAAAGCCTTGTGCACACTCATCCCTCAGGTTAATGAAAAGCACAAGGGCATATGGATGGGAATGAGAACAAGGCCTCCCCTTCTTCTTGCTCCCATGTCTCCATGGCAAAACAAAGAACCTCAAGATCCCACTCAATTTGAGGAATGGAAGAGGAAAGTAGAAATAGGATCAGGGTATAGTATTTCTGAACTAAAACACTGGGATATTCAGTTTCAGCCATTTGACCTAAGTAGTCAATTGGAATGCAGAATACACAACCCAATATTTGAAGAGTAAAGTTTGTAAGGGGACTTACAAACAAGTAAGTATGGGGAGATGATAAGGCCAAAATATGTCTCGTTAATGTACAATAAATGATCTTATTTTACTCTCCTTTTTATCAAGTTTGACTACATTTTGTGACTTTTTTTGATCTAATATAAGTTAGGATGTAATTTTCCATCTTTTTTGATTGTAGTTTTAACGTTTAAAAGCTCTATAATTCCTAACAAGTGCTTTGGAAATTCATTTTTGTAATAAAACAGGTCACAATCAGTCGGAAAAGAACAAAGTATGAAGTGGTCAACATGTTTTTAGGAAGCATTGGTTTCAATACGACTTAGTTTTGGAACTTCCAGACTTAGTTCGAACTCCATTACGTAGTTATGAGCTCTATCACTTAGTTCTGGAACTTTTGGACTTAGTTCCAGAACTCCAGGACTTAGTTCCAAAACTCCTGCATGTAGCTCCAAAACCCTCATGGTTAGATCTGGGATGATTTCCTTTAGTTCCAAAACTTCTCTAAAGTTCCTAACCGATAAGAATTCATTTATTCCAACAACATTCATGATTTAGCAATCAATGATCCTTTCAATCAAGAGAATATTAGAAGATTTCCGATTCTTCATACTCACAGATCTAGGGATAACTATCATACAGCTGTATGTCTAGCCATGTTCCAATTCAACATCTATTTTGGGCATGATTTGGTTCCATCTGAATCAGTAGGACAACTATGGCTATAAATGCACCTGTGGAAGAAGTATATATATGCAGACCTACAGATAGATTGATATATATATATATATATATATATATATAATATAGAGATAGATCGATATACATAGATACAAACATAGAGTTATAGAAAGAGACAATACATCTTTGTAATGTAGAACATTTTATCAATAAAATAGCCATTTCTATTTTGAGAGAATATTAAGTTGTCAAATCATGTTTCAAGGTGGAGCAAGGGCCCACTCCTCCAAGAACCAGGATCTTCGTTTTATTGGTATTTATATTTCCAGAGAAAATAGTATAGATATGTTAATTCTGTAAATGCTTTTGATTATTCAAGTCAAAATCTGTTATATACTTGTTCTTGCATAGGTGTTCTAGATTAGATTCTTATTTCCTTGCAATCATTTTTCAACATTCTCAATTGTGTGTTTATTTCCAAAGCAAGTGTGTTTATTTCTAACGTGTGTTTACTTACAACAATCTATTTCATTCTACAAATGTGTGTTCATTTCCAATAATTTATTTTTGCAGAGAGTGTTTACTTCCAACAAGTTTTCATATTTTGATTTCAATAAGGTTTTAGCCAAGAAGTCCTCAAGACATTGAGAAAATCCCCTAGAAAATATAAAAAAAATAAAAAAAGACCTACAGTCAATTACTAGATCACGAGGATTCTTATTGTTACATATAGCTTTAGAAACACCCCTGGTTTGAATATGACATCAAGTGAGAGTTGATTAAATGAAGAGAATAATGACACCCAACAATGACCATGTGACCATGGAGTGCTTCTTCATTGATAGTTTCCCAACAGATACTACCTTTTCTCTCTAGAATGATCCATATATAGGTAACCATCCACTCCTTAAATTCATTTACAGTTTCCAAACCCGCCATTCGAATTAGCAACACAATGAAATATTCAACCTCTTCAAATAATTGTGCCCTAACCAACTTTTTAGGGATTCTAGCCGTTGTCTTATTCGCAATAAGCCATTTTGTATTTATCATCTTGACATAGTCCTTTTTCTTTGCTTCATAATCCTACAGGGCTAATTTGATAGCAATGGTGATAAGGTTGGTGATTATAGGAAATTTTAAAATTATTCTAATGGTTGTAGGTGTTAATGTCAAAACTGTATCCCCACTCCCATCTAATACTTCCCTCTTTTTGGGATCATAATTCATAACACAATGCCATACCAATTATGGGCAATGAACTGCTAGTGGGATAACACCTACTAAAGCAATACAACTGTCTTGAATTTCTTTAAGGGATTCAATATCATGGGGCTATTAAGTCTCTAAGAAAAAAATCATCTAGATTAGCACACATCAAGTCTATGTCTCGTAATCTTTTCCAAATCACTCATGACCCCGACTCCAACCGAAAACAAGGATGGCCTAGTCTTCATCCTTCAAAAACCCTAACTTTCCTTTAAACCAACTTGTAATTGAAAGAGAAACACAGGAATTTCTAAGCTCTTACCACCCAATCTATGAGTGCTTGAGCAATTTAAATCCAAATCAACAACCTTTTAAGTCCTCAGGTTCACAATTCGAGCTTCACGTGATAATTCTCCATGAAAATCACAAAGGTAGCAACAAAAATCAAGCAATTTGGTAAATAAAGATGAAAGCATTCACAGGCTTTAAAACGTCCTTGATTTGCATAGCAACATTAATGGTGGCAAAAATAAATGCAATGCATCATGACCGTTCAATCCACCATTCTCAATTTTGAAAATGAGTCGTCCACGTGGGAGAATATTTTTGCTAACACGGGCTCGAGGGCACCTTTGTAATTTTGCAACATTAGAGAATTTACACACTTTTGGAAAACTTGACCCGCCCATCCACCTTTTGGTTTTCAACATGGGCTCGACACATGGTCACACTTGAGTGATAGTGGGGCTATGGCAATTTTTACAATTTTATCCCATTTCCTTTTCAAACCAAAAATGCTTGAGTTCCCTAGCAACCCGCATCCCCGCCTTTTGCATATAAGTAGCCACATGTCCCTTATGGGTTTTGGGAACCTTTTACACCTTTACTCCTTTCCTCATAAATGTACAAAGCTACAAATATGTACCACCTCCCGCATCCACTCCAATTATGACACATGTACACTCCTTGACACCAATTGAGAAATTACTTGCATTACCCGTTGAATGCGAATATTCAGAGAACATATATCAGGTGATGAGGCTGATTTCACACTTTGTGAATATGATAGAAAATTACAAGTTTTAAAGTTTTACCCATCACACCAAAAATCAATTGGGAGTTGCCACCCGTAAACAATTTTTTTTCAACAAAGTGATCCCTCCAATTCAAAACATAAAACACAAAGTATTCCTGCAAGAAAATGCCAAATAATGCATATCCGCACATGATCCTCGATCAAAAGAGGAAATACTAAACCATATACGAAAAAACATAAAGCTGACCCGCACCTCTAAAGGGAAAGAATAAAAATATAGCAAGCAAAGGCAAGTCTTAACCAAATAAGGGCGAGATTAATTCAAGCACCAACACATTCAACTTGGTGAGCAAGTGCACGACCATCTTCATAAATGGGTCAATGATCTTGGAAATATCAAAGTAACGCCCACCCTTCTTGTATTCATATGCCTTAGTTGTTTTGATGACAACCTCCTTATCACCCAAGTCATCATCCAACAACTCTCATGTGATAAGCCCAATGTACTTGAAGATCAATTGTGCAGTTATGTACATTCTCGTTCTTACGAAGTAAAATTAATCTTCATGCACGCGTGAAATCATCCACTAGTCTAACCTTTCAAGTTTGCCAAAAATGACAACTCATAGAGTTACAAAAGCCCAACCTTCTCCAATTTCCTCTTCACAAAATCATCATACACCGGTTTGTCATCTTTTGTTCTTTCTCCTGTAGGGCAAACAAGCTCCAATGCCATCTCTTTCTCGATTATATTTTTCCTATGGTTATAATCACTTATAACCATCTTGTATATGTGAGATACCCAATCCATCCCCAATGAAACACCATCTGGGTATTGCATCTTTGCATACCACTCTTCGTTAAAACTTGTTGATGCGACTGGTTTTCCCTTTCCCTTGCCCTTATTTTTGGGTGAAACGTTTGATCCCTTCATTGGTGCCATTTTTCCTTGTCGGGTCCTTGCCAATTCTTCCTTATGTCTTGCTTTCTTATTATTCGATCCTTTGATTCTAACCCCTCTGAAAAACTTTGAACCTATGCCCTAATTTTTAAAACCCTAACTCGAAACCCCTTCTTCCACAAGATAGCATAAAAACTCACAGAATCCTTCAAACAACCACTTCCATGCACGCCCATGTAATCTATTCCAATATGGTTCACAAATCCATCAAATTCTTCACTTCTCACACAAATTTCATAGATTCCTCACAAGGATGCCCTAGTTCACAAGAGATCTTCAAAAATAAATTCAATGTGAAAAATAACATACCCTAGACTCCCTCTTTATAGTTTTTTTATTTTTCCCACATTAATCTCCATGCCACCTACCACCATACTTCCGCATTAAATTTGATTTTTTCTATCCCTTTCATCTCACGTGTTTTGTCTAGTTCTTTTTATTCTATGTGGACACTCACACATAACCTCCTCAACCTTTTGGTGTGCTAAATTATATCAACCACATACCCTTACATGTGCTCTTAGCGCTGAAGTCCATCTTCCTCTACGTCTTAAACCTAGTTTTACCTACTACTTCCTACCTTAGTTTGCTCTACGCATTCATCATTGTATGTGGTTTTTATAAAGCTTTCTTAACACCATTTCATCTCTAACCCTTATCACCCCATTACGCGCTGCGTTCCTTTCTCGGATACCCTATGCTTATGTTTTTATCTCCTAGGCCACCAATGAACATTGCTCCAACAAAGTGTTCCACCGCTGCATTCTCCACACTCTCCACACTCTCCTACCCACACTAAAAGTATGCGTGGTCCTTTGTGCATGAAAACCTTTTTGGATAGTAATTGGCTACGCGATGTGTAACCACGCTAATTACACAACACACCAAAATAAAAGACAAAGCATAAAAACGATGAAGGGAAACACATATAAAGGAAAATGAATTAAGGGAAACCTAAGCTAAATGGCAACACTACCTTATTTACAAACACCAAGAAGGATTATTTATAGTAGGGATTCAGCCTACTCCCGTTGAAGTAGCTAGAAACCATGTTCCATCTAGTACTTGTAATTGACAAGCACTTGAATCAAGTATATGTGTTATAACATATGGTCCCAACCAATGCACTTTGAGTTTCCCAGATGGTGTAGAAAATTTGAATCATATAGAAGAACCATCTACCCAACCTCAAACTTCTTGTTTTTAATATGCCGATCATGCCATGCCTTCTTCCTAGCTTTCTTTGTCTTCTAACTCCACCTAGCAATGGCTCACCTTTCATCCAACTTCATAATTTTTCTATGCACTCTTCAAGTGCTTTATCCCCATCCAATCCTCCTGCGCACGCAATATGCAGGGATGGTAACATAAATTCAATGGGAAGAACAACTTCCATGCCGAACACCAATTGAAAAGGTGTGGCCTTGTTCAATCTTTTATAATTCATTCATATGCCCATAATACTACAAAGACTTTATCATCCCAATCTCTCCTTCCGACATCACAAATCTTAGTCAATATGTGGCTCAATATCTTGTTAAAGGCCTCGTAGTCCCATTAGCCTAAGGGTGATAGGGTGTAGTTTTGTGATGGGCCACCATAAACTCTGCTAATAAGATTATAACAGTCTCATTCAAGAAATGAGTACCCCTATCAGGTTGTTAAACTCAACGGGCATATGTGCTTGCTGATTATATTCTCCCATAAGAACCTAGCTGTTATAGCTGCCATACAATCCTTCGTAGGTTACACTTGTACCCACATTACAAGATAGTGTGTACAAGTGATAATATAGTACAAACCCGTCCTACACGCGGATGGGGAAATAGGGCCTACAAAGTCAATTGCCCATTTTTCAAACGGATCTACACTAGCAATAAGTCTTAACATTTCATCTATTTGCCCCAACTTTCCAAGACACTGGAAATGGTCACAAACCTTACAATATTGTATACAATCCTTATAAAATGTTTCCCACCAAAGGCCTACAAATAGGATCTTACATGCGGTCACATTTATTGCATAGTGACCACTTGCAATGCCACCATGAGCTTCTTCCATGATTGCAGTACATGTTCATGTTCCAACACACATCATTGAAAAACCTCATCTCGACCTAGTTTGTATAGGTATCCACTGACCAACATATAGGGCGCGATGTGTATAGCCAACCACTTCTTCTTTAGAGCCTTCATTCCTTTAGGCACCACAACCATTTATAAGAAAACAAAAATAGCTTCCAAATTAGAGGGCACACATTGTAATATGAATACCTATTCATCTAACATTGTGTCCTCAATGCTCTCGCATCCTTACGTGAATTAATTCATGATAGATTGTCAGGTCCAAAATTACTCTTTCTTGGTTTTACTACAACTGAAAAGTCAAACTCATGAAATAAAAAGATGCAACAACATATGTGCCCTTACAAACAAGGCTTATTTACCAAGTACTTGAGCACCATGTAATCTGTGTAAAAGATAAATGGAGTAGCCAACAAGTACTTCCTAAATTTATGCAGTTGAATAAATCATTAACAATGCTTCATGCTCTGTTGTTGTGTAATTCTCGCTCACCGAGTTAAGTTTCTTCTTGCAAAACACAAAGGATGATCAATAATCCCTTCTCTAGGCTATGCTAACACTGCTCCTATTGCCATCACTGAAGCATCAACATGCACATGAGAGGGATTGTCCCATGAGGAAAAGTGTAAAATGGGTGCAATAGTAAGTTTCTCCTTTCGTGTGTAAAAGACACCGCCACGCCTTACCCCAATAGAATTTACTCTTATGTTTCAACAACTCTTCCAATGGCATGGAGATCCTAGCATAGCCTTTGATGAATTTTCTACAGTAACCTATATTCCCTAAGAATCTGCACACCGTGCTTTGACTGGTAGGCTCCTCTGATCCCAAGATAACAACACATTTGACAGGATCTACCGATAAGCCTTCCTTGCAAATAATATGACCTAGCAATGTGCCAAAAAGAGTAGCAAAGACACATTTTTTAATGTTTAGAGAGATACTTAACTGCCTGCACCTCTCAAACATCAATCTTAAATTTTCACAATGATCTTTTACTAACCCATACACCATCCAATCATCCAGGTAAACTTGCAAAAATTTGTGGATGAAGTTTTGAAATGCTTGCACCACAAATCATGAAAATACAACAGTGCATTCTTAAGCCCAAAAGGCATAACCGTATAAGCAAAACTTCCCCATTCAATGGTGAAAGTAGTCTTCTCCTGGTCTTCCTTCAGCAATCCTTACCTAGTGATAACCTGAGAATCCATCTATAAAATAATAGATCTCCTACCCTACTACACCTTCCAAGAACTCTTCAGTAAATGGGGTTGGAAAAGGATCTATGACACATGCAACATTCAAATCTCTGTAGTCTACACATATCCTTATCCTCCCATCCTTCTTGATACTAATCACCATTGGGCTCACCCATTCAGATTCTTCAATTGCTTCAATGATTCTCGGATTCTATCATCTTATCAATATCCTCTTTAACTTTTACGAGAAAATTCAAATTCATCCTATAAGGCCTCTTCCTAATTGGGTGTGCACATTCCTTCAACTTAATCCACATTTCTCCTAATGAGTGATGAACTCCTTTTAACTCATGGTACCCGCATGGGAAAAAATCTTGGAAGTCGCGCAACAACTCAATTATCTTTAAAACTTCCTGGTCTATCCAATAATCTCCAATGACAAATTATTTTGGATTTACTTATGTACCAATGTTAACCTTCTTCATTTTCAAGGGCTCATGGTAAGTGCACACTTGCTCATCTGCACTTTCCAAGACTTTGCATGTACCTTCCATATGATCAACATCTAAGTTTTCTACTTCCTCATCATCTATCAGGTACACCAACTTTCCCTTTTCTTTCTCCAGTGCAGTGCACCCAAACTATATCTCTTCTCATTTCTCCTTCCTTTTCATAAAAACGCGTGCCTTGTAATATTCAAGGATTGACTCAATTTTTTAGTTTTAAAACGCTTTACCCTAAAAACGGACGAAAAAACGGACGGAATCATCTTCAATCCATAAAATAGTAAAATCTCCCTAAAAGCGTACGCAGCAGCGAAAAACGGTGCTTAACTACCTTGAACGCACTCCTCAATTCACATGCATGATTCACACGATGGCTTAGGAATCTTGCTCGAGAACACTCAAAACTAAAAACGCAAATCATTATTCTCGTTTGAATAATTTGCCAAAAAAATATTTCCATCAACTCTTTTGTTAATTTCCCTGTCTAATATATGTAGCTCTAAATGGAAATTATAAAGGAAAAGAAAAGTGGGTCAAGATGTCAGCACAACCCTGCTGAAGATGGAATAAAACTTATGAGATGCATCCATATGAGGAATATTACAGGCAAGATAACTAGAGTTCTACCATCTAAAGATGTCTCTCTCACATGTGAATTCTTGGAAGGTGAATACAAATTTCAGGAGTTCAAGTCGATTCCATTCTCATCATAGAAGGCTAAAATCCAACACTCTATTTAAAATGGGCTCCTTCAACAGCAAATTGGTCTCCATCACCATTATCGAAGGAGGTGGAAGTGCTAAAAGTCAGAAGGTTCATTGAAGTCCATTCTCACACAAACATGAGGTAGCACCATTTGTTTTAGAAGATTGTCCCTTTCGATGTAATTCGTCATTTCAAGTCTTTTATAGATACAACAATTGAGTTTGGCAAGGGTTACACATTGTTGTTATGAAAGACTAAGAACTAGTCTTCTTGAAGAGAGGTGTCATCTATAGCTAGTGAGCTTAGCAAATTAAAGTCCTGGAAAAGAACAGGTTACAATGGTGAGTGATGGATGGTCGATTGTCTCCTAAATCTTTTGGATATCTCCTCAAGGTGCAATGTTTATAAAATCTATTGATACAAGTAATGAGCAAAAACTATTTCCAAATGCATTGAATCAGCTATTTTGGAGATTAATGTTGTTCCGGATAATGCAGTAATTGCAAAGGAGCAGGAGAGATACTCATGGATAGATTTCCTCATATCTTTTGGACACCTTGTGCAGCCCATGTGTTGGATCTTTTGCTTGAAGATCTATCAAAAATAGAATGGGTAAGCAATATTGTGATTGAAGGAAAACAAATCTCTAAGTTTATCCTCAATCACCGGTTGACATTGAATTTGTATCGTTCTTTTGCAAAACGTGAGCTTCTTTCCCCTACTGAAACAAGATTTGCCACCAACTTCATTACTTTGCAAAGGGAGGTAGAGGAGAGGACAGCATTAAGAAAAGTGGTGGTTACAGATGAATGGACAGAGTCAAAGCTTTCCAAGGAAACCCATTCAAAAGAAATTGAAAAAATTATCTTAGGGGACACATTTTGGGATGGTGCTAAGAAGGTTGTAAATGTGTTTGAGCCACTTGTTCGAATTTTGAGAATGGTTGATGGTAATCAGCCATGCATGGGTTTTGTATATGAGGGCATGGATAGAGCTAGAAGAAATATCTACTTGATGTTGAAGAAGTGGGCATTTGGGAAATCGTGGACAAACGATGGTTCATGCTACACCGAATGAATTGTTATTTGGATCCTAAATTAGAGGTAGATCATGATGATGGAGATAAAGAATATACTTGCAACCATTAGGTTGGTACATGATGAGGATGAGAAGGAAAAGCAAGAGAACAACTTACTATTTTCAAGAACCAACTCAAAATGTTCGGTGAAAAGAAGCAAGGGCAAGTAGGATGACATGGGACAAACTTACTATTTTCAAGAACATCTAAATGGTGGCAAATAGGGTTCTATATAGGTCCTCTTTTCAGCCGTTGTTCTAAATCTCTACATAAGGTACACATGATTTAATCCACACAAACAAGAGAAATCCTCAAAAACTGTCTGATCTTGTTTTTGTGCATAGCAATTTACGATTGCTTACTACTTAGTGGAGATAATGACTCTCGCTCCTCATGTTTTGGAGATGAAGAAAATGTTGATGATGATGACCCTACCGATGCTAGTGACACTTTTGATGTAAATTTGAAAAATGTTTAAAATTGCATTTTTATTTTTGGTTAATGCTCAAAACTTTGAATTTGAGCAATGGATAATGTCATGGGATATATTATATCTACCTGTAAAATGAACTTATGAAGTTGAAAATCCTTGGTAAAATTTTCATTGTGAATGGTTATAACTTGTAAGTCTTATCCTTTTTGCTAGAATTTGATGGGCATAAGACTTTAGTATACTTGTGTTTATTTATTTGTATGTGTGATTGATTTTTTTGAAGGGTATGGATAATTTTTAGTTTTATATTTTTGAAAATGCCTCCCTTTTGCAAATTCGAACTTCCGATTTTTTCCCATGTCATACATCCAATGCCATTTCTCCTTCCTTAAAGTGCACATTTCCTAGACTTCATTTGAACCCATCAACTCAATTAGTTCTTTCAGACAGAATGTTTACCTTCAACTCCTCATTCCTCCGATGGCTTAGGACTTAGACACTCAAAAGTTCAGAATAATCTAACTCAATTTCATCTAACGATGTAGCTCTAAATGGATATACCATGTACAAGAACTTCCATTTCAGCCTAATCAAGGCTCTCACATTCTTGAAGTGAAATGGGAAGATTCCTTCTCATCATAGTCACACATAGAGGGTGCTTGCCTCCTAATAGAGAACATGATTCTCATCTCCCTATTCTACAAGATTGTCTCGATGAGTCACCCACCAACGTTTCTCTTATACATATTACTCACTAATAGATCCATCGGAAAATAAATGTTACTTCCTCAATATAGCTTGTAATTGTCTTCCTCCAACACACGAGTGCACTTTGGCTAACCTCATCCATGTCTTTCTAAGTCATAGACCAATCAAATTATTTTGCTAGTTGTCACCTATTGGGCTGTCTTCCCGTGATTTTCTCCTTGGATGAATATTGGGTCTCTCCTCATGCAAATAGATTCTATATAGGTCCTCTTCACTTCTCTACATGGTCTCTTGGAATAATGATGTGATCCTCTTTCGAAACTCGGTCAATTGTTAAAGATTCAAAATTTTCACATAACACTAGTAATAATGTCTTCTATGACTTCAAAATGATTAGATGAATGGTTATGCTTCCTTCTTCATAACCTTTGACATGTTCACCATATACAACACATTTGAACGAGGGATTCAATGGATCGGTAGCCCTTTGAACCCATGTCATGTTTTTACTAATCTATCAACATCTCGCATTATAATTTCATTTTCATAATCAAGACTTGAGGGGGAAGATTGACATGTAAGACTTACCTCTCGCACTCATCTCCCACACACGGCACCTTTTCTCATAACATCTCATAATTAATCTTCTCCTACTAGCATCATCCACACTTAAATTTTCATCCATGTCTTTCTAAGTTCCTCAAAGCTTTTCACCTATTCTATCTTCCGTGATTTAGGGCACTTGACTCTCCTACTTAATCCTTCTTTCTCTTGCACTCTTTTCTCGATGGGTCAAATTAGAAAATCCATACATTTGCACTTGAGATAGTGGGCTTGTAGATCTAATGTCGGTAGCTCAGCTCATGTTTTTACTAAAACAAGTTACCACGGGGTTAATTCACCCATAAGCATCCGGCTTCTCTTCACACTAGCCATCCTTGCAAATTTTTCCTTCTTCTAG
The DNA here is from genome assembly GCA_018340775.1 of Taxus wallichiana var. yunnanensis. NCBI lineage: Eukaryota > Viridiplantae > Streptophyta > Pinopsida > Cupressales > Taxaceae > Taxus > Taxus wallichiana. The sequence continues at coordinate 851,360,685 of CM031239.1, forward strand.
TTCTAGCTCATGTGGTCATACAATTTAGGGCACTACTCATACTCCTTCCCGCACCATGAGCACTAAAAAATCCATACATTCGCTCAATCCGCACTTTACTTGTAGTGTTCAGCAAGTACCATGGGGGAATTTGCCCTTCCTCCATGATCGCATGCCCTTCAATCCTCCGCAAAAACTCTTCCTCAACCCCCACCATTCATGCCCTTCAACTACTCACCCTGAACTACTCCCAATGCTAGTCTATCACACACCAATATCAATGGCATAATTAATTTGGTCTATTAATCGGCAGTCCTTGTATTGTGAGTAGTGGATGTGTAAATATTACAATAAGAAGAACCATTCTTACGGAGTGCACAGTGTAACAAAGGGAATCTACTTGGATCATGATCCACTTGAAAGATTTTACAATCTAATGACATGACACACATTGAATTTCAAGGGAAACTATCCTTGGCGTGTCCTTTTACTTCACAATTTATACACCAAATTCCACTTTATGTGTTTCACGAATTGAATTTACAAACAATTTTTCAAGCTTTTTTTCCATGACAACAATCAGGCTTCTAAAAATGGGCTTACCCTAGTGTCAACACTTCTGACGGCCTTATGGTCCAGAGCAGCCTCAAAGGCATCACACGATCTGTGAAAGTCTTATGGGAGAGCACTCGCCTAAAAGGCATTATCAATCCTCCAACAAACCACTGAGCATGCTGCGAGGGATGGATATCATAAGATAACTTTGACAAGAGAGTCTTAAAGTGTGCATCATACTCCCACACACTCTCTTCCATACCCTATTGAATCTCCTTGAGCATGTTGATGCTCTTCTTGCTCAAATTTAGGAATGTGGAATTCTGCCAAAAGACATCATGCAATGTGGTATAATCCACCACCATCTGATGTGGGTCATACTTCCAAGACAAAATATGTGTGTGCCCTTGCAATGTGGTTACAAATGACTTTCCTTCCACTCGGGAAGTGATACCCTTAGCGCGCCATAAAACTTGCACTTGTGTACATGCTCTACAACATCCTCAACACCTTTGTAATCAAGTAAATGCAAAGACATCTCATAAAACACCTGTTGAGGTGGTTGAGGTCCTTGTACACTAGGTCTAGAACCTTGGTTCCCTCTATGTTTCCTCCACCACCAACGCCACTAAATCCACTAGCTCCTATCCCTATGGATCCACTGGGTAGTCCTCCTCCTATAATAGGTAAAGGGCCCAAAGTAGTTCCAATTTGCATGCCCACCATTGTGTTGAACTACACACCAACAATCTGTGATGTTGAACCACTTCCAGACGTGATACCCAAACTTTGTGTACCCACACCTTGTCCAAATGACATGCCTGATAGAATCCACCAAACACCAGAAATTTATGCACGGCCATAGATGGATGTAATGTAAAATGATATCTACCTGATGCTTTGCTTTCTTACCAATGCCAACCGAATTAGAAATACTTATCTCAGAAATTGGGAAACTAAGCACAAGGGTTTGGTTGCATGGTGGGTTTAGATGCATGCCTATAATTCTTCTCCTTCCTTCATACGACAAGCTCTCATTAGAAGCCAAGGGATTTATTCTCCTGTGCTTTCCAAGATGGGGTAACATAGACTACTCAGGTTCCACGTCCTCCGTGTGAACCTCAAATCCTTCTTGTAACGTCTACCTCCATAATTCCATCGATCCTGCAACTTCACATTGTCTTTCCAATTCCATCTCTTGTGCTTCATTATAATTGAGCCATCTCTCCTCTCTCTCCACTTCATCATATGATCCACCATCTCACACCGCACTAGCTTCATGCCCCAAGCCTAGTGGGAATTTAGCTAGCCATAGAAACACTTCAAAACTCGAGTGATGATCAACATCTTGATGACTAACGATATAGTGTGCAAGAAATATCTTCTTGGTTCTCGTAAGAACTCAAACTCAACAACCTATGGGAAAGCATACGTAGAAACTGCGTACTCCAACGTAGAGCTAGTCAACACACAAGTCCACCAATGATCAACAATATGTGTCCAGGTTAGATCAACATCTTGAAGCCATTGATAATATTCTTATGTCCAAACATGAGGTTGATAATACCAACTCTTCCTCAATGCATACGCCAAAACCATTCATACAATTTTATTGGAAAATAGCAAAATAATGTCTCATAAATCTCATATTATAGATGAACCTCTTCCCATTTATGTGCATCAAACTTAGGTCCATTGTTGAATCACTGTGAAAACTCATCCTCTGTGTTCTTAAGCCAAGTCTCGATGTTATCCAAGGTCAAGCGTTCTATCATCACACACCATTCTTACAAAACTTCAAAAGAGGTCCTGGAAATGGAACCAAAATGTAGTCACCTTTCCCTACTCCCTACAAACTCCAAGTGTGTTGATACATCACCTAGCCTTGACCGAGCACTCACCTGAGGCGCGCGAGGGTGCCGAGACCCTCCTTTATGTGAGCCTTGTAAGAATGATTTTCCATTAATGGAGGAATATTTGTAGAAGTATAAATACATGCATTCATTCTAGCACAAAAGTAAAGAAACTAGATCTAAGCACAAATGCATCATAATGTAAAAGTAAACACTACAACATCACAAAGAAATCAGATCTGAACCATGAGAAATATGAAGAACACTAGGGTTTGGACCCATAAACAAATATATTCATAACAATCCATCATATTCATTGATTCACAACTATTTACAGTAGCTAGATTACATCAAAAGGGTCATAGTAGACCAAATACATCATGAAATAACATCCTAGCCCTACAAAATGACTTTGCTCAAAGGGTTATATCCATGCTCTCTCTTATGCACCCAAAATATCTCATGCCTTGCATCACACATCTTCTTCCTCCTGCATCATCTCTCATTTCCTCACAACCCTTCACATCCCCATACACACCTACACACACCTATTTTGGACCCAAGCACATTCTTAAATAGAGTGGGATCTCTCCCCCACCACCTCAAGATTACTCATGAGCATATTGCATGCCAAGAGGGATCATGCTCCATCATACTTGAATGCCTATGCTAACTTGCTAAAGATATGATTAATTTCCACTTTACAACTCCTTAAGCACAATGATTAACCCTTGATTATTCCCTAGAATATTCTTTTCTTGGGCCGCAAGTTTTCATGCACTAACCTTATCAACTTATCATGCATACCCGCATCCTCACGTGTTTTCCATGCAAGACCATATTCCATAATGCGGCTAAGTCTTAGAACCCTCATTTATGTCCACGTACCAACATCTAATGCCGCATGCTTACTCAATCCCTTCACTCTAGAATTGTCCAATTGTTCAAACTGCTTGTGTGCACTTAGTTCTCCCTACGCGCTCTTCTTCACGTGCCTTCTTCCTATATTGCCTTCTATGCACACTCATCCTCTACTCAGGGACTTATTCATTTATGGGCTCAACAATGGTTGTCCATCTCATCACATTTCTCCCCATTTGACCATTTGATGAATCAATACCTAATATAGCTTGGTATCATGAAGACTCGCTATTGAAAATATCACCAAGTTTGTGGACATGATATAAAAAATATCAAACCTTCAAATATACTATCCAAATACTCATAGAACAAGGTGATATTCAAGTGGATAATCCTAACACACCTCCCAATAAACCACTTGATGTTTTCAAACAACCATTTCCTAATCATGCACCAACAAATCAAACCACCCCTTCTACATCTCAACCACCCAATTCTCACACCATTAACACCATCAACACTATCAACACCATTGATCAATATCTCACCCCATCAATGACTCCACCTACTTCACCAACCACTACATCTACCCCTTCCTTAGACATTGTCCCTATATCTACACTTTTACCAACACCCATCCCCATCTCTACACCAATCATATCCACACCTATATCAACTTCTACCATTGATTCTACATCCACATCTACTTCATCATTTGTCACATCTACATCAGATTTGACTATACCCACTACCTCACCTACATCTATTCTACCCCCACCTATCACATCAGATCCATCCTTAGCATCTATTCCAATCCCCCTTTTTACACTTATACCTACACCAATCACATTGAATATTGTGACCACATCTACATCATCCTCTCCTCCTACATCTATCTCATCCTTTGAAGAGTTTTTGAAAGCACTCCAACTCGCAATGACTTCAAGTGATTTCCTTCCTCATCCAAAAATCAGACACCCCCACATCAACCCAATCTACATCTTATTTAGACCTCATCAAACACAAGTTACTCCCTCCACCAATATCAACCCCTACACCACAATATTCAAACCCTCCAGTTGAGATTGTTGTCATCCTTGTCAAGGGTACCTCTTCACAATAAAAATCTAAGACCCTTGGCATGCTTCCTCAAAGGTCTCTTTCACATCCTCATAAAAATATAGACATCCCTCCACCTAAGATCAAGCAATCCAATGCCACATCATCTATCTTAGGTCCACCCCATCTCTTTTAGGGCCAAGCCCTTCATCCAAGACACCACAACCAACCAATCAATCTAAATCAAAACAATCCAACCCTTCTCCAAAATCCAATCTTTCTTCTAGGACATCAACCATCACTAAATCTAAATCTAAGACATCCAAACCTCAAACAATAAACCTTCAACAATCCAAGTCATCTCTCACATCTACATCCCAAACATCCACCTCTTCTTCTAAATCCAAACCCAAATCTAAGACTCCTATTACATCTCACAAAGACAAAGTGCCTCTCAACACTTCGGTCAAATCATATGTGGAAGTCCTTCAACACTTCAAATTTCTACCATCACACTCCCTCCTATCAAGGCCTTTGATCCACATAGTAAGAATCCATCATGGTTTGACTCCAACCTCATTTTTGCTTATCATCACACCCTTGGACATGACACAGAACATTGTAAAGTGCTTCAAACCATTGTCCACAACATTATTGAGGAGGATGACCTTCTTCTTGAAACAAATCAATCTCCTCCTTCCACCTCCTCATCCATGACCATTTCAACATCTACATCATCAAATCCATCCACCAAAGTACACAAGTCCCCCATTCATCATGGAATTTTTTTACCATCCCACCACCAAATGAATATTATTCTAAGGATGTTCCCCCCTTATTCATCAATGTTGTTCGGATAGCTACTTGTTCTGGCCCACATGACTCCAAACCAACAACCCAATAAAAATCAAATACCTTTGTTTCTATCCCTCCTCCTAAGGATCTTACCTCATCCACACCCCCATTAAAACCTAAGGTTGTTGTCGCCACTCCTTCTAGTGATTCCACGTAATATTCATCCCCATCCTCATCAAAACCTAAGGCTTATATCTTAGCTGCCCTTGCCTATTGAATAAATCATTATAAAAAAAATTCATCAGACCTAGTTAAGATGTCACTTTATGAGCTTATCTAAAGCACTCTGCACTACATAGGTAGGCTCTCATTGAATCCTTTAAATGCATCATAACATCTAGTGATGAGACTCAACATTTCACATCTCTTGTGGAGTACTTACGGCTTCTACTTCCATCTCCTTTGATGATGTTGAGATCTTAGATATTCCACCTAATGACCATGACTTTTCCCTTTTCATAATAGTTAGAATCAATGTTACCCTCATTTTACAATCCATGATTGACAATGGATCAAGTATCAACATTATTTCATCACATACCTTTGATCATCTCAAGATCCCTAACTCCATTGTTTCCCAATCACCCGCAGGTCCTTCCCCATTTGATGATGCTATCACTTCTTCTATGGGGACAATTTGTGTTCCTATCCACGTTGGTGATAAGCTTATCCATGAAGTATTCTACATTGTATAAGGGGCATTATAATACAATTTTCTTCTTGGACGACCATGGATTCGTGCCATGTGTTGTGTCCCTTCCACACTTCATTGTTACATCAAATATGAGCATGAGGGAAATATATTGAATCTCCCTATCGATGATCCTCCCTTTAAAGCATGCAACATGACTTATCGACCCAATGATGTCCTTATTCCCAAAAATGATCCATCCCAACCATCCACTAGTTCATCCATCTCTTCATCCAAGCTTCCCATGATGATTCCTTAGACAAGGTCATGGAAAACCTTACATCAAGGGAGTATCCTCTTCTCATGATGAACACCTTCCCCACTCTTCATCTCCTCGGTAGACTTGAAAAAGCTCTAATGTATCAATATAACATCGGGGATATAGTTCCTTTTAGCTCACCTCATCTTTGCACCAATCTTATCTATGGTGGTGTTGATTCTCCTTCTTATCACATCGATTATCATCCTCACAATAGACCATATACTAGACAATTTTGGCTTCCTCTACAAACCATCCTTCACTCAAATGTATCTTCATCATTATGCATGGAAGGGATTTGACATGGGATATTATGAACATGGCATGCATGACCTTGTTATTGATCAATGTCGCAAACCTCACGAAAAATTTGGACTAGGTTATAAAGAGTAATTTGCATCGATCCCCTTACACCATCTATGATGCTTATGGACATGCCTTATCCATCTTCTCCATCCCATAAGGCCACGGATAAGGATGACATTGTTTCCATCTCCTCTAGGTTTTTTTAGTCTCCATGATCACATTGGGACCACTCACTTATCAACATGAGGGTGAAACTAGGTCCCTTCCTCTTTGCTTTCCCGATATGGTGGAAGAAGATTCTTCTACCATTGAAATTATTCAATACATTGATGATGATTCCATTCTTTCCTACATGGGGGTAGAATATTCTTATCTTCATAAGTCCTTACCTCTTGACACATCCACTCTTCTCAATGATTCCACCATCGATATCAACATCGGGACTCCACAAGAGCCTCGCATCCTTAAAGTGGGTCAATCCCTTGATCCACAAGAGCTTGAGTCTTTCACCATTTTTATTTCCAAACATAGTCAGGCATTCGCATGGTCATACTATGACATGTCAAGCCTTGATCCTTCCATTGTCATCCATAATATCATCACATTTCCTAACGCCAAGTCGGTTAAGCAAAATCTTCACCACATGCACCCTCGAGTTGCCCTCCTTGTCAAAGAGGAGTTGCAATGCCTTCTTTCAACCAACTTCATCATTCCTATTGACTATCCTCAATGGGTCTCTAATATCGTACCATCACTAAATCATCTGAAAGCTTCACATTTACATTAATTTTCAAGATCTCAATCTTGCTTGCCCTAAAGATGATTTTCCCCTTCCCAACATCGATCAACTCATGGACCTTACCACCGCCACGAGATGCTTTCTCTTATGGATGGTTTTTCTGTTACAATCAAATCCTCATCGTGAAAGAATACCAACATAAGAATTATTTCACCACTCCTTGGGGTACCTTTTGCTATCACGTCATGCCTTTCAATTTGAAAAATTCTAGAGCTACTTATTAGCGATCCATGACTTACATCTTTCACGATATCATCCATAAGACAATAAAGGACTATGTCGATGATATTTTGGGTAAATCCAAACATTGACGCGATCATCTTTATGTCCTTGAAATCCTCTTTGAGTGTCTCATTTGTTTCTTCCTTCATCTCAATCCAACCAAGTGTGTGTTTAGAGTGTTAACTGAAAAATCCTTGGCTTAATCATATCCATCGTGGGTATTGAAGTTTATGATTTGTAAACTCTTCAACTTTGGAATTATCCATAGAATCAAAAATTAATGTTGTTCTACTTTCTATTAGAAAATGATAGAGATAGCTAGTGAATGAATTTTGCTTATGCTTAGAATCCACAATTGTAGGAAAGGAAAGAATATAAACTCATAAACACCAATAAGTTTTATCTTGGAAACCTCTAGAGGAGGAAAACAAGTCGGGAAGGGTAATTGCTCTTTCTTCCCACTTTTATTGGCCAATTCAAAACAATAAGTATAAAATTTACAATAAGTATGAAAGAGAAGTAGATAATATCTCACACTTCCTCCCAATTACTTGCTTGCTCTGTCTCAACACTCCTTTCTTCTACAAAACACAATTCTAGCACTAAGAACTTCTTTCTCACTTGCTTTCATGATTTGATGATCTTATTCTCTTCTACAAACATGTATTTATAGCCTTTCTCATGTCCTCCCATGCATTGGAGAATGGGAAAGGTCATGGAGGAGAAGAGACATGGACAACCTTTCAAATTCTAGGGTTGTTCATTTCATATTTTTATTTTCTATCTGAAAGAGCCAAGACCACCGCCCAATGCAAACCGACGGTCTCAAGATTGCCACCTTGGTTGGTGGTAGTTATGTAACCACTTCCTGCATAAATAGGTGGTCATGTTACTATAAATATAGAACCTCCGTGTATTTATTTTCCTTCTTCATGTTGACTAATCTGATGAAGTAGAGTCATTTTGATCCCTATGGATCACACCTCCCCTTCTCATGGAGGATTTTGGTCCCATAAAATATTAGTGGGGGAATAGATGAGGAAATAATTCCCTCACTTTCTCCTTCAAGTACCACCGAGCATGCCTTGACGTCTTTCCTTTCAGTCCAATATGCCAAGACTCCTGCAGACCTCTCCTAGTCTCTCTGACCTTCTGTTGTAACACTACATCCTCCTCTAATTCACCTCGTGAGTCCAAGATGTAATCCTCAATGGAAGGTAACAACCGTAGTCCAATCTTCATCTAGATGGCTCATATAGGTGCAAGTTCTCACAATTTACTATAGAGTACATCCTCATATCCAAGGAAGCCCTTAATTTAATGGGAGCTAGAAACATTGATCAATTAAGAATGAATAATATTAAATACATTTGTAGAAGCTATTCAAGAACAAGGGGTGGACCTAGGAAATGAAAAATAGTGAAAAGTTTGAATCCATATATGAAAAAACTGATGGATGAACTAGAAAACTTTAAAATAGACATTCTAGTTCAATTAACCTCCACCATGGATGGATTGCAAGCTAAAGCAAATGCTAAAACTAAACCATTAGCTATGTATTGTCCTAGATGTAGGAAAAATCATGCAATAAGAGATTGTCCTCTAGATAAAATAGAAATGTGTCTTATCTGTGAATCTAGGGACCATGAGAGTAATACTTGTTCTCTTCTTCCATTTATAAAAATTAGCTTAAACAAACTAGTACTCCATCCACAGTAGAAGAAGTAAACTTTGTCCAGAGACAACCTAGTTAGGGTAGTTCATGCCCAGGTCAGTTCCTAACCCCTAGATGATGCCATGGGTAGCTTAGATAGTACCAAAAATTTGGGGAAAACCACCTTGGGTCCCTCAACCAACATGAAATCCTTAGGATTGGGTAGGAAAATCTTGGTATGCCCAAGGACACCAACAACCATGGTCTGGTCAAGGTAACCCGAATGCTTGGTCACAACCTAGGTGGAGCCCTAATAACTACGCTCAAGGGAGGAAATATCCTAGTCAGAATCAACAAGCCATAATGGGTTCCCAAAGACAAAATCCATGAGATCGAAAATGTGGTTCAAACAAAAATACCAACACAACCAGTGGCTAATCCCAGAAACAAACAAACAACTCATGTCTATGGGGTAGAACAAGAAAAACCAGTTGATCTTAATGCCATGGATTGTAAGGATATTCAAACTAGATCTAGAAAAATAATTAGCAGTCCACCTGTTATAATTACTGAAATGACAGAAGAAACTGAAACCCCTAGTTCGATTGTTCCTAATAAGGATGAAAAAGAAAAATATAAGGAGCCAAATAGCAACTCTACTAAAACTCCATTTCCAGAGAGATTTAAAGAAGTCATAGAGACCAAGGAATTTGAGTTGGTATAGGAATTGAGGAAATTGAATATTGAAATACCATTATTGCAAGCAATCAAGGAAAATCTTAAGTTAAACAAGTTAGTCAAAATTCTATGTTTAAAAAGACTTGGAAGAAAGAAGCAAAGATGAGGAATATTAAGGTAGATGGGAAACTTACTGATTTTTTATTAAGAAAACTCTTACTTCCCAAATACGAGAGATCTTGGAAGCCCTGTTATTTCTTTCTCTATAGGGAATAAAGATATACATAATGTTTTGGTTGATTTGGGAGCAAATATAAATGTGATGATAGTGGACACTTTGAAAACATTACCATTAACAGTATACAACTTACTAACACCATATTGTAGATGGCAGATCAATCTGTAGCAAAACCAGAAGGAGTTATTGAAGATGTGGCAGTTATGGTGGAGTCATGAGAATATCCAATTGATTTCCTTATATTATAGCCAAAAGGTAAAACACTTGGTTATCCCATTATTTTGGGCAGACCATGGTTAGCTACAGTTGCTTTGCGCTTTAATTGATTGCGGATCAGGTGATATGACTATCTCAAATGGTAAGAATTCTAAGAAAATTTCCTTATATCATTTTGTATGAACTTTTATTGATAATCAAGAACAATTATGGGTAGATGACCTTGATACTAATATGTAAAACCTTTCTTCTTTGGCTATGATAACGTTACAAGATCATGTACGGGAGGTGGAAGATATGATTAATCAACCATTGAATGAACACCAATTGTCCTTGGAGAAATCTAGATAGTTCTAAAACCTATAGACTTAGTTTTGAAACCTATGGACTTAGTTTTGGAACCATCATATTTAGTTCCGAACATTCACACTTGTCTCCAGAACCACACCAACAACAATTCCCTATGAATGTAAATAATTTCACTCTAGAGGAATGAGATTTATCTTGGGGAGGGGAAGAAATAACTATGGAATCAGTAGCTTTAGTCTCAAAGATATTAGGAAATGGTGAGGAATTTTTGGAAAGCAACGTAGTGATGAGGAGTTTGACTGATAATGAGATAAGTATCATAACTCTACCTATTGTCCTTTTCCAGTATTCTTTCTCAAGGAAATTTTGGAGATATTGCTACATATCATATGTTATTACCACATTCATGTCCACTAAACACCTTAATGGAACCCTTTCAACAAATCAGTTCATCACACACTGGAACCAAACATGTTGAGATTCAACCGTAAAATTTTGAACATTAATAGCTAGTTGAAGAATGATGAAGAATCTAAATTGTTTGATGTTCTGAAAGATCATACTAGAGATTTTTCTTGGGACTATAAAGACATGAAAGGAATCCATCCAATTATTTTCACCCATCACATCTATACTGAAAACATTAAACCAAATGACAACCTCGTAGAGAAGGATTAATCTAGCCTTAATGGACATAGTCAAGCAAGAAATTGAAAACTATTACAAGTAGGTTTTATCTACCATATCTCGTATAGTCGGTGGGAGTATCATCTTGTAATAGTGCCTAAAAATAATGGAAAATGGAGAATTTGTTTTGATTATAGGGATCGAACAAGCCACACTTGAGATATTATTTTCCATTACCATTTGTAGATCAAGTTTTGGACAACCTTGTAGGTAAACAATACTTTTCCTTCCTGGATGGCTTTAGTGGATATAATCAAATTAGAGTTGCTACTAAGGATCAGAAAAAAACTAACTTTACTTATCCACGGGGTACCTTTTTCTATAGGGTATTGCCATTTGGACTATGTAATGCTCAAACAACCTTCCAAAGAGTATTAGCAATTTTTAAAGACCTAATGATGATTGTGTAGAGGTATACATGGATGAATTTAACAGTGCATGGAGAGACATTTGATGATGCTTTGAAGAATTTGGATAGAGTAATAACAAGATGTGAGGAACACCATTTATCTCTTAGTCATGAGAAATGTTTGATGATGGTTGATGAGGGGATTGTATTAGGACACCACATTTCTAAAAGATGAATTCAAGTTGACCAAAACTAAAATCAAGATTATTTCAGGACTTAACTATTCCCAAACCCCCACGTATATCAAGTCATTATTAGGGCATCTTGATACCGTTAACATTTTAATCTACCTTGAGAAGAATATGTCAAAGTGGTTAGATTTTTTTGAGAAAATCCATGGTATGGGTATTTTGTAATGTAAATTGAAAATTATCCAAGTCTCAAAATCTAAAATTTCAAACTTTGGATTTCAGAGATTTTATCTTTTAGATTTTAATGGTGTGAAATTGTGTTTACAAATTTTGTAGTCAAATCTTGAAATTCTGAAATTTTGGACTTTCGGGCTTTCGGGGTTTAGAGTTTTTACTTAGTAATTGGCAATTTTTAAACCCAGAGTTCCAAAGTCCAAAATTTAAGACTTTCGGGATTTCAGATTTTAGAAACTTTTGGTCGCACTTTTTGTTAAATCCCTTTCATACAACCGAAGTCCGAAAGTATGAAAGCCTAAATTTTAGACTTTTAGGCTTTCAAGTTTCGACATTCTCCCAATCATTTTTGAGGTTTTCACTTTCGGACTTCCAAAGTCCAAAATCCAAAATTTCAAAATTTCAGGCTTTGGGTTTTGGAACTTTTCATTGCCAATTCAATTTTTTCATATCTCAATCTCCAAAGTCCGAAACCCCAAAATTTTGGAATTTCAGAGCTTTCGGGTTTCAAAATTTCAGAGTCCTTCATGTAATTAATTTTTCACCAACCTCCGTACAGATCAAATTTTTGCCATTAATGTCAGTTTTCTATTTAAAATCATTTTTTACTTGTCATTTTTACCTAACACTTTTCTTTGACATTCCGTTTTCTTGTACTTTTCGATGTCATTTTCGAGGTATTTTAACTTGGTTATTTTCCTTTTGGTTTAAGATCTCTTATTTTCATTTCCTCTTTATTTGTTTTCTTTTGTTCCTCTTCTGTACCTCTCGAAATGAAAACTCATTTCCCACCATGTTTCTAAATTTTGAGTTTCCACAAGCATTCAAATTTTTCAAGGGAGCTCCTCAAGTTTTCCATTTTTTCCTCTCAGTACTTTTGGGATTTGGAGATTAACATTGTTTGGCAATTTATTTCCTCTTGGATTTCGAAGAATTGGTGGTGCATCGTTGTTTCAAAGCTCTTGTTTTGGCATTTTGAGGTTACCATTTCACGAAATTTTACTTTTCAGAGCTTTTCAGTGTTGGGAACCATGCGGCTTCGGAACTTTCAACTTCAGAAATTAGGAACTTTTGGCTTCGAAACTTTCAACTTGAAATTCAAAACTTTCGGCTTCGAAATTTCAACTTCGTAACTTTCCACTTCGAAATTAAGACTTCTCTATTTCATATTTTTCACTTCGGGATTCTTTAGTTCAAGTTTTCGGAAGTTGGTAATTTTCAGGATTTTTCAACTTCGGCTTTTGGAATTCAGAAAAGTCATCAGAGCTTGATGTCTACTTCCACATCAAAGGGAAAAGAAAAGATGAAGTATTCATTTCTTGGAGTTTCTCCTCACTCCTACCTGTCTTCCAACTTGGGGAATATGGGGGACACCAACCTAGGATAGATTGATTTTCTAGATTTCTGGGAAAGAGTAAAGGCTTCGAAGAAGAAGCCATGGATGTAGGACATCTACGATAGTGGGTTTGCCCTTGCTGCCGGTTTTCCCACATCCATGCATTGCTCGGAGTTCATTTTAGCCATGGCATATCACTTTGACAAAGGATCCATGTCGGTTAAAGATGATGATGATAAGGTGGTAATCCATTTGGACCCAGAATTCTTCGAAGATATGCTCAAACTTCCTGAAGTTGAAGATTATGCCACAATTTCACCAGAGTTGGCAGTGGAGCACTGGGACAAGGAGGAGGAAGTATGCACGAAAGTCATGATGAAAACTTATCTTGCCAAGAGCGTTGCTAAATTACCAAAGACCATGCATCGGTCAGATTTTATTCAGGAGGTTAGTGACCTTATTGTGCTATTAAGAAGAATTTCAAGTCTTCCTTCTGTAAAGGAATTCTAGGAATGGATGTTCTTGTACATCGCTACCATTAAGAAAAATAAGGAATTTATCCGATGGGGGGAGCATATCAGTAGCTCCATTTTCTATCAATTGAGTATTGTGATTTTAAAAAGAACTTCTATATAACATCCTTCTTGGTTTATACCGCCGCTATGGGAGATTTCTATGGGTAGAATACTAAAGGTATTTGCAACACCTCCCAATTATATGATTTTTATCCTCAACTCACACTGAGTGAAGGGAGAAGGAATTTTTCATAAGGTCAATGATGCCTTCTTTGTAGTTATCCTCTATTGTTTTGATAAGGAGTTATATAATCGAAGGATTTTCAAAGCCTTCAAAGAAGTGTGTGTGGGGAGCCATCTATTTACAGTTCCCCACATTTACTTACATTCAAGTTCTAGGCTTCATAGGTGCTCCCAACAAATTTCCAAGATGTCCTACTAATAAATGGGTTCTCCTTGAATTGGTTTGACAATTGTTGGATTATCATCAATTCAAACAAATGCCACAAAGTGGGAATGTATTTCCCTATTTCAATTGGCAGATACACATGCCTAAATATCCACAAGGCCAAAAATGTGGATGCAAAAATGGCCTAAGTAACCTCGCAAGAACTTTAATCCTCGACCAACTTCGATTATTGGGGTAAATTCGGCGAACAGTCGGTCCGGTGACCACATGTCCCAATTGGAGGATATCTGGATTCATTGTCGGGATGAATAAATCATCCGACAAAGGGATTATGAGAGCTTAACCTTGGATGAGGTTCGGTAGTTTGGTTTGGTGATGTCCCAAAGGATGTGCAAGATAATGATGAGATTTTGGATGTGGCATAAAAAAATGATAATATTTCCAATCAACCATTTCCATGGATTGATTGGTATGTAGAAGAATGTTGCGGAAAAGGAGAGGCGGGGCCCATTCTGTAGAGAACTTACAGTTGGCTGGTTACCTTGGGAATTTCACCCAAGGGAGCAAAGAAACCTATAAATATAGAGGCCCCACCAACCATAAGCCAATCAACACTTGTAAAGGGGAAAAATTTTGACCCAAAAAACCCATATGACTCCAAAAAAGATTTTGTTTGTTTTTGGTGGCTCATCTCTCTCCAAGGCTTCTATTTCCAAAACCATGTCTCCCGCAAAGACTTGTGATAGAAGTGCTTGAAGTCGATTACTCCCCTAGTATCTCACGAGATCCATCATCTCTTCCTCCTACCACATTGTCACTCTCAATATCAGTTCCTTCCACTTCCACAATCATTTCTTTGTTCCTATCTCCAAAAATATGTGCACACTACTCTTGGGGATCTATTGGAAAAATATGACAAAGATAAGGCTAAAAAATATGAGCAAAAACTCAAGGTCGAACAACTCACTTCATTGTTACGCAAAGTAACCCAACCAACTCCATCTACCAAAGTCTTAACTACTACGGCCATGACAATTTCATCTACCATCAACGACGTTTCTTATCATGATCTCAAGAAGCTAGGCCAGAAAGGGAGATCGATAAATGGATGGATAGGACGCATACTACAGGAAGCTAATCCCTTAATAAAGGAGGCTATCGAAATATATAATGATCTGCAGGTTGGGAAGGTTGTTATTTGTAAAATGGATGAGGCCTTTTCTGAAGATAATAATAATCTAAATTTAAATTTGGCAACATGGAGTGAGATCAGAGAAGAAGACCCCACTTTCTCCTTCAAGAGGTGATTGATGATGCCTCAAATTTATTTGAATATCAAAAGGCCATGGAATTCTGGTGCCAAGTGTTGCAAGATTTAATTAAGAAATTGGAAGATAAATGAGTAGAAATCACAGATTCCCTGAATGACATCTTAGAAGAGTTTGATATTGCTAATTGTAAATTCTTCAATGAAAACATTAATGCTCTTCCTGAAGATCAAATTAAGGAAAATTTAAAGGATTTGGTGAAGCACGACGATGAGGTCACAAAAATTTCAGCAGTGACTCCATCGACCGATTGGTCTTGTGCCAAAATTTCATAGGGAGGCTAAAGAAAGTTGTGAATAAAATTTGAAGAGTGCCAGCCAAGATCACGAAGGAGATCGAGATGATATATGTAGTGAATCACTATGCATGTGGGCCTGGAGATGAAGATATTCAGGGAATCATCAAGTACTTCATTGAGTATAAGTATCGAATGATTGTGTGGGAAGGAAAACAACAAAAACCTACATAAGAGGAAGGTGTAGCTAAACAAAGCCAAAGCTAAGTGGCCATGAAAGGACAGATCCAAGCTCTGGATTAGTTGAAGTTCTTTGGGTTGACTAAGTCAAACCCTTGTAACAAATTTTTACTTTCATGGGAGCATGTTCCCTTAATTTAATGACATTTCTATTTTTAGTAAAAGTTTTAGTTAAGGGCCCAATTGTAATGGCTCAGCCTAAGAACTTATAAATAGTTGAATGCTTCAAGCTAGTAAGGGACGGGGATAGATCATTTTTGGGGTGAAGTTTCTCTTCAAGCTTGGAAGAGTGCTTCATAGATTTCTAAAACCTTTTAATTATATTCAAAGTTATACCTTGCCATTAAAAATCAGATTTATTTTGTGGAATGGTTAATCAATGCTTACTTTGTGAATGTATGGTTCTTTAGTGTGAGTGGTTAGCTTACCTTTATTTCAGGTTATCTATTTCATGTTGTGAGGGAATAATGTGATTATCTTTTATGTCAGTTGTGAAAATATTATTTTCCTTCTGTTATTAAAGTTGTATTATCGTTATTCGTAATTGTTGAAATAGATGTTTGACATGTGTATGTGTTCTTTCCTCATGATAAATTAACTGTGTTAAATCAAATTTGATCTCTCCTTTTGTATGCTCAAGTTTAACAAAGGAACATATGCCCTAGTTTTTGGTATTTTGTACCCTTTCCAAGTTGCAATAGGTGAAGTTGGCCAACGATGCAAGCATCCTACCCACATTAACCCTTCTAAATATTAAACATCCCTTTATTTGTTGCATCACCACCCTTAGTATAAGTTTCATTTCTATGAAATCTCTTTCCCTAAAACTCATGAAGATGTTAGCCTAGGATCTAATAGTCATTTTATTACACTAGGAGTAGTACAACACTTAGTTCAGGAAGAGGAAGCCGGCCTTCTTCGAGGTTCACCTCAAGCCCAAGTCCCATAGCTTGAGAGGTGATCCCATGTGTCCCAATCACACCGAACGTCCTAACAACATTCTGGCCATTCGGGGGGTGCAGTGATTTGGTACTTCTCTTCTCATTAGCATAAATCAAAGTACTTGGTGACTCTATATCTCGGATTCCAAATCTCAGTGCATTTACTTATGTGATGAATTCAGACAAGAGCTTCTTCAAAGCACGGAAGTTATCATCATATCAACCTTTCCGTGTCTCCTTCCAAGAGAAGAAGAAGCATTATAAATCCATCAGCTGCAACTTTATCTCGTAGAGGTCATTTCACTCCTCTATACAGAAGGTTTCCTCCATCAAGCAACAATCAACCTCTTGTTTCTATGGCACAGAACCAAGTTTTTCCCCCTTTCAATGCAAGTAATCCACTTCTATTGGCTCAACATGACCCTATACCTATTATGACACTCAAAATTTTATCCTTTTACATAAGAGAAAATCATGTTACTCTAGTAGAAGACATTCTTGATGTAGCCAGCATTTACGTAGTACATAACGTCACAAAGGATAATGTTGTTGTCAGACTTCTAGCCACTTTTTCAAGGGAAAACACTTCAATGGTTTCGAGGGTTACGTATTGGTAGCATAACAACTTGGGATGAGTTAGGAGAGAAGCTCTGCAAATATTTTGAAGACAAAAGTGAACACCTATCACTCTTAGAACAACTCACCACCATAAAGAGAGCTCCCAAGAGTACATGAGTGATTTTAACTTCCGATTTCACATGACGTGGAATAGGATTCCGGCACTCATTAAGCTCTCTCCAAATAATGAATTTTTGTACTATTTTTGAGCTTTAAATAGTGATGTAGCAGTTATGATTCAATCCATGGGGGAACTACATTACTTGATGCTTATGAGATAACCATAAATACAAAAATTATTTAATTCAAAGCTAGAAAGATAGCTCCCCGACCACCCATGCCATTTTCTCTGGATCTTACAAATAATCAACCTATCATTGCACCTATTCTAACAACCCCTAATCAGCCAATTCAATATGTCCCGCCTCTTCAAATGATCTATTTGAAGTCAAATCACTACTATAGACCTTCGGGAATGAGCTTGTAGCAATGAAAAGGCAACAATCCCAATATGCTCGACCATTTCCATCCCAATATCAAGCAAATCATCATCCTTTTCAAGGGAATAATTAGGCCCAAAACCAGGTTACCGACTGCCAAGCAAGCGTGAAACCCTTGAACTTCCGAAACCCTTCTATTACCGGTTCATCTAAAGCCATAATACCCGAGTCCGAGAATAACCTCATTCAAGATTATGAGTGGTGATATCCTTTCTCTCACCTCACAACCAAAATATTTGCACTCGAACGGAGTTCTGAGTTAGGCCCTTATGGTCCGAGCATATCTACTCCACCTAAATCATTTGCCATACCATCCACTCATGAAATTCGAGACCAACATTCGATGAAACTACGCTACTAAATTGGTAAGAAAAAGACTTTTGCGGTTTGAATACTCGATGCCTCCACTATAAAGCAGCCAAAACATGTTCCAAGAAAAGGGAAATAGACCCACAATCTTCCAAGACTGATTAGGCATCTACTTCTCAGTCCCCAACAAAAATATCGATGATAAAGGCATGGGAAAGAAATCACCGGAAGTATCCATGGATCAATCTACAAAGAAGGATGGGACCTCAAGTATCACAATGCCCAATAGGAATTTTCCAAAAGAAGACTCTAATGCCCCAAAAGGTATTAGAAAAGTGGGGTCAATTCCATTTAGCATTATGGAGCAAATGAATAAGACCAATTTGAGTGTCACGATGTGGGATGTGCTCTCGATTCCTTCTCGTAGAAACTTGCTACGAGAGGCTTTAAATAGCTTTGGAACTACCAACAGATCATCGGTCAAGAAGTAACGGTGGCAAAATGCACCTATGCCAACCTGAAAAAAAAGTATTTTCTAAGTCCAGCAAGACTCCACCATTCTATATCTCACTGATTATTGGTGATCATTTGGTGCACAATTGTATGATCGATTTTAGATCTAGTAGTTCTGTAATTCCCAAACGATCACAAATGTATTACGAATTCCATATACTTCACTTTCAAGAGGATTTATTCAATTAGATGGTGCTTTGGTCCAAATTGTGGGGGTCATTAAGGGGATTCAACTTACTATCCATACATGTCCTAGTTTGACATTCACGTAAGACATATCTCGGTATTGATCTCCCTTCCATTTTTTCCATTTGCTTATCATGGGAGTTCACTTCGCCAAGATGGGTGGTTATTGTTGGTGTGTGTGACATGCCTAGTCATCATCCACATCACTTGGTGAGTCATCTTGCCTTGCAAGAGTCATAGGTATTAGGAAGTCAAATGACAAGTGTCAGATTCTATCATAGAATCTGTCATTGTCATTTACGTCAGTGCGTCATAGGAGTTACATTCCTTATTTGGAATTATAACTCCTCCTTTAGTGGTGTCATATGCGTCAGTGGCATCATTGATATTATTTCCTTGTTTAGGCATGGGGGTTACACATCACCCCTATTTGTACTTCCTTTTTCAATCTATGAGCATGAGCAGACCTGTTTTCTTACTTGCATTTTCTTTCCATTGATTCGAATCTTGCTTATTGCGTTGGAGCTTGACGTTACCATTAGAGTGCAACTTCATTGTGGTGCATTTTTTTCGACATCGGTTCTCATTTTTCCCTCTTTCATGGTATCAGAGCTGGTTTCGGTAAAACATGCACTCTTCGTTTATCAAGTTGTTTATTACTTCTAGTTTCTTCTTATTTCCTTGTGCAAGTTTTTTCGATTATTATTTTGGAATTGTATTGCTCACCTCGTATTGAGGTTTCAACAGTTGCAAGTTTGAGGTATTTGGTTAGTTTGCTTTATCATGGTTGTTGGGTTCGTGGTTCATGTGTTCGGGTTATTTGGGTGTTCCGGCTTTGCATGAGTGTTTTTTTGGGTCTATTACAATTTGAGGCTGCATTTCAGAGGTTGCAGATCCATGTTTTTGCATAACTTTGGGTCGACAACCCATTATACTCCTACTTGGACGTGCTTTCACTAGATTGTCAGACTTTTACATTGTGCCTTGATCCTTGCTTGAACGGGCTTGAACGGGCTTGTGGCCTCTACCGGTGGAACCGTGCATTGGCTCTTTCCCATGCATTCCTTTTTTTCCTACTTCCTTGCATTGGCTTCATCCGTCTTCTGCAACTCATTTTTCTCTCAACATCATTAGTTTTGGTCTTTGACTGAATGGTTTTCCTTGCTTGGCTCGTAGTTCTTGCATCGGCCTATGACTCTCCTTTGAATTTGTATTGTTCAGATGGTTTATATTGTGTTCTACCTAACCTCCGCATCTAGCTCATTCCTCTTCATGGCTCAGTTTTCTCAATTCGGGGTTGCTTTGGTATACAATAATCGATTGGCTCATTCCTTGAGCTTGCACTGCATTGTATCCCATGTTTTTGGTGCTCTGCTCTCCTACCATGTGTTTTTTGCATTGGAAAACCATTGCCGTCGGCTCATTCCTTATTCAACGGCATTAAGCTCAGTTTACTGATAGTGATTCTTACGAGCTCTATTTTTATTTTCTTTTCCACCGAGCTTTCATATGGATGGTTTCGAGCTTGGACAGCACCGTCACTCACTTTGTAGTCTACCCTGACCATTTCTGACCTACCTTAATCTCACCTGCAGTTAATCTTGGAATAGCAAGTTACACCTGACACGTGGCTCAGTCAAACTGTCAACTCAGCCGTATCTATGCTAAAGCAGTTAGGTTGATTTGACCGCATAGTTACCCTTGACACGTGGTCTCACCTCCGGCACCACTCAACGTTCACCTACCACTTTGAATCAACAACATTTACATAGCCTCAGCTCAATCAACCATCAACTAGCTCAATCGCACTTTTTTAGAATTGGTTGTTGGTAAATCTATCACCTTTTAAAATATTTTAAGGTGTAAATTTTTAATTGGCATTGTAAACCTTCTTTTTAGATATCTCTTTGCTTGTTTTATTTCCTTCCTTTGAGTGACGAAGACAGAGGGTGAGGTCCAGGGTTGGCAGGAGGCTAATCCCCCCTCGCAATAAAAACAAAACCTATCTAAAATTTGGTGTCATTTCCAACGAGCATACATACGACACCCTTTGCATGTATTTAGGGCACTTTTTTAATCTGTTTGCAGGCTTATTAGCTTTTTTTTTATCGATTCACGGAATTATTTTTGTTATAACTTTTGACTCGTTGCTCTTTTTTAGCACTTCTTTAGTCAAAGTTACATGTTTTTTTGTAGTCTAGGTGATGAGGTTATCGGTTTTGTAAACACACTATTTTATAAAGTGCCACATTTTAGGGGGTGTCTTTTTATTTCTTAACTCGGCTCATTTCGAGCCTTGTTCTATCCCTTTTATTTCTTATGGACTTGTGAGCACATCCGCCACAGCGTCTTACAAAGAAAGGGATTCTTTCATACAACGTGAGACACTATTTCTCATAAAACCCCTCTCTTCCCCTTCTTGTTTTCTCTTGTTCTTGTGTTTTCTTGGGGTGTCAATCTACTGGGCCCAATGAACCTTGATTATTGTCTCCACTATTGTGCATTATTACGTTGATTGCAAGGTGAGTGAAAAACCGGTTCTCAACACACAGATTGCATCGATTGTAATTAACACACTAAACTATAAAGTGCCAAACTCGAGGGGGTGTGATATTATTCTGGGGTGGTTGTTCCTTTTCTCTCTCCTTCCTTCTGCATCCTTTGGTTCTATCTCTTCATTATGGATATCTCTAAAGTACCAGTGCTCACACCTTTTAACTTCTTTGAATGGAAATCTAAAATTATATTGGTTTTGTGAAGTAAAGGGTTATACCGTGTCGTCATGGGGTTAGAGACCAAACCTAATGATGAACCCAAAAAATCTAAGTGGTTCAACCATTGTGATGAAGCCTTAGGTCTTCTCTGTATGTCCATCTCTCCCAACTTTCTCTTCCACATCGAAACTTCCTCGACACCTGATAAAGTGTGGAAAACGCTCAAAAATATGTTTGGGAAGCAAGATGACATGAGAGCGCATGAGTTGGAGAAAGAACTACTAGGGTTTAAACCTAGTGACTTTGAAAACATGCAGGCCTTCTTCTCAAAAAATTTCCACACTAGACTACTTCTAAAGGAATGTAAAGTGGAAAAGAAATACTCTCAATTGATCTTGTTGATTCTTTCTAAACTAGGTCCTGAATACTCTGTCTTCATTTCAACTTTCCATGCCATGAAATCCACCTTGGGTAGTAGTTGGAATATTCCCTCCTTTGACATTTTTTAATCCTAACTCATTCAAGAACAGGACAAACTCATTCAAATGGGGACTCTAAAATCCAAGTCACATGCCCTTATGGTGAATAAGGGCAAAAAAAATGAAAATAAGAAAGAAACTAAGGACCAACCTAAGAAAGAAACCAAGACCAACCAACCCCCAGCTAAGCCCAACACTAACACTTCAACTTCTAAGCCTAAAGCGAAGAAGGAAAATTTTAAATGCTCCTATTGTAAGAAATCTGGCCATGATGAGCATCATTGTTTTCAAACAAATTGATCACTTAACTCATTTGCTTGAGAAAAATAAAATAAGTGTTCCTAAATCCGTTAAACAAAATGCTCAGAAGGGCGAGTCTTCTAAAGCAAAGGAGTCTAAAAATGAAAAGAAGAAAGGTATGGCCCTCATAGCTAGATCAGCTCCATCATCAACTTGGATTATTGATTTTGGTGCCTCGCACCACATGGCTTCATCAGAGGTTAAATTCTCTAGCATTAAACCATGTGGCATGTCCCAAATCACGTTGGGTGATGACACTCATGTGTCGGTTTCAGTAGTGGATCGGTAGAGATAGAAGGTGGAACATTTAACCAAGTGTTGAGTGTTCCCAATCTCTCTACCAATCTCCCATAAGTTTACCAAATCACCCACCTTGGTGAAGGAATGTGAGTGGAATTTGGTCCTAACTCGGTGATCATTTTGAGCTTAACTCGACGCACTATGGCTAAGGAAAGGCGGATCACCGTTCACGGTTGTATACATTTTCCCACTTCTCTTCGATTTGACACCTAATGCCTTCCTCACTCATGCAAATGAGGTTAGCAAGCTATAGCATGAGCATTTTGGGCATCTAAATTATCACTACCTTGAATAATTGAGCCAAAACAAAATGGTCAATGAGCTGAAAATCTGGGAGCTACTCATCCCTTGGATCTTGTTCATAGTGATATTTCTCATAGGCCCCTTTCCATATCCTTCTTTCACTAGAGCTCTATATATACTAACCTTCATTGATGAATTTTCACGTTATACTTGGGTATATTTTCTTAAGCTTAAGTTTGAAGTCTTTGAGAATTTTTAAAACTTTAAGGCTCTTCTTGAGAAACAAGTAGAACGGTCTATCAAGGTTCTTCGAACCGACAATGGAGGTGAGTATGTGAGCAATAGGTTTGAGGATTTATGCACTTATGAGGGGATTGCTTTGCAGCATACAATTGCTTATAGCCCTTCCCAAAATGGAGTTGTAGAAAGAAAGAACCAAACTCTAAAGGAGATGGCTACTTGTATGGTTCACTCGAAGTCCCTTCCTCCACAGTATTGGGTTGAAGCAATGAATTGTGCTTGTTACATTCAGAATCATGTTCCACACAAGGCAGTAAGAGGGATGACACCCTTTGAAGCCTGGTTTGGACACAAGCCTGATGTTGAGCACTTTCAAGTCTTCGGATCCAAGGCTATGGCTTGGATTCCCAAGAAGAAATGCAAGGCATTAGATCCACAATCCAAACCTTGTATCTTTGTCGGGTATCCTAATGGCATGAAGGGATATCGATTGTTGAACCCTACTACCCATGAGCTCTATATTGAGAGGAGTGTGAAGTTTGATGAGTCATCCTTGACTTTGACTTCCACTGAGGTTATTTTTCCCACTGATTTAGATTCTGACTCGTCAGATGATGATGTTGTTGAGCGAGTTCCTCCTCTCCCTGCTCCTCCCGATCCTCAAACTTCGAGTCTTCGATTCTCGACAGCAGTGAGTGATGATGAGGACTATGTCCCTTCTCGCCGAGCGAAGAATCTTCGACTCGAGCTTGAACCTTCGGGACCTCTTTATGCCAAAAAAACTTTACAGAGTGTTGGAGATTTAGTTGGATATCCTTTAGATGAGAGACGTACGCACTCAAGTTTCGTTAGACCCCA
Organism: Taxus wallichiana var. yunnanensis; assembly: GCA_018340775.1. Lineage (NCBI taxonomy): Eukaryota > Viridiplantae > Streptophyta > Pinopsida > Cupressales > Taxaceae > Taxus > Taxus wallichiana. The sequence goes on from CM031239.1 coordinate 851,384,944, forward strand.
CTCCTTCTTCACCTCTCTTCTGATCCACCGTCTTTCCAGAAGCTTCGGGATTCTTGAGTGGATTTTGCTATGGATGAGGAGTATTCCTCACTCATAAATAATGACACTTGGGATCTTACCCCTCTTCCGAAAGGAAGAAAATTCATTCGATGTAGGTGGATATATCGAACAAAGTATGTGGTCAATGGAGAAGTTGAGAAGTATAAAGCACGAGTTATAGCTAAGGGTTTCTCCTAGGTAGCTGGGGTTGATTACTTGAAAACCTTTACTTCGGTTGTGAAGATGACTTCCATTCAACTGAACCTTGCCATCACTGCCACTAACAGATGGGAAGTCCACCAGATGGACGTTAAAAGTGCCTTCCTTCATGGGGACCTAGAGGAAGATATCTATATAGAACAACCTCTGGGTTATGTCCATGATCTATCCCTTGTTTGTAGGTTAAAGAAGTCTCTCTACGGCCTTAAAAATCCCCTCGGGCTTGGTATGCCAAGATGGATTCCTTTTTACTTACATCAGGGTTCACTCAGTGTCACTCTGACCCAAATGTGTATATTCTGCAGCAGGATGACTCCATGTTTATTCTTGTTCTCTATGTTGATTACTTGTTGATCACCGGTAGCTCTTCCTCTATCATTGATTCTGTGAAGATCTCCTTGGCCAAAAAATTCTCCATGTCTGACTTAGGATTGCTTCATTACTTTCTTGGGATCCAGATTTCACAATCTGACTGGGAATTATGATCTCATAGCCTAAGTACTCTCTTGATTTTCTTGCTTGGTTTCACATGTCTGATTGCAAGTCCTCACCTACTCCTTTTCTTTTCGAGGTCAAGTTGGTTTCTAATTTCTCTTCCCCCTTGGTTGACAGTACCCTTTATCAGCAGTTGGTGGGGAGCTTGATCTACCTTACTCACACTTGGCTAGATCTTTCGTATGTTGTCAAGATTATGTCCAGATTTATGCAAGAGCCTCATGAGCTACATTTAAAAGAAGCAAAGTGGATCCTTCACTATGTTTGTGGCACTCACACTGATGGGATTCATTACTTAGGAGGGACTGAGATTGACTTGGTTAGATTTATAGACTCAGATTGGGCCGGTGATCTAGATCATCGGAATTCTACCTCATGCTACAGTTTCACTCTTGGTTTAGGTCCTATCAGTTAGTCCAGCAAGAAGTAGAATGTCATTTCCATATCATCGACAGAAGAAGAATACAGAGGAGCAGTTAACACTACCACAGAAGCTATTTGGTTATAGGGTATCTTGACAGAGTTTGGCATCCAATTTTGGTGGCCTACCATTATCTACTGTGACAACATGAGCACTATCTTGATTTTTAGAAATCCAGTTCAGCATCAGTGGATGAAGCACATTGAGATTCACATGCACTTCATATGGGAGCTGATACATGAAAACATCATCAACATATAGTATGTTCAGATAGCTGATCAAGTTGCAGATATATTCACCAAGCCCTTCACTGAGGTGAAGTTTCTTCACTTGCGGTCTCTTCTTGGGGTGAGGTCATTGTAGCCTCCCATCTTCTTCGGCTATATAGTCCTCCTTCTCCTCTTCTTCTTTCCATAAAGATGTTTGTCTATGGGCACCTTATCGGGCCTTTAGTTGTCGCCCCATTGACACATCTTTCTTAGTTGTCTAGGGGTGTCTTCTTTTACTGTTACGCTTACCTTTACCTCTTCCTCGGCTTGATGAAGGGGGTGTGATGAGACTATAAATTGGCCATAAATTACCATTATTTTGTCCTTCCAAGTTACCTTTGAAAGTGGATTTAAATGTAATCTAGGAACTTATAGTTTTCTTAAGATAGAATATATGATATATATCTTGTTCATTATTTTTAAATATTTTTTAATCTATTTTTTGACTAATCCTATTGATTATTTGGGAAAAGATGCAAAGTCTTGTGTATGCAGGCCATAAAGGAAAGATAATGCTAGTATTTGGAAAACTGGAATTGATCATGAAAAGTATATTTAAAATCAAATTTGATTTCATATTCATATTCCTCTCAAAAAATTATGCAAGTTCAAAAAAAGAATCATCTCAATCCGAGGTCGCATGCAAAAGTTATAGTTGTTTTGAGTTAGCTGCGGAACTCACAGAGTTAGTTCGGAACTTGCAGGTTTAGTTCGGAACTTGCAGTTTAGTTCTCGGAACTTGTATCAATTGAATGGAAGTTATCCTGGAACTTTCAATTCATGGAAAAATCAGATTTAGTTCTGGAACTTGCATAAAAGGAATGATAGCTTTAGTTCAAACTTGCATCAACGGAATGACAGTTTTCGAGGGATTGTGAAAACTCAGAGATTCCAATGGGAAATCTGAGAGAGGTTTTTGTTCATAATAATTTTTTTAATAAAAACCTTATTTATATTTGTTACAGTTTTACCAATGAAGAGATATCTAACTTTTAGTCAGTTGTAGTTCGAGGAAACGTGTATCAGACGATTACTAAAAGTTCCATAAACAGAAACAGAAAATTTAAATGGAAAATATGAGAGAGGTTTTTGTTCATATAAATGTTTTTAACAAAAACCTCATTCATATTTTCTACAAGTTTTACCAATCAAGAGAAATATAACTTTTAGTGAACTGCAGTCTAAGGAAAAATGTATTTGACAAGCATCAAAAGTTCCACAATAAAAACAACAAAGTCAAATGGAAAATCCGAGAAAGGCATTTGGTCAAAATAATATTTTGAGGAAAGAGGAATAAAATCATTATGATTCTTGTTACCAAAAAGCAAGGAGGGAGCAAATCTTCATAAAATAAGTGAGATAAGATTTCACTTCAATAATATATCTCTCTCCATATTTTGTGGAGATGGAGATCTTAGTTGTTAGGATTGGAATAAAGATAAGATCAGATTGTATTTCCTAAAATAAGGAGTTGGTTGGATGCATAAATTATAAATGCAACCTTCCACACTTAGATATGTAATTTCTTTTCCCCAAGTAATCAAGATTTGTTCTTTCTTTCCAATCTTTGGAAGTAAAGTTTTCTGCAAGTTCTAAATTAAAAGTATGAATTAAATCCTCTTCCAAGGAATGAGCTGGCCACTCATTCCAAGGAAGATGGATCAATGTGTTAATGTTTATTTCTTTATTTCTTGTAGTTTTCCTTTTGTTTTAAATTTTTGTTTTTTTATGTTATGTAATTTCTTTATTTCTGTAGTTTTCCTTTTGTTGTAAATTTTTGTTTTTATGTTATGTAATTTCTTTTGTGAACTTGCAGGTGTCATTTCCTCTTTCCTTTATTTTCAATTTAGCAATTTCAATTTATGCAAGTGTGCCTTTATTTCTGCAAGTGTGCATTTCAATTCATGCAAGTGTGTTTCTTTCATGCAAACTTTATTTCTGCAAGTGTGCCTTTTAATTTCTGCAAGTGTGATTTATTTTATGCAAGTTTGGTTTGTGTTTAAAGGAGTTGCTTTCCAAGATCTTCTTCTCTTAATGCATACAACCTTTGGACACCAACCCAGATTGACATTTTTAATGGCGAGGATTGACGACCCTCATTAGGGTGTTGGTGTGTGTGACATGCCTAGTCATCGTCCACATCACCTGGTGAGTCATCTCACCTTGTGAGAGTCATAGGTCTTAGGAAGTCAAATGACAAGTGTCAGATTCTATCATAGAATTTTTCATTATCATTTACGTCAGTGCGTCATAGGAGTTACATTCCTTATTTGGAATTGTAACTCCTCCTTTAGTGGTGTCATATGCGTCAATGTCGCATCATTGATGTTCTTTCCTTGTTTAGGCATGGGGGTTACACAACACCCCTATTTGTACTTCCTTTTTTCGATCTATGAGCATGAGCAAACCTGTTTTGAATTGATTTGAATCTTACTTATTGCGTTGGAGCTTGATGTTACCATCGAGTGCAACTTCGTTGTGGTGCATTGTTTTCAACATCAGTTCTCATTTTTTCCCTCTTTTAGTTATTATGCCATTGGTGATCCACATGAAGAAGATGCAGATCACGAGCCAACTACTCTCATGGAAGTATTTCCTAACACAAAGCTTGATGAAGTAAGTATCGATCACCGATATGATCCCTATGTTGATTTATTAGCGAGATGAAGAATTTGGTTTGTTGCTCTGGAAGAAATAGGATTGGGGACATACTACATTCATGAAGAGGATACAGTCATACCTCAACTTGTCAAAGCATCAAGTGAGACAAAAGGAATGTGGAAAATGTTCTTCGATGGATCAAGAAGTAAAAATGGATCTCAGTGCGGGGTTATGTTGATTTCTCCATAAGGATACAAGTATCTCTCTTCATTTTGGTTGTAGTTTAGTTGTACTAACAATTTTTCTGAATATGAGGCCCTTATACAAGGAATTCAGTTTGCCTGGAAAAGAGGAATCCAAACCTTGACTATCTTTGGCGATAGTGAATTGGTTGTCCACCAAGTAATAACCCGTAGAGCCTCAAAAATTATCTACTGAGATCATATAAAAATCAGGTTTGGGACTTGATAGAATACTTTGAAGCTTTTAGAATTCATGCAATTCCCAGAAAGCAAAATCAAGATGCTGACAGGATGGCTACTATTGGCTCCCAATACAATGTACCTATAGACATCATGAAAGAAGAGCAACAGATAGTCAAAATGGTGGTCTATCCCAGATGCAGATAATGTAAGTAGTTGGCGGTGTGTTGATAGTGATCAAAAGATTGTTCTCTTCCTACAGCAAGAAGGAGAGTTCGCTGTCAAACATCAAGATAAACTTCAAAAATCCTACAGTGATCAAATTATACAGCTAAAAAAAGCAAGTCATCAAAAACGCCTAGTTACATTGGAATCTATCTTCAACTTAGATGATCAAGCCAAATGATAGAGCACTAATATGGTGGTCAAGGAAGAGGATTTTAAAGAGGTCGAGGTGGCAAGTGAATTTTTAAAAATTGGTAAGATATGCACTGCTCAAGAAAAGAAAGCTTTCATTGAACTATGCCAAGAATATCATGATATTTTTTACATGGAGCTATAAAGACCTACGTGGTTTCGATCCTGGTTTAGCTCAACATACCATCGATTTGGATCCTAAATCTAAGCCAGTTCGTCAAAAAACAGAGGCCAATCAATCCCAAGATTGAGATACTAATGAGGAAAGAGCTAACCAAGATTATTGAGGCCCACATAATTTTTCCCATCAAGCATTCCTCATGGGTAGCCAATCTAGTGCCTGTAAGGAAGAAGAATGGAGAGATTCGGCTATGCATAGACTTCAAGGATTTGAATTTTGCCTCATAGAAGTATAATTACCCTCTTAATCAATGGAGAAAATCCTCCAAATAGTGGTAGGGGCTCAAAGGTTTTCTTTGCTTGATGGATATTCAGGGTATAATTAGATTCTGGTCCAAGAATATGATCAATTCAAAACGGTTTTCACTACTAAGTGGGGCACGTACGCCTACAACAAGATGTCATTTGGGTTGTCTAATGTAGGGGCCACTTTCCAAAGAGCCATGGATATGGCATTTAAAGGACTAATCGACGATACTATCTTATTTTACCTTGATGACATAACTATCTATTCCAAGCACGCCAAGATCATATCACACATCTAAGAAAGGTTTTTAGAGATGCAGAGGATTTGGGGTCTCACTGAACCCTAAGAAGTGCATTTTTGTAGTTTAGGAAGGAAAATTATTGGGACATATTGTTTCAAGAAGGGATTTTCCATTGATCTAGCTAGGATCCATTCCATTATGTCCTTATCTCTCCCAAGTCACAAGAAAGGTCTCCAAAGTTTCCTGGGAACCATAAATTTCGTGTAGAGATTCATTCCTCAATTTGCAACATTGGCTAAACCACTCACGACCATGCTAAAAAAGAACATTCCATTCTCATGGACAAAATAAGGGAGGGAGAGTTTCGAGGCTATCAAAATGGCCATTTCCCAAGCTCCCACACTTTGGTAAATCCTAGTTTTGACAAAGATTTCATCCTCTATGCTTTCACAGTCAGAAAGTATTTCGGGGATTCTAACCCAACAAAATGATGATCTGATGGAACAACCAATTGCCTTTTTCAGTCAGTCTCTCAAAGAATACGAGCTTAAATATTCCTTCGTCAAAAAATAGGTCTTTGCAGTCATTCAAGCTCTGAAGAAATTTAGGCACATGTTGTCCAACAACAAAGTCCACTTAATGGTCTCTCATCCCGGCATCAAAAACTTTTTATAATATAAAGAGATGAATGAGAAATGTGTTGGGTGGATTACAAAAGTAATGAGTATGACATGCACATTAAAGTCACTAATCTTGTTAGGGGTAAGGGTTTATGTCAACAACTAGTCAAGTGACATGGAGATCAAAGATACGGAAAATGTTACGCTCCTAAATGTTGATGAAGGAAATGACCAGACGATCGATTGGTTAACTAAGATGTAAAATTTCCTCCTCTCGGGGGTATATCCACTAAGTATGGATAAATTCCAATGACACACTTTTTGTCTCTAGCCCATTCCATATGCCTTGGTGGATAATGTTCTTTTCCGAAAACATTTGAGTGGTTCTCTTTTACGCATCAATCCAGAGCAGTTGAACATGATATTAGAGGAATTTCACAATGGTCTCGTCATGCAGGAGGGAATTACTCCACACAAACAATCTACTACCAAGATCATGCGAGTCGGTTACTACTGGTTGTACTTATTCAAATATGCTCATCTCTAGGTGAGGAAATGTAAGAATGTGCTCTTTTTATAGGAAAACAGAGGCTGACAAATCTTCCTTTTCTTCCCATTTAGGTAGATCAAATTTTCGTTCAATGGGGATTAGATTTTATTGGAATGATCAATCCTCCATCCAGCGATGGACATAAATGGGTCCTCACCGCAATAGATTATTTCACCTATTGGATAGAAGTGGTGGCCTTGAAGGAAAGTAACGAAAATACCATCCTTGAATTCCTGGAGAATATAATGACAAGGTTCGGTGTTCCATTTACCATCATCTTTGATAATGCAATGGATTTCCTTGGTCTAAAGTTAAGTGAGTGGGAAGTTACGAACAAGGTCTATCTCAAGACTTCATCCAATTACTATCCATAGGGAAATGGGTTGGCTGAATATAGTAACAAGAATCTCATAAGGATCATCAAATGGATGATGGAAGCTAACAAAAGGACATGGCATACACAACTTAAGACTGCCTTGTGGGCAAATCAAATCACACCTAAAAAGGCCATTGTAAACTCACCTTTTATGTTGGTATATGGGAGGGAGGAAAAGCTACCACTCTCCTTGGAATTACCTTCATTTAGAATTGGCTCATCAACTCAAAGTTATGGAAAATGGCTCCTTAATAGTGAGGTTTTCTAAACTCATGGAATTGGAGGAAGTTTGAGAAAAGGCTATGAAAACTTTAAGCCAACATCAGGCTTAAGTTAATAAATCCTTTGACAAGAAAGCTTCTGATAGGAATTTTTAAGAAGGAGACTTGGTTCCCAAATGGGATGAAGACAAAGCCAAACCAAGCAAGCATGCCAAGTTTGACACCCTCTGGAGCGGGCCTTATATTATTACAAGTTGCAAAGAGGTGAATTCATTTCTTATCTCTAGACTCAATGGAGAAGAATTTCCCATTCATAAACACCCTACACATCCTACGTTACATTTCCCACACCGCACATTTTTAAATCCTAATCATCACATGGTCATCTAATTTCATATTACATGCTACATTGTCTTCTATGCACTTGCTCTCACCACCTTATGAGGCACTTTAGTTCCTCGGTCCATACTTGATTGCCGAGGGTTTACTAATAAAATGGACCCTACACTCACCATGCGACACTTCATCATGCAACATTACTAACCTAGTAACATACAATTTATGCTAATTTGTCTCCTATTTTATCATCTTGTAGTGGTATACACCTTATGTTACATCACCACTCCCTTCTTTCATCTTTTTAGTGACATACGCTTTAGGCTAAATTGTCACCTATTTTATCATCTTGTAGTGGTATACACCTTAGGTTACATCACCACTCCCTTATTTCATCTTGTAGTTACATACTCTTTAGGCTAAATTGTCACCTATTCTATCATCTTGTAGTGGTATACAACTTAGGTTACATTACCACCCCCTCCTTTCATCTTGTATTGACCTACACTTTGGGCTAAATGATACCCTATTTTTATCATCACGTAATGATATACACTTAGTGCTAAATCATCACCCATCCTTTCATCTTATAGTGATATACACTTAGGGCTAAATCATCACTCATCTATTCAGTAAGTTGTGATATACGCTTCAGCTATAGGGTTCATGCACATCTCTCTGCTTGTCACATCTCATCACCACTACATATACACATTCATCATGGCGCGCTAGACACAACCAACACTACTCGATTATTCCCCATGACACACTCTCGTTTATGGTTCACTCTTGACTTATTTGAGGGGGAAACAAAATGAACCTCATTACATACACTTCTATACACTTAGGGGCACGTTACTCTATCATTCCATCTTACATTCCATTCCATCCATATATCGCATCTTACATTATCTTAGGGACATTTACTCTTGTTTACTATTGTTTTACATGTTCACTTGACTACACATGTTAGACTAATTTCTTATATTTCATTAACTATATCATACACATATGGGCATTCACACCTTTGTTTAGTTTGATCACGAGATATATGAATCTTACCCTTCCTATACTAGTCATTAAGGGCATCCACGTTCCTCTCATACAAGTGTTATTGTTTCATTTTGTACTTAGCATCTTACATTATTTGATCATACACACTTTGACATATTGGTTATTTCTCTAACATACTAACGGGTGTTCCATGTATAGCACTTGTTTTGTAGGATTACATGTTTACATGACTACGTGTGTGTTCTTTTCTAATTGTCTTCCATTGTATGTGGGTTTCACCCTATGTTTGTGTGCACACATGTTTGTTTTTTATGACCATAATGGCCTTATGTGTATTGCGACATCATGATTGATTTCCCATGTTTGCAACCCACTTTGTGTGGCTTACTTGTTTCTTATATGTTTACACTATTGTTCTTGGTAGTTCTTACATTGTTTGCATCTTTTACACTTGTCTTATTGCATGCATGTGTTTTTGAACTAACACTTGTTTTGGTTAGCCAATCCTTGTTTGTATGTGCCTTCATTTCTACCAAGTGCACCCTTTCCCCTGTAGGGAAAAGTTATAGAATTTAGAGTGTGGTACATTCTCTTTTAGGGCCACATTATCCTATCAGCGATGTCGCATGTTCCCCAAAGAGGGGGAATCATTGTGGGTTTACATACTAATAAAACGTATTTACATTGGTTTAATATAGTACACTTTTTTCCCTTGGAATTTTGGGTTTACATATAACAAGTGGGTTCAAACCTATCTACAAACCCCATACACAACGGCTTTTATAGGACATGGATTCCTTCACATTTTTGGGAAGCAGTTACGGGCTTGGAGGTTACAGTGGATGTGCCTCTCTACACTACTTCAACTAGTGGCATCGGATTTCCCAAAAACTAGGACAATACAGAGATCTCTTCACACACATTTCAAGTAGAAGTGGTTAGATCTTGGAGGACACATAGCATTTCCTCCCTACACTTCTTTAGCCAGGGTGGCATGAGATCGCACAAAAACTCGCAGCAATCATGATATCCTTCTACACCCTTTCTCTCGACATGGATCAAGCACATATGTTACATTTACACTTTTCATTTCATGTATTTTACATTTGTGTATTTTACACATTCGTATTTTAAATAACGTTTTTACATGCATACATATTTTACTACTTGATCATTTTCCTTATAGGTCCGATCGTATGAGAAAGCAGAAGTCAAATTGGGGGCAACAACAACAATAGGAAAACACCTTAATAACCATGTAGGTACACTACATATCACAATAGCTATACACATGTGCCGCCCTAGGTTCACTCTCATCACTTTTTCTATGCACATTTTTCATCTATAGTTTCCATGCTCCTCCATCTTTTTATCATTCCATACTTTTTCTAGTCCTTCGGCATGTTTTCTACTATACTCTACATGGACATCAGGTATGCATCTCTATCTACTTTATGTTACCAAGCTTTCCACTCACCAACATAAAGTGGGGGAAAATGTAGTCACAAAATCATGCACTTTAGGCATTATTTATCCTGTCTCATATTACTATTTAGAAGGTTCTTAAGTGAAGAAAGTACTAATTAATCCCACCTTTTGGACATCTTTCTTTACTTTTTATTTTGTCGTTCATGCACATTTTTACATACATGCCTAGCTATTTCTACACTTTCTTGTCATTTAGCATAAAATGGGGCACTCATCCCTATCTTTGGGGCACCCTGGTCCCACCTAGGGTGCCTCGATCCTTATTTTACTTCCTTGTATCTTTTTGGGATATTTCTATCCATTTTTTCATCTTTATCTTTTTCCTAGTCGAACATGTCGAGATTAATTACAAAATTAAAGCAAGATAACCCTATATATATAGTTATAAGACCATAATGAGGTTCCTAGCGTCACTTACTACTATCACTCCATCTAGAGTTGTATCCATTACATCACTTGCATCCACATAGTTCCATGCATCAATGCTAGGATATCTACATCAACACATACTTCATAGGGGGAGGGATTATATACTATTCCATGCACACCTACTATTATATTTTCTACATTTAGTTATTACTCATTACTTCATAAAGTGCAACTGACATAAGAGCACCTAGGGTATGACATGCACACACACACACACACACACACACACACACACACACACAAGAAACTACATTTGGGTCTGAAATGTAGTGCAATGCTCAGTTTAGTAATCCCAATTTTGTGGCAGAGGTCAATCTGACCCATTCATTTGCATATTTTATTTTTTTGGGTTTTGATACTCCTTTTTTCTCTTGTAGGTATTCAACTTCCTCTTGCTATATTCGGCACATTCGGTGCAGTTCAACGAATCCAGTGTGACAGACATTGAAGGTTACAGAGCATTTTCTGAGCTAGAAAGAACTAGGTTCGAGCTTTTTATAGACCAAAGTTCCTATTATGTCATACCAAGGCACCCCAGGGTGCCCCAATACCTTCCCTGTGCTCTAGTCTCGCTTAGATCATCTAGATCCACTCTTTTTAGGACCTCTATGCGGATGTTCCAGCTTCTTTATTTTCTTTTCGACCTACGACAGTCCTCCACACTCGCTTGAGTTCATTCATTACATTCCTCTTACATATTAGGGTTTTATTTCTACTAGTTCATCATTTTAATCATTTTAGTCACTTCATATTACTTTAGTGCATTTATTTACAATGTTTATGTCCTCCTAGATTGGATTAACTATTATAACATTCCCCCATTTTTAGTTGTTAGAATGTGTTGTATATTTTGTATATTGTATACCCAAGAGTATTATACACCTCTTCCACGAGCATTAGTTGGAAATCCCTATTTTTCCAAGGGTATAGATATGTTATTTTTATCTATATGTATATATGGGTGGTGTCATAATCCATGAAGTATGGGGAACCATTATGGGTGTTTATTAGCCCATGGTTTTGGTACCCATTGTATTGTAAAACTGCTTTGATGGTTTCTTATTGTTTTGCTTACAAATAGCTGGAGATGCAGTAGGGTAAAGCAAGAACTTGGAAGTACATTATTGTATTGTAAATGGTTAAGTTAATGCAATAAGAGAGAGAAGTTATTGTGTTGGGTTTTTTCCTGAAAGGGTTTCCCAGGTTAAATCTTGTGTTTTGTCATTTGTTTTCTTTGATTATCTTGAATATTCTATTCAGCATAGCTTCTTGTTTATTAGTTTATCGGATAAATTCTCCTCATTAGTTAATTTTAGTTAATCATTTTGGTGAACCTAACCTCTCATCATGGGTAAACGTAATCCTTCTAAGTCTCCAATTACTCTACAATTTGATAGCCATGGTCATGTTTTTGTTGATACCCCTACCAATCCTACTTGGTTATAGACCTTTCCCTTCATTCATTTAACTTCCATCTTCTTATCTGATTGTAGAGCTATTGATGATGATGTCTCTTTATATGTGTACCAAGAGGAGGGAAATCCTTAGTCGAGACAGAGGAGATTTTAGCATTTAAGGAAAGCTTAGGGTTTGTAGACATAACAAGTAATAACCAACATTTTAAAAGGGTTTTGGTAAACCTTGGTGAGAGTCGAACCGAAGACATAGCACCGGATCATAAGCCTAACACTACGCCTCACAACACACCTTCATCGCCAACTTAGGTATCCTTCACCTTTAAATGACCTTACATATTTATGTAAATGGAAAATATGCATTCATAAATTAAGTTATAAATAAACATAGATATTTATTCTGTGTATAGAATTTTTTCTTACAAAATTAAAATGTAACTATATAAAGATGAATTTTTTTCATTATTTTTAATAGAATGTAATTTTAGAATGTAATTTTTATTAATATTAATTAACAAATTGATGCAGCCTGAATTCACCAGATGACACCTAGACGTGCTTTGGCATATCACTCATCCTATCTTGAGAGCTCACCCAAAGTGTGTAAAGGTAATAGGTCCCTCTTTAACGTTGTTGTAGAAGAATACTAACATGATGAAGACTTACAACATATGGATCCATAACTAATACATCATTATACAATGCATGACAAATTTAGATCTAGGAAAGAATACATTTAAATAATAATCATGATAGAAATAAGAACATGCACTACCCAATTACACACAAGAATAAAACTTAGGTTCAGTCAATATCTTCCATCTATTAATTATCATAATAACACAGAATCTTCTTACAATACTAGTAATCTATATTGATGTGCGCATGGATCTGATACGGTAATCTAGAAACATGTACACTATGTTATCTATCTCTCTATATCCATCATCTCCTTACTAGGTAATTCACTACATATATATAGGGTGGGGACTTGCCCTTCACCGCTTATCTATTCCAAAAATAAATTGGATGTTATTAGTAGCCATGCGCCATTTTCATGCATAGCCACACATGCAAGTGTGCTATCTATATTCTACTAATAGTTAACTGAGGTGACAATCCTATCCATAGACTATCTCCGAAATAGACAATGTGTGGCGTGCACATCTCTGAATCATTGGTATGTTTTGCACATAATCTTCTAAAAATAGATCTTCATGCCCAAGAATGGCTAAGTCCTAAAACTGAACTTTTGTTCCGCACGTGCGTTCTTCCTATCCATTCGTGCCTTTGCGTATGACTTTCTTTCCCACATGGACTTCTTGTGTGCTTTCTCTGTCAAGTGTTCTTTGATCAACATTACCCCGCACTAATTTCATTGTCACCCTGATAATGGGTATCTCCAAAAATGAAGTAAAGAATAGAAGAATGGAAAGAATGAATGAATGTATGGAAGAATGTTTTACCCTGCAATCTCTTCTTCAACCTAAACAACTAATTCAGGATATTCCTATTTTATTTCAGCCTCCAAGGTCTGCCATTCAATGCAAGTGCTTGTTCTACTTTTTCTGGAATGTCCACAACAATGGACTCTAATTCATCCCTCACGATCTCCCCTTTTTCATTTTGTAAGACTAACACAATGTTGGACATTGAGGTCATTCTTCCTTCTAGAAAATCCATCTTTTGTGTAATGAGCTTCCCAAGCTCTTCCAGCCGAGTCTTATGCGGATCTTGTGTTGTTTTGCCCAAAGGCCTCACGCTTTTGCTTAACCATTAACAATCTTTCTGCATGGCCCAATGTTTCATCCTTCATTTCTTTCTGGACCTCATTTTTTTCTTCCAAGGTACTTATGTTGATGAGCACCTCTGGAGCTATGCAGATGTTTAAAGCCTGGTCTACTTTATTCAATTCTTCTTGTAGCGCTTACAGTAACCCCTCATAGGATGCAATCTTTCGCATCACTGAAGCTTTCTCTCATTTTGCCTCTTGTTCTAGATCCCTTGGCATTGGCATGCACAGAGGTTCATCTTTAAGTACCATGTCCACCAACTTTCCTACATAATGTATCGTTGAGGGAAACATCTATGGTACCTTGGTCTCTAAGTGTGGCCTAGCTCTTATGACATTGTCACCAATCTCCTCTGTGATCTGATAAATACAATGTTCTTCTTATGTGCTAAGTCCCTCTCTTGCGTTAGGCATGCTATTTCTCCATCCTTAGTTTTAATCTCCTCTCTAAGTGCCCTAATTGTGGCAGCCTTGTCCATATTTTACCTTGCCACCTCTGTTGATACTTTGACCAATGCATTACTCACTTGTTCATCCGACATGACATGACAGAGGCTTTACTTGTCATGTGCCTTACCCGAGGTGTCTTCTTCAACCTCCATGATACACATGAATCCTCACATACATCAAAATTTGGCTCATCCATGTGTGTGTACATGGACCATGACAATTGTTTCCTCGTGTGTACTTGTAGCCATATCTTCATCCATGAGCTCCCAGGACTTATAATTATTTCGTGTCAGTGTGCCCTTGAAACAGGTGTGGAAAATTTTACCTGCATCCTCTGCATAGCCCATAGCTGGTGGAATGTGCTCTCCACTCATTCTTCTAGACCATTGCTACTTAGGGACTTTAGCTTCCAAATTTGGGACTTATGTCTCCATGTCCTGAGTAGTCTCTATAGTTGTCTCCTCTATTCCCTTTTCTTCCTCTCCTCTTTCCTTTGATTCCTCATCCTTTTGTTCTTCTATGTTCTCTAGAAGTGTAGGAGAATTAGGTGTGCTTTCCTCTAACTCTTCCACCTCCTCATTCAACTTCAGTTTCCTCCTTTTCAGTACGGTTTCCTCCTTCTATGGAGAGAGTCTGGGTGATCTGTGCACTGTTTGTGGAGTAGCACCTTGGGTCCTTGTTCTCCTGAACACCCTCTTAAATCTGTTCTCCCCTTAGACTACATTCAAGTCCTCATCATCCCCCTCTTGTGGTTGAGGTGGTGTAGTGGTGCACTCAACTTCATCCTTATTTGTAGGATGTCTTCTACCTCTATGATCCAAACCACCACTATCTTCACACTCATCCTCCTCATCCTCCACTTAAATTGGCTCTATGGGCTTATGCACTGGGATGTTCTCCATTGTATGCTTTCCCTTTGGTGGTGATGGAAGTGCGAACTAATCTTCCACATACTTGTTATTCTCCATTTTTTTCTTTAGTTGGAGATACACCAACACTGCTCTAATATCTCCTACCACCAAAATTTTTAGTTTAATGCTCAATACATCTCGAGATGATTCTTTCAACATATGCACCCCACCCCGGATACACATATTTCTTCCTTACTATGTGGTAGTTGTAATCTACCTTCTCTATGTTGAATGTCACTCGTCACGCATCCAGTAAACTTATGTACTTGACACTTGGAAGTACCTTGTAGTGAATGCATAGGGTAACTTACAACAAGGGCTCCATGCTCCATCTTTCATGGCAAACCGTGTTATACGAAATGTTGGTATATCTTGCGAATCAACTACCTTCCCAACCACCAAAGGCAATTCCTTGGGATGTTCCATTCTTCCTCAAAATCTTTTCAAGCAAGACAACTTTCTCCTATCTCAAAGTTTCCATGTTTTGATCATACTTAGGTACTCCAAGCCAAATTCAAAAGTCTGATCACTTCTTACAGGATGTGGATAGGTGATTTAGGAGAGTCTTTTCATCCCCTAGGTGATTTGTAGGATTTTCTCAAGGATAACATCTTCTGGCCAAATCAGGGAAGGCTATCAAGAACAGTGAAGCCTCAAAGCACATTTCAGATTTTTAGGATCAAATGGTAGAATCAAGTCCTAACACCCCCACCATTAGATTCAAAGCATCATTTCCAATCAAATTCATATAAGGTTTCATAGGAAAATTCCACTTGAAGCTCAAGATATTCGCTCTTGCAAGTTTTTCCTCCCAAAGGCCATTTTTGGGACTTAGCCAATTTCAAAGTCGAGTCATTCCAACGCATTGCGGCTTTTGCGGAATTTTTTCCCATGCATCCCAGTTCATTTGGGACACTTGGGACCCAAAATACCATCTCACCGACAACCAATCAAATGCCGCCACGTGTCCTCGAGAGCAGGGAATAAAGCGGGCCAGGAAGAAATCAAGATTTCGAGCCTTTTTGGTGAAAATGGTCACAATGTTCAAAGGTTAGCCACTTCCCTACAGCCCGCAGTCAATCAGAACATGCCACGTGTCCTCGAGGAGCGGGTCATCGGAAGAAATTTAACTTTTGAGTTTTTTTCCCAAAAAGGATTGAAATGTTCAAAAAAGAGCCACGACCCCATAGCCAATCAGATCACGCCACGTGTCCTCACCAGACCGGAGCAATGGGCCCATGGAAGAAATCAAGATTTTGAGCCATTTTCCAAAAATGGTCAGAATGTTCAGAATTACACGGTGACCCCATATCCAGTCAAAGTGCGCCATGTGTCCTTGCCAGATCGGAGTTGCGGGCCCACGGAGGAATTTAATATTTTGAGCCCTTTTTCAAAAAAGGGTCAGAATGCTCAAAATCGAGTCGTGACTCTATTTCCAATGAAATTATGCCACGTGTCCATCTCTAAAAGCCAAGGTGGGGCCATGGACCAAATCGTGCCAAAGTGCCAAATCTCCCAAAATCGTGAAAACAAAAAAAGTTTCCCGACTCTCTGCTCCAATGTTCTCCTACCACGTGGATGGCCCAATTTCAAAGCAATTAGGGCAAAGGATCAAATGGTTCATATGTGAACTAGAAAATTGAAATATAAAACACATTTTTGCATGCAAAAACTCTTTTTGGGCTCATCAGAAGCATTTTCTTTGCGGAGGAATCTGGAAGAGGGAAATGATCAAATTTGTTTGTAATGGCTTTGGGTCAAATGATTTAATGGTTTTTCAAGTCTTTGTGTGGGGGCAATCAAATTTGGAAACTGGAAGCATGTTTTTGTGAACAGAGGACAAAAATGATTGTTAGTCTTCTTCTATTCTCCTCCTCTACATTTTTTCTTCTATTCCCACTCATTGTACAAGTTTCAACTCTGAGATCAATAAAAAAGGAAGGAATTTTATGTCCCCTCGATGGAAAAATCGATTGGTGCTTTGTGACCAACGTGTTTTATTTTGTCTTGTGCTCAGAAATTACAAATTTGTCTTTCTTCTATTAATTAATGCATGTAATGAAACTTCCAGTTGATGTGTGTGGGCATCTGACACTCTACCCACAACATTGATTTCCCCCTCCTTCATTCTCACTCCCTCCCCTTTCTCAGATCGATTTCTACTATAGCAAGGAGTTGTTATTATTGCCATAGGGACAATGGAGTGTTCTTGTGGATCTCTGGTTGAAAAACCACCATAAATCCACTTTGGTTTTACATGCTAAACAATGGGAGCTGCACCATTCAAATGTAGAGGGACTTAGATTCCCATAGCGTTGGCCTGAAATCCACAAATTTGTCCACAAGACAAATTTTCTCGCCAACAGTTTTTGGCACCCACCATGGGGCAGAGTTGCAGCATCTACACCCAAAAATGACCACAAGGTTTTTAAAATATCATTAAGTTTGCCTTTGAAGTCTGAAATTCCTTGTGATCCAAAAATACAAAAAGATTCAAATAGAAGAGTTCTGCAGATTGAGCAGCCATATGAACTACATGGATGTAACTCAAAATTCTTGCAAATCCTTCTAGAAAACCTTCTTTGCTCTATCATATCCAAAGGAAATCATTTCAGACCTGAAAGAGGTTACTTGGCATATTTGGCAGAGTGTAAATCATCTCACCATTGCTACAAAATTTTGGGCTATGAAAAAGAAGACAAAGACAAATTCCAGCACCTCCAGAGAAGACAATAAACTTTCAAGCTGGCTGATAGAAGGTATACTCACCAGCTGAGGCAAGGAGGAGTGATTGACCCTACTTTTGAGGAGTTGGAGAGAGAAGAAGTAGAGGTTATAGCTTGGTTTGATAGAGAGGAAGAGATTAGAGCTCAACTTGAAGAAATTGCAAGACTCCAAGTGCAAGAGAGAGAGAGAGGCAGCCTTAGCTAACCAAGAAACCAGAAATAGAAACAGAATGGGTGACCATGAACATGAAGCACATAGGCCTATTGTGCCATGGGGAAGAAACACATGCCCACTTGCCCTCCAACAACCTCTTCATGATCTGCCAAGAGGCTCTAGAAATAATTTTCCCAAATTCAGGGGAGATGGTTCTCAACTCCCTGAAGAACATGTAGCAACATTCATCACTTGCTTGTGGTGTATTAGGAGTTGAGAATGAAGATGTGTCAGTTAGACTATTTGTGGAATCACTTCAGGAAAAGGTGCTTGAATGGTTTTACATGCTTCCTGCAAGATCTATTACTAGTTGGGAAGATATTAGAAGAGCATTTGAAAATAGATTCAAGAGCACTAAAGATGGTCAAGAGCTATTGGTGCAATTAGTCCAAATAAAGAAAGAAAGCTCTAAATCCATGAGGGACTTTGTAGCAAGGTTTGATAGATTGACAAGAAGAATCCCTGAAGATGTGCTACCTCCTGAGAACAACTTGAGAAGATTCTTCATCAGTGCCTTGCCATCAGAAGTTGGTTTCTTCCTCAGAAGAGCCCAACCAAACACACTAAGGGAAGCTCAAGACTTTTCCATTGAAACTGATGATGACTTAATCCTCTCTAGAAAGGTGAAAGGCCCAAATGGGAAGTAGAAGGGTCAGAGTTCAGGCTTCAGTAACTACAGATCCTATGTTCCAGAAAATGGAAAATGATCTGGTTGCCTTGAAGAAACAACTGTCCCAAATGACAACGAGAAATGCTCCAAGGAGGCCAAACTTCCCTGATAGAAAAGAATTACACCACCTCCTCACCAACTTTCCCTTGAAGCACCTCCTATCAATGCTATCTGTGACACCAGAGAATCAAGAGAGGATGCTGAAATTGATGAACTTGAAGGAGAAATAGCAGAGGATTACGAAGGCTACCTCAAAATTGAAGAAGTTGATATGCACAATGGCTTGTTCAAGTTTTTTGATGATGGGGAAGAAGAAGAGGAAGCCCCAAGCTTCTCATGTGTTGTCTTCACTTGAGCTCAATCCAAGAAAGATGCTCTACCCTCCGTGGCTCAAAAGGAAAAGAAAACTAAAGAAGATCCCACTCCAGCAGCCACACAAAAGAAGATCATCAGCAGAGGCTCACCATTACCACCCTCAATGGATTCAGCCAAAATGAAACTAGGCCAAATGGCTGCTAGAGATCAGGTTGTTATATCTAGTAAGTCACCTTTTCCTTCTTCTAGCTCACAAGTTATTAAAAACACTCCTCCCTCCAATGAAGTCTATCCTAAGTCAGCTAAAATTCAGACCATAGCTTCACCTTCACCTCCTTCTAAGTTGATGGCCTCACCCTCAGAAGACAATCCAATTTCCAAGTCAGCCAAAGTTCCTCAAAGACCCTTACCATGTAAACCTTCCCTCACTCTAGGAACTTCCCCCTCATCCAACATTGTCCCATTTGATTTTGTGGAACATGCAAGTAAGACCAAAGTGCAGCTCTCAGAGATTGAATACTTGCAAACACACCCTGCTCAGTTTGATAGACTAATCAATGTTGTTCGAGCAGCAGTTCTATACCCTCAAGTTCAAATTCTAAAGGTCTACTCCCAACACCATCTACACCACCTACTCAAAACATGTTGGCCCTAAGTGCTTCCAAAATAGATAAGGTGGAACCCTTCTACTTGTCTCTTCTCATGAATGGTTTTGAGCTCAACAATTACATCATTGACTCTAGAGCTTCTGATAACGTAATGCCACTCAAAGTTGCCAATGCTCTCAACTTGACACTAACCAGAGTTAATGGAGCTTGTTACTCAATGGAATCTAAGCAAGTACCACTAGTAGGAAGGATAAAAGATGCACAAGTGGCTTTGGCTGAATACCCTGATAAGAAAGTACTTCTAACCATCTTAGTGGCAACATATTCCAACATCTTTTGGCATGCTCTTGAGTAGAAGTTTTTGTAGAGACCTTGGTGGAGAGATAAAGATGGATTGGACCTCTGTAAACTATTCCAGTAAAGGGTGAGATGAAGAAGCTACTTCCGGTAAGAAAAATGAAGTTTACAGTAAGAAGTTCTAGTGACCCAAGAGCTAATATCCTCTTTCAAGATTGTGGATTAGGAAACTATTTCCTTACTTCACAATGAGAAGAAGACTTGCCACTTTCCTCGAAATCAGAGAAAGATCAGGTCTGGACTATGGAGTTTGATGGAAGCCATTCCAAAGTAGGCTCAGGGGCTGGTGTTGTGTTGTACTCTCCTTCCAATGTGATGCATCCTTTTGCATACAAACTGCAGTTTGACAACACCAACAATACAATAAAATATGAAGCTCTCCTCTTGGGCATAAGTGTAGCGGAAGACATGGGAATCAAAAATTGAGATGCCTTGGTGATGTAGAAGTGATAGTGAAGCAAATCCACTAGCAATACTAGGTGAAGAACCCAAGGCTCAGCATTACAGAATAGAGTGTGGGATTGCATTGAATTCTTTGATGCATTCTCTATTGAAGCCATCCCAAGACAACAAAATGAAAGAGTTGATTCTCTTGTAGTATCAACATCCCTATTGACTCCTCATCCTTCTTTTGGCAAGGAAAAAATAACCATTGAGATGGTTTTCAGACCAAGTGTACCTGATAACGTAGATCACTGCAAGTTTTCAATGATGACAATCAGATTTTAGCCTTCTTGGAGCAAAGAGACAACTTCAATAATCTCTTCTTTGAGGGAAGTGTTAATCCACATAGAGAAGTTGTGGCTGAAGATGCATCAGATGAAATTGAAAGAGTGGATGATGAAGGCATGATCAGATTGAAAGGTAACAAGATCCCCAAAGGTCTAGTCTCTCTGAGGACCTGTTTGACAAGCATGATAGATTTATTCATGAAAAAGAAAAGCTATCTTCTCGTTGTCCATCTGATTTTGACAAGGAAAACATTGGGACTTCTAAAGATCCAAGGATGGTCAACATTGGAAAATGTTGCTCACCTGAAGAGAAAAGGAAGTTCATTGCTTTTCTTAAAAAGTACTCTGATGTGCTGGCCTACTCTTACGACGAGCTCAAATATTTTCAACCAAAGGAAATGCATCATTCCATTCCTCTGAAGTAGGATGCTAAGCCCTTCAGGAAGAAGCAAAGACCCTATAATCCAAATATTGCTGATGTTATCAAGGAAGAAGTGAACAAGATGTTGAATGCCAGAATCATTTTCCCCATTCACCACTCAACATGGGTGGCCAACATTATACCAATTCGAGAAAAAAATGGGGAGATCAGAATATGTGTAGATTTCAAAAATCTGAATCAGGCATCTCTCAAGGAAAATTACCCTCTTCTGATCATGGATCATATCCTACAAGTAGTTACTGGATCTGAGATGCTCTCTTTTCTTGATGGCTTCTCAGGGTATAATCAAATTAAAGTGGCCAAAGAAGATTGTAGCAAGATGGCTTTCACAACTCCTTGGGGCACTTTTTCTTATAACAGGATGCCTTTTGGCCTGATCAATGCGGGAGCCACCTTCCAAAGAGCCATGGACCTGCTTTCAAAGATCTCAAGCATTGCATTGTCATATACCTTGATGACTTAACCATGTTTTCAAAGAAGAGAAGTGAGCATATCTTCCACTTGGAGAAGATTCTTGCAAGATGTAGAAAACATGGCATTTCTCTAAATCCCAAGAAGTGTATCTTTGGAGTCACATAAGGCAAGCTGTTGGGACACATCATGAATAAGCATGGAGCACATATTGACCCTGAGAGGGTAAGTGCTATTCAAGCACTATCTCTTCCCACCAACAAGAAAGGAGTGCACTCATTCTTTGGGAAGGTAAATTTTCTTCACCACTTTGTCCCCAAATTTGTTGAACTAACAAAGCATATCACCTCTATGATGAAGCCTCAAACAAGTTTCAAATGGAGTAGTGAAGGAAAATCAACATTTGAAGAAATCAAGAAGGCCATTGCCAAAGCTCCAACATGCTGGTATCTCCAGATTTCAGCAAGGAATTCATCATGTACTATTATGCCTCGAGCACACTCTTTCTGTTGTCCTTGTTCAGAAGAATGATGAAGGATTGGAAGCACCTATTGCTTTCATGAGCTGCCCTTTGAAGAAGCATGAACTAAATTACAGTCAATTGGAGAAGCATGCATACATAGTGGTCAAGGCCATGAAGAATTTCAGATTTTACATACTCAACTCTCACACCGTGGTGATGGTCCCCGGAAGTGCAATCAAGTCCATTTTGACACAACAAGATCCCAGAGCCAAAAGAGGAAATTGGATTGCAAGGATCCAAGAGTATGACCTGAGATTAAGCCCTCTAATCTGGTTAGAGGAAATGGTTTGTGCAAGTTGATTGCTGAAGATGAATCTCTCAAAGTTCAGCTTGGAGAAAGAGATGACACTTTCCCAACCTACTCAGAAGATTGCCCACAAGTTCTCTTTGTGAACACTACAGAGGAATGGTATGCAGACATCACTTTCTTTCTTACCTATGGGGACTTCCCTCCTCATTTAGATTACAAGCAACGAAGAACTCTCAGGTTGAAAGTAGCCAAATATGTGATTTGGAATCATGCACTCTACAAGAAAGGGATAGATGGTTGTTTTCTCAAGTGTGTTGACAAGGAACAACAAGAAAAACTCCTCAAAGCCTATCATGATCAAGCTTGTGGTGGACACTTTTCAGCCATGGTGACTACCCACAAAATTCTCAGAGGTAGGTACTATTGGCCTTCTCTCTTTGTTGATGCACAAAACTAGGTTTCTAAATGCAAAGCATGCCAACAATTTGTTGGAAAGTCTCAGCTAGCTTGCCTTGCCACTCAGACCCATGGTGATTGAAGAACCATTTCAACAATGGGGGCTGGACTTTATCGGTGTTCTAAACCCTCATTCAAGTGCAGGGCATTCCTACGTGCTCACCACCACAGATTACTTCACTAAGTGGGTGGAGGCCATTCCAACCAAATAGGCTAGCTCTGAAGTTGTCTGCAATTTCATAAAAGAGAATATCATTGTTCATTTTGGAGTTCCTCAGAAGATTGTAGTAGACAACGCTACTTATTTCTCTTCAAAGGAATTGACAAAATTTTGTTATGGCTTTGAGATTTCTCTTGCTCATTCTTCTGACTACTATCCTCAAGGGAATGGTCAAGTTGAGTCAAGCAACAAAAATATTGTGACCATTATCCACAAGCTTGTTGATGAGAATCAGAAGAATTGGCACAAAAAATTATATGATGCATTGTGGGCTGATAGGATCACTCCTAAGAAGGCAATAGGCATGTCACCTTTTCAGCTGCTATATGGAGTTGAAGCAGAGATTCCTATTACAATTGAAATGCCAGCTCTCAAGCTACTTCAAATAGTGGAAGACAACCAATACAGAGATTCAATTGACAAGAGGATCCTTTTCCTTGAGAAGCTAGAAGAGAGCAGATCCCAGGTAGTGGATAGAATCAAAGAACATCAGCTGAAAGTGAAGAAGCTCTTTGACAGAAGAGCCAAAGCAAGGGAGTTTAGAGCTAGAGATTTGGTCCTACTTTGGGACAAGAGGAGAGAGCCAAAGGGTAGTCATGGTAAGTTAGATTCTTTGTGGTTGGGTCCATTTCAAATTCAGGAAGCTTGTGGTGAGAATGCCTTTCTCTTATCATACTTGGATGGAACTCCATTGGGATTGCCTAGAAGTGGGAAATATTTGAAGTTGTACCATCAGTGAAAGTGAGTTGTCCCTCACCCTGTACCATAGTTTTTGTTGTTTCCCCTTTTCTGTTGTGTGTGTTTTGGTTTGTTTTCTGTTTTGGTGTGGTTTTGGTTTGTTGTGTTTTCCCCTCCTTCCTTCTTCCTTCCTTCAGTATTGTACATGACTCTACAAGGCCCAATGGATAAGGCACTTGGTCAACGTTATATGTTTTGAAACCTATGATTCTAGATCCTCATGTCATGTCTTCACCTTGCTCAATCCACGCCATGTCCCCAAGCTAGAGCCAGTTGTTGTCTTGCAAATGTGTAAAGGGGAAAATTGCAAGTTTTCAAGCAAGACAACTTTCTCCTATCTCAAAGTTTCCATGTTTTGATCATACTTAGGTACTCCAAGCCAAATTCTATTTTCTCATCACTTCTTACAGGATGTGGATAAATTGATTTAGGAGATTCTTTTCATCCCCCTAGGTGATTTGTAGGATTTTCTCAAGGATAACATCTTCTGGCCAAATCAGGGAAGGCTATCAAGAACAGGTGAAGCCTCAAAGCACATTTCAGGATTTTTTAGGGATCAAATGGTAGAATCAAGTCTTGGAACTCCCACCATTGGATTTAGAGCATCATTTCCAATCAAATTCATATAAGGTTTCATAGGAAAATTCCACTTGAAGCTCAAGATATTCGCTCTGCAAGTTTTTCCCTCCCAAAGGCCATTTTTGGGACTTAGCCAATTAAGTCAAGTCATTCCAACGCATTGCGGCTTTTGTGGAAGTTTTTGTCCCACACGTCCCAGTTCATTTGGGACACTTGGGACCCAAAATATGATCTCTCCCCCATTTAATCAAATGCCGCCACGTGTCCTCGCTTCATCGCAATGGGGATCGGGCGGAGGAAGTTAGACTTTGAGCCTTTTTGGTGAAAATGGTCACAATGTTCAAAGGTTAAATGTTGGACCCATCTCTCGCAATCAAATCAGAATGTGCCATGTGTCCTCGGGGTAGCGGGTCATCGGAAGAAAAATTCAACTTTTGAGTTTTTTCCCAAAAAGGACTGAAATGTTATTCAAAGAGCCGCGACCCCATGATGAACCAGAAACGCCACGTGTCCTCGTCTGGTGGGGGGCCCATGGAGATTTTGGGGAAATCAAGATTTCCCATTTTCCAAAAATGGTCGAAAAAATTACATTTTGGACCCCATATCCAATCCTAAATTTTGCCACATTTTGCTTTTGCCTAAATCTTCAAGAGGCCATATCTTTCGAGGAATTTAATATTTTGAGCCCTTTTTGGTATCAATGGAAATCAAGTGAAATTATCCACATGAAATTATGCACTTCCATTTCTAAATTTTGATGGAGGCCATGGGACCAAATCGTGCCAAAGTGCCAAATCTCCCAAAATCAAAAAACAAAAAAAAAAGTTTCCCCGACTCCACTCCAATGTTCTCTTGCCACGTGGATGGCCCGATTTCAAAGCAATTAGGGCAAAGGATCGAATGGTTCATATATGCGAAACTGGAAAATTGAAATATAAAACACATTTTTGCACACGTAAAAACTCTTTTTGGGCTCGTCAGAAGTGTTTTCTTTGCGGCAGAGGAATCTGGAAGAGGGGAAATGATCAAATTTGTTTGTAATGGCTTTGGGTCGAATGATTTAATGGTTTTTCAAAGTCTTTGTGAGGGGGGAAATCAAATTTGGAAACTGGAAGCACATTTTTTGTGAACAGAGGACAAAAAATGATTGTTAGTCTTCTTCTATTCTCCTCCTCTACATTATTTCTTCTATTCCCACTCGTTGTACAAGTTTCAACTCTGAGATCAATAAAAAGGAAGGAATTTTATGTCCCCTCGATGGAAAAATCGATTGGTGCTTTGTGACCAATGTGTTTTATTCTGTCTTGTGCTCAGAAATTACAAATTTGTCTTTCTTCTATTAATTAATGCATGTAATGAAACTTCCATTTGATGTGTGTGGGCATCTGACACTCTACCCACAACATTGAGTTCCCCTCCTTCATTCTCACTCCCTCCCTTTTCTCTATAGATTGATTTTTAGCAAGGAGTTGTTATTATTGCCATAGGGATAAATGGAGTGTTCCATGTGGATCTCTGGTTGAAAAACCACCATAAATCCACTTTGGTTTTCGATGTCCATACCATGCGGACCCTTTGTATACCCCAACTCCTTTATGGTCTCCAATATTGCAGTTTTTCTATCGATCATCTCACAAATGGTCTTCTGTGCCTTTCAATCCCATTACCATGGAGATGAGCATGGCTAAAATTTTGACTCTGCGACCTGTAAAGTAGAAAAATTCCTCGTGCACTCCTCTCATGAGTCATTGGTACAAGGGCTCATATTTCCCTTAGTAATGCATCTCATATAGTTGGTAAACTCCTATCCTCTGCAAGAGCTTCTCACTAACATCGTCATACACCAGCATGTCTTCCACCATGCATTTATTTGTCTTCATGTTCAGCAACGTGTCAAGCTCCTTCTTATTCTCTATGGTACGGTGATTTTACTCACTCACTTTGATTTTCCTTATGTGAGAATCCCATTCTGGATGATGATAACCCCCTCTAGATATTACATCTCAGAAAAATTGCTTTCTAGAGCCATCTCTTCTTCTTCTTCTACCACCTTCTTCTTTCCCTTCACTCCTGTTGCAACTACTTTCTTGGGTTCCATTTCTACCTTGCAATCCTTTGTAGATCCTTTCCGCTCAAATTTTGTAAGGTGTGAAGAAAACCCTAGTTTGATTCAGCATGCCCTAGGTGAAATTATGTGCCCTAGCTCATCTCTATTGCCTCGCTTTGCTCAAACCCTTCACCACCAAGGACACAAGCTCCTTACACATAGATCTCTTCATCATGACTAGTTACACACCTCTCACACCTTAAAATGATCACTCGGCTCTTCACACTTGGCTTCTTTCAAATACTCTTAATTACAATGGTAAAAATGAACTCGCATCCCATCCTTATATAGATTTTCAAATTTTTGATACATTCATTGCTCCTTCACCTACCAAATATCCTCTCATTAATTGACCAATTCCATCCTTTCCATGCGTTACATCCTTGCACCCCAGCTATAACCTTCTAGCGCGCCTTCCTACCCTCTAGTCACAGACTTCTCTTTAGCGCATGTCCTTGCACTAAGTACCTCATCACTATACCTTATCCTGGTAGTTATCATGGCCTCTACTTACCTCGCGATATATTGTTCCTTCATTCATCTCCATCCTTGGTCACTTTTGATAAGCAATGTTTTTGACAACCACCTGGAGCAGCTTATTATTTTCATCTTTCAATTCCCATAATTGTGTACCTTGATATCAATAACCACCCCACACTAAAAGGATGTGCGTCCTCTTGCAATATAAACATGCTTCATTTAGTAATTAGCTTCATGCGTGAAAGCATGCTTATTTCACAACAACAACAACTAAAGAGACAAAGCATTGCGACAATGAAGGAAATACATTGAGGAAATACTGAATGGAAAGCTAATTTAAAATGGCAATACTACCTTATTACAAACACCAAGAAGACTTATTTATAGTAGTATTTCAGCCTACTCCCATTGAAGTAACCGAGTAGTCATGTTCCGTCTAGTGCTTCTAACTGAAAGTGCATGTTTCAAGGATGTAAGTAATAACATATGGCCCTAACCAATGTACTTTAAGTTTTCCTGGATGGTGCAAGAACTTAGAGTCATAGAGAAGTACCATTTGTCCAATCTCAAACTTCTTATCCCTTATGTTTATGTCATGTCATGCTTTCTACTTGGCCTTTTCCTACTTCTGACTCCATCGTGCTATGGCTCGTCGCTCATCCAATTGAATCATCTTCTCAATACGCTCTTCTAAAGCCTACTCATCAGCTAGACCTCTAGCGCACACAATGTGCAAAGAAGGTAACATAAATTCTATAGGGAGAATGGCTTCTACACCAAACACCAACTGAAATGGTGTGGATTTGTTAAATCTCTTATAATTTTTTCTATATGCCCAAAGAATAGCTGACACTTTATCATCCCAATCCTTTCTTCCAACATCACAATTTTTTGTCAAAGTCTGGCTCAAAATATTGTTGAAAGCCTCAGTAGTTCCATTTTTCTAAGGATGATAGGGTGTAGTTTGTGGT
The DNA here is from genome assembly GCA_018340775.1 of Taxus wallichiana var. yunnanensis. Classification (NCBI taxonomy): domain Eukaryota; kingdom Viridiplantae; phylum Streptophyta; class Pinopsida; order Cupressales; family Taxaceae; genus Taxus; species Taxus wallichiana. Next base: position 851,412,895 of record CM031239.1, read on the forward strand.
GTGCAACCATAAACTCATCTAATAGTATCTTGATTGTCTCATTCAAAAGTGTGTACCCCTATCATTTTCAAGCTTAAATGACATCCATATCTTGTAAGAACATTCTCCCATAGAAATCTAGCTATTGTAGCCGTTGTACAATCCTTCATAGGTGTTGCTTCTTCCCACCTTGTGAGATAATATGTACAAGTAATGATATAGCATGACCCAGTCCTACACGCGGATGGAAAAATAGGTCCTACAAATTCAATGGCCCATTTCTCAAATGGTTCGGCACTATTAATTGGTCTCAAAGGCATCTCATATCTTTTCCCTAGTTTACCTAGATGTTGACAATGGTCACACGCTTTGCAATACGCTTTATAATCTTTATACAATGTCTCCCACCATAATCCAAATAAGTAGCATCTTTAGGAAGTTGCATCACCCGTATAGTGGCCACCTACAATAGCACCATGTGTTTCCTCCATCATATCCTTGTGCTCATGCTCTAATACACAATGGCGTAATACTTCATCTTTTCCTAACTTGTAGAGGTCACCACTGATTAACATAAACAATGTCGCACGTATAGAAAGTTGTTTCTTTGCTAATTCCTCATTCCTTTTGGTGCCACACCAGCCCATAGAAACACAACAATGTCTTCTAATTTAGATGGCATGCGATGTAACCTATATATCTCTACAGTGCATCGGCATGGTGTCTTCAATTATCTCAGTGCTTCTTCTCCGAGTGAATTCTAGATAAGTGGTCTCGGTCCAGTTACTTTTCCTAGCTTCACCACAACTGTGAAGTAAAAATCTTGAAAGATAGGTTTGTTCACCAAATACTTCAATTCCATATAATCTATATAAAACAAAAATTGGGTTCTAATAAGTATTGTCAAAAATTTTGTAATGCATTTATCATTGACAAAACTTTGCGCTATGTAGTTATATAATTCTATTCAACAGAGTCGACTTCCTACTAGCAAAATAAATTGGATGATCTACACAATACCTTCACCAGTTGAGCTAACACAGACCAATGGCCATGCTTGAGGCATCCACATGCACATGAAATGGTTTATCCCATGATGGAAAGTGTAGAATGGACGCAGAGTAAGTTTCTCATTTAATATCTCAAACACGCACTCTTATGCGGTTCTCTCCAATAAAATGTACCTTTCCTTTTTAGTAATTCTTCCAAGGTGCAGAAAATTTTGCATAACCTTTGATGAACTTCGATAATATCTGTGTGACCCAAAAATCCATGCACCTCACTTTGAATGGTAGGTGCTTCGGGGCCTAGAATGATATGACCTTAGCTTTGGATCAACCAAAGAAACCTTCCTTACTGATTATATGTCCTAACAAAGATTCCAAAAGGTGTATCAAATATGCACTTATTGATGTTTAAAGAGATACTCAATTGTCTGCACCATTCAAACATTAAGCTCAGTTGTGACAATGATATTTCATAAGCCCATATACTATTCAATCATCTAGATAAACCTAAAAACATTGTGACTAAAATCTTTGAATGCACTCGAACAACTATCCATGAGAATACAACAGGGCATGTTTTTCAATCCAAAAGGCATGAAATTATAGGTGAAGTTACCCCATTCAAAAGTAAATTTAGTCTTTTCTGATCCTCTGTGTAATTCTAACCTGGTGATACCTAAAGAACCCATCTGTAAATGAATATATTTTACACCCTATAACTCCTAGTATTTCCTCAATAAATGGCATAGGGAATGGATCTGTTACACATGAAGCATTCAGCTCCCTGTAGTCCACACATATTCTAATTCGTCCATCCTTTTTGATACTGATCATCATTGGACTAACCCATTCTGACTCATCAAGGGGCTTGATAATTCCATATTTCAACATGTTATCAATCTCTTCTTTGACCTTTTCACACAAATTGGGGTTCATTCTGTAAGGCCTCTTTTAACTGGTCATACACTTTGTCCTTAAGCTTTATCTTCATTTCCCCAAGTTATGTGGCCTTTAATTTCATGATACCCTCAAGGGAATAAGTCCTGATAATCCCTAAGTAACTCAATGATATTTTCCACTTCCGATTCTGACCAATAGTCTCCAATTATGGCCTCCTTTGGCTCAACCTCCGAACCTATATTCACCTTCTTTGTCTTCATGGGTTCATGATAGGTGCATGTATCCTTGTTTGCACTATCCAAGACCTCGCGCACCCCTTGTGAATGTTCAATATCCAGGTTCTCAACTTCCTCATCATCCACGATGTAAACCATCTTTCCTTTCTCTTTCTCAAGGCAAGCGCGTTCAAGTAGTATGGAGTCCATTTCTTCTTCCTTTTCAAAATGCACTCTAGACTCTGTCTCACCAAATAATTCTGAATATGCTCTTCTGCCTTTGCACTATCTCCCATAGTTAAGCACTTGACAAATTTTAATGCTTCTTCTACTGGAGGTTTAGTTGAGAAGTAGTCAAAGGTCTGGAGCATTCTTGCAGTCAAATTCTACCAATTCCCAGTCTCTCGATGTAGTTCTACATATACATACCAAGCACATGCACATCCTTGTAGAGTAGAGTATAATCTATGCACCCAGTGAAGGTGGTAATGCTTCATGTCCCATTGTCTAGAGTCTCTCACACTGTTGAATGTGATGTTGAACAAGTTGATCACCATTATAAGTGCAAATCTACATAGGTGCATTGCTCCTTAAAAACCTAGTAGATAGGGCGACTCCAATCTCCTCCCATTCTAGAAGATTATCTCTGTGGACTACCCACCAATGTGTTGTTGTCCCATGTAAGGTATACACTAACATATCTCTTCTCTTAATTTGATCTTTCCACTATGCTTCCATGGATTTCAAAAATATAGGAAGATCTTCTACCCCTATATACCAAGGTATTGTGCTACCTATTCATCAAATAGAATGAATTGCATTTTTGCGTGCAACCACACTTTTTACCTCACGCCTACTAGTTCATATGTACCATGAGCCTAATTTTCACATACTTGTAGTATCACTAATAGAATCAAAACCTTCCCATTGTAGGATGTCTTCCTTTGATGGCTCATTGACCTCTGGGTCCTTAATAATGTGTACATAGATTTTTTTAAGTCCTCCTCACTTAGAGGCTCAACATATGGAGTAGAATTCCCATCTCAAAGGTATCACAACCCTTTCCTCCTTGTTCTCAAAGATGATATACCCCTTATTGAATCTCAAGTCGCATTATTCACATAACATTAAGGGCATCCAAGCCAAGGTGGAAAACTATTTTCTTCTCCTCGCAAGTGCTAATACCTCAAAATCCCCATGAACTTGGCCCCTTGTATGGTTATAGATGCATCCTTCAAAACTACTATGGGAGTGGCCTTAGTCTATTTTTCCATAAACAACACATTAGATGATGGTTCAGAATGGAGGCCTCCCCATTTATACCCATGCATCTAATGTAAGTACATTCACTTCCACCCCGTATCAATCAATATGATGCTCAACAACCATCCATCCACAAAAAAATTCAAAGTAATTTCCTTATCATAGTCAATGCTATCAGGGGGAAGATTTGCATGTAGGATCTATCGTCTAGTCTCAATACTTGCACGTGGAGTGTTCCCTTTTAACCAACTTCCTAATAGTGGAATGATGTTCTCCTAGCGCAACATTTTACACACTTCTCTCAGATCATTGATATCATTTTGGATTATCTCTGATGCTTTCTTCTACTCCTTTAAGTACTATATCTCACCTGAAGATTCCTTAGCACTTCCATGGTATCCTGATAAACCTCCTTCTGATAGGTAGGATCTGGTACCGGGCATGAAGGACGTCATCCTTAGTGATGGTAGGTTTCTACTATAATGCCTCTCTTACACGTGCCACTTCAGCTCGTGTAGTAATCTTCACTGTTAATGCCTCAGGTCCTGGTGCTATCTTGGGCATCCACTATCTTCTACCGTGCGTTGGATTCTAACCATCCTAGCACCTTTTTTTTCTTTCTTATGTTGCTTACTCAGATTCTCATATAAGTTTGGGCACTCTTCATAGCTATGGTTCTTTTCATAGAAAGAACATGCAATATTTTGAGGACATTCACGCTTATAGTGGTCAAGAGATTTGCACGTATAACATGTTCCACAAGGGAACTCACCCCTTCCTCCACCACCGCCCCATCCTCCATATCCACCGTGATATCCACGTCCTCTTCCACGACCTCCTTTAAAACACCCTTGATGTTATCTTGGGCATCCACTAATCGTCTACCGCAGATTTACGGATTCTAACCATCCCGACACCTTTGTTTTCTTACTTATGTTGCTTACTCAGATGCTCATATAAGTCTGGGCACTCTTCATAGCTATGGTTCTTTCTACAGAAATAACATGCAATATTTTGAGGACATTTCTACCTATATTGATTAGGAGATCTGCACATATAACATGTTCCACAAGGGAACTTACCCCTTCCTCCACCACGGCCCCGTCCTCCATATCCACCGCGATATCCACAACCTCCTTCAAAACACCCCTCATTCCTGTCATAGCACATTTGATTATGATCCCAATCTTGGTGCTCATTCTTACCCTTAGAATTATCCGTTACGCTTGTCTATCATACCCCAATGTCTATAGCATCCTAGATCTGACCAATCAACCAACAATCTTTAGTGTCAAGGGTCGTGGACTAGAAAATTTTACAAAGAATAAGATACATTCTTCCTTATACACACCAGTAACAAAGGATAGTGACTAGCATCATGATTCAAATGACAGATCTCACAATCCAACAGTAATGAGTGTATAGATCTATGAGGGAAACTATCCTTGGTGTGACCCTCCACTTCCTATACACCAAATTCTTGAGTGCATTTCATGGGCTGAATTTTTTGATAGCTTCTCTAATTGTTTTTCCATAGCTGCAATATTTGCCTCTAAGAATGGACTACTACCAGGTGTTAATGCTCCCAACTACCTCGGCATGAAAATATTCTTCCAGTGCTTCATGCGAGATCAATGTATGTGTTATGTGATAGTGCTCTTTTGAATGGTGTAATCAATTCACCAATGAACCATTGTGCATCCTAGCTTGCGTGAATATCATAAGAAATCTTAGATATGAGTATTTAAAAATGGACATCATACTTATGTACACTCTCAGTAGTGCCTTGCTTGATATCTTTGAGCGCGCTTATACTCTTCTACTCAAATTCTAGGATATAGAACTCTTTCAAGAAAGCATCCTTCAGCGTTGCATAATCCACACAAGTTTGATCAGGGTCAAACTTCCTATACTAGTTGTGTGCATGTCCCTGTAATGTAGTAGCAAATTGGCTTTCCTTGCACTCGAAGTCATGATCCCTTTCACGTGCCACAATATTTTACACATGTGCACATGCTCAAAGAGCATCCTCTATGCCTCTATACTCTAGAAGATGAAGAGACATCTCCATATAAATATTTTGGGGTTGGTGCGGACCTTGCCCACCTGATCCAGAACCTCCTGTGTTTCCCCTGCCTCCAAAACCACCAGATCCACTGGAACTAGAACCACCTATACCTCCTAACCCTCCACCTGTAGCTGGAATAGGACCTATAGATGTACTCCCATGTGCTCTGACAGTAGTACTATACTTGAACCCCTACATTCTATGTGGTAGTTCCACTTCCAAAGGTGAATCCAACATTTTGCGCACTTACATTTTGTGCAGATGATGTACTGAAAATGTTCCTCCAAATAACATTGAAGCCATTTGTCCTACCATTGATGTACTTGCTCTCTGACTTACTCTGGTTCTCTTGTTTCCCAAATTCACTTATTGATTACTTATCGTACTAGATATTGGAAAACCAAGCGCAAGGGCTAGGTCACCAAGTGGATTAAGATGCACACCATGGCCCAGGTAGTCTCTGCTGGTGCACTTCTGTGTGAGGCCAAGGGGGGATCTCTATCATGCTTTCTAAGATGGGGGATTTCCTAATGCTTTAGCTCCACGTCTTCTATGTGAGCTTCAAATCCTTCACGAGCCATCTCTCTCCTCAACACCATACTTTCTGCAATGGTATGTTGCTTCTCTATCTCCCTCTCACATGCCTCATTATACTTAAGCCTTCTTTCCTCTCTCTACCTTTCTACCACTAGGTCTACCATCTTTCACCAAACATGTTCCTGCCCTCAACGTGTGGTGAGGTTTAGTTAGCCATCGGCTTACTCTCCACGTTCAAATTTATCATCAAGATCTTGATTGCCAGTGGAATAATTTGCAGATATGTTCCTTTAGGATACCGCAAAAACTGGAATTCAGCTACCTCCGGGAAAGAACACGTTAAAATTGAAAATTCCATAATATAATTGTTTAGAACACCACGAAACCATGTATCCACAGGCGTAAGTCCAGATCAGAGTAGCATCATAAAGGGCCTAAAATTATTCTTGTGTCCAGATAAGTGCAGGATACCTCTAATTCCACTTAGATGCATAAGCAATCAGCCACTCATATAACTCTACTAGAAAAATGGAAAAAAATCTCCCATATAAATTATCATACAGATTACATTTCTACCCAAGTACGTGCGTTAAACTCGAGATCCAATGTTGAACCGTGCATATTCTTCCTCCAGATCATGTATTCACTCCTCAATACTTTCTAGAGTTAACTGGTACATCTTCATCATGAACCATCCTAAAAACAACTAAAAAGAGGTCCTAGCAACATAACCAATGATGCAACCTAGAATTCACCAGATGACACCCTATATGCGTTGGCACATCACTCAACCAATACCGAGCGCTCACCAAAGTGCGCAAAGGTACTAGGTCCCTCTTTAGGGTTGCTATAGTAGAATACTAACATGATGAATACTTACAACATATGGATCCATAACTAATACATCATTATAAAGTGCATGATAGATCTAGATCTAGGAAAGAATAGGTTTAAACAATAATCATGATAGAAATAAGAACATGCACTACCCAATTACACACAGGGAATAACACTTATGTTCACCAATATCTTCCATCTCTTAATTATCACAATAACACGAAGCTTCTTACAATACTAGCAATCTATGTCGATGCGCGCATGGATCTGATACGGTAATCCAGAAACATGTACACTATGTTATCTATCTCTCTATATCCATCATCTCCTTACTAGGTAATTCACTACATATATATAGGGTGGGGACTTTCCCTTCACCACTTATCTATTCCAAAAATAGGTCGCATGCTATTAATAGCCACATGTCATTTTCATGCATAGCCACACATGCAAGTGTGTTATCTATATTCTACTAATAGTTAACTAAGGTGACAATCCTATCCTTAGACTATCTCCATGCAAAAGTGCTCTGAATCCGATCCTCTAGAAATAGACAATGTGTGGCATGCACGTCTCTGCATCATTGGTGTGTTTTACACGCCATCTTCTAAAAATAGATCTTCATTCCTAAGAATGGCTAAGTCCTGAAATTGAACTTTTGTTCTACGCGTGTGTTCTTCCTATCCATTCATGCCTTTTGTATGACTTGCTTTCCCGTGTAGACTTCTTGTGTTGTTTCTCCGTCAAGTGTTCTTTGATCAACACAAATTATTTAGAGATTAGATTTTTATAGAATTATTTTTCCTTATTAATAATGTGGGATTGATTCTCTATACTCTAATTATTTATGTAACTTAAGATGAAGGAGATTTTATTATCTTATATATTAACTTTTATTATATTTATTAGTCCCACTAGAACATGTACTATTCCAATCACTAAGGAAAAGCCTTTAAATATTTTCAAGGATATAAACCATCAAAAAATTTAAAACTTGTCTACTTGTGTGAACTTCTAAAGCTTCTCATTTTCCAAGTTTAATATTTCATAAATTGGTGATAATAAGATCTATTTTTTAATTTTTATAAATAAAAATTTATAATATATTATATCGTACCATCTTCAAAGGTGACCCCTAACCCACTTTCCTCACATGTGGTATATTTCAAAATAATATAAACAAATGTCGATTACACACTTATATTATCTTTTCCATAATTACTTCTTGATAATGGACATAATAGTTATGTAATATTTAGGTTTTCCATTGATTTTTCCATGTACAATAAGTAGCTTATCGAATGTATGCTCCAAGTTCACCTTACAGAATTCCCACACAAGTAACATGGTTACATCACTTATAATTTATAGGATTGGGTTGTCCCCTATGTACCATATCCAATTGAATTTTCAAGCACTTTCCCTCTAATCGTATTCCTATGAGATCACAACCTCTTACTACTACTCCTTTATAACATCTAGGAGAACCCCCAAAATCCATTATCCTTTTTACATTTAACTAATAATTCTATGTGGTCAACTCTTAGAGATTTGGGAAAACTTTACCTCTTGGTTTTATTCCATCATTAAATGTTCCATCTTGGCATCGAATGTACATATTTAGATGAATAATAGTAATCAAATTGTATAAATCTCTTTGTCAAATCCTTTTTGGATAGATAAAGAAAATAAAGGGAGTGGAGTGATAAATAACCGGATCATATTTTTAAAAATTACAAGTAGATTCCTATGCTTATCCCATTACTAAATCTAGGGTAAATAATTATTGCAATTCCCTTACATAAAAATCAACGATTCGAGAATCCCCCGATTTCATAGTAGAGGTGTATATGTGTAGCATTTTTTTCTCTTAGAATCAATTTATTTAAAAACAAAACAAAAATGTCTATGTCTTCATGTATTTTCCTTTATTTGAGTAATTTATTTGTTTTCACTTATAGGAAAATAACCTCATTTACAACCAACACTAGGGGTCTAAGCATGATATTTTATCCCTCTTGGTGGGTGAAAAACACAACCAAAGTGGATGGGAAGAAAAAAATTAAAGTGGTTTCATGCGAAACCCTTTCACCGGAACTACATTTTCCCGAATTGTCATGTGGTCATCCAAGGTAATTCACCCAAACCACCTTCACCCCAAGGGGGTTAAGGAAAACCATCTTCACCTAAACCCCATTGTTATATATTACTTACATTGACACCAAAGTTTCCAAATTATCTCCCTCCACAAGTGTTCGAGATGAACCCACTTCAAACTACCCTGGTAATTATTAATTTTATTTCATTTTTTCTTCCTTTTGTTTTTTAAATTGAAAAGCCAAAAGATTTTCATTTTTTCCTAAAATTATTGTAAAAATATGGAATAATGGCAAAGATGGGTGTATACTATTGTAAAACACATTCTAAATATATTTTCAACTTTTTATTGATTTAACAAAAATAGAATTAGGCTAAACCTTAGATATTACATCCACAACTAATAAATAAGCAATAAAGCATAGATATGACATGAGCACTAAGCTAATTAAAATTAAAACCCTAGGTGCAAGAGAGAGGATAAAATACTTATCTGATTTCACAATAATACTAAAGTGTTCGAGCTAGAAAACTCATGAAATAGGAGGGCATATGTCGCAACCAAACTCAAAAAATTCTGTAATTACCGAAATAGCCTGGAATCTCGGGTGTCGGTGGCACTTAGGCACCGAGACCGCTTATGGGTTCTATGTCTATCAAATCGGCTATAATTTTAGTCTTTCTATGTCATGGTGTTCACTAACATTCATTGTTGTTCACCTATGTGTCATATTATGTCATAGAATTCACCTCGACCTATAAAACAAATGATCTTCTACAAAACCCCAAAACACATAAAATCCTAAAAAGAAAAAGATGCAAATGGGGATTCGGATGACCTTACTATTGGTCACTCGATATAGTGAAATTATGACCAAACACTTTGCTACATCTCATACTCCATGTAGTTTTGTGTGCATGTGTGTAGAATTGTGCCCTAGGAATCTCTTGTGTAATATGCACCGAATAACGAGAAATAGCTAAATGTAGCAATGTAAGTAGATGTGTGGATGCCAAAATGAACTTCCCCTCCTATGAAGTTTATGTAGAAAATGCATTCCCTTGTCCCTTGAATGAAGCTAGATGGATGCTTTGATGCTATTAGAATGCCTTTGGATGCAACCTTAGGTGGTGATAGTAGATGCTTAGATCTTGGTCCTTTATTATGATCACATAACTTTGTATTTATATGATTCCCTTAGTTAAATTTTGTAATTGAAAACTAAAAGGCCAGACCCTAAGAAAACAAGATGCCCAAAAGATAAAAGAGGCAATCAAGATATAAAGAGGTTGGTGGCACCCAGAGGGATGAGGGTGCCTGGGCACTAGTGTCAAAAGTCAAGAAATATGAGTAAGAAAAATACCAACCGGGTGGTGGGGTGTGCAATACTAGAAAGAAACTAAGAAAGACAAGAAAGAGGCCAAATACAATAATCAAGTACTAGTTTTCTCGTGACAAGAAAGAGGCCAAAGACAATAATCAAGTACTAGTTTTCTCACTTAGAAACCATATGAATAGTGGTATGTGATTAGGACATAGAAATGTACCCAAGTGCATGATTTACCATCTACATTTACCCCCAATTTATGGTGTTGAGTGAATAATTGATAACATAAAGTAGATAAGATATGTGTACCTAATAACCATGTAGATCGATGGAAAACATGTCGAAGAGACAAGAAAAAGCATGGAGTGATAAAAATTAAGTATGGAAACTAAGGAAGAAGAAGTGACCCTAGGGATGAAGCATATGTGAAGTGTCATCTTTGAATCTGTTTTCATTGTTAAACATGTAAGGATGCTTTTGTTGCATATTAAGGTTGACACAGTAAAATAATAGTGAAAGAGTAGTCAAAGTCATGTGTTATGAAAACTTTATGAAAACATGTAAAAGTATGTGAAAATGAGAAAAGGTAGTAAAAGGAACATGTGCACTTGATCCGTGACAAGTGAAAGGGATAGAAGGTGTCCTATAAATGTTGTAGAAGAATAATTTTTTGGGGGGTCTCATGCTAAGAACAAGTTTTTGGGTGATCTCACACCAAGTGTGAGTTTTTGGGCGATCTCATGCCATGACAGAAGAATTGTTGGGGAGAAAGGTCTAGTGTTATTCTCCATCCCTGACTGTTTCCCAAAATTTATACACCACTATAGATGGTGTGATCCTTCTTTGTTCAAGTTCGATCTAGTTCATTCCAAGTAGAAAGAGAAGAAAATTAAGATAACGTGCATTCTAATTGTTGGAGGATTGTGCATGTACTGTGAAAAATTATTGTGTAACTGTTGTAAACTATGTTGATCTTAAAAGTGCTTGTAACTTACCACCTAGTCATAGGCACCTAGGAAGGGTCAAGAGCGCCCACACGCTATTTTTATATCTGGGTGTTGGCATATGTGTTGTATTGAGGACCCAAGTCGAGAATTTGAGCCATTCTTAGACTATAACTTTGTTATGATTTTATGTTGAATCGTATTGTCTTAAGCTCTAAGCTACTGTATGGGGTGACTAATTCACCTAATGTATGACCCCTTGTTTTGTGTGCATGTGACATCACTAGGATGATATGGCCCAAAGGATAGGACTGAATGTTGATCTGAAACTGATACCTTATACAAGGGGAGGGAATGTGCTTGGTAAAAACCAAGGCACATGCAAACAAAGTGGGTGGAGACATGTGTTAGTGAAAACAAGACAAATACGCATATATATTGCAATGTGTATGCTAGCAAGCAAGAAGAAAATGTAGACCACGAAAAGAGGGTTGCAAAAATTGGACATTACTCACAATGTCGTAAGACAATAAGGGCCGAAGTGGCAAAAATAATACAAGCAATGAACAAGCAAGACATAGGGAAAATCTTGCAAATAATGACATATAATAAAAAATAATGGAAAACAAAGTATCACACAACCATGGTAGAAAATAGTTCCTACAAATTAAATTTTGCACTTGAAGCACCCATTAGCATGTTAGAAAGATAAAGAGTATGTCAAAGTGTGTATGGTCCAATATAAATTTGTGTGTTAGTAAGAATAGGAAGTAGTATAAAATGAAACAACACCGTAGTTTGACAAAGTAGATGCCCCAGTGAGCCTTAGTGGGACTAGTAAGAGGTACAATACGAGCATCCATGTTGCTTGTAAATATCTGTGTAAATTTTGAACTCACAACTATTGAACAAGTGAATGCATATGTGTATATAGAAAAGATAATGACATACTAGATATTTGGCTAACATAGTAAGCAAAGTGTAACATGTGAGTATAAGTAAACAAGAGTAAGTGCAACCAAGATATGCAACATGTTGTGAATGTGAATGAAATGGAATGCAAAGTGAGTGTGATTGGACCAATGTGCCCCCTTCCCCAAGAAAATGAGCATGTGTGAGATGAGGTTAATTTATAAATTTCCCCTCGTAGTCAAGAATGAACCATATAATATGATTACATCATCGGCAAATGGTTTGAACATGTTCGCTACAAATATATGATCAATGAAGTATATAGTGTAAAGAGTGTGAATGTGGATAGTACGATGCTAGAATGATGTAGTGTGAAGCGTAAAGCGTGAAATTTATAGTGTGAGGTTCATGAATGTAGTATTCCCTCAACAATCAAGTATGAAACTTAGCACAAGAGTAGTGACGATACAAGTGTATCAATATGTGTAAGATGTGTGTGAAATAATAAATGTGAAGCATGAAGAAAATGATTAGAAATGTTTGACACCTAATAATGCTAGGATGGGGTAGAATGAGCATGATTCCACCCAAGTTTACTATGATGAGTGTGTTATTAAATAAAAGTGAAGTGGAAGGGTCTCCCCCAATGCTTGTGGAGATAAAGGTGTGTGACAATGCTCTAAGATCGATGATGTATGAGATAGATGATGTATTGGTGAATGAGACCTATGTGCATGAGACCTGGAGGTGATGAACACCTATGTGAAGGAGACCATGGAGGTGATGTGCACCTATGTGAAGGAGAGTGCAGAGGTGATGTATACCTATGTGAAGGAGCCATCTGAATGGTGGATTTAGACTGATGGAATGTACTAGTAGACCGATGAGACCGAGTAGGTCATGTGTGAATAAGAGTGTTAGAAGCATTGTGTGCCTTATATTTGAGAGGTCCATGATACGTAGATGGTCTAGCTAATGCAATGGTGACCTCAAGAGGAAGCAATGGAGTAGATGATGTAACACCTTGGATGGAGATAACTTGTTTATCATGAATGAACTTAAGACACAAATGATTCATGAAAAAGATAGCCTGAATAGCACAAAGCCAAGGAAGACATAAGAGCAGGTCATAATCTTTGATTAAAAGTGCCACAATTAATGGCACAAGCATAGTGTTGTCACTATCCAAAATTGTAAATTTTTTGAAATTTTTGGTTAAGTGACCCTTTTTCTTGTGTATTTTTGAATTCGAATGAATGCAAAAATTCAAACATTTATTTTATTCTAAGTTGATTAGGTCTTTTTAAATGTTATGCCTTTGCATGGACTTTGGTGGAGCATGAGGAATAGCTCCTTCATTCCTCTTGTTCCCCACATCCCCATTCTACTCGTATTTCATTCATTGTCAATGTTTTGCGGCTTTTGAGCTCCCTACGGATCGAATTCTATATAGCCCACTATTCCCCACATATCCTTATTTCCCACATTGCTTTGTTGTCCCTTTGTTTGTAGATGTTTTTGTAAAACTTGGAAATCAAGGAGCTTGTTCTCCACGATCCTTTGTGTCTCACATTTTTTCCCCACATTACTCTTTGGCCCGTAAACCTTGTCTTTAACAAATTATGAGGAAATTATTTAATCAAATGAGATTGTTCCCTCAAACACCTCGTTCCCTACAACCTTTAATTCCCCACAATTTATTAGATTCCTTTGTGTTGCAGAAATGTGGAATTATTTGAAACATAAGGAACTTGTTCCTTTGTTGTTATTGTTCTCACGCACCTCCTTTTGCCCACAAGCCTTCTTACTCGTGACCTATGAGGAGTATGTTAACTTATATAGAACCATTTCTTTTGGCCCTCGGTTCCTCGGAGTCTAGTGTTCCCTCCACATGATTCCTTTCTCCATTGAATGAGTTCCTTAGGTTCTCCCAAACCACGTCATATCCACATTATTAAAAAATGATTAAATGAGTTCCCAAAAGCTCTCGACTTCCGCATTGCACCGACTTGTTTAAAATTACCCCATTTTTGAATTTCTTTACTCTAAAAGGGTAAATTTAAGCCATTTCTTAATCATTTTCACTATTTCAAACCATGTTTTGACTGTTCACTTTGCTCATCTTACTTCCCATGCCCTAAAAGACATTTTTGTCCATATCTTGCTCATTTCTTGTCCAAATTTGAAAATTCAAATTGTGTTGGACCCATTTTGGAGGTGCAATCATTTTCATACTGAAGGTGAGTGATTTCATGCCCTCTTGGTTTAATTTGGTATTTTTTGTGTTTTTAACCCTCTCCTTCAAGTTCCTCTTGAAAACCATTATTAAGCCTCCATTCTTTCTAATTTGTCTCTCACACCTCCCCAAAAAAAGTTCCAATGTGGAGGATCTAACACCTTTCTTCTCTTAAGAGCTTGGTGCCCAATATTGGTCATAACGACATGAGGCATATGAATTTAGATGCCTTCGGGCCTATATATAAGAGGATAGCCATGCGTACCCAAAATTGTAAGGTATGTGACTACGGAGCGGTGTAACAAGTGCCCCAATGATGATACAGGTCTCCTCGCAAGGTGTTCGGGATTTGGAAAAGCCCTCGAAGTATGTGTTAACATCCCACATGCCCCGCTTTAGCCCCAAGACTCCCTTTGTTTTCCCCCTTTTTCTTCTTTCCTTGGCCTTTTGTTCTTCATGATTTAAACCGCCCCTTACGATCGGGCGGCGATCTGTGACCGCCACCACCGCCGGTCGGAGCGGCGGTCCCGTGTGCATTTTCCAGAACGTTCTTTGACGTGACTCGCGTGAAATATCATGATTCACCAGCTTTCTTTGCCGACTTGAGCATGCATTTATGTTTTTGGTCCCCTGGAATAGTGTTTTTCCTTTGTTTATTGTTTAGGAGTTCCATTTGGTTTTGGTTTTTGGGTGATTGAATTCCTATAAATGCATGGTTTGTGCATAAGCAAAGGGTCTGCCCCTCATTCAATTTCATGCTCTGATTCTCATATTTCAGTCTTTTATTCTGTTTAGAAGCCATAGTGTTAATTCCTTGCATGTTTAGATAGTATTGTTCAGCTGTTAGTAAGCCACAGACCCATCTTGTGCAGGCAGTGCTGTTATCTCATCCAAATCCAGTTAGAAGCTTGCCTCTGAGTTTATCTTTGCTGTAGATTTGCTTTCATCATATCTTGGTGTTCTTAGTTCAATTCATTATATGCCTGGTTAGCTTTATTCAAATTTGTTGGTAAGCCACATATCCAACTTGTGCAAGCGGTGTCTTTATTTTATCCAATCTATTGGAACCGAATAGCTTAGGAAGCCATTAAAAGTTACAGGTTTTTCTCTTCGTATAGGATAGTTACAGGTTCTGGTCGCTTCATGTTGCATGGCTCGCAGTAAAATCCCGCTAGGAATCACATAAGCCAAGCTCTGTACTCTTGCGCTATCCCTCTCCTACTCGCATTTTCGGTCTGCATTCTAAGTTGTCCTTGTCCCAAAATCTACTCCTATCGGTGCTAGCATTACACGCTTTTCTGGATCCACGTGAACACGAAAGAACGAGGAGATCATACTGAGGGGACGAGATCACACACACCATCGGATTCGCCACTATTCTGCGGAATCCAGGTTTTAAATTTCAAAGTTCTAGTTAGAATCATATCAAATAGAGTAGTTAATCACTTTATTTCAATAAATTCTATTCTCGATATTGCCAGGGAAGCTATGGGGATTGATAGTTTCTGAGAAACTATGATTCACTCCTCACTTCTGAGGTAGGATCGAGAATCTTGCAGGTAGATTAGACAAGCTGTTTTATTTATTTAGAGTAATTCTACAAAATCACACAGGCAAATAACTACACTCGGTTATCTTGTCTGTTTTAAATTATTGTTTAGTTATTATTTCTAGATACGCCTAAAATAGTTTCCTTTCCTTAAAAATTATTAAAAGTTTTATTAGAAGAATAAAGGTTATACAGTTAGATTTATTTCACATAGTTAGAATTTGTTTCGCTACAGTTAGATTTGCATTTTGTTTCGTATGAAAATCACGGGACCTCAGGAGCCCAGGGAATATATATTTGAGCCAATCGTGCCTCAACCAAACCTAGTCACGGCAATATTCGATATAGACCAAAATCTCAGGATACAAGTATTCCAAACAACCACAGATTTACAACAGATCAGTTCTCAATTAAGAGGATTAAACATAGAAGACGACCAAGCACACACATTTTGGTCGAACCAACCAAACTATAGATTGCCCTAGGCAAAGCACTCACATGACTGTAGAAGGGCTCGAAAGAGAACAAATATTCGGGTGCGATCCTTTAGTTCCACAGCCAGATGTTGGGGACACCCTCGTAGATATAGATACCAGCTTAAGAATCCAGGTTGCGAGAACCCCTGTAAGGTATTCTGAGAAGATTGCACAACTATTGGTTCTAAATATAGAAGCTGAGAAAGCATACGATTACTGGATACTAGGGATTAGAACTTGATCTCGCGTATGACCATAACAGGACCGCAACAACCGAGAGTCTATGGTTGTGATCCACAGATCCCACAGCCCAACGAGTCCACAAGTCAATTAGATATAGACACTAACCTACGCGCCTTGGTATTCAGGTCCACTCCACTTCCACCTATCATCATCAAACAACTGTCCTTACTAGATATCGCGGCTAACGAAGCTAGGGAATTCTGGACTAGGCCAGAAAATCGTCCGTAGAGTCAATTGTATTCATCATCCACTATATGACCTTATCAGGAGATATACACGAAACTATCCCAGGTCATTTTCCACGTATTCCGCAACCCATAGATCGAATCACGCCAGAGCTCGATATTGATTGGAGCCTTGAGCGGTCATCCTTGCGATCGATCTATCACACTAGTCTAACTTAGAAGGGCCTTCTTTGCCTTAGATTCACAAACTCCACTAGTGCGTGTCGAAGACATTAGACTGCCTAACTAGTTTTTCTGAATCCAATGCATATTCTACCCCCACCAGCTGTCTCGGCACGACCTCGAGAGGTCGGGTACGCGGAAGAGTCACTTGTAGATTCTCAAGCTCGCCTGTCGCTTTTCCGTACAAAATTGGTGAACCCGACGTGAAACAAACGAAATTAGTGAAAGCTGACGTAAAACTTCCTACTTTCTCATCCGGAGTCATAATATCATGTTTCCTTTCACAAATCACCTTCACTCCTTCCCATTATTCTGCGGGTATTCATATACCCCCCGAATATGTCGGGATTCGATGCATATGGCAGACCCCTCTTAGGTCTTGAGGCATACTACGCCCAACAGAATAGGCAATCATCACCCTCGCTCTCAGTATGGGGTGACAACTATTCAACTAATCAGTTGTCAACACAAACCCCAAGAATCAGATATAGTTCATTTTTTCAAACTGAGGAGTTAGATCAACCCCCTCGAACCCAACAAACAGAGCCTTCAGGTTCAAACAATATGACGTTTACCGGAGAATCTGGTTCGTCTCCTCAAATGCTACTCAGACCACAAATTAGTAGGCAATCAGATCCATACCTGGTCTTAGATGATGGACAACCAACACGTTATCCTAGGAGTGAACAATGCTCCCGGGGAATGTACCCACCTATAGGAGGTTTACAAATACAACCCGAAATCTCTTTTCAAGAAAATACCTCTATGCCACTACATACAGGAAATATTCTTGGAGAAACTTGGCAAGATAGTGATCAGTTTATGACAGGATATCACGTACCTATACAACACCAAGGTATACAACAAACGCCGCTCGGGTAAAGTGCCGTGACTTCACCAAATGAAGTCATTTCAACGTTAGTAGAAAGAGTGAGAGGGTTAGAACTGGCTCAAGCAAGTCAAAATTCTCCGTTCATACAAACAAGAAGTTCCAATCCTCCATACCACTCTGGCCAGGTAGATCTCCTTACGGGAGTAGGCACATTAGGCATGCCTCCTCAATATCCACAACAAACGCCAACAAGGCCTATCATCTCTAACACTATTCCTCCCTGCCTAGTGTCGAATAATGCCTCCTTGACAATACCCCGTCCTACTTAAACATATACTCTAAATCACCACAAGGAGATATGTTCTCCTCTCCCCGCATGTTTGCTCAAACGCGGGGACCTCCCTATGCTCCCTGCCAATGCATACACTGCACCGTATCAACAACCTATCCCACCACCACTCCTCAAGAAACACCATCAATGGTCGAAAGCTATGCGATAGGGAATTATTCGAGAATACCTAAAGGAACCCTTAGATTTCACCATACGAAGCGTCATGCTTCCAAGACCTCTCCCGATTTTCCCAAGTTCAAGGGTGAGGGAGACCCAAATGCACATAACAAAGCTTATGCTACACCATACGAGAATTACTCCTTGGGATGGGGTGGTTCTAAAATATTTCCCAAAACCTTGGAAGGCATCGCTCTCGATTGGTATTATAGAATACTTGAGGCTTCCATACATTCATTTAAGCAACTCGTGTCGAGTTCATCAAAGCCTTCGACATGAACAAATTGTTGAGAACAGAATCGGATAATTCTTACATATCAAACAAGAACACAACGAATCATGTCACCCATTTCATCCAGAGGTGGCGTACCATTCTTTACTCTTCAGCAAGTGCTCCAAACATGGATCAGATGGAACTATGCGATTTATTCCTTCATTCTCTCAGTAGAGAAGTGAAGGAAGAAGTCCAGAAGTTCCCACTAAGGACTTATGATGAAGTACTTGAGAGCGCTTCTCGCGAATTGATCAAGCATGATAGATAGTGGTCGTAAGACATATGGAACAAATGGGAGGTTAATCACCTCCACTCAAAACACTACAACTACCACAAATGTCAATCAAGGACCCAAAATCCTTAACAAAAATCGTGGGGTAACAACGGATGGGGTAACCGACCAGCCCAAGAGGGTAAATGTTGTTAATGCTCCGTCACAAACAAACAACCAACGAAACAACAACTTTACCCCGACAATCAATACAGTGGATTTTAACCATCCACAACAACAACAACAACAACGGCGAAATCCCATACAAGGGCCAAGCCAAAACTCATTTGGTTACCAAAACCAAAGTCAAAACCAGAAACAACAATTCCAAAACTTTAGTCCTAATAGGCAACAGTTTGATCAGAATTTTAGGCCACAATACACACCAAACCAACAAAACGGGAATTACAACCCCAATTCTTATTGTGGTTTCCATAAAATTTGGGGTCACGATACTAGAACGTGCCGTGACTACAATAAATTTATGCAACGCTTGCCAGAAGAACAAAGACAGTTCTTCACAGACCTATTTTTGGCGGATCCCGTCTCATCATCACCAAATACTCTCGCAGGGGCAGTTTCTCCTCAGAATGCTCCCCTCAAGATCTTTAATGATCCGCTCCCAAATCATGATAGCAATAGGCTGAATCCAACCGGAACAAACAAAGGTGCAATGACGGGAAACAATGATCATGAAGCCTCGACTTCATTAAATCCATCAGTTGCGCCACAGTTGGGAGCTCAACCGAGACCCAAGATAGTCAGTTTGGTAGAATTAGACGCTGAACTACCTATCGAAGCTATAACAAGAACACAAGAGTATTTCTCTCAACCGAAGCCCAAGTCATCTGCCGAGAGGCAGATAAGAGTCGGCAAATAGTTGAAAAACCCATCGGTGCGTATGATTTAATTAGTGACCTAACAAAGACCTTCTCACACATTTCATTTTTGGACTTACTAAAGAACTCTCCCCCTCACAGAGCTGCTCTTTTAGAAGCATTAGGTCTAGGCCATCTAATTAACATCACTCCACCTCCCAAAACACAAGTAAATAACGTAGATTTTGATATCCACCCTCCAGGGCAGCCGGACAAGGATGTCGAATTCATCTTCAAAATAAGTAAAATGCCCACAGATGCTTTTGAGATCGCACGCCGAGGTGACCCAGCCTTACACTTGCAAGTGTGGGTTTATAATAACTATGTAAAACGGGTAATGGTTGACGATGGGGCCGTAGTTAACATAGTCCCTTTCTCTTTCCTCCAAAAACTTGGATATGGGAAACAAACTGTTCCACTACTCGAAATACATTGAGAGGCTATGATAGCCTTAAAGCCACTTCGATAGGAACTATAATACTGCCGGTCACCTTAGGGCCCAAAACCATCTTGACTGAGTTTTATATTATAGATCGGGAAACTAACTATAATATGATCCTCGGCCGACCTTGGATACATCGAATGAAGGCAATCCCTTCCACGCTATTTCAAGAAGTAAGATTCTTGCATCTAGGAAAGGTATTTGTAGCCAAAGGCGATCCAAAACCTTTCGATTTGCACCTAGCTGATTTAAAGAAAAGACCAGGGGTGCACTCAGAATTTGAACTTCTAACCAACTAACTTAATAAACCCTCTGACCCAAAGCCAAAGGAAAAGTTGGTACCTACAACGGATCTTGAAACTACCAGATATCCAAAACAATTCCAACCCCTAAAGGTAAAACTAAAGAAACAGTATCATTAGGGACTACTGCGAAAATCGTTGAATTGATAGAACAAGATTCACCAATGTTCTTACCATTTGATTCAACAGCATGGGATTTTCCCTAGGTGTTGGTTCCTTGCCAATGAGAGGATCTATGTATGGTAGAAGTAGAGTGTGCAAACGCAAGATGCCCCAACATCTATACTCCCAACTAAGTATTGGACTCTCCATTTCGATGGAACTAAATGTCATTATGGACCGGGGCGGTATAATTCTTACTTCGCCCGAGGAGAAAGTCCTCCCATTCGCTTTTAAATTAAACTTTGAATGTACAAACAACGTCACCGAGTACGAGCCCTCCTCCTTGGCCTTACCTTAGCCAAAAGAATTGGTGTTGATAACATCGAGTCTGGGAGACTCGCAATTAGTACAAACCAAGTTTCAAGTATATGAAGCTAAAGCCGAACATTTGCAACTCTACAAAAATGTTGTATTAGATTTAAGCAAGGCGTTTAACTTTATATCCATTGAAGCAATTCCCAGAGAAAATCTTCTCGCCGATTCAATAATAGAACCTCAAAGATCACGTTTTACTCCAAGCAATGAGCTAAAAGATACTCACTTCACAAAGTATCTATTCGTGATGAACCATTGGTAAAAACAATGACAAATCCTCTTTCAAGCAGTGAATCTACCATCCTAGACCATGTTGGAAATGATGTGGCTACTTTGGATTATTTAAATGCCTATGCAGCACTACATCTCTCCTATCACATGCTAGATTTATCCCTGATTCCGCATTCGTCTTCCTACTTCGGAAATCCCATAACGGATCTTCCCTCACA
This sequence comes from Taxus wallichiana var. yunnanensis, assembly GCA_018340775.1. Lineage (NCBI taxonomy): Eukaryota > Viridiplantae > Streptophyta > Pinopsida > Cupressales > Taxaceae > Taxus > Taxus wallichiana. The sequence goes on from CM031239.1 coordinate 851,434,326, forward strand.
AACGGAACCTAGCATATACGCAATAGAAAATGGGGATGATCTAGATTTACCTCCAGCACCACCTGAGTTCGAAGAGGGTAACGCCTCTTTGATCGAAGAAACAATCGATGTCAACATCGGGACAAAAGATGAACCAAGAATATTGAAACTAGGTTCTTCATTAACCCCAGAAGAAGTGGAAATACATACTCAGATTCTCAAAGAACATCAGAAGGCGTTTGCATTTAATTACAAGGAGATGACAGGAGTCGCACCCCACATTGCGGTGCACAACCTCGTCACTAAATCAGACGCAAAGCCAATTAAACAAAAATCAAGACCCATGAAGCCCAAAGTAGCTCTCATGGTAAAACTCTCCTTCGGTAGGATTCATCAAGCCAGTTGACTACTCCCAATGGGTATCCAACATCGTTCCCGTTCTCAAGAAGAACGGAAAGATACGCATCTACATAGATTTTTGAGATATCAACAAAGCGTGCCCTAAGGACGACTTCCCATTACCATCCATAGATGTTATTGTTGATGCACAAATGGTTTTGAACTCTTGTCCCTCATGGATGGATTCTCGGGATACAATCAAATCAGAATATCCGAGCAAGATCAAGCTAAAACCACGTTTATAACTCCTTGGGGAACCTATTGCTACGCTGTTATGCCATTCGGTCTCAAGAATGCCGGTGCTACGTACCCATGACCATGACATACATATTTCACGATCTAATTCATAAAATCGTGGAATCCTAATGAGATGACTTATTGGCAAAGCTAAGAAGCGTTGTGACCATCCCGAAGTACTCCGCGTCATTCTTTCACGTCTAATAGAATACGGAGTCACGCTAAATCCAGAGAAATGCGTCTTTGGTGTAACAGGAGGGAAGCTCCTAGGTTACATCATATCGTCACGAGGGATTGATGTTGATCCAACCAAAATTCGGGCTGTCCTCGAAATGGTCCCACCTTCGAGTGAATCTGGAATCAGATCATTTCTCGGAAAACTGGGTGCAATCCGGAGATTTATCCCGGACTTAAGCTTCGCCATTCATCCAATCAACAATCTACTCAAGAAAGACTATAGCATTGATTGGACCGAAGATTGCAATGAAGCCTTTGATGCGGTTAAGCGTTTCCTTTTGTCACCACCTACGCTAATGCCACCTAAGTTAGATCACCCGTTAATTCTATATTCACGAGCTACCGATGTCTCGCTGGCTTGTATGTTGGCCCAAGAGGATGATGACAAGAAGGAACGCGCGATTTATTTCATCAGCCGAACGCTGCTCGACTATGAAACACGCTATACACAGGCAGAACGAGAATGCCTTGCCATAGTCTTTGCTACTAAACGCCTAAGACATTATATGCTGAATCAAGAAATGAAGGTCATGGTAAAAACGGACCATTTACGAACTTTTCTCACACAAGGGTCCTTATCTAAAAAGGCTGGACATTTTATAACCTTAATGGGAGAGTTCGAATTAACATTTGTAAATCAAAAGTCGGTTAAAGGACAAATCATCGCGGATTGGTTAGCTGACAACCCATTAGACGGAGGCGATCTAGTAGATTTAGACTTTCCAGATGAATGCGTATACTACATTGAAACACGACCCGCTATCTCTGAGTGTCCTTGGTACACCGATACGACATTGTTAATTATATCATGGACCATACGTACCCGAGAGCGGTTACACCGCAACAACGAAGAAGGCGGTTACGCATAATCGCTAAATACGTCATTATAGAGCAGGTGCTCTATCGGAAGCATTCGATGGAATGCTCTAAGGTGTGTTGACACGAAGAGTCCAAGAGGATTCTCCATGAATCTCACAAAGATATGTGGAGGCCACTTCGGTGGCCATGCCACCGCTCGAAAAATACATCGAATGGGCTATTTCTGGCCCACTCTAGAACATGACGCGATAGAGTTTGCACGCAGGTGTCATAAGTGCCAAGAATTCTCCCATGAGATCCACATGCCAGCACAAGCTCTGCAACCAATCGCTACTCCATGGCCCTTTTCTACATGGGGTCTAGACTTAATAGGGAAATTCTCTCCCTCATCCATAGATGGCCATAATTTTATAATCACGGCCACTAAATATTTTACCAAATGGGTGGAGGCCATGCCTCTTACTACTGTACCTGTTCTGTGATCGCCAAGTTCATTTTGAACCAAATCATTTGTAGGTACGGTATCCCGCAAATCATTATCTCCGATAATGGAACTTCTTTTAAAAATGAAGAAGTTCGCGAACTATGCAATAAATTTAAAATAAGCCATCATACGGCTTCCTTGTATTATCCCCAAGCCAACGGACAGGCTGAAGCGACAAACAAAACACTGAAAGCCATTCTCCTTAAAACAGTGAAAGAAAACAAGAGAGATTGGCATTTGAAGTTATATCCGGCCTTGTGGGCCCACCGAACCTCAATAAGAACACCAACGGGAGCAACTCCTTTCTCGCTAGTATTTGGGGCAGAAGCAGTTCTCCCACTTGAGGTTGAAATACCCAGTCTCCACATTTCACTACAAGGGATTCTAGATGAGGACGCTTACAGAGAAGCACGTCTTTCCCAACTAGAAAGCCTAGATGAAACTAGGTTAGATGCTGAGCAGCGGCATAGAGCTTATGCTGACCGAATGTGCTGGCAGTATAACAAGAAGGTTTATGAATGCGATATATACGAAGGTGATCTAGTTCTAAGGCTAGACAGCCGGATCGACAAGAAGACCAGGCGAAGGAAGGAAATTCGCCCAAATGGTTGGGCCCATACCGAGTCATGAAGGACTACGGAAATGGTGCTTACCTCTTATGTACGTTAGAAGGTGAGGAATTTGGTGAAACAGTCAATTCCCTGCACCTCAAACGTTTACGCATAAGCAGTACTAACGCTACCTATATAACTATCTACATTGCATTTTCATATAGATTTAGATCATTTTGTCCACTTGTTCTTACACAAATTGTGATCAAAGAATCTATTCTCAAAGTAATCTATTACAAACTCGTGATGTTTCTGGCATAAAGTTCTTTAATCATATCTCTCCATTTTCACGATATCATCAAATATCTCAGAATCTTTTATCAAATAAAATCAGACATGATGAAGTCCTAACGGTAACCATACCAAGATCTGCAAGTTTGTTCTCACTTTGATTTCTTCTTAGGATAGGTGTCTTGCCTATGGTCTGTTCTAGAAGCTTCATGGTGTCACATCTATCCCATATATACATCTCTTTGGAAATAAGCATATACTGACATTTTACTCAAAAAGACAAGTCAAAAAGTGATTAAACAGAAAATTTTATTTTTACACATTTCCTTGCCCCACCAACCTTCGGTGATGAGCTTGCATCTCTTACTAGTGACGTAGGGTTGGGAAAGGATGGAAATTCCCTTACTCGCCTATGCCTTGCCCACGGTGATAAACCCACGCTTCTTACTAGTAGCATGGGGCAAAGTGTAGGGGGTCCTCTTGACAAAGCAAACGTTAAAAGGTCATAAACAAACTATTCAAACTTTGAGTCAAAAACGAATGAATCAGATATTCAAAATTCCAAAAAGAGTTAAAAATCCTAAAAAACCCAGATTTTGTCTACTATGTGGCCATCTACGGATCTAAGTCTGGATAAACCACAAACCAAGTTGCATCCAAAACTATGAAGTCAATCAAGTAGGGTAAGCTTGTAGTTTTCAATTTGGTTCCACCAAAGCTTCAAATCTGCTTTCATCACTATCATTTCACCATATTTCATAACTTGCGCCCTTCTTGATCTTGGTGATGAGCCCTCACATCTTACTAGTTGCGTGGAGTTAGGAGTGGGGCAAGTTAATCTGTTCATCATACTGGTTATTTTCATCACTTTGCCAAAACAAACATGAGGTATCCAAATTGCTCACAGAAGCTAAGATTCAAGATCACAATATATCCACAGTATCATGTATCAGCATCATGAAACACAAAAAGAAAGCAAACATTTGCGTCATTTGTTTTCCATTGCATACATTCTAAAAAGCATATAAACATACATCGTAGTATACACAAAGCAGTTGGAAATAGAAAGGAAAACATAAGTGACAAGTTTTGATCCAAAAATGAATGCATATATATAAATAATCAATGTTTATATACAATGCCATCATGCTCTAGGCATGGTCAAAACGCTCAAAGAGCCCGTGATATACAAAAGAATCTATAATACAAAATACATAGGAGCCAAGTGGTCTCTCACTCCCTTCTTCTCGACCCCGTGGAGATGGCTGCATCCCCCATGTAGCCTCGCCCCACTTGCACGTGCAATCTATGCTCGGGACCTACCATCTTGTCTCTGCAAACAAAGTGAGTCTCCTCCCAATGATCTGGACCCCCAAAATACGGTAAACATCCTCCAACGTGATGGTCCACTCACCACGGACCCCTGGCAATCGGAAAGTGTTCCGATCTTCGTCCCAATATGAAAATAAGTCACAAAGTATGTGACTGGATGGTGTGACATGGGGCACGCGTGATATACGCAGTATGCCGGCCCTCTGTAATGTATCCTCCTCATCCTGAGAAAGGGCATCCAATACCCCAGAGAGCCAATCACACTCTCTCTCTCGACTCCATCTGATATACTCTGCTCTCGCCTGCATACAACCAAAACACACAAAACAGAGCAAGTTAGTATCTGAATAATACCAAGAAGGTCATAAAAACATATAGAAGTGCAAGAAAACACAAGTGCAATCTCAAAAATCAAGTTCTTTTGCATTAAGTAACCGCCACCCCCGAGGGGAGGCGGTTTTATGCGGTTGGCGATCATCTGCGCGCCTTAAGGGCGGCGGTCACGGCCAAAACCGCGCGGTCGCGGGTCTCTAATCCCAAAAAGCCCAAAACAAGGAAAAATAGACCATTTAAACTAAAAATGGAGCCTACCCAGTAGGCGCCCCCCCTAGGTGGACCTTTTGAACCTAACATTTTCAAAAATAACCCCCCCATTATGACGAATTTAACATTTCAAATTTAAAGGGGGAAAAACACAAAATTGAAGAAAACCAACCTGTGATCGCTGAGGTCGGTGTTCCGCACATGGAGGCATGATCACGATCTTGCTGCGAACGTTTCGACTCTACTCGCGTGAGAAACCATCACCGTGGGTCCCAGAGCTCAAAATCAATCAAATCAACTCGCGCAAATGAATAGGAAAATGGGCCCACTTTCATATATATATCATTCTGTTTTGTTTAAAATGAATTTTCACAGTTTGGAGCGCTGATGGAGGTAAGTTTCTATCCCCGCATGAATGGTACGTTCTCATTCCCTATTATTTTAGCGTTTATCTTCCAAGTTATTGCATCTATCTGCACTTGAGTTCTCTTTTCATTTTGCAGGTAGCGGGAATTTCGGATGGCGTCATTTCAACACACGGACGAGTAAGGTATAGCTTCTAACTCCCCATTTCGGGACTGCCATACTCGGACCCACCATTTTATGCCTCTTCATGGCTAAAACGCTTCTCCGAGGGGGCAATATGTACGTACCCAAAATTGTAAGGTACTGTACTGCGAACGGTGTAACAAGTGCCCCAATGATGATACAGGTCTCCTCGCAAGGTGTTCGGGATCCGGAAAATCCCTCGGAGTATGCGTTAACATCCCACATGCCCCGCTTAGCCCCAGCGCCCTTTGTTTTCCCCCTTTTTCTTCTTTCCTTGGCCTTTTGTTCTTGATGGACAAAACCGCCGCCCCGATCAGACTGCGCACGGTCCTCAGAACCGCCGCCCGCTCGAAGCGGTCAGTCCTGTGTGCATTTTCCAGAACGTTCTTTGACGCGACTCACATGAAATATCACGATTCACCAGCTTTCTTTGCCGACTTGAGCATGCATTTATGTTTTTGGTCCCCTGGAATAGTGTTTTTCCTTTGTTTATTGTTTAGGAGTTCCATTTGGTTTTGGTTTTTGGGTGATTGAATTCCTATAAATGCATGGTTTGTGCATAAGAAAAGGGTCTGCCCCTCATTCAATTTCATGCTCTGATTCTCATATTTCAGTCTTTTATTCTGTTTAGGAGCCATAGTGTTAATTCCTTGCATGTTTAGATAGTATTGTTCAGCTGTTAGTAAGCCACAGACCCATCTTGTGCAGGCAGTGTTGTTATCTCATCCAAATCTAGTTAGAAGCTTGCCTCTGAGTTTCTCTTTGCTGTAGATTTGCTTTCATCATATCTTGGTGTTCTTAGTTCAATTCATTATATGCCTGGTTAGCTTTATTCAGCTGCTGGTAAGCCACATATCCAACTTGTGCAAGCAGTGTCTTTATTTTATCCAATCTATTGGAACCGAATAGCTTAGGAAGCCATTAAAGTTGCAGGTTTTGCTCTTCGTATAGGATAGTTACAGGTTCTAGTCGCTTCATGTTGCATGGCTCGCAGTAAAATCCCGCTAGGAATCGCATAAGCCAAGCTCTGTACTCTTGCGCTATCCCTCTCCTACTCACATTTTCGGTCTGCATTCTAAGTTGTCCTTGTCCCAAAATCTACTCCTATCGGTGCTAGCATTACACGCTTTTCTGGATCCACGTGAACACGAAAGAACGAGGAGATCATACTGAGGGGACGAGATCACACACACCATCGGATTCGCCACTGTTCTGCGGAATCCAGGTTTTAAATTTCAAAGTTCTAGTTAGAATCATATCAAATAGAGTAGTTAATCACTTTATTTCAATAAATTCTATTCTCGATATTGCCAGGGAAGCTGTGGGGATTGATAGTTTCTTCTATTCTCGGGGAAGTCATGATTGATAGTTTCTGAGAAACTATGATTCACTCCTCACTTCTGAGGTAGGATCGAGAATCTTGCAGGTAGATTAGACAAGCTATTTTATTTATTTAGAATAATTCTACAAATCGCACAGGCAAATAACTACACTCGGTTATCTTGTCTGTTTTAAATTATTGTTTAGTTATTATTTCTAGATACGCTTAAAATAGTTTGCTTTCCTTAAAATTATTAAAAGTTTTCTTAGAAGAATAAAAGTTATACATGTTAGATTTATTTCACATAGTTAGAATTTGTTTCGTTACAGTTAGATTTGCATTTTGTTTCGTATGACAATCACGGGACCTCAAGAGCCCAGGGAATATATATTTGAGCCAATCGTGCCTCAACCAAACCTAGTCACAGCAATAGTCGACATAGACCAAAATCTCAGGATACAAGTATTCCAAACAACCACAGATTTACAACAGATCAGTTCTCAATTAAGAGGATTAAACATAGAAGACGACCAAGCACACACATTTTGGTCGAACCAACCAAACTATAGATTGCCCTAGGCAAAGCACTCACATGACTGTAGAAGGGCTCGAAAGAGAACAAATATTCGGGTGCGATCCTTTAGTTCCATAGCCAGATGCTGGGGACACCCTCGTAGATATAGATACCAGCTTAAGAATCCAGGTTGCGAGAACCCCTGTAAGGTATTCTGAGAAGATTGCACAACTATTGGTTCTAAATATAGAAGCTGAGAAAGCATACGATTACTGGATACTAGGGATTAGAACTTGATCTCGCGTATGACCATAACAGGACCGCAACAACCGAGAGTCTATGGTTGTGATCCACAGATCCCACAGCCCAACGAGTCCACAAGTCAATTAGATATAACACTAACCTACGCGCCTCCTTGTATTCGTGTCCACTCCACTTCCACCTATCATCATCGAACAACTGTCCTTACTAGATATCATGGCTAACGAAGCTAGGGAATTCTGGACTAGGCCAGAAAATCATCCGTAGAGTCAATTGTATTCATCATCCACTATATGACCTTATCAGGAGATATACACGAAACTATCCCGGGTCATTTTCCACGTATTCCGCAACCCATAGATCGAATCACGCCAGAGCTCGATATTGATTGGAGCCTTCGAGCAGTCATCCTCGCCGATCGATCTATCACACCGACCTGCTTAGAAGGGCCTTCTTTGCCTTAGATTCACAAATTCCACTAGTGCGTGTCGAAGACATTAGACTACCTAACTAGTTTTTCGAATCCAACGCATATTCTACCCCCACCGCTGTCGGCAAGACGACCTCCGGAGAGGTCGGGTACGCGGAAGAGTCACTTGTAGATTCTCAAGCTCGCTTTGTCACTTTTCCGGCGTACAATACCCCACCATATTTGACCAATACATTAGAAATAGTGGAATTTCCTATGATGTTGGATTTCCTCTCTTTGTCAATATACTGACACCATCCTTGCATGTGACTTGATATTTGACCCAAAAACTAGGAAATTAAGGTTCCTCAAGGTCAAGTAATTTCTAAGCTTTATGCCAATTACATAAATGCAACCTTAAGGATCCCCACCTTTGATAAATACAATACCAAGACAAAGATAGGTATAGGAAAATGCTAGCCAAATCCTAGCTCAAAAATCAAAAGAGAGGAGGTTCCAAATTGCCAAGGTTCTCTATAGGTCATATTTCAAAGAATAATTATCATACATGATTACCCTTCTTGCAATAATTGATGGGCATGCCTTCCAAAAATGAATTTAAGTTTGGATGTGTGTGTATATCAATCTCATCTATGAATAAAAATAAAGACTGAATTAGGGGAGAACTTGAGTGAACAATTGGTAAATGTGCAACAAAGCAAAAATTTCTATATGACATCCTACCTAATGTATACCATTTTAGCCTACAGAGTATGGGTAGGGTTATCACTATAGGATGATAAGAATAATACACTAGTATATGAATTCTACCCTCGGATTGCATGTAGAGAAAAATCACAGAATGAAAGATAAGTAAATAATTTTGTGTATCTTCTTGTACTTCCTTTCATGTAAACCTCAATAAGGTTGTGGAGACCTTGTATGTGGAACCTTGCAAATGAATTTGGATGCTCTTAAATGCTCTCTAAACTTTGGATGCAATCGCTACTAACACAAAGTGAATTTTAGTAAATTTTTTTGTACTTCGATTCAAGAGGATTTGTAAACAAGAAAGCATGCAATTTATAGAGGCTGAAGAAATTAGAAATTGGTTACATATGGGTGAATACATATGCTAAAAATAGCATTGTAGGAAGTTACAATAGTGTTGGGGCATTTAGGGTCAGTAAATGGAATTAATTGCAAAAGTTGCATCCGAGAAGGTGGTTGTATGTGCAATTCAATTACCCCCACCATTCTAGGATTCTAGAAGTGCAGTTAACTAGGATAAGGATAGGGAGTCCAAGTGGAGTCTAAGTGGAGTCTAGGTGGATGTTGATCAAGTGGTAGTTGACTAGGATGTGCACACACTTAATTAATTAATTATTTAATTAATAAATAATAATTAACTTAGCTAAAGGGGTACTAAGGATACATGGGATTAATTTAATTAATCCAAAGGGTTAAATGTGTATGAATTAATTAATTTAATCAATTAATCATAAATGGGTGAATAACATGGCATATTAGGAAGCAAACCGGGAACATGTGGAAGTAGATGTGTAATTTTGGGGTATCTACATTTTTCCCTCTTTAAAGTACTATTGCAAAGTAATAGTGCTTTTAAAGATAATAGATGCATGTAGATCAGCGAGCGGAAAATTGTGAAGGATTAGGATGCCCCACTAAGAAGAATGGTAGAGAATTCCCCTAAAGTGAGTGGATGATGCACAACAAGGTGGCAAACAACTACTTAATAGGAAGAAAGCAAGGATTGGAACAAGGATGAGAAAAGTATTGTGCTCATATCATTAGTGGCATTTGGAGAGTAATTTTTTAGAGCAACCTAGATTTTTGTTGTTGCATAATAGAGTTGTCACCATGATTATGAAATAATCAAGATGGTTAACCCATATGCGCATAAACAAACATACACAACAAAGAAAGGATAAAAAGGAAAACAAACCCAACATACAAATTAGGTGTCGACACCAGGGTTATAAAGGAACCAAGATGTGATCATGCTACTTGTAAGTGGTCCAAAAAGAGTAAACATCAACAATGCAACACAAAATTTGAAAAAGAAGACAATCAGCCATGCCCCTAATGTGTGCCACAATGATGATTAAGTAGATACAAATGCTCCCAAGTGGGAATAGGATCAGAATGGAAGAGTGGAGTTAAAGCAACTCCTTATGACACTCTTACTGAATTTTTGTGTAAATGATCAAAAATAAATTACCCCAAGTGAAGTTATATCACGAAGGAAAAACAATTTTGTGACTTTCCCCAAGCAAAGTTAGCATATCATACAAAGGGAAGAAAGTGATAGTTGTAAGATTGGCACAATCATTAGGGCAATAGATAAAGGTATGATGTTTATCAAGATTGTATTGAGATGTTGAATGATTCACTTTAAGGGTTTTCAAATTGTAGGATTTCTATAATAAGTGAATGTTTGTTCAAATTTTGTAAAAAAATTGATTTTTTTTATTTTTTGAAATATTTGATTTTTTATTTTGAAATATTTAATTTTTTTGGATTTTGTGAATTTTGGAAGAAATTGAAAATGCAAATGCAAATAAATCAAAAGAAAACATGAATACACAGCAAAAAGTAAAATTCTCCACGGCTTAAATAAACCAAGAGAAAAACATAACACATGTAAATGACAAAAAGATACAAGACAAGCAATAGAAACAAACCCAATATGAACAAGAAGGATCCACACCAAATTTATATGTGAACTAAGATGTAAATAAATTTCCTGCAATTGGTCCATAAGTGCATTCCAGATACACAGAGTATTGGTTATTCTAACTAACAAACATAAGAGACTAAGCTAAGAATATACAAGACAACATTCCATATGTACAAACTTTAAACAAGAAAATACAACAAACAAGCTAGTGAACAAAACACACCAATGTGAAATACTAATAAGTAAGCAAAAATATATAGATGTCAAGTTGCCCCCAAGAGAAAGCTAAAGTCGAGTGATGTCCCTAAGCAAAGTTACATTGCAAAGAGTGGCTTGATTGATTGGAAAAGAATAGGGGAACAATCAGATGAAGAAAATGGCAAACAAAATTACATAGTCACGAGTTTTTTTAAAGCATTTTCAAAACATTTTGTATGTTTTTTTGTATTTTATGAACAATTTTATATTGTTTTTGGGATTTTGAACAATTTTATATTGTTTTTGAATTTTTGTGAAACATTTTTTGAATTTTTTGGTCTTTTTGGGATTTTTGAACCACACGCCAAAGAAGAAAGAAAGGAAATTCCCAAGTCAAAACCGACATGCTAAATGGAAAGTGAACAATGGTGGTAGACAATGGGCATGCCAACCTAATAAGGAAAACATGTGACACATGGAGAGGTGAAAAGTTACATGCAGGAAACAAAATGAAATGACAAAATAGGTGGATGCACTGATATGCTCCCAGCACAAGGGTTACTCTTCGGAGACTCAGGAGTATAATTTCTTTAGATGAATGGCATTCATAGGCTATTTCAAATCTTTACCATCCTCAGTAGATATTTTGTATGTGCCAGATCCAAATTTATCAATTATAACATAAGGAACCAACTAATTAGGCTCAAATTTTCCCTATTTTTCTCGTGGTGTAGTTTTGTTCTTCTGATTTTCCTTTAGGACCAAATCACCGATTTCAAAATTTCTAAGTTTTATCTTGCAATTATAATTAAGGCACAGTCTATTCTGATATACCTGCATATGGTTTAAGGCACAAACCTATCTCTCATATAGTAATTCCAACTTTCCAAGGTGTGCAACACAAGTAATCCTCTTCATGAATGAGGTGTTGAAGGGAGACACAAAGTGAAGGAAGTTCAACTTCGATAGTTAATATGACTTGTGAGCCATATACTAGGGAAAATGAGTAGCTCCTATAGGTGTACAAAAGGAAGTGTGGGAAGCCGAGAGGGTGGGATATAATTGCGTATGCCAATTATGTCCATGTGTATTGAATTTTTTTCGAGAATAGATTTGATAGTCTTGTTTGACGCTTCGGATTGGCCATGGCATTGTGCATAGCAAGGTGTAGCCCATTTTATGTTGATATTATATTTCTTAGCTAGGGCCTTTAGATAATTTTTTTTGAAAGAGCCACCATATTAATGACAATAACAACAAGAATGCCAAAATGAAAATAATATGATTGAAAATGAACTTAGAAATATTGCACCCAGTAACATTGGTAAGAGGCATAGCCTCAACCCACTTGGTGAAATACTAAGTGGCAGTTATAATAAATATGTGGTCATCGAAGATGTGGAATTTATTTTTCCAATTAAATCAAATCTCCATTTTGAAAAAGGCTAAGGTGAAGTAATGGGTCAGTAACGCTTAGGATGGTGCATAAATGAGATTACCATGTTTTTGGAAGGCTTGGCATTTCTTCAAAAAGTTGCAGGGCATCTTCCTCCATTATGTGCCGAGAGTATCCAATGCACAAAAGCTTATTTATAAGGACTATTCCACTGGTATGGGCCCTATAAATACCGAATGTACTTCATCTAGCGTCTCGATTAGCTTCATCCTAATTGAGACATCTTAGGAGAGTCCCACATAGCCTCTTTGATACAAGGTATCAGCAAGAAGGGTGTATCACAAAGCACGTTGTGTTAAGGCTCTTTTATTAGCTAATTTAAAATTAGGAGGGTAGGCTTTAGTTTGAATGAAGGTATTATATCATGATACCATGAATGATCAAGACCAACAATCTAACAAACTATGGTGGACTCAACATTCATATGTGGGAACCAAAAGATGTTCAACGAGGAACTTGTTTTGAGTTTGATTAGTGTCAAACAAAAGAAGGGAGGTGATAGTTTCCATGGAATCCGCTACTTTGTTTTTATGTGAGGAGCTTGTTTAAAATTGATAATCTGGAAATACCCTCTAAGGCTATCAACCATTATTTTATAGGGTAAGATTTTTCATCTTTTACTTGATATTCTTCGTTAACTTGATTAATGATGACAAGAGAATCACCAAGAATTGAAAATTCTTGTAGGCTCCATGAGATAGCAACGCCAAAGCCTATTATCAATGCTTTATAATTTTTATGTTATTTGTGAAAGGGAAGCTAATATGAGAATATTTAGGTATGAGGTCTCCATCTGGTGTACGCAAGACAATTCTTGATCCAAAACCATGGATGTTGCAAGATCCATCAAAGAATAATGTCTATAAGGGTGTTGATTCTATGTACAAAAATTCTTTATCCGGAAATTCAAAATTTAGTGGTTGTGAACTAGGAAGAGGTGTTGTAGCAGGTTGATTCCGCGATATTTACCTTTGATAGATTTTTTTATTGATAACTTTAATATCAAATTCACTGAGTAGTGTAATCCAGCTTAGACATTCGTCCTATTATTACTAGTCTCGAAAGTAGTTACTTAAGAGGATCAACCCTTAAAATTATCTTGGTGGTATGATTTAGTAGATAGTGTTGCAGGCTGCCAAAAGTATAAGCAACCACTAAACAAGCCTTTTCAACCTATGAGTACCTGGTCTCATGTTCGAGGAGAGTTCTTCTCAAGTAGTACACGACTTGTTCCTAACCTTTATCATTATGTTGTGCCAATAATGCCCCAATGACATGTTTTGTTACAGATGTATAAAACAACATTAGGTTTATCTTGTATAGAGGCATGAGTACTAGTGGAGATGTCAACTATTCTTTCAATTTTTCAAATGTGTCTTGACAGTCTTGTGTCCATTTGAACTGGACATCCTTTTTGAGTAACTGGTTGAAATGATGGCACTTATCTACAAATTGAGAGATGAAGTGACAAATAGACTATATTTTTCCTTGTAGGCCCCTTAGTTGTCAAAGGTTTTGAGCAGCCGACATATCTATTATAGCTTTTACCTTGGTAGGGTCCACTTCAATTCCTCTTCGTGAGATAATGAATCCCAAATGTTTCCCTAAAGTGACACCAAAGACACATTTCTTTGGATTAAAGTGAACCTTCTATTCCCTTAATCACTCAAATATACACGTAAGAACTACCGGATGATTCACTCTAGTCTTTGATTTAGGAAGAATATCATCGACATAACCCTCCATTATGTCATGAAGAAGGTCGTGAAAAATAATAGTCATGACACGTTGATAAGTTACACTAGCATTTTTAAGGCCAAAAGGTGTGAACTTGTAACAAAATGTTCCCCATGAGGTTGTAAAACTTGTTTTATGTCGATCTTCTTCAATAATTCGAATTTGGCTATACCTAGAAAATCCATCCATAATGGATAACATCTCATGGCCCGCAATAGAATTGAAAATCATGTCAATATTAGGAAAAGGGAAATCATCATTACGACATGCCTTGTTAAAGTCATAGAAATATGTACAAATATGGATTCTAGGGTCTTCTTCACAACGGGTACCATATTAGATATCCACTGCGAGTACTCAATGCATCGTATGAGACCCGTGCATCCAATAATTTTTTTTTTTGGCCTTAACAAGTAATGTGACCTTGGGATGCATTTTACGTAGTTTTTTTTTGGTTTGGCATCTAGGTGCACCACAAGGGGTTGAACCAAAGATAAGGATCAAGGCCAAACATATCTCCTGTAATACCAAGATAATACATCCTAAAACTTGGTTAGAAGTGATGTGAAGGCTTTGATTTCAGTTTCTAAAAACTAGCACCTAGTTACAACAATTTTGGTTGATCTTCGCCCAATGTTAATGGTTGTCGTCTCTCTATACCAACAACTTAGAAGTGTCATTATCTTGAAATTATTTTGTAGGCATGTGTAAATTATTGGATATTTCTGGTCCGAATCTCCTCTCTCTAGTGCCTCTAAAACTTTTTCACTGGGAGATGCATCCTTTCTTTTGATTTTTGCTTCTCGTATAATGCCTCGAAAAGTTTTCACTATGAGAGATATAATTTGTATTTTTTTGTGTTTAATTTATTTTTCTATAGGACTGGATATTTTAAGTTCTTTTCTAAAGTATGTGGTAGCATCAAGGTTTATATCGAAACCCTTCTTTTGATCCGACAAGGGAAAAGGGTCCCAAGCCTCGAGGAACTCCTGGATGGCCTCATTGTTTTGAAAGAGGTTCATGGAAACATGACACTATTGGTCCTAATCAATGAGGGAAGGATAAAAACATCAAGGGTTTGAATGGATAAGTATTTGAGGAAAAGTGTAGTTTTGGATAGGTCTTCAAAATGCTATGTGTGGAACCGGTTTCAATTTCAGAATTTGAGTCCTCATCACTAGGTAATACATCAAATATTATAGGTCTCTTCTCATATGTCTCATATCCTAGACCATATGTGTAAATATTAGACTTGATATTCATAGGTTCAAGAACACCATGTCCTTGTGGGACAACGTATCTTCCTTTTAAGTTCATGTTTTTCATCATTCTATTACCCTTGGTGTAATCGGTGGATTTGTAGCATTCTCGCCATCTTTTCTTTACATACCAAAGATTCATCGAGAGATTGGAATATGTTCATCTTCTATATAGCCATATCGTCTCCAAATATTTTTCCTAAGATAGTAAGCAAGAGGAACGTTAGGACACCCATAGCTGTGAGGTGATAATGGGAGTTTTCCAATGAAATGTATTGTCAAGTGTGTACTTGCCTAAGCCTTTATGAGAGAATGTAACTTCAGGTGACACCTTAGATGTAGATGCTTCAGAGGAAGATGTGGAAGCATGAGGGCTCAATATTATATCAAGGTCAATATAGTTGGTAACAATAGGAGTTGCACTAGATCTAGTTGTGCTATCAGTAGATGGACAATAATTTTCCTTTTTGTACCTTGCTTCAAAAACTTACAGTATTCAAAGGGGTCAGTATCGCCACAAGGTGAACTCTCTATCGTTATGTGGAAACTTTATGCATTGATGGAAGGTGGAAGGTATTGTGTGCATCGCATGTATCCAAGGTCTACCCAAAAGAAGGTTATATGACGTTTTTGTGTCAACTACATGACATACAATGTCAAGGAGCTACGGGCCTACTTGTATGGGAAGAGTGATGGTACCACAAGATTGGTGCTTAGTATTATCATAACCATGAATGGTAATGATATTAGCATCTAAGTCATCTATTGTATGACCAAGGCAACGGATCATTTTTATAGAGCAGATGTTAAGAGCCACTCCATTATCAATAAGAACCCTCTTGACTTTATGGTATGTAACATAAGCTTCAATGTACAAGGAATTATTGTTAATTAGATTTGGGTTCAACATATCTTGAGGTCCACAAGATAGGATAGGAGTTTTAAGCATAAGGTTTATGATCATATCCTGAAACTGTTTAACATTAGAGGAACACGTGACTCATTTAGAGCACGAGTGAGAATACCCTAAACGCTAGGTGACTCTTTCAATTTTTCCATTAGAGAAATATGTGTTGTCATGGTTACTAATTATTTGATGAAGTCATACTGACCCGAAGTGGGAGATTTGGCATTAGAGTTTGACTTTTGATTTGAAGGAGTTGTTGGTTTGGATGTTTGAGGTTCTGCGAAGACATAGAAGGCTAGTTTTCCACGAGAACCCATATATTCCTTTGGCATGTGGTCACAACATTACTCAAAGGTTTGAATTTAATGGTCACATTGTAGATGGTACTTCCTCAATAAATGAGATAATTGAACTGAAATCAACGTTATTTACAGAGGGACCTTTATCAACATTTTTATTGTCACTGCCATGTTTGGGAAATGGGTTTGAGAACACCTTGAGATTTTCATTGGGTGTTTTATTTGGTGATGGTTCTTCAACAATGATATCTCCACTATCATTGATGTCTTAGACAAAGTGATGTAAGAGAAAACATCGATCAATTGGGTGATCATCGATGCGATGAAAATCACAATAAGTGTCAGCTTTATACCAAGTAGGTTTGGGTTCTCCCTCAACCCAAGGTCAGTGATGGGATAAGTAACCATGTTTTCATTAACAATTTGTTAAAGGGAATTTGATAGAGGTTCTCCCAAAGGAGGTAAAGGATGTTGCTTAGAATCAGCAGAGGAGGAAACCTCTTTGTTAGAAACAACAAGATTTTGTTTACCTTTATTTGGTCTAGTCTAAGTATTTTGGACGTTATGGACATTGTGATTATCTATAATACCATAATTAACCATATTATGATTGCACTTAAAATGTTTATATTTTTCTTGGTGAGATCTATTAGGATGGTTACTATGTTTCCCATTGTCTTTTGAATGAGCTTTAATCAAACCTTTTACGACAAGGGATTTTTCAATTTGTGATCCTTTCAATAATTTCTTCAAAAGTATTAAGGCAATGCATTTACATGTGAAAGGATAACTCACTATTTAGATTAGGTACAAAGATGCTCACAAGTTGTTTCTCAGGCATGGAGCATGGGAAATGAATAGAAATCCCATGCCATCTTTGTAGGAATTTTGCAAAGGTTTCATTTGTTCATTGTTTGGCATTACACAAATCCATCATTGTAATTTCGAGTCTAGGTTAAATTATAAATTTTTAATGAATTTCTCTAAGAGATCCATGAGATTTTGTATAGAGCCCTTGGGGAGGTGTAAACCAGTCCAAGGCTTGTCCTCCTAGACTACATGGAAAGAGACGCATTAAGAATACATCACTATAGGCCACCTCTTGACAATCCATATAAAACTCCTTCATATGCTCTCTAGGATCATTCTTTCACTTGTATTTTTCAAATTTGGGTGTCTCAAAAGATTGAGGAAAAGGGATAGACAAAATGTCCTTATCAAAGGGGTAAGGACACAATTCTTCAAAGTTGAATTTTTGCATTGATGTTGCATACTTGAGATAGTTTCCTTCATCATTTTCCATTCTTGGGCAAACGGTGATTTTTTCTGTAAGAAAGATAAGGAACCATCACTTGTAGAGTTGTTGTTATCTTTGGTGTGTGTGGTATGAATTTTAAATGAAGCATCATTAGTTTTCTTTGGTGCCTCGTTGTTATGGGATTCATTGGTGACTTTGGAATTTAAGATAGCAAGTTACTTAGCCATGTCATTAATTTGATTCATGAGGGCTTGAGTGGGATCGATGGCCGAATCAATTGATTTTCCTTTATTCCATTTGTCATATTTGTCTTTCTTGGGTTCATCAATTTTGGTGTTGTTAAAGGTGGCCTTGTTTTGATCATCATTGTTCATGTGACTAGATCCTACCTCATCGTCATTATTTTTGAAATGAAAGGTTCACCCTTGTTAGGTGGTGGTTTGCCAAGTAATGTTGTAGACTATTTTCATCAAAATCAGAGGGTAATTTTCTCCCATATCAAGGAGATGAAGCAAAAATTTCTCTTTATTCATATGTAAAAATATTTTCAACATGGGATTTTCTTCAAGTGAGATGGCATTCTAATCATCCTCAGAGTTTTGGTCATTATCACTATCAAAATTTCCAAAAGGATTTTGATGTTGTTCACCCCTTCCAAAAAGACCATAATCTCTATGTTGTGTTCCCACCATTTTAAAAGAGGGAGGGATAAAAGAGATATACTAAAGATAACTCGACCCGTAGCAAAGTGAATGCGATGATGGAAGAGAGGTGTGCAATTAAGTTTAAAATAACTTGTCCCTTAACAAAGTGAATGCTAAGATGGGTAATAGGTTTGGAAGATATAAGTGATGCAACCCTTAACAAAGTGAATGCCAAGATGGAAGCATGCAAAATTGTTTGATAAAATCAACCCTTGACAAAGTGAATGCCAAGATGGAAGAGTGGTTTAATGTGGTGAAGGTTTTCATCCTCTAACAAAGTGAATGCTAGAATGGAGGAGGGTTATAGTGATAAAATTCCAAATGTACTCAACCTCTAACAATGTGAATGCTAGAGTGGATAAGCGAGGATAGATTGATTGCAAATGCACTCTACCACTTAGCAAAGTGAATGCTAGATGGGAAGAGGGTATGAAAAAGGATTCAAATCGTATGTGATGTGCTCAAATCTTAACAAGAATTAGTTCAGAAGGAAGAGGATAATGAAGGGATAATACTCAAATGTTGACAACATAAACATTGGAAAAGAAGATATCATGAAGTGTTGAAAACACAACAAAAAATTTGTCAAGTTAGAGACGTGAAGAAATCAAATGTATAGTTTAATGATGATAATTTCAAACTAAAGGATACGAGAAGAGAATGAAGATAAGGGGTGATGAAATTGAGTTGTGAAAAAGTAAAACACAACACTGTTAAGATGGGATTCGTAAGACGAAAGTGCTTGAGTGAGGACGTGGATATCCGCAACTTAGGACTTGATGTCAAAAAGAAGATGGAAACTTAAACTTTGGGGAATGTAATCCAAATGTTTAAGTGTTGAATGAAATGGGAGATAAACTCAAAATGAGGTGAGTATAGAAGAATTTGGTGACTACGAAAGAGGAAGACTCAAATAAACAAAAGAGAACTCTAGATGAATGAAATAAGATCAAATGGAGAAGGAAATGAGGATGAAAATATTGAAATAATGAAAAAGAGATGAAATTTCTAAAAAGGGGAATAAATCAAGAGTAAAATGAAAGTAGTGAATGACTGACGATGAAGAGGAAAGATGACGAAAAGAGATGAAATGAGAATGAAAGTAGAATCCAAACAAGGAGTGTTTGGAAAATGACAAAAATATAAGAAAAGTGAAAGATGGATCCCAAACAAGGAGTTTTTGAGAAAAAGTGAGTGTGGAACACTACTAAAAAAAGAATAAAAAATAAAGTACAAGTTTTTGTTTAACTATTTGTTTGTGGCCTCTACCTTACATTGGCTTGGACAATGTTTGGCTTCCTAGGTGGCTCTCTCAACTAAGTGTCAACAAGTATATCCAAGTGAGCGTGACTGATGGCTTTACTTTACCCCCTTTGAAACCCTGAGAAAAGACAAAAATGTATGTAGAGAAAATCACAGTAATGAAAGAAACACAAATAATTTTGTGTATCTTCCTATACTTCCTTCAATGCAAACCTCAGTAAGGTTGTGGAGACCTTGTCTATGGAAGCTTGCAAATGAATTTGGATGCTCTTGAATGCTCTTCAAACTTTGGATGCAATTGCTACTAACACAATGAATTTTATCATAGTTTTTGTACTTTAGATTCAAGAAGATTTGTAATCAACCAAGCATGTAATTTATAGAGGCAGAAGTAGTTAGAAATTGGTTACATACAAGTGAATGCATATGCTAAAAATATCATTGTAGGAAGTTATAGTAGTGTCAGGGCATTTAGGGGCAATAAATGGAATTAATTGCAAAAATTCATCGAAAAGGTGGTTGTACATGCAATTCAATTGCCCCCACCTTTCTAGAATTCTAGAAGTGCAGTTAACTAGGATAAGGATGGGGAGTCCAATTGGAGTCTAAGTCGGGTCTAGGTGGATGTTGATCAAGTGGTAGTTGACTAGGATGTGCACACACTTAATGAATTAATTATTTAATTAATAAATAATAATTAACTTAGCTAAAGGGATCCTAAGGATACTTTATACGTACCCAAAATTATAGGGTATTGCACCATCGAAAAAGAGGTTACACATACCCCAATGATGATACAAATCTCCTCGCAAGGTGTTTAGAATCCAGAAAAGCTCGCCAAGTATACGTTTGCATCCCGTGTGCCTCATTCGGCCTCCACATGCTTTGACCTGCCCTCTCCCCCCCTTCTTCCTTTCATTTTGGTCTTAAGTGACGCGAAACCGCCGCCTGCTCTGGCAGCGATCCTATGACCACCACCCGGATAGAGCAGCATCCTATAACCACTGCCCTACACAGGGTGGCGGTCTTATGCATGTTTTCCATAATGTTCGACAAACTCATCAAATGTAAAATTCAAATTTCTATCCACATTCTTCAACCACTTTGTTTTGCATTTATGTTTTGGCCGCACAGTAAATAGTGTTTTCTCTTTATTTAATGGTAAAAGAGTTCAATTCCAAGTTACCTTCTAGTGAATGCAATTGTTATAAATAGCCAACTTGTTTTCAAACAAGAGGCCCCTCTCCTTCTCTGTTTAAATCATTTAGTTCATTTGA
The DNA here is from genome assembly GCA_018340775.1 of Taxus wallichiana var. yunnanensis. Classification (NCBI taxonomy): domain Eukaryota; kingdom Viridiplantae; phylum Streptophyta; class Pinopsida; order Cupressales; family Taxaceae; genus Taxus; species Taxus wallichiana. Next base: position 851,455,311 of record CM031239.1, read on the forward strand.
ATTTCTTGCTTAGAGTTCCAATAGTTTCATGTTTTGCATCAGTTATTAGCTTTTCCTTTATTGTTTAGGATTACTTGATCTTCTTGTTTCCATCTTACTTCATTGTTGTTCCATACAATCAGCTTAGGATAAGGTAGTTTCATTCTTAGATTGGAATCCATTTAGAGTTGTAGGTTTTGTTTTGTCACAAAAGATAGTTTCCAGAATTCTCGGTGTATTTGTGTTGTATTCCCACAATAAATCCTGCTAGGAATTACATAGTCAAGCTCTGTTCACTTGCACTATCCCTCTCTTACTTGCATTGTATTTGGTCTATATCCAAAACTACCATTGTTCGACTATTTTCTTCTAGCTAACGCTATCATATACATGCTTTTTTGGATTCATGAGAACACAAAGGAATGAGGAGATCACACTAAGGGGATGAAGTCACACACAACTAGATTTACCACTATTCTGTAAACTCCAGGTTTGAGCTATCAAAGTTCTAGTTATAACATATCAAATAGAGTAGTAAATTATTTCATTTCAGTTAAATTTCCCTTTCAATATTTCCAGGGAAGTTGTGGGGAATGATAGTTTCTGACAAACTATCATTCATTCCTCACTTTGAAGTAGGATTGAGAGTCTTTCAATTAAACTAGTTAGTTACTTAGATATTTAGGATAAACTCACAACTGCACAGGTAAATAGCTACATTAAGCTACTTTGCTTGTTTTGATCCCATTACTAGATTAATTGTCCATTTTTCTGAATATATTAGAATAGTTACTCTCTTAATTTCATTAAAATACTTCATCGAAAATACAAAAAAATAAAAGAACATATGCATAGTGTAGATACATATTTCATAATAAGTTTATTCGTTTCAGTTAAAATCAAATCATCTTTGTATGACAATCACGGGACCCGAGAGCCCAGAGAATATATATTTGAACCAATAGTGTCTCAACCAAATCTCCCCACAACGCTAGCCGATATAGATCAAGACCTTAAGATCTAGGTTTTGAAAAATAGTAAACCTATGAGCAATTAGTGAACAATTGAGAGATTTAAATATTGAAGACAACAAGGCATTCACATTTTGGTCAAATCATCCTAACTATAGACTTCCTTGATAGATATCCACATAATTGTACAAGGACTCGAAAGAGAACAAACATTTGGTTACGATCCTTTAGTTCCACAACCCGATGCGGAGACCTCCTCATCGACATATATATTAGCTTACGCATTCAAGTTGCGAACACACATGTAAGGTATTCTGCGAAAAGTTACATAACTAGTTCAAAACATAGAGGCTAAAAAAGCTTACGACTATTGATAGGCGGGAGAAGAGATTGACTCCTCATATGACCATAGGAAGTCTGCCACAACCACAAACTTACGGTTGTGATCCATAGGTCACATAACCTAACGGGCCTATTGATTAATCAAACATTGATGTTGGTTTACACACACTAATATTTAGATCCTCACCACTTCCACCAGACATCATTACACAATTCTTCATATTAAGCGTAGCAGTACTAATCGGTAGGGATTTCTGGACTAGACCAAAGAATTTTCTATAAAACTCTGGAGGATCTACTACACTTTTCATCACCATTTTCAATGCCATTGTATGGAAATACACATGAAGCACCTATAAGTCATTTTCCACGTATCCAACATCCAATAAATAGGATCTCAAAGCAAAGCTCGACATTGATTGGAGCCTTTGAATAGGGCCTTCTTTGCCTTAGATTTGCAAATTCCATTAATACGTATTGAGGATGTAATATTACCCAACTAGTTTATTTGTATCTATATAAATTCCATTCTCACCGGCGGTCTCGTACGACCTTAATGTGGAACTTGGATATCATGAAAGTGTTTTAAAATAGAATGGATCATCAATACAAAAGTACAGAGGAATGAAGTAGTGGAAATGAGTAAAAAGGCATTCTCAAGAATTATAGATAACAAAATAATTCCTTATGCATGCTTAATGAAAAAATTATTTGGAACAAAACCATTTGCATTTGAATCAATAAGATGCTATTTCAAAGACACAAAGTTCTAGAAATAACATCTACAAGAATACAAAGCTTCTTGAAATAATACGATAAATGATTCAAAAGTATTCAATGGATAGTAATGAAAGAACAAGACCAGATAGACATGGAAAGAAAGCTCTTTTGTATTGATTGCTTTGTTACTCCTTACACTTTCAAAAATAAACCAAGTTCCAACCCCTCAAAATGGCATAGAGAGCCCATTATATAACTTTACAAATTAGTTACAATTGGTAACTACTTCTTTTAACTAAAATGTTTAGTTAAGGGGATGCTTGACACAAAACCCTCAACTAATTACAATAAGCCCGAATTGAGAAAAAGAAGGAAAGGAGAAGCTAGGAGGGAAAACAAATGCTTATGATTGGGGAGGGCCCACCGACTTGAGGATCCGTTGTCTAAACTTTTTCAATGCTTCTGCTATGTCTCTACCTCGTGGGACCGATGTGTTGGTAGTAGCTTGAGTCCAAGATCCCAAACATTTCTCCATCTCCTTATCAAACTCGGTGTGCATATGATATTCTTTATTAGCTTCCTCAATGGCAGATTGGAGAGAGAAAATTTCCTTTATCTTCTCTTTGGTCATCGAGTCCTCCTTGAACAAGTTTTCCTTAACAAATGCCCTGAATTGAGTTTTAATTTCTGAAGGGAGAAAGGAACACCTGAAGTTTCATCGTGAAGGTGATAATGGATATCCTTGAAAGTGGATACAACACATGCCTTGAAGGCTTCTCCCTTCTGCCAACTATTCCTCAATTCTCCTAGAGCCTCCTCCAGCACTTTTATTTTCCACTCCACGCTAAAACCCATGACTTTGACAAATTATCTTTGGCATCATCAAAAACTTTACTTGCCATCAATATATTTTCATCAGTCTATCCCATCAGTGCAAGGTCTACTATGCAGCTACTCCAAAGTTTAAGTTCTTTATCCATATTTCCAATTGCGGAGGAGAGCTTTTGTTGTAGATTAGTTACCTTCTCATTGAGTTTGAAGGCTTCTCCAATGAAATTCAAACCTCAATGATGACCATATCATCTACCATGGCTTCCATAGCTCTCCCATAGATGGAATACATGTGTATGTCTTTAATGCTCTAGACTTCATCTTGACTAAGGATCACAGGTGGTGGAAGGGCAGTCAGTGGGGTAGGATCCAAACCTTGTCCTTAGACAACAATGACTTGATGAAACCAGAAAGCACTTGAGCTTGCTCCTCCAGCTGCTACTCTAGTCTGCTTGCCTTTTTCTACTCTCCCAATAACTCCCTGGTTACTATTTCCTTGAAGGTTATGTATTTCACTTTCAGGGGTAGATTCTCCCATTGAGATCCTAGAAAGTTCCAGATCAGAGGCTAGTAAATCTTGTTCTACCTTATCAACCTTAGGGCTTTGCTACCTCAAGAAATTGCTGGCCTTGGGCATCTGTCACTATCCTTGAAGTTGTTTTAGCTTTCTTTGCAGGAGCAGAAGGAGTAGTGCCCAACAAGGCCACCACAACATCAAAATTTGGCCTGTCAATCGAGAAGAAGACTTCCTCTTCCTACTATCAACAAAAGGTTGCACCCATGCAAAAGTGGAGGAAGAAGAAGGAGGAGCAAGAGAACCAAGAGTAAGAGAACTCATGGCACTTAAAGTATTTACCACTGTTGCCTCTAGTAGAGATGTGAGTGGAGTAGATGAGGCTTCTTGGACAGAGGAATCAATGGTACTTGGAGGCTCAGTGTCATGAATTTCCTTCTCTTTATCCATTGTGGCTTCTGAAGCTCCTGCAGGGACTGACACTTCACTATCCTCACTTTCACTGAGAACAATGATGTTCTCTAGCCCCGAAGGTAATTCTGAATGTTTTAACAGGGGATCTTCCTCAATAGGCTCCTTTTTGACTTCCTTCACCTTCTTCTGATATACCTGAGTAGATGAGGAAGGGGTGGATGATTCAGGTTCTTTACTTGATGAAGGAGGAGGAGTTCATGTAGGTACCTCCGAGCTAGGTGTATGTGACTCCTTCCTCGGTGTTGAAGTGTCTTTGGAGGAAGACTCTCCTAAATTCTTCCTCAGCTCTCAAACCCTTCTATCAAACCAAACCTTGGTTCTTACCAGGACAGGAGCTAGAATCTCAGCTAAATCATCTTTCTCCCTTTTGAACCAGTCTAGATCCTCTAAGGGAGTATGCTTGATCACAATATCATATTCATATGACAATAGGTCTCATGTTGTCATCTTGAAGCCCTTCAGAATCTGATATAGGTTGAGCTCATGTATTAGCTGAGGGAGAATCTACCATAATGCCTCCATCTTGCCTCAAAGTCATCTCATGCAATCAGCCCAGTAGTCCTCAGTATCTGCTCTATGATGATGATAGTTGATTATGAGATTCAGCTCAATGAATTTCTTCAAATCAAAATAGGTTTTGGGCCTGAAGAAGTGGACAGTGATGGGGCAAGGGCTCTTTCTATGTTCTGGGCATCCAAAGTTGTTTTGCATGTATAGTTACCCAAAGATATGGGGAAATGTAGCCCAGAGATTTTCTTGTCCCTACAGGTCCTATGTAACTTATCCAATTGTCTACATACCTCAATCAAGCCATCTTATCATTACAAAATATAGGGAGCTTGAGAGGAGTGCTCTCATAACCGGCTAACCTGATATATGAAAACCTTCTGAATTGAATGAAGAAAGCTCCATACTTTGCTATCAGGTTCATGGCTTCATCAAAAAATCTTCTAGCAGTATCACTTTCTAGAAGCCTCACAATGTACATGGTGAAAGCATCATTCACCCTCCTAAAGTTATGATTGCTGGTGTCAAGGGTGAACTGAGGGCAGTAAGCATAGATGGGATCACCCTTCTGAGCCTCAATGTATGTGAAACCAAACCATTGTCTGGATGCTGCTAGGGTATACATAAGATAAGAAGTCATGTAGAACTTCTTGGTTTGTTGTACATTGGACAACTACTCTCAAAATTCATGCAGATGATCTCTACCCAATTGATGTTCTGGGTACCTTCACAGACTGATGTTGATGAGCGGGCACATCCAAAAGTGAAACTCACTGGTAGAGGGTAAGCCCATGACACGAGCCAACAAGATGATGAAATCAGATAGCTCTTCATTGAAATCAGCCCTAAACAGAGCTTTGGAAAGTCGAGATGCCCCTTTTTAGGGTTCTTCAACCACGAATTTTCTACCCTTGCTTTGTATTTCTCACTGTCTTGATCAAAGAGAGCTTGTGCTTGAGTTTGAGAGATTACCACGGAGTTTTCCATTTCGGGGATCCGTAGGGCAGCGGAAATGGCAGCAACATCAAGTTTAGTGATTAGCTCCCCATGCACATTGGTCAATTCACTCGTCGGGGTTGAAGTGAGCTCCACAGGTGAGCACAGTGTCAACACACTGTACTGAGATTGGGAAACCCACAGAAAATGCAAGGCCACTATCATTGATCATTTGTGCCATGGGGAGAGGATTTGGGTCAATCAACCTGGTCCAAAAATCACCAAAATCCAGGTGTCGAACCTCACTATCTCCGATATCGGGAACGGAAGACTCGAGTGGAGAAACCTGCTCTTGGCCTTGAAACTTGATCTTCATACTGACAGTGTTTAGAAAAATAACCTTACAACTTGAATCCAATAAAATGCAGGGAAATGGGGACACGAGCAGATGGTTTTAATTGCAAGGGTATGAGTGAATGGCAATGAGTAAGTAAGTAGTGCAAAAATGCATAGAGGGGAGTCCCATTAAATAGCCATTTTAGGAGAGAGAAGGTTATAAATGCACATTAAATTCATATGCACCAACTCAAAAGGCAAGCATCGGGAAGAGCGGAAAAAATTAGCCCGGATGGCCTTTGGTACATTTGGGACATGAGGGACGTGAAAGCGATTCGGAATGATGTGGGCGATGCGGGGAAAAAATGCACAAATGCTTTTGGGACAAGTAAGACCAAAGTACGTGAAGGGCCCGATGCGGCCGATGTGGGTGATCGGGAACAAAGAGCCCTAGTGAACTTAGAACATTTGGAACAAAAAGTTCTCAGACCCGAAAGTTAACAAATTTTGGAGAAAACGGTCGATCGGGAACAGAGAGAGCCCAAAAACTTGGGACACATGGGACAAAAATGTCCGATAGACCCACAAATCACTCAAATGACTCAAAAACATGAAATTTTCTAACTCTCTCAACTTTTCTCTTCACTAGAATATCATAGAAAGGTGTTAACTCAAAAAATTTTTTTCAATTTTTGACTTTCGAAAGAGGGGAAATTTTGAGAGGACAACAACTGGCTCTTTCTAGGGATGACTTGGCTGATTCAAAGAATGAGACAAGGCAAGAACTCTAAAAACTAGGGGAAGAAGACCAGTGCCTTATCCATTGGGCCACGAGAGTCAAAAGAAAACCAATACAGAAAAAAACACCCCAAACAAAGAAAGAAAACACACCAAAAAGCAAGGGAAGGAAAACACACACTATACACAATATACAAAAGACCTCCCATCCACCTAGGACTTAAACAATTTCAGGTACTACCCACTATAAGGAAGTGGGAGAGAAGAACCATCCATGTAATCAAGGTAGAAAGAATTCTCACCAGCAAAGTGCCTGATCTTGAAAGGTCCGAGCCAAAGAGAATCAAACTTGCCATGGCTGCCACGAGGTTCATGTCTTTTATCCCACAACAAAAATGATGTCTCCAACTTTGAAATCCCTGGACCTGGCCTTCTTATCAAACAAATATTTTACTTTCTGTTGGTGAGTAGATATTCTATCAGCAACCTACAATCTATCTTCATTCAACTTATGAAGATACATGATCCTTTTATCTAAAGAATCATTGAAGTTGGTGTCTTCAATAGCTTTCATTAAATACAAGGCTGGTAGCTCCACTTATTACTGGTAATTGAGCTTCCACACCATACACCACTTGAAAAGGGGACATCCCAATAGCCCTTTTAGGTGTAATCCTATCCACCCAAAGAGCATCATAAAGTTTCTTGTGCCAGTTCCTCTGAGACTCATTAACCAATTTTCTCACTATAGCCACCAAATTTTTGTTTGTTGATTCTACTCTTGCCCCCTTGGGATAATAATCAGAAGAGTGAGCCAGGGAAATGCCATATCCATAACAAAAATCCATCATTTCAGCAGAAGAAAAATTTGAAGCATTATCAGTCACAATCTTGTTTGGCACACCAAACCTTACCAAGATGTTCTCTTTGATAAAATTGCATACTACTTCAGAAGTAGTACTCTTTACTTAGGATGGCTTCTACCCACTTAGTAAAATAATCTATGGCAATCAATACATGAGTATGTCCGGAACTTGAAGATGGATTAAGTGTTCCAATAAAATCTAAACCCCATTGTTGAAAAGGGTTCTTCAATCACAACTGGTTTAAGGGGCAAGGCAGCCAACTTGGGTCTACCCACAAAGGTCTGACAAGCTTCACATTTATCAATCCACTTTGATGCATCTTTGAACAAGGTAGGCCAATAGTATCCTGCATGAAGAATCTTGTGAGTAGTGATAGTAGATGAGTAATGGCCTCCACATGCTTGATCATGGAAAGCTGAAAGAAGCTTCTTCTGTTGTTCCTTATCCACACATTTTAGAAATCTTCCATCCATCCCACGCTTGAACAACGCATTCTCCCACAATACATATTGGGCTGATCTTAACTTAATAGCTCTTTTCTCCTTGGTAGTCAAATGAGAGGGACACTCTCCATAGGTGAGAAAATGTGTGATATCAGCATACCATTCATCAATTGAGCTGAGAAACAGAATAGTAGGAATATCAACTTCATCCTTAGGTAACTCATGGCCAGCTCCTTCAGCGATGAGTTCACACAAGCCTTTTCCACGGACTAGTTTGGTTGGTCTGATGTCAATATCATATTCTTGAACCTTTTCCACCCAGTTCCCTCTCTTGGATCCAAACTCTTGCTGCGTGAGAATAGACTTGATAGTTGTGTCAGGCACAAGTACTGTGGAGTGAGAGTTAAGAATATAAAAATGAAACTACTTGACAACTTTAACCACTGCAAAAGCATGTTTCTCCATCATTGTGTATTTCAACTCATGATTTTTAAGAATGTAGCTCATGAATGCAATTGGGAGTTCATGATCATTAGAATCTTTCTGAGTCAAAACAATAACTAGGGTGTTATCTGTGGCATAACAATAGATAATAAAATCTTTGCTAAAATCTGGACATGCTAGGATAGGAGTTCTAGCAATAGCCTTTTTAATACCTTCAAAGGCTTCTTTCCCTTTAGAAGACCAGCCAAATGTTTGTTTTCCTTTCATCATTTGGGAGATATTCAAGGTTAGCTCTACAAAATCAGGGATGAATCTTCTCAGAAAGTTGATCTTACCGAAGAAAGAATGCACTCCCTTCTTACTTGGTTGGAAGAGGAATCATTGAATGGCTTGAACTCATTCAGGATCAATTTTGATGCCATCTTTAGAGACAACATGCCCTAACAATTTTCCCTCTGTGACACAAAAGATAGATTTCTTAGGATTCAAAGAGATCCCATGTTCTCTGCACTTCAAGAGAACTATTTCCAGATGCTTGAAAATGATCTGCTCTAGTTTTGGAAAACACAGTTAGGTCATCTAGATATACAACAATACATTTCCCTTTCAAACTTCCAAAATCCAAGTCCATAGCCCTTTGAAAAGTGGCACCGGCATTAATGAGTCCAAAAGGCATCCTCTTGTAGGAAAAAGTACCCCAAGGGGTGGTGAAGGCCATCTTGTGCTGATCTGTGGTATTGACTTCTACTTGATTATACCCTGAGAAGCCATCAAGCATGGACAACATTTCAGACCCCGTAATAGCTTGCAAGACTTGATCCATCATGGGCAGAGGATAGTTGTCCTTCAAAGAAGCTTGATTCAGATTTCTAAAGTCAACACAGATACGAATCTCACCATTTTTCTTCCTGACAGGCACAATGTTGGCAATCCATGTTGAATGGTGAATGGGAAAAATAATTTTGGCTTTCAACAACTTTTGTATTTCCTAAAAATAGTGTCAGCTATCTTAGGATTGTATTGCCTTTGCTTTTGCTTGAAAGGTTTAATCCCAGGTTTGAGAGGGATGAAATGCTGCATCTCCTTTGGTTGGAAGGCTTTTAGATCCTCATATGAATATGCCAGAACATCCTTATACTTCTTTAAAAGGTTGATCACCCTCTTCTTTTCTTCTGGTGTACAACATTTTCCAACGTTCACAAACTTGGGGTCAACAAAACTCCCAATATTAGTTTTTTCATACTCAACAGATTGTTGTGATCCAGTAGAAGCTTTAGACTTAACATACCTATCATGTTTATCAAACAATTCTTCTAAACTCACCAGCCCTTTTGGAATCTTGTTACCTTTGAGTTTGATACACCCATCTTGATCTATTTCCTCTTTGACATCCTCTTCATTGGAAGACACACTCTCACGAGGAAAATTGTCACTTCCTTCAAAGTACAATTGTTCAAAGTTATCCCTGAGCTCTAAGAAAGAAAGAAAATGTTGATCATCATTGAAAACTTTCCAGTTACTTGCGTTATCAGGTACACTGGGCCTATGGATCATCTCAATGGTAAACCTATCTTGAGAAAAGTCAGGATGAGGTATTAACAATGATCCTGAGACAACTAGTGAATCAGCCCTGGTGTTCTTTTCCCTAGGCACTACTTCAATGGAAAAAGGCATCAAGAAATTCAATAGAATCCCAAACCTGATTCCTGTAATGCTTCAACCTTCTATTCTTTACTTGAAAAAGGTTTCTAACTTGTTTAACAACTAGTTCTGCATCTCCGCGAGCTAGAAGATTCTTCACACCTTTTTCTTTTGCCATATTAAGCCCAAGAATGAGAGCTTCATACTCTATATTATTAGTATTTTCAAATTGTAGTTTGAATGAGAAAGGATGAACTTTTCCCTCAGGAGACATCAATACTACGCCAGCTCCAGAACCAGCCGAGGAACAACTTCCATCAAATTCTAAATTCCAAACCCCATTAGGATCATGAAGTACTCCTTTGGGAAGTTGAGTTTCCTCTGAGAGACATAATCATATAATTACCATGCCCCATATCCTCATAAAGTATTTGTGCTTTGGGATCATCCATCTTTTGTACAATATACTCAGATTGCTTTTCGGGCAATAGCTTCTTCATTTTTCCATTAACTGGTATGAGGGCATGTGACCAATCCATTTGAATTTCTCCTCCTACATCCTTACAAAAGTTCCTGCTTAACAACATACCATATGAAGGAGGGATATCCACTACTAGGATAGTAGCCAAGACCTTTTTCTCAGGTAAAGTAGCAAAGCTACTTGTGCATCTTTAATTCTTCCAACTAGGGGCACTTCCTTACTCTCCATGGAATAACAAGACCCATAAGTGCATGTGAGAGTTAGACCCAAAGCATGGGCTACTTTGGCAGGCATTACGTTATCTGATGCTCCTGAATCTATGACACAGTTGCTGAGTTTATGGCCTGCTATAAGAAGGGTCACATAAAATGGTTTGATCTTCTCATTAGGTGAGGTGACGGTAGCTACCAGATTGGGTTGGGGTGGAGGATGGAGTAGGTAAAAGGCCTTTAGAGGAAGCTTTGGATTGAGAATTGACAAAGTGAACCATTTTGGCAAAATCTTTAGGATGGGTTTGATAATACTCAGCCTCTGAAATTTGAACCTTTGTCTTTTTTAGGTGATCAATGATATCGAAAGATCCAGAGGTGGACGGGCTATCATCACTAGGAATCTTAGGTTTGTCAGATTTAGGAGTTGTAGAAGAAGAAATTTTAGTAGTAGAATTAGGAAAAGTAGAATTGGTAGAACTCACCTTCTGTGTGGACGTAGTGGGGATAGGAGATCCTCTTTTTGCAATAACAGGGATAGTCATGGGATGCTCCTTGGATCTTTTAGCGGGCTGCATCACTTTCTCCCTTTTATTTGTCTACTCTCGAGTCATGACAAATATGATTCACTATTCATATCTGCTACCACTTCATCATAATCATCTTCTTCATCAACACCTTCAGTAGTGAAGAAATTAACTCGAGATCCCTCAAGTTCCTCCATCTCTCCATCAACTTCTTCTTCAAGTTCTTCACAATCTTCATTAACCTCTTCATCTTCAGTTCTTCAACCTCACAGGTTGCATTAACAGAACCTTGATGGGTGGCCCCTCAAGTGCTAGCCTTGTCTGAGAAGCAGGAAATGATTTCTAGGCTGAAAATTCCTCCTTGGAACATCCGCATAGGGGGCGTGTTGAGCCAATTGTTTCTTGATGGCAATGAGGTCATTTGCAAGCTTTTGTACTAATGGATCAGTATTAGGCCCGGGAGTGGAAGAGGAGGAAGAAGAAGACCTAGATTTAGAAGGGTCTCTTTTCAACTTCCCAGACATAATCAAATCATCTTCGACGCTAACAACAAGAGTTTGATCCTCGCCAATGTTGTGAGATTGGCTCTTCTCAATGCATAGCTAACTTCAGGTAATTGAGCATTCAGGAAGAAACATTTTTGAATTTGATCTACAGGTTGAGTGTCTGGTGGGATTTTGTTAATCAACTTGTTGAATCTAGCCACAAATTCCCTCATGGGTTCTTGTGATTCCTTCTTTATTTGAGAAATCTGGGCCAGCAAAGCATGTACATCCTCTGTACAGTTTGAAACGGTTCTCAAATCTTGTTCTCATCATGGTCCAACTAGTAATGGCCCCAGCTGGAAGGTGATAGAACCAATCTACTGCATTATCTTGTAAAGTCTCTACAAAAATCCTCACCGAGACATCTTCATGTTCAACTCCAAGAACTCCACATGCAACTATGAAGGCTGCGATATGTTCATCAGGATGTACCTTGCCATCACCTCTAAACTTGGGGAAGTTCTTCCTGTTACCTCTGGGTAACTCATGCAAAGGCTGAGGAAGGGCGAGAGGCCCAACACGATGGCCCCAAGGTAATGGTGCTGCCATCCTTGGAAAGATGGCTTGAAGGGGAACCAAACACCAACAAGAATCAGAGCGCATGAGATTAGGGCTGAGTTGCTCTGGAGGGATAACACCTATAGGGGTTCTATCTTCAACAGAGGAGTGCTTGTTGAACGAGCTCTTCTATTCCTTCCTGTTGAAGGAAAAGGAAAACCTTGTTGTTCCAAAAGTCTGAAACTGAGAATCTTCAATACCAAGGGCCCTCCTTCCATGAGTAAAATGTAGAGTCACCAGATCAAAGGATGATCAAGAAATTGTTTATAGAACTGAATACGTTAAGAAAAATGAATTCCCAGCGGAGTCACCAAAAACTATTGGTCATCAAAAGGACTTTAAAGAGAACAACAATATCAGGGGACAGAAAGTCCCTCCTCTTTAATGGGAGAGGTTCCCTTATTTAAAGACCAAGCTTATTTACATATGTACAATGCATAGTTTTAATGTGGAACTTGGATATCATGAAAGTGTTTTAAAATAGAATGGATCATCAATACAAAAGTACAGAGGAATGAAGTAGTGGAAATGAGCAGAAAGGCATTCTCAAGAATTATAGATAACAAAATAATTCCTTATGCATGCCAGAATAAAATTATTTGGAACAAAACCATTTGCATTTGAATCAATAAGATGTTATTGCAAAGACACAAAGTTCCAGAAATAACATCTACAAGAATACAAAGCTTCTTGAAATAATACAGACAAATGATTCAAAAGTATTCAATGGATAGTAATGAAAGAACAAGACCAGATAGACATGGAAAGAAAGATCTTTTGTATTGATTGCTTTGTTACTCCTTACACTTTCAAAAATAAACCAAGTTCCAGCCCCCTCAAAATGGCGTAGAGAGCCCATTATATAACTTTACAAATTAGTTACAATTGGTAACTACTTCTTTTAACTAAAATGTTTAGTTAAGGGGATGCTTGACACAAAACCCTCAACTAATTACAATAAGCCCGAATTGAGAAAAAGAAGGAAAGGAGAAGCTAGGAGGGAAAACAAATGCTTATGATTGGGGAGGGCCCACCGACTTGAGGATCCGTTGTCTAAACTTTTTCAATGCTTCCGCTATGTCTGTCCTCATGGGACTGATGTGTTGGCAGTAGCTTGGGTCCAAGATCCCAAACATTTCTCCATCTCCTTATCAAACTCGTGTGTGTATGATATTCTTTATTAGCTTCCTCAATGGTAGATTGAGAGAGAGAAAATTTCCTTTATCTTCTCTTTGGTCATCGAGTCCTCCTTGAACAAGTTTTCCTTAACAAATGCCCTGAATTGAGTTTTAATTTCCTAAAGGGAGAAAGGAACACCTGAAGTTTCATCGTGAAGGTGACAATGGATATCCTTGAAAGCGGATACAACACATGCTTTGAAGGCTTCTCCCTTCTACCAACTGTTCCTCAATTCTCCTAGAGCCTCCTCCAAAACTTTTATTTTCCACTCCACGCTAAAACCCATGACCTTGACAAATTATCTTTGGCATCATCAAAAACTTACTTGCCATCAATAAATTTTCATCAGTCTATCCCATCAGTGCAAGGTCTACTATGCAGCTACTCCAAAGTTTAAGTTCTTTATCCATATTTCCAATTGTGGAGGAGAGCTTTTGTTGCAGATTAGTTACCTTCTCATTGAGTTTGAAGGCTTCTCCAATGAAATTCAAACCTGCAATGACCATATCATCTACCATGGCTTCCATAGCTCTCCCATAGATGGAATACCTGTGTATGTCTTTAATGCTCTGGACTTCATCTTGACTAAGGATCACAGGTGGTGGAAGGGCAGCCAGTGGGGTAGGATCCAGAACCTTGTCCTTAGACAACAATGACTTGATGAAACCAAAAAGCACTTGAGCTTGCTCCTCCAGCTTGCTCTATAGTCTGCTTGCCTTTTTCTACTCTCCAATAACCCTGGTTACTATTTCCTGAAGGTTATGTATTTCACTTTCAGGGTAGATTCTCCCATTGAGATCCTAGAAAGTTCCAGATCAGAGGCTAGTAAATCCTGTTCTACCTTATCAACCTTAGGCTTGGCTACCTCAAGAAATGCTGGCCTTGGGCATCTGTCACTATCCTTGAAGTGGTTCTAGCTTTCTTTGCAAGAGCAGAAGAGTAGTGCCCAACAAGGCCGCCACAACATCAAAATTTGGCCCTGTCAATCGAGAAGAAGACTTCCTCTTCCTACTATCAACAAAAGGTTGCACCCATGCAAAAGTGGAGGAAGAAGAAGAAGGAGGAGCAAGAGAACCAAGAGTAAGAGAACTCATGGCACTTAAAGTATTTACCACTATTTGCCTCTAGTAGAGATGTGAGTGGAGTAGATGAGGCTTCTTGGATAGAGGAATCCATGGTACTTGGAGGCTCAGTGTTATGAATTTCCTGCTCCTTATCCATTGGGCTTCTGAAACTCCTGCAGGAACTGGCACTTCACTATCCTCACTTTCACTGAGAACAATGATGTTCTCTAGCCCAGAAGGTAATTCTGAATGTTTTAAAGGGATCTTCCTCAATAGGCTTTTTGACTTCCTTCACCTTCTTCTGATATACCTGAGTGGATGAGGAAGGGGTGGATGATGCAGGTTCTTTACTTGATGAAGGAGGAGGAGTTCGTGCAGGTACCTCCGAGCTAGGTGTATGTGACTCCTTCCTCGGTGTTGAAGTGTCTTTGAGAGAAGACTCTCCTAAATTCTTCCTCAGCTCTCAAACCCTTCTGTCAAACCAGACCTTGGTTCTTACCAGACATAGGGGCTAGATCTCAACTAAATCATCTTTCTCCCTTTTGAACCAGTCTAGATCCTCTAAGGGAGTATGCTTGATCACAATATCATATTCATATGACAATAGGTCTGTGTTGTCATCTTGAAGCCCTTCAGGAATCTGATATAGGTTGAGCTCTTGTATTAGCTGGAGGGAGAATCTACCATAATGCCTCCATCTTGCCTCAAAATCATCTGTGCAATCAGCCCAGTAGTCCTCAGTATCTGCTCTGTGATGATAGTTGATTATGAGATTCAAGCTCAATGAATTTCTTCAAATCAAAATAGGTTCTGGCCTGAAGAAGTGGACAATGATGGGGGCAAGGGCTCTTTCTATGTTCTAGGCATCCAAAGTTGTTTTACATGTATAGTTACCCAAAGATATGGGGAAATGCAGCCCAATGATTTTTCTTGTCCCTACAGGTCCTATGCAACTTATCCAATTGTCTACATACCTCAATCAGAGCCATCTTATCATTACAAAATATAGGGAGCTTGAGAGGAGTGCTCTCATAACCTAACTAACTGATATATATGAAAACCTTTCAATTGAATGAATGAAGTAAGCTCCATACTTTGCTATCAAGTTCATGGCTTCATCAGAAAATCTTCTAGCAGTATCACTTTCTCTAGAAGCCTCACAATGTACATGGTGAAAGCATCATTCACCCTCCTAAAGTTGTGATTGCTGGTGTCAAGGGTGAACTGAGGGCAGTAAGCATAGATGGGATCACCCTTCTGAGCCTCAATGTATGTGAAACCAAACCATTGTCTGGATGCTGCTAGGGTATACATAAGATAAGAAGTCATGTAGAACTTCTTGGTTTGTTGTACATTGACAACTACTCTGTCAAATTCATACAAATGATCTCTACCCAATTGATGTTCTGGGTACCTTCACAGACTATGTTGATGAGCGGGCACATCCAAAAGTGAAACTCACTTGGTAGAGGGTAAGCCCATGACACGAGCCAACAAGATGATGAAATCAGATAGCTCTTCATTGAAATCAGCCCTAAACAGAGCTTTGGAAAGTCGAGATGCCCCTTTCTTAGGGTTCTTCAACCATGACTTTGCTACCCTTGCTTTGTATTTCTCATTGTCTTGATCAAAGAGAGTTTGTGCTTGAGTTTGAGAGATTACCACAAAGTTGTCCATTTCGGGATCCGTAGGGCAGCGGCAAATGGCAACAAGCATCAAGTTTAGTGATTAGCTCCCCATGCACATTGGTCAATTCACTCATGTCGGGGTTGAAATGAGCTCCGTAGGTGAGCACAGTGTCGACACACTATACCGAGATTGGGAAACCCACAACAAATGCAAGGCCACTGTCATTGATCATTTGTGCCATGGGGAGGGATTTGGGTCAGTCAACCTGGTCCAAAATCACCAAAATCTAGGTGTCGAACCTCACTATCTCCGATATCGGGAATGGAAAGACTCGAGTGGAGAAACCTGCTCTTGGCCTTGAAACTTGATCTTCATACTACGATGTTTAGAAAAATAACCTTACAACTTGAATCTACATGAATGAAAATGTAGGGGAAATGGGGACACGAGTAGATGGTTTTCAATTGCAAGGGTATGAGTGAATGGCAATGAGAAAGTAGTGTGTAAAATGCGTAGAGGGGAGTCCCATTAAATAGCCATTTTAGGAGAGAGAAGGTTATAAATGCGCATTAAATTCATATGCACCAACTCAAAAGGCAAGCATCGGAAGAGTGGAAAAAATTAGCCCGGATGGCCTTTGGTACATTTGGGACATGAGGGACGTGAAAGCGATTCTAGCCGATGTGGGCGATGTGGGGAAAAAATGCACAAACGCTTTTGGGACAAGTAAGACCAAAGTACGTGAAGGGCCCGATGCGGCTGAATGTGGGTGATCGGGGAACAGAGAGCCCAAGTGAACTTAGAATATTTGGAACAAAAAGTTTTTCCGATATGGGCCCACTAAATTAACATTTCAGATTTCGAAAGAAAATTTGGAGTGATCGGGAACAGAGAGCCCATCAAGAACTTGGGACACATGGGACAAAAATGTCCGATAGACCCACAAATCACTCAAATGACTCAAAACTCTTTCTAGAATATCATAGAAAGGTGTTAACTCAAAAAAATCAATTTTGACTTTCGAAAGAGGGAAATTTGAGAGAGGACAACGAGTGCGAAGAAGAGTTGCTTGTATATTCTCATGCTCACATTCTAACTCTCCTCAACTTTTCTTTTTATTAGAAATATCATAGAATTAGTGTCAACTCAAAATTTTAACCATTTTGACTTTCGAACAAGCGAGAATCCCCAACCCTCCACATCATCCCAACCAAGTTGACCTCCTTATAGGAACAGGCACGTTAGGCATGCCTCCTCAACATTTGTATAACTATCCACAATAAACACTAACTAGAACCATGTTTTCAAACGTTGCTCCAGTTGAAAATATGATACCTCCCGACTTAGCACCAAACAACCCATACCAAAGCAATGCTCCTCCCTACTTAAACATTTATTCAAAATCACCATAGGGAGACATGTTCTCCTCTCTCGGGATGTTCTCTCAACCACAAGGATTCCCTTATGTCCCTAAATACATATGTTATGCCATATCAACAAACCATGCCACCCCCACCCCTCTTAGAAACATCATCGATGGTCAAAGCCTATGTGGTAGGGACTTATTTAGAATATTTAAAAGAGCCCCTAGAACTCACCATATGAAGTGTTATGCTTCCAAAACATCATCTTCCGATTTACCCAAATACAAAGGGGAGGGAGATCCAAATGCACACATCAAAGTCCTATGCCACGGCCATACGGGAATTACTCCCTTGGGATGGGGTTATTGCTAAGATATTCCCTAAAACCTTAGAGGGTATTGCCCTTGATTGGTACTACAGAATACCTGAAGCCTCGATACACTCATTTAAACAACTCGTGTCAGAGTTCATCAAAGCTTTTGACATGAACAAATTGTTAAGAACAAGAATCAGGGAATTCTTGCATATCAAACAAGAACATAATGAATCCGCTGCTCATTTTATTCAAAGATGGTGTATGGTTCTCTACTCATCAACAAGTGCTCCAAACATGGATCAGATGGAACTATGCGATTTATTCCTTCATTCCCTCAATAGAGAGATAAAGGAAGAAGTCTAGAAGTTCCCACTAAGAACTTATGATGAAGTACTCAGAGTGCTCTCCGAATCGACCAAGCGGAAATAGATAGTGGTCATAAGGCATATGGAACAAATGGGAAATTAATCATTCCCAATCAAAACACTACGGCCTATCCTAATACCGGGAATACCAATCAAGGACCCAAAATCCTTAACAATAACCACGGGGTTACAAAAATGGAGTAACTGACCAAGTTAAAAGAGCAATGTTGTAAACATTTCGCCACCCGCTAATAATCAACGAAATAACAATTTTACTCCAACAATCAATGTGGTGGATTTTAATCATCCACCACGACCACAACAACAACAACAATGAAAAATCCAAACACAAGGTCCAAATCAAAACCCAACTAGATATCAGAGTCAAAACCAAAGGCAACAACCTCAAAATTTTAACTCTAACAACCAACAACCTTATCAGAATTTTGGGCCACAGCAGGTTTCAAATCAACAACCTCGAAATTATAATCCCAATTTATATTGTGGTTTCCACAAGATTCAAGGCCATGATACTAGGACTTGTCGTGACTACAATAAATTCATGCAGCATTTTCCGGAAGACCAAAGACAACTCTTTATAGATATGTTCTTAGCAAATTCTATAGTACCCATGCCAAACACTTACACAGGGGTAGTTTCCCCTCAAAATGCACCCCTCAAGATCTTTAATGATCCGCTCCCAAATCATACTAACAATAACAGGTTAGATCCAAGTGGAAAAACAAGGGTGTTATGGTAGGAAATAATGATCATGAAGCTTCAACTTCATTGAATCCACCGGTCACACCCCAATTAGAACTCGACCGCAAACCAAGATAGTTGTTCTGGTAGAGTTAGACACCGAGCTACCCATAGAAACCATAACAAGAACATGGGATTATTCTTCTCAACCAATTCCAAGTTATCCATTAGAACTAGACAACATTCAACAAACATTGGTAAAACCCATAGGTGCTTATGATTTAATTAATGACTTAACGAAGACCTTCTCTCACATCTCCTTCTTGGATTTGTTAAAGAACTCTCCCACCCATAGGGCTGCTCTCTTAGAAGCATTAGGCCTTGGTCATTTAATTAACATCACTCCTCCTCCGGAAACACAAGTAAACCATGTAGACTTTGACGTCTACCCTCCAGGGCAGCCGGATAGGGATACTGAGTTTATATTTGATATAAGAAAAATGCCAACAGACGCTGAAATTACATGAAGAGGTGACCCAACTTTACATTTACAAGTATGGGTTTACAATAATTATGTTAAACGTGCAATGATTGATGATGGGGCAGCAATTAACATAGTCCCCTTCACTTTTCTTCAAAATTTAGGATATGGAGAAACAAATTGTTCCACAACACGAAATATGCTAAGAGGCTATGATAGCCTCAAGGCCACTTCAATTAGAACCATAATTTTACCAATCACCTTAGGACCCAAGACGATCCTCACCAAATTTTATATTATAGATCGGAAACCAATTATAATATGATCCTCGGTTGACCATGGATACACCGCATGAAGGCAATCCCTTCCACGTTATTCCAAGAAATAAGATTTTTACACTTAGGGAAAATATTTGTGGCACAAGGTGACCCAAAACCCTTCAATATACACCTAGCTGATTTGAAGAAAAGACCAAGCATTCACTCCAAGTTTTAACTCCCAACGAATCAACTTAGCAAACCAATTAATTCAAAACCAGAAGAGAAGTTGATACCTACCACATAATTGGAAATTACAAATCTAGTCAAGGGCATTCTAGCACTCAAAAATGAGGCTAACGTCATAGAAACAGTGTCATTAGGGACTACCACAAAGATTTTAGAGTTGGTAGAGAAAGATCTGCCCATTCTCCTACCATTTGATTCTATGGGTATGGGATACACCCTAGGAATTGGTTCCCTTCCATCAAACAAAATTTATATGGTAGAAGTAACCGAGGCAGAAGAAACAGATACGATGAATATCCCAACATCCATTTTTCCAAGAAAATATTAGACTCTCCACTTCGATGGAGCTAGATGTCACTTTGGAGCTGGGGCAGGAGTGATCTTTACTTCTCCTGAGGGAAAGATCCTACCTTTTTCCTTTAAATTAAACTTTGAGTGTACAAACAATGGGATGGAATATGAAGCCCTCCTCCTTGGCCTCATCCTAGCCAAAAGAATGGGTGTCATAACATTAGAGTACTAGGAGACTCACAACTAGTTGCAAACCAAGTCTCTGAGGTATATGAGACTAGAGCTGAACATTTACAACTCTACAAAATAGTAATATTATACCTACGCAAATAATTCAACTTCATATCAATTGAAGCAATCCCACGAGAGCAGAACCTTCTCGCAAATTCAATAGCAACCTTAGCTTCCCATTTCACTCCAAATAGTGAGTTAGAAGATACAAGTTTCACAGTATCACTTCATACTGAACCATTAGTGCGTAAAATACCAACAAACCCACTCCTGACTCATAGAGAAGCTGAGAATGATTTTGCTATCCTGGATCACTTTGACAATGATAGAGTCACCCTCGAATATCTAAATGCCTATGCAGAGTTACATCGTGCTCACCACATAGTAGATCTTTCCCTAATACCACATTCCTCTTCCTATTTTGGAAATCCCATGGTAGAGTCTCCCCCATAGAAGGATCTCGATATCTACGAGGTAGAGAATGGAGAAAGTTTGGAACTACCTCCCACCCGCCTGAATTTGAAGAAGGCAACACTTCTTTAATCAAAGAAACAATTGACATAAACATTAGAATGGAGGAAGAACCAAAAATTTTGAAGTTGGGATCCTTGTTAACTCCAGAGGAGATAGAAATACACACCCAAATCCTCAAAGAGCATCAAAAGGATTTCACATTTAACTATAAAGAAATGACAGAATTGCACCACATATCACGGTACATAATCTTGTCACTAAACCAGATGCAAAACCAATTAAACAAAAGTCAAGACCAATGAAGCCAAAAGTGGCTCTCATGGTAAAAGAAGAAGTAATGAAACTTCTCCAAGTGGGATTCATCAAACCCATTGATTATTCACAATGGGTATCTAATATCATCCCTGTTCTCAAAAAGAATGGGAAGATACGCATTTGCATAGATTTTTGGGATATTAACAAAGCATGTCCCAAAGATGACTTCCCATTACCATCCATTGATGTCATTGTTGATGCAACAACTAGATTTGAACTATTGTCCCTCATGGATGGGTTCTCAGGGTATAATTAGATTAAAATATCTGAACAAGATCAAGCCAAAACCATGTTCATAACTCCTTGGGGAACTTATTGTTACGTTGTCATGTCATTTGGTCTTAAGAATGTCGGCGCTACATACCAGTGGGCAATGACATACATATTCCATGACCTTATTCATAAAATTGTGGATGACTTGTTGGCCAAGGCCAAGAAGCATTGTGATCACCCAGAAGTACTCTGTATCATCCTCTCATGATTAATTGAATATGGTGTCACGTTAAACCCAGAGAAGTGCGTATTTGGTGTGATAGGAGGCAAACTTCTGGGTTACATTATATCTTCACGAGGGATTGATGTAGATCCAGCCAAAATCCGGGTTGTTCTTGAGATGATTCCACCATCAAATGAGTCTGGAATCAGATCATTTCTTGGGAAACTTGGTGCAATCCAAAGGTTCATCCCAGATTTAAGTTTTGCTATTCATCCAATCAACAATCTATTAAAGAAATATTATAGCATTGATTGGACAAAAGAATGTAATGAGGCCTTCAAGTAGTTAAACGCTTCTTTTTGTCTCTACCCACGCTAATGCCTCCCAGACTAGATCATCCTTTGATCCTATACTCATGGGCTACTGATGTCTCGCTAGCCTACATGTTGGCTCAAGAAGACAATGATAAATGAGAACGTGCAGTCTATTTCATTAGTTGAATGTTGCTCGATTATGAAACACGTTATACACAAGTAGAGAAAGAATGCCTTGCCATAGTCTTTGCAACAAAATGTTTAAGACATTACATGTTAAATCAAGAAACAAGGGTCATTGTAAAGATAGATCATTTACAAACATTCCTCACACAAGGGTCTTTATCTAAAAAAGTTGGACGTTTCATAACCTTAATGGGTGAATTTGAATTAACATTTGTAAACTAGAAATCCGTTAAGGGTCAAATCATTGCAGACTAGTTAGCTGAAAATCCATTAGATGGGGGTAATCTGGTAAATCTGGACTTCCCGATGAGTGCATATACTTTGTCTGAGACTAGACCCCCATCTCTACATGCCCTTGGTACACCGATATCGTCAATTTTATCATGGACCATACGTACCCAAAAGATGCCACATCGCAACAAAGAAGGTGGTTACACATTATCACTGCTAAATACATTATTTTAGAACAAGTACTCTATCGTAAAGCCTTCGATGGCATGCTTTTAATATGCATCGAACATAAAGAATCCAAGAAGATTCTTTATGAATCCCATAGTGGGATATGTGGAGGCCACTTTGGTGGTCACACCACTACTCACAAAATACATCGTATGGGCTATTTTTGGCCCACTCTTAAACATGACACAATAGAGTTTGTACGTAAGTGCCACAAATGCCAAGAGTTCTCTCACAAGATTCACATGCCAAAGACATCCCTACAACCAATAGCAACCCCATGGCCTTTCTCCACGTGGGGTCTAGATTTGATAGGGAAATTCTCTCCCTCATCAATAGATGGCCATAATTTTATAATTACGGCCACAAAATATTTTACCAAATGGGTAGAGGCCATGCCTCTCACCACCGTACCAGGTTCGGTAATCGCCAAGTTCATTCTAAACCAAATCATTTGCAGGTATGGTGTCCCACAAGTCATTATCTCAGATAACGACACATCCTTTAAAAATGATGAGGTCCATGAGCTATGCAGCAAATTCAAAATAAACCATCATATGGCCTCTCTTTACTACCCTCAAGCCAATGGACAAGCCGAAGCAACAAACAAAACATTAAAGGCTATTCTCCTCAAAATAATGAAGGAAAACAAATGAGATTGGCATCTAAAATTATATCCAGCCTTGTGGGCCCATCGAACCTCAATAAGAACACCAATAGAGCAACCCCTTTCTCATTAGTATTTGGGGCAGAGGCAGTTCTCTCACTTGAGGTCAAAATACCTAGTCTCCGCATCTCATTACAAGGGATTTTAGATGAAGACGCCTATAGAGAGGCACACCTCTCTCAACTAGAAAGCCTTGATGAGGCCAAGCTAACGCCGAAACAATGACACAAGGCCTATGCTGACCAGATGTGCCGAAAATATAACAAAAAGTCTATGAGCGAGAAATATATGAGGGAGATCTAGTTCTAAGACTAGACAACCGGATTGATAAGAAAATCGGTGAAGGAAGGAAATTCCGGCCCAAGTGGTTGGGCCCATACCGAGTCATGAAGGACTACGGAAATGGTGTGTATCTCTTGTGTACACTAGAAGGTGAGGAATTCAATGAAACTATCAATTCCTTACATCTTAAATGGTTTTACGCATGAGACATCAGAATCACCACTTGTACATTATATTTACCTACATTGCATTAGTCATTTAGCTGATTTCATTTTGTCCACTTGTTTCGTAAAAATTGTAGTCAAGGAACTTACTCTTAAGCAATCTATTACAAATTTCTGAAAATATTGGCAAAAACATTCAAATCACATCTCTTCATACATCATCAAGTAATTTCAAAATCTTTTCATCAAGTTTGATAGACAAATGTTGACGAAAACCATACCAAGGCCTGCATACTTGGTTTTGCTCTTTCTTTCTACTAGGTGAAGTTGTTCTTACCTACGGTCTATTCTAGAAGCTTCTTGGTGTCACATCTATCCCTCTTATGTCTCTTTGAAACAAGGATATTCCAAAATCACAGTTCAGAAGTGTCAAAATAAAATAGAATCAAAAATACCAAGCAAACAGAATATTTTATTTTACACACTTCTTTGCCCCACCAACCTTCTAAGCCCGCATCTCTTACTGGTGGTAAGTCCACATCTCTTACTGGTGGTGCGAGGTTAGGAAAGGAAAGAAGTGCCCTTACTCACCTATATCCTACCTTTGGTGGCAAACCCATGTTTCTTACTAGTGGCATGGGGCAGGGTGTGGGGGGTCCATTCATACAAATTAACAAATCTTGGTATTTTACAAATACAAATCAAATTATATTAAGTGAAAATAAGTGTCCAAATTCTAAAGAGATCAAATCCTCAAAACCATATTTTGTCAACCAGGTTGCCATCTATAGATCTAAGTCTAGATAAACTAAAAAGTAAGTTACCTTCTGAGCTTGGTGGTAGTTCTGAGTAGAGTAAGTGTGTAGGTCTAAGTTTGGTTTCTGTCACTGGTTTGTCTATCTCTCATCGTTCCATTCAGTCAAACTCATACAATTTGTGCCCTTCCCAACTCTTGGTGTTGAGCCCTCACATCTTACTAGTTGCATGGAGTTTGGGAATGGGGCAAGTTCATCTCTTTATCTCTATACATTCATCACATTTTTCCAATATAAGAAGAAACAACAAACATTTCCCAAAGAGGCCAAAAGTTCAGTACTACAAAATGTTCTACATCATCGTATATCAGTATCACAAAAACAAATAAAGTAAAGCATTTTGTTCAGTATTTGTTATCATTTGTCATCCATTGCATACATTCTAAAAAGCATATAAAAACAATTACTCTAAAAACATCTAGTATACACATGAGAAGTGAATCACAAAATTCTAGACACAAGAAGATCTAGATATAAATATATATATATATATATGGTGTTTTATGTACAATGCCATCATGCACTAAGGCATGGTCAAAACGCTCAATGAGCCCAAAAAATACAAAAATACTCGTATAGGTGTCCGACCAAAAATCACTACAAAAAGGCACCATGATCTCTCAATCCCTGTGAGATCCCTCAGAAGGTGCACGACCTCATCTAGGACTCCTCTATGATGACGTCTCTGAATGAACTGAGGGCTCACGATCACGGCCAGCAGCTGTAGTCTCACTATGAGAGTGAATCCTCCTCATCAAGTGCTCAACAGTCCTATATCCAGCCAACTCGGTGCGAAGGGAGGTAATGATCTTTGCTGCCTTCCAGACAGGGAAAAGACATCAGTATGTCGGCCAACTACTGAGGGCTCTCCAACATCCTCAGTCAACTCAGCCCGAGTACCCTCCGAAGGGAGCAGTAGAGTGTCTGCACACACCTGCGAATCAAGTCTCGCCATCCCTCAGCAGTCACTATAAATAAAAGAGGAGAAATGAACAAAGTTAGAAAGTTTTCCAAAATAAGATCAAAGACAAATGAAAAAATGAAAGGGAAATACCAACTAAACATTTCTAACTAAAGAAAAATTTGAGAAAAGAGTAATAACTCACTCGGATCTCCAGGCATCCAGGTAGGATCTCTAGGATCTGCACCTGCTACTAACACTTCCACCAACTATCATGCCTCTCCCACATCTAGAACAAAGTGATGGCCTACCACAGACTCGTCATCTCCCCCTAAATCTTGAGAAGGAAACTCCTCTAAAATCAGGGTCACCTTCTTTGCTCTCTCCTCTGCCCTCTCGGCCCATAAGATATCCTGAGTGTCATGCCACTCAAGTATCGTTGTCATCCTCCTCACTTGTCCCACCAGCTCCGGTCTCACCCTCCTCTATCTCCTCCTCTATCTCCCCCTAGTGAACTCCTCAGACTCGAGTCCATGTCAATGGGCTCATCTCCACTATGAGTAGGACCAGGTGCCAATCTGAAGTAAAGGTGCTCGAGGAGCACTAGCTACCCCTCGGGCACGAACCACCCTCCTAGTTGCAATGGGAATGCCAGAGTGATCGTGGTCCAACCTCGGCCTCTAGGACCTCCCCCGCTCTTGCAAATGGATTTATACTAGCCCCGCGGGGAGGAAACATATCAATATAAGGGAGGCCAAACTATGTGGTACTCTATCAAAGGGGTGGGTCTCTAGCTTCCCCATCCTGTCTACCAACTGACCCATGGAAGAGCAGTAATCAATGTAAGTGTCTCCTCCCCCCATAGCCCTGCCATGTCTTGATAAGGAGTGGCCTCCATGTTTGCAATAGTCAGGGAAGCCACTGGCTGGTGTGGCATCCTAAGTACGGTCATCCCTATCCACCTCGCTGCCTTGACAACCCCGGATCCTCCACCTGTATACCTCTCTCGTAAGGAATGATGCACTCATACGCCCAACTCATAACTAGAGTAGGGTGGCTCAGTGACTATCCCTATAGTCTGACCACCCTGTATAAATCATGGTAGGTGGTCCCGAGGATGTTTTCTCTCCCCTAAGCGTAAATACAGCCATGGGCCTCAATCTGTGCAATGATGGGAGCCCAAAATATAGAAGAATATCCCCTCCCTTGTCCCCAATCAACCACGAGGCAAGGATACCCATAATGGCCTTGCGATCACAGGGATAGGAGAGGCAGCAATAGAATGGACCTTCACCCCTTCTTCGACCCCATGGAAATAATGGCATCTCCCATATATGTGGCCCACTAGAACCAACTGAGATCTAGATACTATTGTCTTGAGAGACAACCACCTCCCAAGAATCGGAACCCCCAATATACGGTAAACATCCTCTAGGGTGATGGTCCACTCACCCCTAACTCCTGGAAATTAGAAAGTGTTCCGATCTGTGTCCCAATATGAAAATAAGTCACATAGTATGTGACTGGAAGGAGCAACATGAGCAACCCGAGAGATCCGCAGAATCCCAGCCCTCTGCAAAGTGTCCCTCTCATCCTGGACAATGCATCTAATACTACCGGGAGCCAATCACACTCCCTCTCTCTACTCCATCTGATATACTCCTCCTTCTTCTACATCCACCCAAAAACATAGAAAAAGAGTAAGTTAGTAACATAATCCACTAGAAAAATTATCAAGAACATATAGAAATGTCAAAAATGCAAAGACAATTAAAATTTACATCTTTTTTGCATTATGTTCAAAACCACCACCCTAGCAGAGGCGGTGGTATGTAAACGTCACCTTATTAGGTGGTGGTCCCATAACCACCACCTTCATAGGGTGGTGGTCCCATGACCGCCGCCCTATGCATAGAGCGGCGGTCCTATCCCGAATCACCAAACGGCTTGAAAGCCCTAAAAACACTTTAAAAATGAAAAAAACATCATTTTAGATGAAATAAAGACCTACCCTATGGGCACCCCCCCTAGAGACTCATTTAAGACTAGAATTTTTGAAAATGGTCCCCCAAGACAAAGATTTCTACATTTCTATATTTTAGGTTTAAAAACGATAAATTGAGAAGAACTAACCTGAGACTTCACAGGCCGATGTCCTGCTCTCGAGGCATGATCATGATCTCGTAACAGACATTTTGACTATACTCTCGTCGAAAATGGTCACCGTGGGTCCCAGAGCTCAAAAATCACCAAATCAACACGTGTAAATGAATAGTAAAATGAGCTCATTTTATATATATATAGTTTTCTAATTTGGTTTTGAATGCTTTTTTGGAGGGTTGGAGTGTCGACGGAGGTAAGTTCTAATCCCCGCACAGATGGTAAGTCCTAATTTCATATTAATTTAGTTTTATTTTTTCGATTTATTGTATCTATCTGCACTTGAGTCCTCTTTTCATTTTGCAGGTAGCGGGAATTTGGATGGTGACATTTTGACACCGGAGCTAGCAGATAGGTGAAGAGGATGAAAATCATGACACTCGGGATATCTTGCAGAGACGAGAGGGCGAAGGAGAGCGCAGAGATTATCATCACAAAAACAAATAAAGGTTGGAGCGTCGACACTAATCCCCGCACAAATGGTAGCGGGAATTTGGATGGCGACATTTCAACACACAAAGCGTGTCGTATAACTTCTAACTCCCCATTTCGGGACCACCATACTCGGATCCACTATTTTATGCCTCTTCATGGCTAAGACGCTTCTCCGAGGGGGCAATATGTACGTACCCAAAATTGTAGGGTACTGCACCACCGGAAAGAGGTTACACATACCCCAATGATGATACAGTCTCCTCGCAAGGTGTTCAAACTAGAAAAGCTCACCAAGTATACATTTGCATCCCATGTGCCTCATCTAGCCTCCACATGCTTTGTTCTGCCCTCCCCCCTTCTTCCTTGCATTTTGGTCTTAAGTGATGAAACTGCCACCTGCTACATGGCGGTGGTCTCCGTGACAACCACCCGGATAGGCGGTGGTCCTATAACCGCCGCCCTGCACAGGGCGGTGGTCCTCATGCATTTTCCATAATGTTCCAATGATCTTGTCAAACGTAAAATTCAAATTTCTATCCACATTCTTCAACCACTTTGCTTTGCATTTATGTTTTGGCCACCCAATAAATAGTGTTTTCTCTTTGTTTAATGGTAAAAGAGTTCAATTCCAAGTTACCTTCTAGTGAATGCAATTGCTATAAATAGCCAGCTTGTTTTCAAACAAAAGGCCCCTCTCCTTCTCTAGTTTAAATCATTCAGTTCATTTGAAGTTCTTGCTTAGAGTTCCAATAGTTTCATGTTTTGCATCAGTTATTAGCTTTTCCTTTGTTGTTTAGGATCACTTGATCTTCTTGTTTCCATCTTACTTCATTGTTGTTCCATACAATCAATTTAGGATAAGGTAGTTTCATTCTTAGATTGGAATCCATTTAGAGTTGTAGGTTTTGTTTTGTCACAAAAGATAGTTTCCATAATTCTCGGTGTATTTTTGTTGTATTCCCACAATAAATCCTGCTAGGAATTGCATAGTCAAGCTCTGTTCACTTGCACTATCCCTCTCTTACTTGCATTGTATTCGGTCTATATCCAAAACTACCATTGTTTG
Source organism: Taxus wallichiana var. yunnanensis (assembly GCA_018340775.1). NCBI lineage: Eukaryota > Viridiplantae > Streptophyta > Pinopsida > Cupressales > Taxaceae > Taxus > Taxus wallichiana. Next base: position 851,484,172 of record CM031239.1, read on the forward strand.
ACTATCTTCTTCTTGACGCTATCATATACACACTTTTCTAGATTCATGAGAACACAAAGGAATGAGGAGATCACACTGAGGGGACGAAGTCACACACAACTAGATTTACCACTATTTTGTAAACTCCAGGTTTGAGCTATCAAAGTTCTAGTTACAACATATCAAATAGAGTAGTAAATTATTTCATTTCAGTTAAAGTTCACTTTCAATATTGCAGGAAGTTGTGGGGAATGATAGTTTCGAGAAACTATGATTCATTCCTCACTTCTAAGGTAGGATTGAGAGTCTTTCAATTAAACTAGTTAGTTACTTAGATATTTAGGATAAACTCACAACTGCATAGGTAAATAGCTACATTGGGCTACTTTGCTTGTTTTGATTCCATTACTAGATTAATTGTCCATTTTTCTGAATATATTAGAATAGTTACTCTCTTAATTTCATTAAAATACTTCATCGAAAATACAAAAAAAAAAAGAACATATGCATAGTGTAGATACATCTTTCATAATCAGTTTATTCATTTCAGCTTAAAATTGAATCATCTTTGCATGACAATCACGAGACCCGAGAGAGCCCAGAGAATACATATTTGAACCAATAGTGTCTCAACCAAATCTCCCCACAACACTAGCTGATATAGATCAAGACCTTAGGATCCAGGTCTTTCGAACAACAGTAAACCTACGAGCAATTAGTGAACAATTGAGAGATTTAAATATTGAAGACAACAAGGCATACACATTTTGGTCAAATCATCCTAACTATAGACTTCCTTGATAGGATATCCGCATAACCATACAAGGACTCGAAAGAGAAAAAACATTTGGTTGTGATCCTTTAGTTCCACAACCCAACGCAGGAGACCTCCTCATCGACATAGATATTAGCTTACGTATTCAAGTTGTCGTAACACCCATAAGGTATTCTCGAGAAAGTTACACAACTTCTAGTTCTAAACATAGATGCTAAAAAAGTCTTACGACTATTGATAGTCGGGAGAAGAGATTGACTCCTCATATGACCATAGGAAGTCCGCCACAACCAGAAACTTATGGTTGTGATCCACAGTCCCACAACCTAATGGGCCTATTGATCAATCAGACATTGATGCTAGTTTATGCACACTAATATTCATATCCTCACCACTTCCACCAGACATCATTACACAATTCTCCGTATTAAACGTAGTAGCCAATCAAGCTAGGGATTTCTGGACTAGACCAGAGAATCGTCCATAAAACTCAAGGATCTACTACACTTCTCATCACCATTTTCCATGACCTTGTCTGGAAATACACACGAAGCACCTATAAGTCATTTTCCACATATCTAATAGCCAATAAATAGGATCTCAATAGAGCTTGACATTAATTGGAGCCTCCGAACAGCTATTATATCCAAACGATCCATTACACCAATTCAGGTTAGGAGGGCCTTCTTTTCCTTAGATTTGTAGATTCCATTATTGTGTATTGAGGATATAAGATTACCCAACTAGTTTGTCTGTATTCGTATAAATTCCATTCTCACCGGTTGTCTCGGCACGACCTCGGGAGGTTGGGTACGAAGAAGAGTTGCTTGTAGATTCTCATGCTCGCATGTCACTTTTCCATCATACAGATACATGGGATTAATTTAATTAATCCAAAGGGGTACAATGTGTATGAATTAATTAATTTAATCAATTAATCACAAATGGGTGAATAATAGGACGTATTAGGAAGTAAACTAGGAACAGGTGGAAACATGTGTGTAATTTTGGGGTGTGTACTATATAGATTACTTATGAAAATAATAAATCTCATCACATAAGAGTTAATGATGCCTTCACAACATTCATAGTCATATTATTAGAGGGAAATGTAGTGAGAGATTCTCTATAGAGGTAAAACATTTGATCTCTACCTATTGTAGTCTCTTCATCCAATTTAGAAAGTTCTCATACATCAAGATAGTTGGTTTTGAGGGTGTGCCAAAAAATTTCCTATTTATTGCAAAAAAAATTAGTTCTTGTAGAGGTTTGTAGATAGTTGGATATGTTGCACAAAACATGTAGGGATAAGAAGATCACTGGTATTCATTTCCCTATCTCATTAGGAAACTACACATGTAAATCTGCTTTGGATGCACAAAATGTGGAAAGAACAATCTCTAATTTCAAATTCCATACTTATCAAAAGAGGTCCTCCTTTGATAGTAAGGGTTTAATCTCCAAGCATTTAAGAATGAATTACTATCATATTCCCACAATTGAGGACTATTGGGAAGATTGTGCAGATGAGTATGAAGTAAGGAAAAGATATTTTGGGAGGCTATCACTACAACATATTAAGAATATCAACATGTACCATGTTTCTAAAGGTCTAGAAGATGATGAATGTGGTTTTTATTATGTGGAATATCTCGAACTATTTGACACATGCCTTTCCCAACCATTAATTGATCACGAAAGAGAGAGATGATCCTTATGAGTTAAATAATCATGTTTTAATAAGACAAGATAATGGTTCAATAGAAGAATGAAAGAGTAAAAATAAACAATGAATCAATATTCTTCTCAAGAAGCCTCCACCTCACATAAAGAAGCCTCTACTCCTCATCAATAAGTTCTAGCACAATTGAATCTTTCTTCCTCACCCTTGGATTCAAAAACCAAGGTATATGTAAAGAAAGATAAAGTAAAGGAGATAGAGAAAATTGATGAAACACCTAAGAAAGAAGTAGAGCAAGAGAAAACTCAAGAATTGGTTGAAGAAATTTCCCATATACCTAACAAGTGCCACAACCTTTTGAGGAAGAGATGAAAATAACTAAGGATAAAAAAGAAGAATCGGATCAAGAGGATAAATAGAAAAAAATAATAATGAAGAGGAAGAAGAGGAGGAAGAAGGTAATGAATAAGGTGAAGATGAGGAAGATGAAGTGGAAATCATAGAGCTATACATAGGAAAACCAAACCTCAAGGTATAAGCTTGAATTCAGAAACCATCTTCTTCTTCTATTGATTTTTGTACTCTTAGGTTTCCACTTCTCAGCCTCTTGGTCCTCCCAATGTCCTTACATTGGCACCTCCTCCAGCTCCACCTTCTAGTGATTCATTCACATGGGTCCAACCCATGATTGATAGTAGGAAAAGGAAGGCTTCTTCACAGATTGTTGTTCCTTGATTTGATGTAGTGGATGCTTTGTTTGGCACAAATCCTCATCCCCAAAATAAATCTAATAAAAAAGGGGATATAGATGAATTCCAAGGACAATAATTTTTTAAATTACTAAGCCAAAGGGGGATAAAATGAAAAGGAAATAACTATTTCAGACTTGATTTGACAAGAATTCAACTTGGATATCCACTCCTAAGGGATAAGTGTAGAACCTCAAGGAGACTATTTTAAAAGTAATTGAGAGAGGAGAGAAAGGTAAGAAAACACATGAACATCTTAAGGAACAAGTACAAGTTCTCTCAAACTTCATTAAAACCATCCTCTCATCTGAAAAAACCCCTCTGGATCCGACTACTCTTTCCTCACTCCCACCTACTATTGTCCTTTTCTGAAGATGATATCAAAGACCATAGTAGAGATCCAAAAGCATGCAAAATTTGGAAGAACTTCTGAGGCTTGGGTACAAGGAATGTTGATTTCTAGTTTGGGTTTCATTGATGAAGCATACAAAATGTATGATAACATCTCTTCAACACAAGATCAATTCAATGCAACAATCGGTGTTATTGACAAAGAACTTAATATTTGGATGGATAATATTCAAGATCTCATAATCATGAGCACAATGAATGAATGAGAATATTTTATTGTCTCATAATATTTTTGATGATTCTAAAAACAACCTATCCAAGAAATGGGTCTATAGTGTTGAATGGGGATCAAAGTCCTTAAGAAGATGCAAGTGAATTAAAGAACATGGTAAAAAAGGGAGAGTCACAAAAATCAGATATCTTTTCTGATCTATAAGCTCTCTATTGCCAATTCCACAAAGACAATTCTGCAGAGAGAAATTCAGTTGATGAAGTCAAAGCAAAATTCAATTCATTGATAAAAGAAGACTTGTTCAAAGCAGACTCAATCAACAAAGATAAAATGGGAGAATTCTTTGAGATGTTCACAATGTAGTTGTGGAGGCCACCAAAGGCCTGTTGTAGAATGGTGGAATAGAAAAGGAGATGGAGTTCTCTCTCATAATTTGGTTGGCTTCCATATCTAATATAATTGTTCCTAAGTGTATGGAAATATCAATTGTTGTCATCAAATTCAGAATTCATGTTCTCAAGATAAAGGTTGCAGTTGTGCCTATTCTAAAAGTTCCTGATGTTCCTTCTTCTTATGGTTCATAATCTTCTTCTATCTAATTATTATATTTTGAGGTTGGATTTATTATTTTGAAAATAGAATTGTAAAAAAAATCCAACTTGTAATTGACTAATTAAGTGTTTAGCACTTAATTAAAAGGTAATTAGTTAGAAAGGTAGTTACATCCTCCCCTCAATCTATATAAGGATTTTCTCTCACTTGTTTAGGGGTTGGATATTGGTGTTCTTAATGTAAATACATAATTATTTTTGATAGATATAGTTCAATCCAAGGGCTATGTAATAAATATATTACAATATAGAAGAAGACTTATTTCCCTCTCATCTATGTTCTTCCTACTTTCTTTTCCTGCAATATGTGAATGTGATTGTTTAATATATGTGAATTTTGAAACTTTGTGTTCAATCTATAGAATATGATGTGAAGAACTTTGTGTCTTTTACATTTATATTATATGGGTTTTCATATATATTGGATCACATGTTCTTAATCTTTTCATACATTAGTAAGGTATAAATCTTCATTCTTTATATCTTTAAAAGTGTTTCCTTCTTCACTTATTTCTTACAGTAGTGGGTAATCTTGCACAACCAAGGAGGGTACTTATATCCTTGATAAATGAGTTAGCCTAAACTTTATTTCCCTAATTCATACTTCTTACCCATATAAGTTGTTGTTTCTTCCTCCAAAACCATATTCCTTATTTGTCTTTTGTATTGAGAATATGGAATCATTCATATGCACCAATATCCTCATTCATTAATTATCCTGTATATTTTTATATATTTAGATTCTCAAGTTTTTAGTGAAATAAGGAACCTCCCATAAAAGGAGGGATTGTTTTCCCTTGAACTATTATTGTCTCTAGTGAATAAATTTCTAACCAACTATTTTTGAACCCACCGGGGCACATATCATGATTCTCATAGAATTATCTTTAGAAGAATCCAAAAATTTTGATACACTATTTGAACAAATATATACACTATGACATAGAGGGCTCGAGGTATATAAGACCCTAACTTCCAGTTGCAACAACAACAAGGTTTCTAGTTATCTCCAGAGAAGAAATGAAAAAGTAAAAGGTCAATAAGCACTTCTCCTACCAAAGGAAAATCGGTTCATCTTCTCAAGTGCTAGTGTTTTTATTCCATTATAGGCTATTTTTCCCATAATGGTTACACAGCACCTTGGGGCCAACAATTTGGGCCCCTATCCCTTACACAACCTCTCCATGATTTTCATAAGGGGAATCGGAAGGATTTTCCCAAATTCAAATGTGATGGAAAAGTACATCCAGATGAACATATTGCATTCTTAATTGTTGCATGTGGGGTCCTTGGACTCAAGCATGAGGACATGTCTTTTAGACTATTCATTGAGGCTCTATAAGAAAATATTGTAGAATGGTTTTACCATCTTGCACCTAGTTCTATCACCGATTGGAATATGAAGAGAAATCCCATTTTTAAGGATGGTTCAAATCCTGCAAATTCTCATGCACTTTTGGCCCAACTTTCTCAACTGAAGAAGGAGCCTTATGAGCTAATGCAGGAGTTTGTAGCCAAGTTCAATAAGTTGTTTTATAAAATTCCAGATACTACTCATCTTACCCACAAAATAATTTGAAATGCTTCTTTATTAATGATTAATTTCCAAAAGTGAGTTACACACTTGAGAATATCCTAGCTTAACACTATGGAAGTAGATCAAAATCTGGCCATCAGTGTAGAAGATGACCTAATTATGTCATGAAATTTGATAAGAGAACCACCAAAGGCTAAAGATTATACTTCACATTCATAAAGTTCTAAAAATTGGTTCAAAATTTATCTAATGACATGATTACTATAAGAAAAATTGGCTCGTAATGTTCCATACAAGGACATCTTGAGAAGTAACTTCTAGCCGAGGAATCATCCCCTAATGCTACTCAACTAAAGAAGGCTATTGAAGCCCCTCCTATAAAGGTTCCAGTCAATGCAACATGTAAAGTACAAGAAGGCTAAGGATGAAGTAGTAGTAGAAGATATTGAAGGATAAGAAGAGGAAACCTAGGAGGTCCAAGAGGAAACAGATGATTCTTAGATTAATTATCTCATCCATGAATCAAATGATGATGATTATGATGATATAGTCATTGATATGAATAGTGAATCATATGTTATCATGACCAAAGAACATCTAAGCAAGAAGAAGGATGTTGTGTAACCTAAAAGAAGGAGAAATCTAAAGAAGCCCCAACTATCACCCCAGTGGTTACAAGAAGAGGAAGAGGAGCACTATTCCTACCATTGCTAAAAAATAAGTGTTGTTTATTAGTCTAGTACTACTTATTCTTCTTATTATGTGCCTAAAGTATCAACCCCCACACATTTATCAAAAGAACCTTCAGCCCCAAAATCTTATAAGCCGAAAGCCCCTGATTTTTTAGCCAATAAGCTCCATCAACTTCAAGGTCTTTTGATATTATTGATCATATCAAAAAAACTAAAATTCAGATCTCTAAAGCTGAATTTTATCAGACTCACCTTGAGGCCTTCACCCAAGTGGTAAAAATTTCAATTCCAATCCTATTCATTCTTCCACATATTCTAAAGGTCTCTTTCCTACCCCCAACTCTCCATCCCCACAAAATTTAATGGCTTCACACCTTCCACCTCCGAAAAATATTGAGCCCTTTCTATGTAATGTTATTGATAGCTAGCCATAAACTTAACAACTATGTGTTATTACTCGGAGCATCGAAAAAACGTGATTCTTGAAAAATTTGAAATTTCCCTAACTCAAAATTTTGGTTCATGTTATTCAATGGAGACCAAGGAGGTACCCCTAGTTGAAAGATAAATAATGCCCAAGTGGCTTTTGCTTCCTTTCCAAAAAAATGAGTCAAGGATGTCATTCTTACTTTTGACATTCCTCCATCTTATGGTATGTTATTAAGTATAAATTTCTATAAATAAGTTGGAGGTGAAATCTAGATGGACTGGTCTCACACATTGATTCCAGTTAAAGGGGAGATGAAGAAGTTGTTGTTGGATAAGAAAGTTGAGTACATTTTTCATAAGACAAATGACCCTAAGGCACAAATTCTATATGAAGACATGGGTCATGGAAATTATATGGTGATGTTTGAATATGAAATCAACACTCCCAAGGTTGTTCGAGAAGATCCTAATGACATATGGACACTTGAGTTTGATTGGAGTTATTCCACAATGGGTTCCAGCAGGGATCGTATTGGTGTCACCTGATAGTAAGCTCCACCCTTTATCCTATAAACTCAAATTTTCCAATACCAACAATACTGTTGAGTATGAGGCTCTTCTTCTCACCTAGCAGCAGTAAAGGATATGGGGATAAATAATGTATGTGCATATGGTGATTTTTATCTCATTGTCAAGTAGATTTTTAGGAGCATTTCAGGTGAAGAATGAAAGGATCAAGAACTATATCATAAAAAGTTATGGGATTATTGAATTTCTATATGCATTTTAAATTAATTTTGTGTCAAGAGACAATAACACTAGAGAATATGCTCTAATAGTCTCTGGGTCCCTACTCATTCCTCATCTAGATTTCAGTAAAGATAAGTTTATGGTGGAAATGATATTTAGACCCATTGTTCCTAACAATGCAGACAAATGAAAAGTCTTTAATGATGACTAACATTTGATTTCCTTCTTGAATTAAATGACAATTTCTACCAATTGTATTTTAAAGGACATGATGCTAGCTTTCGTGAATCTACTACCTCTTTTGTGTCTCGAGAAGGAGTTGAGGAAGAATATGATCAGGATGGATGTATCAAACTAAAAGGTAATAAAATACCTAGAGTCTTGTGAGCTTAGAATATTTGTTTGATAAGCATGATAGATATATACAAGGAAGAGTTTCACAAGATACAAGCCAATCATCTGAATTTGAAAAGGTTAATTTAGGAAGTGATGAGGAGCCAAAGTTTGTCAATATTGGAAAATGTTATCTGGTGAAAAAAAGAGAAAAATGGTTGAATTATTGAAAAATACATAGATGTGATGGCCTACTCATATGATGAGTTGAAAACTTTCAAGTCAAGGGAGATGCAACACTACATTCCCTAAAACCAGGCATTCAACCATTCCACCAAAAACAAAGACACTACAATCCGAAAAATTGCAGGTACTATCTATCAAGAGATCCAAAAATTGTTGAATGCCAAGATAATATTTCTTAATCATTATTCATCTTGGGTTGAAAATATTGTGCATGTGAGAAAGAAAAGTGGAGAAATTTATATTTGTGTTGATTTTAGAAATTTGAACCAAGCCTCTCTCAAAGATAATTACCCACTTCCTATGATGGATCAGATCCTACAAGGTTTGACTATTTCCAATGTTATCCATGCTTGATGGGTTTTTAGGATATAACCAGATTGAAGTGGATGTGTAAGATCAATATAAAATTTCCTTCACAACTCCTAGGGTATGTTTTAATATCGAAGGATGTCTTTCGGTCTAATCAACGTAAGTACAAATTTTTAGAGGGAAATGGATTTGGCCTTTGGAGATCTGAAGAAAAAGTGCATAGTGATTTACTTGGATGATCTTACTATCTTCTCCAAGAAGAGAGAAGATCATTTTCAACACCTGAAGTTAGTTCTTCAAAGATGCAGAGATCATGGCATCTCACTGAATCCAAATAAATTTATCTTTGGTGTAATAGAGGAAAGATGCTTGGGCACATTATGTCAAAGGATGGGATAAATATTGATCTAGAACATGTTCAGCCATCCGTAAGATATCTCTTCCAACGAGAAAGAAAGGTGTTCACTCCTTATTTGGAAAGATCAATTTCCTTAGAATATTTATTCCTAATTTTGTAGAGTTGACAAGAAGCATAACCCATATGATGAAGGAAAAGTAATATTTTCATTGGAGTGTCAAAGGTAAGAGAATTATTTTGAGGACATAAAGAGGGTTATTTCTAGGACACCTATCCTTTTTACCTATATTTTGATAAGTATTTCATAATCTATTGTTATGCCTCTAAGCATACTTTGTCAGCTATTCTAGTACAAAATAACTTTCAAGGATGTGAAGTTCCCATTGCATTCATGAGTTATGTGTTGAAATCTCATGAGTTAAAGTACTCCCAATTGGAAAAGCATGATTTTTTTGTGGTAAAGGTGTGGAAAAATTCCCTTTCTACATTCTCGACCTCACACTCCATTGTGTTTTTACCTGATACAACAATGAAGTCTATCCTCACTCAACAAGAGTTTGGATCAAAATGAGGAAATTGGGTGGCCAAAGTCCAAGAGTATGATCTCAACATCAAGCCAACCAATCTTGTTCAAGGTAAGGGTCTATTTCAATTGATTATTGAAGGTTCGAAGAGTAATTCAAGTGAAAAAGAGACTACTGAGATTCCTACAGTGCTTTTCTTAAGTTCGACTGATGAGTGGTATTCCAATATCGCTCATTTCCTTACGTCTGAGAATGTATGACACATCTTAGTGCCAAATAAAAGAGATCCATCAAGCTCAGAGCTACACAATATGTCCTTTGGGACAATTCTTTGTTCAAAAGAGGAGTTGATGGATGATTTCTCAGGTGTGTGGACAAGGAACAACAAAAGAGGTTATTAAGAGATTTTTCATGATCAAGCATGTGGAGGCCATTTTTATTCCTCGAAGAATGACTCAAAAAATTCTCCATGGAGAGCACTATTGGCCAACTCTATTTAAGGATTCAAAAAAGTGGGTTTTAAAATGTGAAGTGTGTTAGATTTTTGTTGGTAGACCCAAGTTGGCCACTTTGCCTCTAAAACCAGTTGTCATTGAAGAACCCTTCTAGTAGTGGGGGTTAGATTTTATCGGAACTCTCAATCCAAATTCAAGTGCATGTCACACTCACATTTTAACTACCACTGATTACTTTACAAAGTGGGTTGAAGCAATTCCAATCAAAATAACCACTTCTAAAGTTTTTTGTGATTTTATTAAGGAAACATATTGGTAAGATTCGGGGTCCCAAATAAAATTGTAACAGATAATGCCCCTAACTTATCTTCTCATAATCTCATAATTTTTATTAAGGGTATGGGATTTCCTTGTAAATTCCTCATACTATTATCCACAAGGAACAGACAAGCCGAATCAACCAATAAAACCCAGTAACCATTGTCGAGAAAATTATTTGATGAGTCACAAAGTAATCGCATAAGAAATTATACGACATTTTTGGGCTGACAGAGAAAACACTAAAAAGAGCTATTTGGATGTCTCCATTTCATTTGGTCTATGAAATGGAAGATCAATTACCAATCACAGATGGAACTACCATCCTTGCATTTGACCAAATCCATTGAAGATGAAGATTTCTCAGATGGTATGGAGAAAAGAATCTTGTACCTACATAATTTGGATGAGGAAAGGTTACAGGTTGTGGATAGGATATTTGTACACCAGAAAATATTCAAGAAACTCTTTAACAAAAAACCAAGTCTTGAGACTTTTAAGTTGGAGGTATTGTCTTACTCTAGGACAAAAGGCGTGAATCTTGTGGAAGTCACAGTAAGTTCGATTTACTCTAGCTTGGTCCTTTTAAAATTCAAGGCTTTTTGGTAAGAATTATTATTATTTGAGATATATGGATGGTACCTCTCTTCCATTTCCATATATTGGCGATCTGAATTTGTTTAAGTCATAAGTGGATGTCAGTCCTTTATATATAGTTATGTATATAGTCTTGTATAGTCCTTGTTTTGGTTTGTGTTATGTCTCTTTGTTTCCTTATGTTTGGTTTTTCTCTGTACATATGTGCCCAATGGATGTATGCACTATTCCCCGTAACCATGAGATTATGAGGTTCTTTGATTTGTATTGCTTTCACTATGTGTCAAGTCAAGTCAAGCCCCCAACAGATCCAAATGTTGTCACTTACCCAAATTGTGAAATTTTCAATTTTTTTGAAAATTTAGGCTGAGTGACCCTTTTCCTTGGTATATTTGTCTTTTTAAAGTTGAAGGAATGCAAAAAAATCTAACAATTAGTTTATTTTGAGTTGATTTGGGTCTTTTTGTGGACTTTGATGGAACAGGAGGAATAGCTCCCCTGGTTCCTCCTATTACCCATATGATCTAGAGTAAATAAGTTCATTGAATCTCTCAAGATATCACTCAATGCATAAGATGACTCGAGATCTTTTCGTCGACTATTTGAACATCGAAAATGGAGTCCGTATGCACATCTGGTGGCTGGTCAAAGTTTGGTCAATAGCTAGTCAATGGAAAAATAGATGATTTTGAAATCATCTAATGTTAGCACCATTGTGTAGAGCTCACCAAGACCTTTCCAATGCATTTTTAATGGACCAAATCTGAGTCTGTATGCGAAAGTTATGATCGGTCAAAGTTTGGTTAATTGGTAGTCAACAACCGAAGGATACGCCAAATGGACAAATGACATGGTGACATGTGGCATAGTTGCACGATGCATTTGACACATGGAAAATCTGCATGTGACCACGTGGATTTATTATTTATACATGTGGCATTAAAGGTGGGTTTATGGTTTTTACCCACATAAAAGGTTTTATAATCTTTTATAAAAAAGAGAGAGGAAAAGTCCACGTGAGAATAAATTTTGGTGGATAAAGCCTATTAAAAAGGCTTGCATATAATGTGGGATTTTTCCCACATAAATTTGCTCCATCCACATGAAGAGTGGATATTATTATAGGGTTGAGTTTTTTAAAAAATGGCTTAAGTTTATTTAAAATCTTAAAAAAGAATTAATCCCTTATAACCCGCTCAAAGCCTATTAAGGCTATTATTTGAAGTGGATTAAATATTTGGTGGCTAAATTATTCTTATGCCATGGAGAATTTGGCTAAGCCTAATCCATTGAGGATTATTACGGGATCTTTAAAAAATAAGCCATGGATATTATCAAATATCCTTATATTTTAGGCTCCTAATCAATATAAATAGGGGACCCGTACATTGTAAACACACACAACTCTAAGCTATTTTCTTGGAGCTCAAAGGAGGGGGAGAATATTTTGGAGAAATATTTATAAGTCCTATTATTATTATTTTAATAGGAAAATATGGTGGTGTTATAATGTGTGGCCATAATAAAATGTGAAGGCCCACATTTGTGAGAAAATAAGTCCTATATTATTATAGGCACATTTGGAGCTAAGGCCTATTATTATAGGCATGTAAATATGTAAGCCCTATCATTATAGGAATTATTATTATTTTTAATTCCTATTATTTTTAATAGGCGAAATATTATTTTGTAGCTCTGAATTCCCTCCGAGAAGACATATCTATGCGAGCTTGGGTCGAGAAGGACGACTGTGTGAAGTTCGATGGCGATCATGGCGACATTATGGAGATGTACAACCTATTTTAATATAGGCAATATGGAGAGAAAATAAGACCTATTTTAATAGGAAAAATTTTAATTGGGAGTTATTACAAAACTACCCAATAGGCCACATTTGAGCCACACTTCAGAATGTAGAGCCTGGAGAATCGACTAGGGAGCCATCCGGAAGACCAATCGACAAACCAAAGGACATCATGCCTGAAGGAGAATATTGGATCGAATCTATCAATCAGGGTCACTACTTGGTATAAAGATTCTTGTTCTTATGTATTCAGTATTATCATGCTTAGATTGTATTATTTATTACAGTCATTTGAAGTTGATAATATATCGGTTCTATTAAGGAACCTAGAGACGTAGGCATTCTGTCAAACTTTGTTATCAACATGTGTGCAGTGTACTTGAATTATTGCATTGTTTTAAGTTGATTTTAATGGGGTAAGTTTGGAAAATAATTTAATGCCTATAGGGGTCCATGATCGAGGGAAAATTTTCGGTCAATTTTTAAATCACCGTATCCCCATTCTACTTGCAGCTTTATTCATTATCAGTGTTGTGTAACTTTTCGAGCTCCCCATGGAACTAGTTCTATCAAACCCACTGTTCCCCACATCTCCTTATTTCCTGTATTGCTTTGGTGTCCCTTTTTTGCGGATGTTTTGGTAAAACTTATAACTCTAGGAACTTGTTCTCTCCGAGCCTTTGTTCCCCACATTTTGTTTTTCCCCACATTACTCTTTGTCCTCGCAAACCTTGTCTTCAACAAGTTATGCAAAAATTCTTTAATCGATGGAATTGTTCCCTCAAACACCACATTCCCCATAGCCTTGAAATCCTCCGCAATTCATTAGATTCCTTTACACCGCAAACAATACGAAATTATTTGGAACATAAGGAATTTGTTCCTTCATGCATATTGTTCTTTGCTCCTCCTTTTCACCCGCAAGCCTTCTTACTTGTGACTATGCAGATTGTGTTAACTTAGATAGAATCGTTCCTTTTGACCTCGGTGCCCAGTCCGGTGTTCCCTGCACTTGCTTCTTTTTCATATTGAATTAGTTCCTTAGGCTCTCCCAAACCACATCATATCCGCATTATAAAGGAATGTTTAAATGATTTCCCAAAAGCTCTCCGACTTCCCTGGATTGCATTGTCTTGCTCAAAATTACCCCATTTTTTGAATTTTTTTACTATAAAAGGGTAAATTTGAGCCATTTCTTAATCCTTTTCACTATTTAAAATCAATTTTTGACTATTAAATTATTGTCTTAATTCCCACGTTGTTGTCACTTACCTAGAAAAATGTGTAATTTAAAAAAAAAAATTAAATTTTTGGTCAAGTGACCCCTTAATCAAAATTATTTGCCTTTGTGGAGTCCTGAGGAGTCGAAATGATCAAAACAATTAGTCATTTTCAAGGTTTTGAGGTCTAAATGTCGTATTACAAAAATTTTGGGCTCGTGAGGAACAAGAGGAATAGGTTCCTTCGGGCCTTCATTTCTCCACATCCCCACTTTGCTCACATTTCATTAAGTCCTTTTTATTGCAGATTTTTGTGTTCCCGAGGAAAATTTCCATCCGGGTCTTTATTCCCGCACCCACTTGTTTCCCAAAATTTCTTCCCATCTACAATCCTTCCTTTTCTCCCCGCACTTGGGTATCCTTTATATTACGGACATTCACGGTACTCTTGACCTGTTCCTTTCAAGGCTTCATTCCCCACAAGCCTCTTTCTTCTACACTCCACCGAGCCTCTTTACATTGTGGAACTTTTGGATATTTGTGGAACTCTTGACCCTCATACTTCCTAGACCTTTACTCCCCACATTCATTTGTTCTTTGAATTGGATTTCCTTCCACAAATCTTAACTCCTTCATCTGGACTGTTATTTAAATTTTCATGGCTAAGAGAAACCCATTTGAAGCCAAATCTTCACCAAGAGAGAGGGGACTTAACCAAATTATAAAGAGAACCGAACATCTTGCACACAGTGACAAGTGTCAAGCGGGAACAACTTTAGAAGTCAAAAAGGGGGGGAAGTCTCATATTCCCGTGGAGCTGACATGTGGAGTCAAATAGTGGGCCCCACCTAAGAGATGTTATTCATATACCATGGGTCCTTACAAGCCGAAAAGAGAAGCAAGTCCACAGATGACACCAAGCGTCCACTCCGGCACATTCCCTAGAGCCATAAAAGAAAGCAGAGTCAAGAGGATGCACGAGTCTTCCACATGGATCTTACAACTAGCGGACTCCAGTTTCAAGACAGACCATGAAAGGACAAGCCATTTTCCATGTATGAATGATTTGGAGGCTTATCTATAAGATCCTAAAAGTTTGGGATTCTTCAAAAGATCGGGCTAAAGGGTCATTTAGCCTGTCATTTTAGTAGGGCATTAATGCATAAGCCTCGTATAAAGAGAATGACTGCCCATGTTCATCTACATTCAAAAAGGGTCATTTCATTACAATGACGAGGTGCACGCCATTTGAGTCTGGGGAACAGAAACCAATGCGCAAAGAATCGAAATATCTAGTTATGTAATAAATAGCTGAAAGAGGTTTTCTCAAAAGATGAGTCCATCTCAAAGGATTTGGTTGCAAAATAATCAAAGATGCATTAATAAGCATGGATCTCACTCCTTAGAAGGGTCAAAGAGCATGGGAAAGATTTGAAGAGATTTGTTTCAGTCACTTCACATCATTTATCATAATTCAAAGGTGGTTGGAAGGGAGTTCAAGAATTTTCTCTCACCCTTTTCTCCTCCTATATATTATAATCAAATTCTGATGTAAAAAAGTAGGAGATACTTTTGGAGGAAAATAGACTTTAAGTAGATAGAGTTTTGTAGTGAGCAGGAGTCTTAATCTTTTCCTCTTTGTCACCAAGCTTCTCTTTTGTTAGAAAAAGGAGATCTTGAAACTCCAACCTTTTTCCTGGGCTTTGTAATGGCAATCTTGCCTCTCTTCTATACGTAATACTATGCACAACCATTAGAGTAATATATATGTTTTGTGGTGTTTCTAGTTCATCATTTACATATCTTTTTGTCTCTGATCACCTTTATTTTCATTTATAAATTGTGCATCTTTGGGTGTTGTTGCAAGCTTTGGTGTTGTGCTTGAGTATTTTGAGATGATTTTGTATTCGGTTGGCTTCCTGGTGTATTCTTTTTCGGCACATCACCTTAGTTTGTTTTATGTTTTTTCTTTCCAGTTTTCTGACCTATCTCACCCCACAGAGAAGAGCCAACTTCTTTAAAACCTAGAGGTCTCCTTAGGATGCACATCCCACCAACCTAAGGATTCCCACAACTCGATGGCGAAGTGTCCACCAAGGATGTTCGTCAACAGTTTTTCTGGCACGCCCGGTGGGATGACTCAGAGTGATACTTTATTATGGCATCAACTTGGTCGATTCTCAAAAAATTTCAAACTTCCATAAAGATGGTTGTGGAGTACATCCAACAACTCCCAAGGTCCGACCAAATCATTACAAAGGCTCGCAGAGCTCCCTCTCATCCATTTTCATTCATCTACCTTTCCACGCCTCCTGTTTCTCTTCATCCAATGAAGTCATGCTATCATGACTCCATTACCACCAAGGGATCCTCCCCTTGTTCATCTCCAAACCAAAATTTCTGCACTACCACCATCTTTGAGCAGCTATACCTCACACACCAGTAAACAAAGGCTCCAAATCCAACAGAAGAGGAGCATATGGTAGGAAGTGATACGCACTCACAAAGTTCACGTCACTAGTCCAATAGAGGAGGAGTTACGAAGGTTGCATCTATTTTTCCTCCCCACAAAAGGTTTTTTTCAATGGATTTCATATTGCAAGATGAAATCATGTTCGATGGAACCTTTGCAAACTCAAAGGCCATCACAAAAGAAAGGGAGACCTCGGCACAACAGGAGGATGATGAGCTTGAATGCTTATCAGATCTGGGGAATGTCTCGATGAAGAGGAGCTTGTTGAAATCACATATTCTCTCACTTCATCAGTCTCACGACAGAGGCCACCTGTTTCTTATGACCTTTCCACCGGACCTGATTTAGAGGCTCTAGAGAAGGTTATCATTGAAATCTTTTTCTTTCAATCCAAGAGCCTGAATCACTAGTGGAGTTGCTAAAGAGGGAGAGTGGAAAGAAGATGAACAAGATGAAACCCTTCAAAGAGATCTACAAGGGAGCCTTGATCTAAAAGATACAAGCCAGAACAATGGACGTAAGTAGAAGGTAGGACCAAGCCCTACCTTAGGCTGTATCTCATCGAGCAAGATGCCAACACTAGTCATGTTCATTTCAGAACATGAGGATGATCTTCAATACCCCAGAGAAAGTTACAACACATCTAGCCACAAGATGAATGAGAGGAGGTGTTCATATTGTTCACTGATACCACGGGTATCAGAGTGAAGGTCGGTTGTTCACTCTCATTATAGGCTATGTCCATCACCAAATTATTCACATGGTCGCATTTTGTAAGAAAAGGAAGCTACTTTTCCTTTCCCGTTTCAGGATTTGTTTAGCTTGTGCAGAGCCAGTTAGACTAGGAGTAGGAGTAGATTTGCTTTCAGCAGAATAAGTGCTTATGCACGCACTACATATCTCATTTGAGACATGTATGTTTTGTCTTTTGTATAGTCCCACTCCTATATTACTCCAAAGGGAGGTTTCAGCTATGATGAAGGCTCTGACTCACCAAGCGAGAATTTACCATCACCAAGGTAAAGACAATTGTAGTTTTCACTTCAAACCAAATGCAGAGCAACTAAAATCAGCCAAGGGATTTCTTGGGTCATCTTCTCAATTTTCTACTCTCACAAAAGAAAGTTGTAGGGTTTGTTTTAAAAGAAGAAAATCATGAGAAACAAATGACAATACCATGACGACAAAAGGAGCCCACGAACTCGATTCAGAGGTCCAGAAAATTCCCTACTCTTAAAAATACAAGTTTCATAGTGAAAGATCGTGGTTCTTTTCATTTAGCAAGCTAAATGGTCCTAGTGAATCGCGGACTACTATTTAAATTTTCACAAAGAGAAACCCATTTCAAACCAAATCTTCGCCGACAGAGATGGGACTTAACCAAATTATAAAGAGAACCAAATGGCTTCGTCCCGTAGACGTTGACAAGGGTCAAAACGGGCGCAACTTCGAAAGTCAAAAAGGGGACTAAGTCTCGTATTCCCAAAGATTTGACATGTGGAGTCAACAAACGGGCCCTTCCTATCGAGAGATGTTGTTCATATACCATGGGTCTTTATGAGCTAGAAAAGAGAAGCACGTCCATGGACGATGCCAAGCGTCCACCCAGCGCATTCCCTAAAGACATAAAAGAAAGAAGAGTCAAGAGGATGTGTGAGTCTTCCATGTGGATCTTACAACTAATGCAGACTCCGGGTTTGCTTAAGACGAATTCACTCATGAAAGGACAAGCCATTTACCATGTATGAATGATTTGGAGGCTTATCTATAAGATCCTAAAAGTTTGGGATTCTTCAAAAGATCGGGCTAAAGGGTCATTTAGCCTGTCATTTCAGTAAGGCATTAATGCATAAGCCTCGTATAAAGAGAATGACTACCCATGTTCATCTACATTTAAAAAGGGTCATTTCATTACGTGACGAGAGGTGGGTCAGCGCTTTTACCATGTGCGTGGTCAAATTGCTCTGCTCGCCATTTGAGTCCGGGGAATAGAAACCAATGCGCAAAGAATCAAAATATCTCGGTTATGTAATAAATAGCTTCAGCCAAGAACCCGCTTTGACTTGAAGAAGTCAAAGAGGTTTTCTCAAAGAGCGAGTCCATCTCAAAGGAGTCGGTTGCAAAATAATCAAAGATGTATTAATAAGCATGGTTCTCACTCCTTAGAAGGGTTAAAGAGCGTGGGAAAGATTTGAAGAGATCTGTTTCAGTCACTTCACATCATTTATCATAATTCGAAGGTGGTTGGAAGGGATTTCAAGAATTTTCTCTCACCCTTTTCTCCTCCTATATATTGTAATCAAAGTCTGATGTAAAAAAGTAGGAGATACTTCAAGAGATACTTTTGGAGGAAAATAGACTTTAAGTAGATAGAGTTTTGTAGTGAGCAGGAGTCTTAATCTTTTCCTCTCTGTCACCAAGCTTCTCTTTTGTTAGAAAAAGGAGATCTTGAAACTCTAACCTTCTGCGCATGGCTTTGTAACGGTAATCTTTCCTCTCTTCTATACATAATACAATGTGCACAACCATTGGAGTAATATATATGTTTTGTGGTGTTTCCAGTTAAAAATATATTGTTATGTAATAAATAGTCGAAAGAGGTTTTCTCAAAAGATGAGTCCATCTCAAAGGAGTCGGTTCTGCAGAATAATCAAAGATGCATTAATAAGTATGGCTCTCACTCCTTGGAAGGGTCAAAGAGTGTGGGAAATATTTGAAGAGATCTATTTCAGTCACTTCACATCATTTATCATAATTTGAAGGTGGTTGGAAGGGAGTTCGAGAATTTTCTCTCACCCTTTTATCCTCCTATATATTGTAATCAAAGTCTCATGTAAAAAAAAAAAGGAGATACTTCAAGAGATACTTTTGGAGGAAAATGTTAGTGTGAGTTATCTTATGTGTCCTCCTCTCATGTTGGAGGGTCATCTCACATTGGTTAGGTTTAGGGTTAGGTTTAGGGTTTCACATGTGTCATGCACTAGTGTAAATTTATAAAGAAATCAATACGAGAAGGACTTTTCCATTCTTTGGTTACTCAACACCCTATATGTACCCCTTTACTATTCATTTATGAGCATGCCAAGACACTCTGTTGTCTTTCCTCTATGCAAGCTTTGTTTCGTTGAGAAAGTTCTTCCATTACTGATCAATTCTTTCTTGCAATCGTTGGAGCTATCACGATTCCATTGGAGTGCAACTACTTCGTGGTGCCTCGTTTCCGATTCGATTCTCACAAAATCTTTTCATGGTATCAGAGCTGAGATCGGGTAAACGTGCACTCGATTATTTTTTAGTTGCGATTACTCTTTCTTGGTTTCATTTTTTTACTCTGCATGCAAGTTTTTTTATCACTATTTTCTGGAATTATTTTGCTAATCTCTCTAACAAGCTTTCTCGGAAAGTTGTGTCATTTTTGTGCCTATTTTTTGTACTTGTGCAGGTATTCCTGGAGGTTTCAGGGTATTTACAACCACATTTAGCTATCTACAACTAAATCTGGCTCTTTTCAGCCAAAATAGAGATTATTTCTTTTTTAATAAAATTTTAAAATAGAAGTGAAATTTTTTTAGATCTCTGTGGTTTTTTGGCTTTCTGTTTTCTGGTATTTTGCAAATTCTCAGTTTTCTTTTTGTGGCCAGGAGTTCATTTTTTTGTGTGAAGGATTGAGGAGGAGTTCGTGCTCGTATTTGAATCGGTGTGTTCTTCCTCCTACCGCGACTACTGCTGGAGCTCGTTTTTGTCTAACTCTGTGGCATTTTTTTACAATCACTTGGCCTTTTTTTTAACTATGGCATTTTTTGAACTTTGGCATTTTGAACACACGGCCTTTTCCACAAAAACTCACGGCTCCCCTTTTTCTACTCACGGCCTACATTTTTTTGTGTGAAGGATCTCGGGCTTGCTCTCCTCGCCATGGCCTCCTACGTAAACCAAAAAAAGACAAACAAACGAATAAAGAATCAACTTCAAAACTCCGCCCACCGCAAAAAAAGAAACACTGAGCAAAAAAAACTCACGGCGGTTTCCAAGCACATGCGTTTTTTGGGTATGTGGTTTTTTGGTAACTATTTTTTTGGTACGCCTTTTTCTCACCGTGCTTTGTTTTCTTTTTCTATCCTTTCTTTTTTTTTTTAAAAGCTTTTCAATCCTTTCCAATTTCAAATACGTGGTAAGTTTAAACATACGTGGTAAGTTTTTTAAAAATTCTTTCCAATTTTTTTAAAAATACTTTCCTATTTTAAATTCTTTTAAAAACACATGCGTGGTAAGCTTATTTTAAAAGTCTTCTCGGTAATTTTTTTAAAAAAAAAGCACGGTTCTTTAGGTAATTTCTTTAAAAAAATCGGTTTTTTAAAACACAGCCTCTAAAACTTCTTTGGTAAGTATTTAAAAAGCTTTATGTTTTTTGGTAAAGTTTCTTTTAAAATACATAAGCTTTTTTTAGATCTTTATGTTTTTTAAAAACCGTAGGCTTTAAAAGGTAAGTTTTTAAATTTACCTCCTTTTTTAAAATCTTTTTAAATAAGATTTTTTTAATAGATCTTGAATAATTTTTAAATTTGATTTCTTTTAAAAAGGGAAAGTCTTTTTAAATTAATTAGGATTTAATTTTTTATCAAATCTTAATTAGTTTTTTTTATAATTAATTAGATTTAATTTAATTAAGTCTAGTTTATTAATTTCTAAAATTCCTTTATCACGATCAGTAAATATTAATTATCGGCATCTAAATAACCCTTTTTATCGTCTTTTTAAAACTCCAATAGCTCTAAAAATAGTAAATTTGGGTGTTTCCAAACGGTAAAATTTAAGCGTTCTTGTCGATTTTTTTTTCACTAATCGTGCGCTCAAGTGTGTAACATCACTCTAAGCACCTATTTTCCTTCCGAGCTCTTTTTGGCGTTTTCAAAGACTCTCTGAACTCCTTGAGTTCCTTTAAAACCTTGTATTTCACCCTTATTATTGCTTGCGACTAGTGAGCGCGTCCGCTCGCCATACTGCTATAAGGGGGTTCCCTTTTACGATGCGAGACATTTTTCTCACCACCGGGTTGGCTTTCGCCTCCTTTCTTATTTTTTGCTTGTGCTTGTTTACGGTGTCCTATTTGTTGCGCTCCACGAAACACTGTTGTGGTCTCCTCTCTTGTGCGTTATTATGCTGATTGCAAGATGAGTTACCAAGTGTTTCAAACCGCACGCACAGACCCGATTGTAATCAACGCACTAAACTATAAAGTGCCAAAAGCAAGGGGGTTGTTATTGTCCTGGGTGGTTGTGTTTCTTTTCTACATTTCTTTCTCTCTCTCTCACTATGGATGCACTTTCAATTCCTTTTCTTACGCCATTCAACTTTTTCGAATGGAGATCGAAAATAATAATGAAACTAAGGGGTAAAGGGTTATTCCGCATCACCATGGGAACTGAGACTGAACCAGATGACGAACCTAAAAATCTAAGTGGTTAAACTGTAGTGATGAAGCTTTAGGTCTTCTTTGCATGTCCATTTCTCCTGACTTGCTCTTCCACATTGAGGCGTCTGAAACACCTAAATCTGCATGGAAAATACTAGATGCGATGTTTGGACAACTAGATGACATGAGAGCACATGAGTTGGAAAACAAACTACTAGGGTTAAATCCTAGTGACTTTGAAAACCTATAAGCCTTCTTCTCAAAATTTGTCCACATTAGATTATTGTTAAAAGGATGTCAAGTAGAAAAGAAAGATTCTCAACTGATCTTATTGATTCTCTCTAAGCTAGGTCCCGAATATTCTGTCTTCGTGTCAACTTTCTACGCTACAAAAGTTGCTTTGGGCGATACTTGGACTATGCCCTCCTTTGACTATTTTTCATCCCAACTCATTCGAGAACATGACAAACTCATTCAAATGGGGTCTCTCAAGTCCAAGTCACATGCCCTTGTAGCAAGTACTAGCAAGGGAAAGAAGACTGAAAAGAAGAAAGAAACAAAGGATCAACCTAAGAAAGAAACCAAGATCAAACCTAAAAATGACACAAACACTTCGACTTCTGAGCCTAAGGCATAGAAAAGAAAGTATTTGTGTTCCTATTGCAAGAATTTTGGTCACGACGAGCAACACTATTTTCATAAACAGATTGATCACTTATCTCATTTACTTGAGAAAAATAAAATAAGTGTTCATGAATCCATAAAAAAAAGTGCTCCAAAGGCCGAGTCTTCTACTACAAAAGGTGCTAAAAATGATAAGAAGAAAGGAAAGGCCCTTGTAGCCAGAGTTGCTCCTTCATCAACATGGATTATAGATTCTGGTGCCTCGCACCACATGGGTTCTTCACATGTTGAGTTTTCCAACATCGAACCTTGTGGAATGTCCCAAATCACAATGGGTAATGACACGATAGTGTCGGTTTCCGGTAGTGGATCGGTAGAGATGGATGGGGAACATTTAACCAAGTGTTGAGTGTTCTTGATCTCTCTACCAATCTCCTATCGGTTTACCAAATTACTCACCTTGGTGAAGGAATGTGAGTGGAATTTGGTCCTAACTCGGTGATTATTCATGAGCTTAACAATGACACTATAGTGGCTGAGGGAAAGGCAGATCACCGTTCATGGTTGTACACCTTCTCCCACTTTACTTCTGATTCTACGCCCACTGCCTTGCTCACTCATGCAAATGAGGTTAGTAAGCTATGGCATGAGCGTTTTGGACATCTAAATTATCGCTACCTTGAACAATTGAGCCAAAATGAAATGGTCAACGAGTTACCTCGCGTCAAGTTTTCTAAGGGTCTTTGTGAGGGTTGTACCCTTGGAAAGCATCCTAAAAGAACTTTGACAAAGGAAAATCTTGGAGAGCCACTCATCCTTTGGATCTTGTTCACAGTGATGTTTTTGGTCCATTTCCTTCTCCTTTGTTTACTAAAGCTCTTTATGTGCTAACCTTCATTGATGACTATTCACGATATACTTGGGTATATTTTCTTAAGCTTAAGTCTGAAGTCTTTAAACATTTTCAGGACTTTAAGGCTCTTGCTAACAAACAAGTAGAACGGTCTATCAAGGTTCTTCAAACCGACAATGGAGGTGAATATGTAAACAATAGGTTCATGGATTTCTATATTTCTAAAGGGATCTCTTTGCAGCATACAATTGCTTATAGCCCTTCGCAGAATGGAGTCACAAAAAGAAAGAACCGTACTCTTAAGAAGATGGCCACTTGTATGATTCACTTGAAGTCTCTTCCTCTAGCAATATTGGGCCAAAGCAGTGAATTGTGCAAATTACATTCAGAACCGTGTTCCACACAAGGCAGTAAGAGGGATGACACCCTTTGAAGCCTAGTTTGGATGCAAGCCTGATGTTGAGCACTTTCAAGTCTTCTAATCCAAGGCTATGGCTCGGATTCCCAAGAAGAAACGCAAGGCCTTGGAACCACAATCCAAACCTTATATATTTGTAGGGTATCCTGATGGAGTGAAGGGATATCGATTAATGAATCCTACTTCTCATGAGTTATATATTGAGAGAAGTGTTAAGTTCGATGAGTCTTCTTCAACTTCTACTTCTCCACCTATTGAGGTTCTTCAGCTCACTATTCGATTCTGACTCATCAGATGATGATACTGTTGAGCGTGCTCCTCTTCCGAATCCTCCCGACCATCAGACCTTTGAGTCTTCTAATTCTAACAGTAGTGATGATGAGGACTATGTCCCTTCTCACTCAAGTGAAGAATCTTCCGACTCTGAGCCTGATCCTCTTGGTCCCCTTTGGGCCAGGAAAACTTTGCAAAGTGTTGGAGATTTAGTTGGAGATACTTCGGATATGAGACGTACTCGCTCAGATTTCATTGGACCCCACTCTTTCTTCACCTCTACTTCTGATCCATAGTCTTTCCGGGAGGCTTCGATATTCCTGAGTGGGATTTTTCCATGGATGAGGAGTATTCCTCTCTCATGAAGAACAATACTTGGGATCTCACCACTCTTCCGAAAGGAAGAAAAATCATTCGGGGTAAGTGGGTGTTCTGAATAAAGTATGGAGTAGATGGAGACGTCAAAAATTTTAAAGCACGATTAGTAGCTAAGGGTTTCTCCCAGATAGTTGGGGTTGATTATACTAAAACCTTTACTCCAGTTGCGAAGATGACTTCTATTCGACTGACCCTAGCCATTCTTTGCAGCGAACAGATGGAAATTCCATCAAATGAATGTTAAGAGTGCCTTTCTTCATGGTGACCTAGAGGAAGAGATCTATATGGAACAACCTCTGGGTTATGTCCAAGGTCCCTTCCTCGTTTGTAAGTTAAAGAAGTCTCTTTATGGCCTTAAACAAGCCCCTTCGGGCTTGGTATGCCAAGATGGACTCCTTTTTACTTACATCAGGGTTTACCAGGTGTAACTCTGATCCAAATGTTTATATTCTATGGCAAGATGAATCCATACTCATTCTTGTTCTCTATGTTGATGACTTGTTGATCACAGGTAGCTTTTCCTCTATTATTGATTCTGTGAAGATCACCTTAGCCAACAATTTTTCCATGACTGACTTAGGTCTGCTTCATTACTTTCTTGGGATCCAGATTTCACAATCTGACTCGAGAATCTTGATTTCACAACCTAAGTATGCTCTTGATTTGCTAGCTCGTTTTCATATGTCCGATTGCAAGTCTTCTCCTACTCCTTTTCTTTCCGAGGTTAAGTTGGTTTCAGATTGCTCTACTCCCTTGGTTGATGGTACTCTTTATCGACAGTTGGTGGGGAGCTTGATTTACTTGACTCACACTCACCAAATTTATCATATGTTGTTGGGATCATGTCCAGATTCATGCAGGAGCCACATGAGATGCATTGGAAAGTAGCTAAATGAATCCTTCACTATGTTTTGGCACTTATACTGATGGCATTCACTATCATGGAGGGGTAGATATTGACTTGATTGGGTTCACAGATTCTGATTGGACCGGTGACTTAGATCATCAGAAAATCTACTTCTAGCTACAGTTTCTCTCTTGGTTTGGGTCCCATTAGTTGGTCTAGCAAAGCGAGAATCTAATTGCGATATCATCTACAAAGGTAGAATATACAAAGGAGCAAAGCTTAACGCTACCATAGAAGCTATTTGGCTACAGGGTATTCTGACAGAGTTTGGCATCCACTTTCGGCGACCTACCATTATCTACTTGTGATAACACAAGCACTATCTCCATTTGCAAAATCTAGTTCAACATTAGCAGATGAAGCACATTGAGATCCATATGCACTTCATACGGGAGCTTATTCATGATGGTATCATCGACATTCAGTACATTCAGATAATTGATCAGATTGCAGATTTATTCACCAAGCCCTTCACTGAGATGAAGTTTCTTCACTTACGTCTCTTCTTGGGGTGAGGTCTTCTATAGCTACTCATCTTCTTCGAGCTATGTAGTCCTTCTTTTCTTCTTCTTCTTCTAGGAAGATTGTGTTTGTATATGGGCACCTTATCAGGCCTTTAGTTGTCGGGCCCCATTGGCACATCTTTCTTAGTTGTTTAGGAGTGTCTTCCTCTTCCGTCTGACTCATCACAGCCACTACCCCAGCTTTGATGAAGGGGGTGTTAGTGTGAGTTATCTTATGTGTCCTCCTCTCATGTTGGAGGGTCATCTCACATGGGTTAGGTTTAGGGTTTCATGTGTGTCATGCACTAGGGTTACTCAACACCCTATATGTACCCCTTTACTATTCATTTATGAGCATGTCAAGACACTCCACTGTCTTTCCTCTATGCAAGCTTTGTTTTTGTTGAGCAAGTTCTTCCATTACTGATCAATTCTTTCTTGCAATCACTGGAGCTATCACGATTCTATTGGAGTGCAACTACTTCATGGTGCCTCGTTTCTGATTCGATTCTCACAAACTCTTTTCGTAAAATAGACTTGAAGTAGATAGAGTTTTGTAGTGAGCAGGAGTCTTAATCTTTTCCTCTCTATCGCCAAGCTTCTCTTTTGTTAGAAAAAGGAGATCTTGAAACTCCAACCTTCTACCTTGGGCTTTGTAACGAAATCTTTCCTCTCTTCTATACATAATATTGTGCACAACCATTGGAGTAATATATATGTTTTGTGGTGTTTCATTTCATCATTCACGTATATTTATTGTCTCTGATTGCCTTTATTTTCATTTAGAAACTATGCATCTTTGGGTGTTGTTGCAATCTTTGGTGTTGTGCTTAAGTAGTTTGAGATGATTGTGTATTCGTGGTTGGCTTCTTGGTGTATTATTTTCAGTGCATCACCTTAGTTTGTTTTATGTTTTTTCTTTCTAGTTTTTCTGACCCCTATCTCACCCCACAGAGAAGAGCCAAATTCTTTAAAACCTAGAGGTCTCCTTAGGATGCACGTTCCACCAACCTAAGGATTCCCACAACTCGATGAAGTGTCCGCCAAGGATGTCCTTCAACATGGACCTCCTTAGTGTTGTGGGAATTTTAGACCATTGAGGAACCCTTGGCCTTTGTTCCTTTCGGCACCCTGTTCCCCACAAACCCATGTTTTCCAAACTTAAAATATTTTGTATATATTGTGGGTATTTCAAGTGTTGTGATCCCTCAATCCCCTTGTTCCCTTAGGCCTTCATTTCACCGCATCTTCATCATATCCGTAATATAAGGGGAAAAGTGAGTAGAACTATTTCGTGAGCCAAACAGCTTTCCATGATACATTGTAAACCCTCAAATTGATCATTTGCCAAGTCATTTTTCGAATGGAGAGGATATAAAAGGGTTAAGGTAATTCATTTTTACCATTTTAAATCAATAATTTCAACTATGCATTGTCCTCCCATTCTCGTGCCTTCATAGATATTTCTAGCCGTAGCTCGCTCATTTTTTCCATTTTCAAAAATCAAATTGCGTCAGGATCCTAGGGAAAACACCATTCTCCCTAAAATAAAGGTGATTCATTCTAGATCCTCTTGTTTTTCTTTATGACAAATTTAATTTTGTGCCCTACCATCTTATTTCTCCTGAAATCCATTGTTGAATCCCTATCTTTATAAAATTTCTTTTCTCATCCCGCCACCATGAAATTCTAGTACAGGGGGTACGAACACATTTCTTCTCTAGAAACCTCTATGCCTAACATTGGGGATAGTGACATTCAACACATTAACCTTGACAATTTTTGGGCGCGTATCTCTAAAGCTACTCCTACTCCCATGGCCCAATGTATCAAAGACAATGGAATTTCTTATGTTGTTGGCTTCCCTCTCTCTGTTCAATGTACAAATATTGTCTTAGCTTTTGCCTCTTTTTTTGATCCTATGTCCAAATAAATTAGAGATCCTCAAGGCCAAGTTATTACCAAACTTGATGCCAATTGCATAAACAAGCCCTAAAAATCCATATCATTGAAGACTCTAAAATTCTCACTAAATCACGGGCTCATAACCTTTGTGAGAAAGACAAAGAAAGATACAAGGCAATGATAGCCAAATCATGGCTTAGTCTCAAAAGAGGGGATCTTCTAAATTACAAAAATTATTGTACAGGTCAAACTTCAAGGAAGATCGATCTCGACATGATCACCTTGTTGTCCATATTAATGGGCCTACCTTCTACCAATGATTTCCAACTCGGATGTGTGTTTACATCAAGCATTAATTGTGAGGGAAGACAGAGCTTGAATTGGGGAGAAATAATTTGTGAAAATCTCGGTGAGAAACTCAAGCATTCTTGTGCAAAGTAAGACATTCTACATGACTTCCTACCTCATGTACACAATTGCAACTTATAGGGTATGGGTAGGATTGTCTTCTCAGGAGGATAAGAAAAATGAACCAGTTTATGAGTATTACCCACAACTCATATTTGAAAATAGTAAACACCATTTTAGAAGGGTGAACGATGTTTTTACTATGTATATAGTAAGGCTACTAGAAGGAAATACAACTGCAAGAGAGTGTTTTTTGAAGCAAAACAACTGATTTCAACATATGGTAGCCTATTCATTCAATTCGAAGGTTCTCTTACATCAAGTTAGCTGGATTTGAGGGTTCACCTAATAAGCTACCTATGTACTATAATGAAAAATTGGTTTTAGTGGAAGTTTGTAGACAATTGGACATGTTACATAGAACATGTAGAGATAAGAAGATCATAGGTATCCAATTTCCTATCTTCCTAGGAAATTATATCTGTAGGACTACCTTAGATGCTCAAAATGTGGAAAGAATGATTTTTGACTTCAAATTCTACTCATATCACAAAATATCTTCTTTTGATATAAAAGGTTTCATCTTATTATCATGTTCCTTCTTGTAGTCATATTTTATACCCTTAGACCAATAGTCTAATCCCATGTGTGTACACACCTATCACCCAAGAGGCACTTGGGCACTCACCGAGGCACACGCAGCGCCGAGTCTCTCCTTTATGTGAGTCTTGTGAGAATGCACCATATTATGACAGATAATCGAATGCAAAAGAATAGAAAAGAACCATGAAATATTCTAAGAACCTAGAATGATTTTTCATCTCATTGTATCCAAAAAAGAGAAATAGTAAACAACATATGGAAATGGTTCATACAGAAAGGAAATGCATAAGGATTATATTCCTGAACACACATATGATTCATAATAGAGCCTTATATTCATATTAACATATTCAATAACCACATTACATCCCTTGAGGTCATAACAAACCCTCATATAACCATACAGAGCTAATTCATGCATCAGAACTACACTATGTTCATCACATTACAAAAATGATTATAGACCCATCCCTCTAAATGTGTCATCACTCCCAGAGTTCTCCTAATCCCTAACCCTTAGAACCCTCCATTATATTTCTACAGAGCTTCGCCTCTCTTCAACTCTCTCTTTTCTTCTATCGGGTGCTTGTATTTATAACCTTAATAACCACCGCCATGCCTTTCTAAAGTTATAGATCGGTTGCCAAGTGTCGAAGTGGTCCTCCATGGGAGCATGCCTTCTCGATCCGAGCTCTCCACTCTTTGCAATGATGTCTTCTAGAACCTTCCATCGCATGCTTGAAATATTCCCTTTTTGATCCTATAGTCATCAAGCTGGCACCTTATCCATAAGGGTCATGCTTTTCATGTGCTACTTGGGATGTTGAATATGGCTAAGTCCAAAACTCATCTTGCCTTATGCATGCACGCCACATGTTCTTCAAAACACTGCTAGAACCCTTCCCTACGTGCCCTTCTTCAACTAGGTCCCACGTGCTTTCTCATCCTTAGCCAATATTCTAGAGGCCCAACATCACCCCACACTACGCTTGTTCTCCATCCTCGGAAACACTCTTCAATAAAGAATGGTGGATCCTTACAAATTGTTGGAATGGAAGAATAAAGGAATGAAGAAATGGGGGAAAGAATGAAAAATGGGGAACTTGATTGTCGCAGGAGGAGGAGAAGGAAATCCTTCCCTAATTATGCTTCTAACTTTCCCCAAGTGTCGACCTCGTTCTAAGCTTGCTAACAGAGGTCACCCACCGGATGCTCACTTCTTCAAAACTCAACTCCTCTTCCTTATCACTCATTGTCTCCATGATCCTCTTCAGTAGTTTTCCCAAATCCTCAAGAATTTCCATCCTCTCGAGTGATTTGGGGTACAATTGCTTCATCTGGTTCTTGATTGAGCCTCCAAGGTCTCAATGGCCTCTGATTTCTTTTCCACTTCAGCTAGGATTTTATCTCACTCAACCATGTTCCCCTTATTCTTTTCTTGGAACTCATTGAGCTCCGTCTCATGGGTAACAACCAAGATACTTTCCACTCTTCCCTATCTGTAATTATCATAGGAAACCTCAACAACTTCTTGCGCGATGACTTTTACGTCGGCGAGGATCATGGTGTAATGAGCAATAATTTCTACAACCTTCATCTTATCCTATTTTTCTTGGTACACCAACACCTCTTCTACGGATTCTAAGGCAACTGGCCACCTCTCCATAGTGAGTATGTGGGTCAAGTCCTCTAGAATCGTAAGGTTGATCCATATTTTTACGGGGTAGTGTTAATTCGGATGCTTTAAGACAATGGCATCTATGATCATCTCTATTTTCTTATATACCTGACATGCACCCTTACCTTCTCATCTTTTAAATCACGCCTTAACTAAGCACTTGACTATCCCCTCCTCGCTTCAGTCCTTATTTTTCTTAAGGAGCTCCTCCTCCTTTTCTCCATCTCTACCTCTAGGAACTTTTCCTGTCATTTCTTCCAAGATTTTGGCTTCAATCTCAACTAAAACTTTGTTGAGCGCATTACAAATTTTCTCATCTGATAATTGTTGAGCATTCACCAAGGGGTTTATCCCTTTTGTTTCGACACCTTCATCAATGCTCCTTGGATTATTTCAAATTCAGGCTCATCAATGTGGGAATCAAATTCCCATGATAGCATTTTCCTCATCCGAGGGTATGCACCTTCCTCATTAAATGAATCCATGGCCAAGAGTTGTTCCGTTGGTACGGTGCTCTGAAAGCACGCATCCAACACCTTGTTCGGATCATCAATGTAGCCCATTCCTTGACCTTGTGCTACTTTTGTGCTCTTTCTCCTTATGTGTGCAGCCCTTAGAAATCTTACATCCAAACTGGGATCTCCCCATGCTACCATATTCTTTTCCTATGCTTTCCTCCTCAACTTCCTTCAACACCTCATCCGCATTACATTCTACCTCTTGTTCCACTAGCTTCTTGATAATTCCCACCACTTCTCTCTCTATGGCCTCTTCTATCTATTCCTTTGTGAGGCTTGGGGTCCTTTGATCCTTTGTATTTACTTCTCCTCTCATCCCCTTGCCTTGAGCCTTAGCTTCTTCTTCATCATTCTTCTCCTCATCCTCTTTGTTATACTCCTCATCTCCTTCTTCCTCAGAATCATGCACCTCATAGATTGGATGGTATTCACCTCCTTCAGGATCATCATCATCATCCTTGTCACCGATGTAGGCATCTAGACTCTCCATATCTTTTGATTCTACCTCATCTGTCACCTTCTGCTTCTTTCTTACTGGGATTCCAGTACATGAGATTCTTCTTTTTCTTTCTCTTTGACAGGTGATGTCTCCCTTGGTGATTCCTCATGGGTGAGGTGCTCTTCGTGCTCCAATGCCTCTTCTTCTGGGGTTTTTTCCTTGACAAGAGACTTCTTTCTCTACGCGTAAGTACTAGGCTTAACACTTGCTTCCAAATGCACCCACCAATCAGTGCGGTTTGAACACTTGGTGCCTTCTTCTCATGTACCTCTTCTCTTTCTCTCTTCCTTGGCATGGCCTTCTTCCTTCTTGTAGGGTCTTCAGGGATGGATACATCATTCTCCAAGTAAGCACCCTTTTCAAATTTTGTCCTTATGCGTAGATACACCCTTATTGCGGTCCTCCCTATAATTGGCAGTGTTAAAGGCTTCATCATTTGTACTTCATGGGAGACATATTTCTCCATGTATGCACACTTCTTTGGGTAGACGAGCTTCTAGCATAGTTTGTGGTGGTCTATATCTACCTCACTAAGGTTGAACCTTAGTCTCTTGGCCTCCTTAAACCGATTGACTCCGGCTTGGAAGTATTGCGCGGTGAAGGAGAAGGGTAGCTTACACCATGGACTCATAGTCCCATTTGTCAATGTAAATCTACCAATGCAAAAATTTTGATACACTGCAAACTCTACCTCTCCATCCACAAGCACTAGTAACTTCTTTGGGATCCTCCATTCTAATTAAAATGCATTGTGCATTCATTTGTACCACTTTTCCAAGCGCACCTTGTGAGTGGTCGTCATGGTTTCACAAGTGTACTTCACAAACCTTTTTACGGGTGAGGGATCCTCTTCTGATACTCCCAAACAAATTTTTCTAGGCCCATCGGGCACTCCAATATCTGAAAAGATAATGGTGAGGAGGACATTACTAAATAATATATTTTCTCCCTCCTACGCACTTGCTTATGATCTCATCCACAATGAAAGCGTACAAGTTATAGATTGTTCCTTCTTATATCTTTTGGCATACATTTAGCCATGCCTTGTTCACTTGTGTCCATCATTCCTGATCATTGAGCTTGGTCACCAAGTGTGCAGCCATCCTCATAACAAGGTATGGAATCTCGGCGATGCCAAAGTATTGCGACCCCTTCTTGTATTCATATGTGGCTAGAGTCTCCTTGATATCCTCCTTGTTGCTCAAATCATCATCTATGCTATCTCTTTCACAAATGAGGCCCGTGAACTTAGATATTGATTGTGGAGTTATGTGAATTTTACGTCTCGCAAAATAAAAGTGATCCTCATGCACGTGCAATATCAACCATTGATAAAGGCACTCGGGCTTGACAAAATAAGGCAAATCATAAAGTTACAATAATCCGACCTTCTCGAATTTGACCTTTACCTCGTCATTGTAAATAGGCATCCTTTCTAGCGTTCTCTTATTATTTGGACAAACCAACTCTAATGCCATTTCCTTCTCATTTGTGCTCGTGCGATGGTTATAATCGTTCATAGCCATCTTCGAAAGTGTGACTCTCACTCTTTTCCTAGAAATACCCCATCTGGGTACTGCGTTTGAGCATACCATTCTTCATTGGAGCTCATGACGATAGATGTTTTCTTTCCTTTACCCTTTCCCTTTGTTTTCTTCGGTGAAACAGTTGGTTTCTTGGGTGCCATATTTTATGGTCAGGCTAAACTTAAAACTCCTTCCCCTTGCTCTTCTCTACTACTCTACTCAATCCCAAAGCTCACTCTTATGAAGAAATCCTTTTTCCTTCATGCCCTAGGCACAAACCCTAACTAGGAAATCCTTCCACAAGACGGTGCTCCTCAACCAACTTTCCCCACACCCATGTACTCCTTCCACTTTGGTTTGTAGATCTATTCTAGCCATGCACTTTAGATCTCTCTAATTCTTCTTTGCACAAATCTCTCTGAATGCCCTAGTTTGTGAGAGCTTCTTTTACTTTGTAATCGCAAGGTAAAATAATGATGTGTCCAACTTCATATTTATAGCTTTTCCTTCTTTCCAAAATTAAATGTTATAATACCTACCACCATACTTTACACTAAATGTGGCTTTCTCCTTTAACTGACCTCAAGAGCTTTTGCCCACGTGCCTAATCCTGCGGTGAAAACCCTTTAAAACCTTCTAGCATGCAAAAACCAATTTGACCGAAGACTCTTACGCATGTGTCTATAAAGACACAAAGGCACTTCTTCTATCCTTTACCCAATTTTTTCCCTCGCCTACCTCATGTTGTTCCTGTGCTCTTCATCCTTTATACGTGGTCTTTATTACAACCTCCTTGACACCATAATTTATCATCCATTGTTTCCTCATGCACTTTCTCAACCTTACGTGCTTCCTTCTACTAGGCCACTTAACTTGTATTGCAGGCTTATACTTTGCATTACTCCACCCCACACTAAAATAGATGTGCGGTCCTCTATGCATACAAAACCTTGGAAAAATAATGTGGTTACCGGTGCACAAGGCACAAAATGAAACAAAAAGAAAGGAACAAGCAATGAGAAAGGGAAACACAAGAAAAGAAAAGCATAAAGGTAAATTCTAGACTAGTTAACAATACGCCTTATTACAAACACCAAGAAGACTTATTTATAGTAGGGCTTCAACCTAATCCCATTAAAATGACCTGGTAATCTCACCCCATCTAGCGCTTGTAGAATCGGAAAGCACTGAATAAATAATGTACGAGATGATGTAGGGTCCCAACCAATGGAATTTCAACTTCCCGGGATGGCGCAGAGATACTTGGAATTGATGAGGCCAGAATATGTCTCATTAATGTACAATAAATGATCTTATTTTACTCTCCTTTTTATCAAGATTGATTGCATTTTGTGACTTTTGTTTGATCTAATATAAGTTAGGATGTAATTGTCCATATTTTTTTATTGTAGTTCTAACGTTTAAAAACTTTGTAATTCCTAACTAAGTGCTTTGGAAATTTAGTTTTGTAATAAAACAGGTCACAATCAGTTGAAAGAACAAAGTATGAAGCGGTTGACATGTTTTTGGAAGCATTGGTTTCTATATAACTCAGGTCCGGAACTTCCAAACTTAGCTCTGGAACTCCATTACGTAGTTACAAGCTCTACCACTTAGTTCCAAACTTTTGGGCTTAGTTCTAGAACTCCATCACTTAGTTCCTAACTTTCGGACTTAGTTCCGGAACTCCTACATGTAGCTCTGGAACCCTCACAGTTAGATCTGGAATGATTTCCTTTAGTTCTAAAACTTCTCTAAAGTTTTGGAACCGATGAGAATTTATTTATTCCAACAACATTCGGTGATTTAGCAATCAATGATCCTTTCAATCAGGAGTAGATTGGAAGATTTCTAATTCTTCATACTCGCAGATCCAGGGATAACTATCATACAATAATACATCCAACCATGATCCAATTCAACATCTATTTTGGGCATGATTTGGTTCTATCTAAATCGGTAGGACAATTATGGCTATAAATACACCTGTGGAAGAAGTATATATATGTAGACCTAGATAGATAAATATATATAGATATAGATATACATATACATTAAAAAAGACAGAGAGATAGAAAGAAACAATACATTTTTTGTAATGCAGAACATTTTATCAATAAAATAGCCATTCTTGTTTTGAGAGTATATTAAGTTGTCAAATCTTGTTTCAAGGTGGAGCAAGGGCCCACTCTTCCAAGAACTAGGATCTTTGTTTTATTGGTATTTATATTTCTAGAGAAAATAGTATAGATCTATTAATTCTATAAATGCTTTTGATTACTCAAGTTGAAATTTGTTGTATACTTGTTCCTGCAGGTGTTCTAGATTATATTATTCTTTCTTTGCAATCATCTTTTAGCATTCTCAAATTGTGTGTTTATTTTCAAAGTAAGTGTGCTTATTTCTATAACGTGTGTTTACTTACAAAGAATCTATTCCATTCTGCAAAATGTGTGTTTATCTCCAAAGAATCTATTTCGCATAGAGTGTTTACTTCCAACAAGTTTTCATAGTTTGATTTCAATAACGTTTTAGCCAAGGAATCCTCAAAACATTGAGAAAATACCCTAGAAAATATATTTAAAAATAAACAAATACCTACATTTAATTACTAGATCGCTAAGATTTCTTGTTGTATATAGCTTCGGACACCACCCCGGTTTGAATATGACATCAACAAAGAGCCGATTAAATGATGGGAATAACGACACCCATAATTTTTGGTGCCGTTTCTGGGGACCTAATAGTTAGAATTGTCTAATTAGGTGTCAACAAGAGCAACCATCATACATCTAGTAATTGTAGGATCTTCCCTATGTCATCATAAAATTTATGAGTAGACCAAGAGACTCCAAGGATTGATTCCTCCCAAAAATATTTGAACAAGAATCATCATCAAATAAGGAAGTTGATCAAGAATTAGAAGCACCATTGTCCCTGTTAGGCACAAAGTAGAATTGCCACCTTTGGAATTCTTAGATCAATCACCAGAAGGAAGTAGAACCTTTAGAAAAAAGATCATATTCCAAGACCCATTTAGAGAAAGTTTTGATTCACAATTGAGTAGTCAACCTCCTACTCCTGACTTTTCACCTTCCCCAAAATAAATCACATACCATATTGATTGGGAAAAAATCTAGAAGGTACTACAGAAATGGCACAAGAAGTAGAAAGAGAACCTGATAGGACCTTCACTTATCCAATTCAATTGGATGATGATGATACACCTATGAAAAATATTTCACCTGCACATTTACCCACGTTTAGAGGGATGTCATCTGAAGACCCTGACCAATTTTTGTTTGAATTTAAAGTACTGTGTCAAACTTATGATTACAAAATAGATAATCAGAAACTCAAGTTGTTTCCATCTACCCTGAAGGATGTAGCAATGAGGTGGTTTATGGGATTACCATCTAATTCTATTACCACTTGGGCACAAATGGAAGTTGCCTTCCTAGACAAGTATCAAGATTACTATAGAGGGAGGAATAGGAAGGAAGAATTTTTCAAAATCAAGCAGGAGGAGGATGAGAATATGGAAGATTATTTAGACAAATTCCTTTTGTGAGCAAAAGATGTGGATTTGTATTACAAGAAGAGTTAAGCAAAACCATTTTTCTTAAAGGTCTGGATGATGAATCAAGGGAGGCACTTGATCTGATAGGAGGTAGAAATATTGATCAAATAAGAATGAATGATATTAAATACATTTGTAGAAGTTATTCATGAACAAGGGGTGGACCTAGAAAAGCAAAAATAGTTAAAAATTTAAACCTAGATATGAACAAATTGATGGATGAATTGGAAAATTTCAAAATAGACATTTTAGTTCAGTTAACTTCTACCTTGGATGGATTGCAAGCTAAAGAAAATGCTAAAACTAAACCATTAGCTATGTATTGTCCTAGATGCAGGAAGAAGCATGCAATAAGAGATTTTACCCTAAAAAATATAAATGTGTCTTATCTAGTGAATCTAGGGACCATGAGAGTGATGCATGTTCTCTTCTTCCATTTATTAAAAATCAGCTTAAACAAAGCAGCATTCCATCCACATCAAAAGAAGTAAATTTTGTCCAAAGACAACCTAGCCAAGGGCAGTTCATGCCCAGTCGGTTCCTTACCCCTGGATGATGCTATGGGAAGCTCAGACAATGCCACAAAATTGGGGAAAACCACCTTGGGCACCTCAACTAACATGGAATCCTCAAGATTGGTTAGGTCAATCTTGGTATGCCCAAGGACACCAACAACTATGGTTTGGTCAAGGAAACCTGAATGCTTGGTCACAACCTAGATGGAGCCCTAATAATTATGTTCAAGGAGGACATATCCCAATCGGGATCAACAAAGCCATAATGGGTTCCCAAAGACAAAATTCACAAAATGAAAATGTGTTCCAAACCCAAATACCAACACAACCAATAGAAAAAACCCAAGAAACAAACAAAGAACTCTTGTCATGGAATATAACCAAAAAAATTAGTTAATCAATGCCATGGATTGTAAGGATATTCAAACTAGATCTGCAAAATAATTAGCATCCCACCCGTTATAATCACTAGATGACAACGAAAAGCGAAACCCCTAGTATGGTTGTTCCCGATAAGGATGTAAAAGAAAAAGATAAGGAACCGGATAAAGAACTCTACGAGACTTCATTTCCAGATATATTTAAAGAAGCCATAGAAACTAAGGAATTTGAGTTGGTACAAGAACTAAGGAAATTGAATATTGAAATACCATTGTTATAAGTAATTAAGGACATTCCGAATTGAAAAATTAATCAAAATGCTATGTTTAAAAGACCTAGAGGGAAGAAGCAAGTACCCCAGGACTATTAAGGTAGATGGGAAACTTGTTTATTCATTAGCAGGAAAAATTTTGCTTCCCAAATATGGAGATCCTGGAAGTCCTATTATTTTTGTCTCTATAGGGAATAAAGATATACATAATGTTTTGGTTGATTTGGGAGCGGCTATAAATGTGATGACAGTGGATACTTTGAAAACATTACCATTAACAGTATACAACCTACTAATACCATATTATAGATGGTAGATTAGTCTGAGCAAAACCAGGAGTTATTGAAGATGTAGTAGTTATGGTGGAGTCATGGGAATATCCAGTTGATTTCCTTATATTGCAGCCAAAAGGTAAAACACTTGGTTATCCCATTATTTTGGGAAGACCATGGTTAGCTACAGATTGTTTCTTTAATTGATTACAGATTAGGTGATATGACTATCTCAAATGGTAATAATTCTAAGAAAATCTCCTTATATCCTTCTACATGACCTTCTATTGATTATCAAGAATAATTGTGGGTTGATACTCCTAATACTAATAAGAAAACCTGTCTTCTTTGGCCATGATCACGTTACAGGATCACGTATGCAAGGTAGAAGATATGATTATTAAACCATTGAATAAACACCAATTTTCCTTGGAGCAATTGGGAATAGTTTCGGAACCTACGAACTTAGTTTTGGAACCTATAAACTTTGTCCCAAAATCATCAGATTTAGTTCCATAACCATCACATTTAGTTCTGGAACCACACCAACAAAATTCCTTATGATCGCATAATTTCACTCTGGAGGAATGAGATTTCTCTTAGGGGAGGAAGAATCGGTAGCTTCAGTTTCTAAGATATCGGAAATGGTGAAGAATTTTTGGGAAGCAGCAGTGACGAGGAGTTTGACCTACAACAAGATAAGTGTCATAACTTTTCCTACCTGTCCTTTTCCAATATTATGTCTCAAGGAACTTTTTCCTGGAGATTATGTCTCAAGGAACTTTTGGACATATCATATGTTGTTACCACATGCATGTCCACTAAATACCTTAATGGAACCCTTTCAATAAATCAGTTCATCACACATTAGAACCAAACATGTTGAGATTGAGCCGAGAAAGATTATGAACATAAACAATCAAGTTAAAGAATAATGAAGAAGCTAAATTGTTTGATGTTCTCAAAATTATACTAGATCTTTTGCTTGGGACTACAAAGATATGAAAGGAATCCATCCAAGTATTTGTACACATCACATATATATTGAAAACATTAGACCAATTAGGCAACCTCAAAGAAGGATTAATCTAGCCTTAAGAGATATAGTCAAACAAGAAATTGAAAAACTATTACGAGTAGGTTTTATCTACCCTATCTTAGATAGTCAGTGGGTGTATCCTCTTGTAATT
The DNA here is from genome assembly GCA_018340775.1 of Taxus wallichiana var. yunnanensis. Classification (NCBI taxonomy): domain Eukaryota; kingdom Viridiplantae; phylum Streptophyta; class Pinopsida; order Cupressales; family Taxaceae; genus Taxus; species Taxus wallichiana. Next base: position 851,523,310 of record CM031239.1, read on the forward strand.
GTTCCTAAAAAGAACGGAAAATGGAGAATTTGTGTTGACTATAGGGAACTAAACAAAGCCACACTGAGAGATTATTTTCCCCTACCATTCATAGATCAAGTCCTAGACAACCTTGCAGGTAAGCAAGATTTTTTCCTTCCCGGATGGATTTAGTGGATATAATCAAATCAAAGTTGTTCTGAGGATCGGGACAAAACTACCTTTACATGTCCATGGGATACCTTTTCCTACAGGGGTATTACCATTTGGATTATATAATCCTCCTGGAAACTTTCCAGAGAGAGTTGTATTAGCAATTTTGTAGACCTAACAAATGACTCGTGTAGAGGTATACATGGATGATTTCACTATACATGGAGACACATTTGATTGATCATGCACATAAAAAGGTTGACTTAGACTTGAAAAAGTTTCAAGATTTAGAAATCGTGTGTAATTTGCAATTTAATGGCAAATGTGTTATGAAATTATGAAACATTTTGAAATAAAGGAACTTGTATCATTTTAGGATTCGTGGTTTTGGATGCAATTTGTAAACATGTTCTAGAATTTTGAAACTCCAATTTACTCACGAGGGAGAACTAGTTTGCACTTGTAACCTAATTCTTTAAAAAACACTTGTTTGGAAATTTTATTTGATTTTACAAGTAGAAAGTATGATATAGTCTTGAGAAAGTGTATACCCTAATTTTGTACACCAAAAGACCAACTAGTATCAAGGAACGTTTACCTTACACAACCACCAAAAATTCCAATCAAGACTTGATCAAGTTTTCATGATTTAAAATTCTATGAGCAAATTACATGAAATATACAAATGTGCATGAAAATTCTAAAAGTCCATAATACAAAGGGGGAAAAGACTGTTGGAGAGAAAATTTGTCGATATAGAAAATTAGGTGTCTCCATCAATGTTCACGGGGCTACACCCCTCTGCATTGATTGGTGCAACTCCAATTATTGAATGTAAACTAATATAATCCTATGTATTGTTATGGGTTAGCCAAAAATTTCAAGGATCACACAAGAACACTCCATTGAACCTGTGGAAAATTGATTCCATGAGGTACAAGGGAGGAAATTACAGCGATGGTGGGTGAAGGAGAGAAATCAGGAAAGGAAGGTTATTATTGTGAGTAGGCCAATTACAGAGTTCACACCTAATAACTGGAGTAGTTTGACATACAATATATAAGAAAGCAACAATGAAGTTAGTGGGACCAATGAATTAAAGACACAAAGTTCTTTAGATTCATCTATAAATGATGCAAAGTTCCTTTCCAAAACTATACTTGTAAAGTGCATAAAAGAGAGAAGTAGAAGAATACTTAAGAAAAGAGGAATGGAAGAAATGTAGATTTTATTTCATGTGAATTGATGATACAAATCTCAACAAAAACAATCCACAATTGTTACAACATAGATGTTATCAAAATCTAGCATTTTTAGGATCCTTTGGAATGGAGAAGCCATCCCAATTTATAACAATGTGAATTGACCTCTCATCTCCCCCCACACGACTCTTCACATTCCTATTCCACTCATGACCTTTCAATTACCCATAGAAGAGACAAATTAAGTATTTCTCTTATATTTTGAGAAAATACTTTTACAATTTTAAAAATATGTCACTTAAGTGAATAGGACAAAATACAATTATTACACTCAACGATGAACTAGAAAGGGGGGAGAAGTAAGAGGGATAAAGAGAGGAGGAGGAGGATATGAGAAGCTCCAAGCATGAATAAAATATGCTCCTATGATGATCCACTAAAATTCTTCAATGCAATCATGCACTCTAAATGAATAACTTTGGCCCTCTATATTAAAATAAGCCTCCTCCTAAATGATGAACACTTACACCTTGAACTCTTTTGCACAATGAGAAAACTCCTTTTGAATGATCAAAAATTATAGCCCATCAGGTACATTGAGTGAATAAGTGATAATAACTTGATCACTAGACCATTATAGACACGGAAGATGACTCCTCACACACTTGAACAAACCATGAAAAGTTGTCACTCTTTTTTACCAATCATGCATATGAATGAGGACTTGAAACAACTTGCTTGTAAAATGCAACCATGATGATTTAATCACCTCAAGGACATTGAAGATGAAAATATGACCATTGATGACCCTCCAAAATAATGCATTGACGAAGAGCTCTAATGAATACCATTTTGAACACCTTGCCTCTTTTGAAAATCCTTGAAATGATGAATCTTCGCCACATCCCTCGAACATGCCGAGAAGGGAGTGATGAGTAATTGAGAAGTAGGAAATTAATAATATTGGAATATTAATCTCATTATTGAGAAAATGCTTTTGATCCTTAAGACACCGCCACATCTTTATGATCAACCATTCGCAGGGGAGAGATCAAATGCACTTTGTTTATCTTGCCATAATCTTGATTCTCGCCATCATGGGAGCATTGGCGATGAGTGAAGCATGAGATAAAAATGTTCCATCATAGAGAAAGGAAATAATAATGAAACCAATTCCTTACACGTTTTGATTATGCATCCTATGAAGTGAACTAGAGTGGCTTTCATTATTAAATTAGCACTTCTCATTTTGACACTTTTTGCTCACCGCATCGGGGAATGCGGGAATTCACTTGAAAACAAAGAGAGGAGCTCCGTGAGTGCCAAGAACATATTATAATGTGTGAAGGACTAAAATTTTACCACTTTTAGCTCATTTCATCCATTACTATTTTTATAATATTCACCATTATGGTCCTATCTAGCCAAATTTTTGTCATATTTGTCAATTTTGCCAATTTTGAGTGTCTTGATCATGGGCAATGAAATGAGGAGTATGAATGAAACATTTTCTTGAACTTACTAGTTTTAGTAGGTGCTTCAATATATACTTACTAAAAATATAAATTTTCTTCCCGATGTTGGATTTGAATGAAACCACTTGCAGAAGTTCACATAATTCATTTCAAGGCTCTACTCCAATTTTTAAGAGATTTTGCTCGCCGGTTGTATATTTGAGAAAAGGTGTTTTTTTTGTAAAATTCATGTGGCTATAAAAAATACATGATGAAATGAAATAGGGCATTCAAGTCCTCTTCTTGAAGGCATCCACACAAGGAATTCATTAGTTCAGATTTCATGGCAATCAGAGTTCGGGAGCATGAGTTATGAGTAAGACAAGATTTCAACATCTAGGGCACGGGAGGAGTTTTTGTGTTTGAATGCTATAAACCAGCTTTAAAATTGATTTAATGGCTTCCAATGAGATTACTTTATGTTTTTAAGTTGTGCTTATGAGTGGTGAGTGATGGCGAGCATGAATGAATGTGCTGACGAAGTGAGGGATGGAAGGGGGAAGCACATGAGAGTTTGGGAATTAGCTATTTTTTGGTTTTTCATCTTCTTGGGGAGGGGATGCATTTTCTTTTTATTTTTCCCCTTAGAACAAGATGGAAGGGACATAAAATTATGCCCTAGCCCTATGAGGACAAGTGGCAAACATGCATTTGCGGAAGGATGAGGGAAAAGAGTTTGTTTTAAGCACTGGAGTTTGAGTTCGTGTCATGTGAGGACCATGTGGAAGAAAGGGGGTGCATTTTTTTTTCCCCTTATCCCCTTGAAAAGGGACAAAAAAATGTTCCTTAGCCTCATGGTGACAAGTGGCAAGCATGCATTGCACGAGGCGGGGCTAGAAAACTTTTGAAAAGTGTTTATGGAGGCTTCTCAAGGTCATGTGGTGGCTCCAGGAGCTCAAATGGGGAGGGGCATAATTTTTTGCCTGATTTTTTCCCTTAAAATGTGACAAGAGGGACACAAAAGTGTTCCTTAACCTCATGCTAACACGTGGCACTAGAAAAAAATTCTAACTGCGAGAGAGTACTTTGAGGGAGAGCTTGAAGATGAGGTTGCAGGAGCTCCCAGAGGTACTTTTTGGTACTTCGTTATATGATTTTGAATAAAAACATTATTTCAAGAATAATGGGATGGGTCCCATGATCTAATTCTTCGCATAACACCCTGAAATATAGCATTTGTTAGAAATTAATATTTACATGAGTATTTACTAGATGATATTTATGATGTGATGAATATTATGGCTAGGTTGTTATATTATTGTTTTATAACAATAATGTTATTATAAAGTGATTATACGTGAATTGTGGTGGTTGTAACCACACTCGTATATAGGAGTTAGGTGAGATATTTGTGGAGGAGGTTTTCCTTAGATATAGGAGCTACCTCTCCTATATTATTGTAACTCTTCTATGCATAATTGATGAAGTACTTTTGTATATTCTGATGGTGCATTCTTAACCAAACTTTATATTTGGTATCGGAGCAGTTTGATTCTCTGTATGTGATGGAAGTGTAAATTGATTGAAGGGGCAGTTAGTATTTTTCCTGTCCCGTGTATGGAAAATTCAATTTTATCATTTAGTCATTACCTGAAGGTGCATGTTAGACTTAGTTTGCATTGTAAAAGCATTGGAATCCATTTGATCATTACGGGACTGTTGGAGAGAGGCAAAATATCCGGAGAGAATTTTGTAATCAAAGATATGCTATTATTATTCAACGAAACAATTATTCACAAGGAGATATATTGAATTTATATATCTGTCTTTGCATTTATTTTATTTATTTTTCTTTGGATTGACGTTAAAAATTTCTTAGCGGCCAGAATGATCTCTTCAGGACAGAACGATTCTTGACAGACCCAGCACGTTTTCTCTTCAAATAGCGGCTTTCACACGGTTCAAAAATCTTGGTCTGATTTATCGAATCTCTGCATGAGTATTAGATTGATATATTGGCTCACGAGATTTGGTTTCTACATTGAATGTTTTGTCCAGTTCTGATATTTGGGAAGGATCTGGTATATAACAAGAAGATTGGATTGTTTATTACGGCGTCTCAATCATTGATTTGATAAAATCCTTTTCTCTGCCCTTGGCATCTAGCACGTCCTACTCCATTCTTGTATTGTCAAACTCAAAAGGAGGACATTTGTGAGGCTCTTCATTGTGAAGGCGTTATATATCTTCAAGTAATTTCAGTGTGTCCAAGGAAGCGTTGGGCTTTGAGAGGCAGCCACCAAAACTTGTGCGCCATTGACAAGGATTAGAGAAGAGATTTGCATCTGGAGTCTGCTGAAAACATCGCTCAAATTATTTCTAGCTACGTGTTTGACAGTCTATTTCATTCTAAGCTCTTTATTACATTCAAAAGGACATCAAATACCTCCCTTCCTGTCAACCTCAGGTTCTGTGCTGTACATTTTTTTATTATTTCATTTGGGTAGAATTACTTCAAGTTTTATCATCGTCTTATTAAAAATAAAAGTTGTCTATAGATCCATATAGGTTTTTGGGTGTTTGTATAGTGTGTCATAGTTCTTCATTAGATAAGTCTATAGTAAAAAGTAATGTGTGATTACTTTTTAAATATTTGAATATTATCACTCATCATTTTTCATATGTCAACGCAATAATAATGTCATCATAAAATTGTATTCAAGAGTCGTATTTTGGAAGGTGAAGAGGTCATTATAAATTTTGAGTCATTGTGTCAATTTAGTGTTATTGTCCTTCAATGTCATATAGGTGATTTTAGGATTTTTTAGTTGTTATCAAGTGTTAGAGTCGTCTAATTGTAAAAGTCTGAAAATTAAAAAAAAAAAAAAAATTGCCTTACGGACGCATTTTCGGTGTTACCCGACATCCGGAAAAATAAAGTGTTTCACATTGCGGGAGGGAAGAAAAGAATAAGATCAATGTGGAAACAAATGTGCTTCATGTTCACATCTTGTTGAGTTAGCGGCATGATCTTAGGACGGAGGCACAGGAGGATGGAGGTCATTCAACGACCTCTCGTCAGTCGCCAACGACGGGGCCGCATGAAGTTGTGGTGACAGTGTGTGTGTGAGTTTTCTTTCATTTCAGAATTGCAGTTTGTTGTGTGCAGTATGATTTCAGAGTTCCTATTTTGGATTGAATAAGTGAAATGTTCACATTGAGGGGGGGAACATGGTCTCATTGTTCCATTTCCATTATGTTTTATTGTTCAGTTTTGGAAGCAATATTTCCTACATGATTCCCTTTTGTAGTGACATTGTATAATATTGATCAAAAGTATTGTAGCAATCATGATGTAAGGTTTTTGGTAAACCTGTAAAAACCAATTGTGTAAGGTTTTTGGTAAACCTGTAAAAACCAATTGTGTAAGGTTTTTGGTGATCCTGCAAAACCAAGTGTGAAAGGTTATTGGTACACCTGCAAAACCAATTGGTAAGGTTGTTGGTAGAAGCCGGAGAAAACCATCAGTGGAAGAAATGTGCGTTGGCACATGTTCGAGTTTTGCAAGCCCAATCTTTGCACATTTGCGGAGAGTTGATCATGAGCACACAGAGGTGGCAGGCTACAATCAGTGAACGAGATATGTTGTACCATGTAAACATTAAGGGGGGGAATGTTAGGAAATTAATATTTACATGAGTATTTACTAGATGATATTTATGATGTGATGAATATTATGGCTAGGTTGTTATATTATTGTTTTATAACAATAATGTTATTATAAAGTGATTATACGTGAATTGTGGTGGTTGTAACCACACTCGTATATAGGAGTTAGGTGAGATATTTGTGGAGGAGGTTTTCCTTAGATATAGGAGCTACCTCTCCTATATTATTGTAACTCTTCTATGCATAATTGATGAAGTAATTTTGTATATTCATTCTTAACCAAACTTTATAGCATTCTCTCTCATGACCATAGGATGTGCCTCACCAAAACAAATTATGGAGAGAAGCACATTGGTTTTGTGAAAAATATGAAAATACCATCATGTAGGGAATTGGATTATCTTTATAATGGTATATTTTTGGCCTCAAACTCATTCCAAATATCCCAAAATCATCTTCTCAAGCTCGATGCTTTTTTTGAACTACGAGTTCCTTCACCTTCAAAAACCCTTTCATTGAACTTATTCATAAACCTCCAAGTATTCCCTAAATATTTATAATGTTATTATCTCCTAATACTAATTACCGATGAATTTGGGCCTGTACTTAGCTCCAAAATATCACCCACCTTAGAAAGGCTAAAAATAGTCATTTCTAATTCTATTGAAAAATTGCATTGAGAGAGCACCGCCTCGAAAGAAATTCATGAACTTGATTTCATCGCTCCAACACATGGGAAAGGTCATCACAACACATATGACCACTTGGAGGATTGGGATAGGACTTATACAGAGGGGGAACTAATCCGGAGGAGTTCTCAGGAGGGCTTACAAGCAAAAATTTTGACACTGGGGTATAGTTGTCATATTTTCAATATCAAATTTTTCCCATGCAAAAACACATGACAACAAATGGCTCTAGCTTGGGGACATGTTGTGGATCGAGTGCGGTGAGGACATAACAAGAAGGAAAATCATAATCTCAAGACACTTTGTGGACCAGTGCCTTATCTATTGGGCTTATAGAGTCATTTCTTCCAAACACACACACATGAACAAACACGCGAAAGGGAAACACACCAAAAACGGAAAACAAGACACAATGGAAAGGGAAATTATATTACAAGGGAGGGATATTTATAGAGGTAGGGAAAAATGTATAAATACCCAAAACAGGTTGTAGAAGTATATACCATCATGGAACAACATACTAAAATGTGACCTTTAAAGCACAAAATTCATTATCTGATCATACCATGCTCCTGTGATGGCTTTGCATCACTTGAGGAGAAGAAGACGTGATAAGATTCCATCTTCATACTCATATTTCACTGAAAACATTCTTGCATCCAATGAACACTTTTTAGCATGGAAACATGTTCAAGACCAACAGAGGATTTGGAAATGGTGAGCGCAATCTGATTCAGAGACCATTCACAAGATCATTACGAAGGTTTCACTTTGTTCCTAGACAATCATTGTCCAATACCAACCACTCAGAATTGATCTTGACATCTTTTTTGAAACTGCAATTCTTGTCATGGAAACATTTATCACTCTTAAGTGAATATTACAATGTGGATTCTTGTTCCAAATTGGTAGGACATTCAACGGCATTAGAACAAGTTGATCTTGAATACACTCATAAGACCCTTATTTCACCTTGTTTTGAACAATTATCTTCAATACAAATCAGCTCAACATTTTCCCTACTATCATCCTCCATGGTAGAGATTTTGTCTTCAAAATTGAGAATATTCATTGGGGATTCAAGGATATCATTTCTTTTACATTCATGATATTCTTCACAAAACAAGAGAGAGAAAGACTCACCTTAATTTTTCTCTTATCCATCCATGTATCGAGGAAGACATCAAGCTCATCCATTTGGTATGTATCATCATCCAACATTGGTGCATGGGAAGGAGAAAAATAACATGCCTCGTACCTATCTTACATTTCCATGGCCCGAGTCAGGATCTCAAGACTAAGTTGAGGGTTGTCAATTACTTCTGCATCCTTTAGGATGTCTTGCATAAATAACTCTTCCGAGTTTTCCATATACTCATTCTCACCTTTACTAGAAAGGTCATCGCATTGAGCTTGAAGGAGATGACTAAAAATATGATCCACACATGTCCATGATTCATTTGAAAAATCCTCATTCACCTCCTTTATGCTTCTCATCACCCAAGGCTCACCTCCTTGTAAGGATGGACATACTTTTTTCAAAATTCTCAAACAAAGATAAAATATCCAACATATGTGGGTAAAGGAACTCATTTGAGCTCGAGATCCATTTCATTGTCCTCATGATGATAAGTAGAGAACCATGTTGGGGTAGAAATATGGGAATAATTTTCAACTCTATCTTGATCATTAATTATTGAATCTTCTTGCTCATATGGAAAATTAAATATTTCATACTCACCGTGATGATCGACATTATTCTCCTTGGGTGAGAATGGTGGAGTTAACTCCTTGAAGAGGTTATGCTCAAATTTCTCATCCTCCTTGGATTTGAAAAATAAATTGGCCTCTTCCATGTGTTCATCCATGGTTGTATCAAGAAGGGAGCTTGATTATTCAACTATCTTCATTTCATCATTCAACATTTCATCATCACTTGAATAATCAAAATAGAAAGGAAAATTATCCATGATCACCTTGAATTTATCATCTTGAGTTTGGGATGTAAGATAGGCTTCTCATACTTCTTCATTATACATGGAGTCTTCAGAAAGCATTGAATCATCTTTCATGCAACAAGAATCTTCCTCTCTTGAATCCATTATTTCCTCAGTAGGTTGTGCCTCGAGCAAAATGAGTTGATGAATGGAAGTTCCGCTTATCATGTCTTCTTTGTCATCCTCCAAAGTGTTGATTTGACTCTTATGAGAAGGTTCAAGGATATGAAATTCCTCAAAATTTCCCAAAAATCTTCCGTGAGATGAACACCTTGTAGTGAAAACAATCATCGTGGTCTTCCTCCATAGGGAAAATCTCCTCTTCTTCTTCCTTTCCATGAATTACTTCAAGTTGTTCATATCTTTCTTGCATGGCTTCAACATAGTTCATAATTTTGAGGTAGATTTAGGGATCATAATTTCCTTGTGCAATGCTCACAATTATTTGCACATACTCAATTTTCAAGGTTTTCATTTCTTCATTTATATATGCAAGGAAATCATCCCAAGGAAGAGAGATAAAATACATGGCTCCAAGTTTCTCGTTCAATTGTGTGAGATTGAAAGTATTACCTTTAGCAAATTATTTATCTTTGTGGACTTCATACAACATCTTGTACCTCCTTTGCATCTTTTTCATTAGGTTCTTACCTTCTTCCTCATCAACAAGTCCCATTTTCTTTCCTTTAGTAGTAATCCACTTGAACTGAAACCACCAGGATTTGATGATAGGTTCTTCACAAGTAGCAATTTTCTTCATTCTATATAGTCTTTCCTTGATTTTTGGAGACATGCCACTAACCTTATTTCCTTTTCCAATTACATATTTCCACTTGAAGCAAGAGACATTTTCACTTGTTCTCAAGTTCTCCTCTTTGCAAGAAATGGTCTAGAATGGTGGCTATCAACAATATGTATTTCTTGGCAGCCATATTATTCTTATTCTTCATTGTCACTCATTGGTACCTCACTCCAGTCTGGAAATTTCTTCATTGTATTGTGGGAAATGAACGTGACACAAAATCGTTCCTTGATGAAGTCACCTTCAAAATTTGATTTTCCTTTGAAATCTGATTTTTATTTTTGTAATATATATATTTTTTGTATTTTGCAGAGATCTTCTTTGGGTACACGAGGGAATATCTCTCCCAGAGAAGTTACCAAAAAAAAATTGAGATAAAATTTGTCGATATGGCATATTAGGTGTCTCCACCAATGTTCACGGGCTACACCCCTCTGCATTGAATGATGCAGCTCCCATTATTGAATGTAAACTAATCTAATCCTATCTATTATGCAGGTTGGCCAAAAAGGTTAGGATCACACAAGAACACTCCATTGAACTTGTGGCAAAGTGTTTGTATATGGTACAAGGGAGGAAATTAAAGCAATGGGGGTGAAGGAGAGAAATCAGGAAAGGAAGGTTATTGTTGTGAGTAGGCCAATTGTAGAGTTCACACCCAATAACTAAAGTAGTTTAACATTCAATATAGAAGAAAGAAATAATGAATTCATTGGGACCAATGAATTAAAAACACAAAGTTCTTTAGATTCATCTATCAAGGATGTAAATTTCCTTTCCAACATTATACTTGCAAAGTGCATAAAAGAGAGAAGTAGAAAAATACTTAAGAAAAGAGGAATGGAATAAATATAGCTTTTATTTCATGTGCATTAATGATATAAATCTCAAAAATAATAATCCACAATTGCTACAACATAGATGTTATCAAAATCTAGCATTTTCAAGATCCTTTGGAATGGAGAAGCCATCCCAATTTATAGCAATGTGAATTGACCTCTCATCTCCCCCACATGACTCTTCACGTTCATATTCCACTCATGACCTTTCAATTGTGCCTAGAAGAGAAAAATAAAGTATTTCTCTTATAATTTTGAGAAAAAAATTTTACAATTTTAAAAATATGTCACTTAAGTGAATAGGACAAAATACAATGATTACACTCAACGAAGAATTATAAATGAGAGAGAAGGAAGGAGAAGAAAGAGAGGAAGGAGGAGACAAGAAGATCTAAGCATGAAGAAAATTTGCTCTGTGATGATCCAATAAAATGCTTCGATGCAGTCATGAACTCTGAATGAAGAACTTTGGCCCTCTATACTAAAAGAAGCCTCCTCCTAAATGGTGAACACTTGCAGCCTTGAACTCTTTTGCACCATGAGAAACCTCCTTTTGAATGATCAACAATTGTAGCCCATCATGTACATTGAGTGAATAAGTGATAAGAACTTGATCACTATACCATTGTAGACATTGGAATATGACTCCTCTCACACTTAAACAAACCATGAAAAGTTTCCACTCCTTTTTGACCAATCATGCATATGAATGAGGACTTGAAATAACTTGCTTGTATAATGCAACCATGATGATTCTACCACCTCGAGGAAATTGAAAATGAAAGTATGGCCACTGATGACCCTCCACAATAATGCATAGATGAAGATCTTTGATGGAGACCATTTTGAACACCTTGCCTCTTTTGAAAATCTTGAAATGATGAACCTTCACCACATCGCTCAAACACACCGAGAAAGGGAGTGATGAGTACTTCAGAAGTAGACCACTAATAATATTGAAATTTTTATCCCCTTATTGAGAAACTCCTTCTGATCCTTGAGACATTGCCACATCTTTATGATCAACCATTCACAGGGGAGAGATCAAATGCACTTTTTCATCTTGTCATGATCTTGATTCTGCCATCATGGGAGCACTGACGATGAGTGAAGCATGAGAAAAAAACCTTCCGATCATGGAGAAATGAAATAAGAATGAAACCAAGTCCTTCCACCTTTTGATCATGCATCCTATGAAGTGAACTAGAATGGCCTTCGAACATAATTAACATTTCTCATTTTGATACTTTTTGCTCACCACATCGGGGAATGCGGGAATTGACTTGAAAATAGAGAGAGGAGCTCCCGTGAGTGTCGAGACCATTTTATAATGTGTGAATGACTGAAATGTGACCACTTTTAGCTCATTTCACCCATTTACTATTTTTAGAATATTCACCATTATGGTCCTATCTAGCCAATTTTTGTCATCTTTGTCCATTTTGCCAATTTTGAGTGTCTCGATCATGGGGAATGGAATGAGGAGTATGAATGAATTTTTCTCAAAATTACTATTTTTAGTAGGTGTTCCCCTAGATACTTAATAAAAATAGAAAGTGGTCTTTCCAATTTCAGATTCGAATGTAACCACTTGCGAAGTTCACTAATTAATTTCAAGGCTATGCTCCAATTTTTAAGAGATTCTTCTCACTAGATTGTTGTATATCTGAGAAAAGGTGATTTTTCATAGGAAAATTCATGTGGATATAAAAATACAAGAGGGCATGAATGAGGGCATGAAAATCCTCTTCTTGAAGGTGTTCACACAAGGAATCCATCAGTTCAAATCTCATGGCAATCAAAGTTCGGGAGCATGAGTTATGAGCAAGACAAGATTTTGACATCTAGGGCACGAGAGGAGTTTTTCTGTGTTTGAATGTTATGAACCAGCTTTAAAAGTGATTTAATGGATTCCAAGGATATTAATTTATGTTTTTGAGTTGTGCTTCTAAGTGGTGAGTGATGGTGAGCATGAATGAATGCATTGATGGAGTGAGGGATGGAAGGGGGAAGCACATGAGAGTTTGGGACTTAGCCATTTTTTGGTTTTCATCTTATTGGGGAGAGGGAACATTTTTTTCCCTCTGTCCCCTTGGAATGGGATGAAAGGGACATAAAAATTTCCCTATCCCTATGAGGACAAGTGGCAAACATGCATTTGCGGAAGGGTGAGGGAAAAGAGCTTGTTTTTAGCACTTAGGGGATGAGTTCGGATCACATGAGGAACCATGTGGAATCAATGGGGATATTTTACCCTTGGAAAAGGGATGAAAGAGACAAAAAAATTCCTTAGCCTCATGGTGATAAGTGGCGAGCATGCATTACACGAGGCGAGGGCTAGAAAACTTGGGAAAAGTGCTTACGAGGCTTCCCAAGGTCATCTGATGGGTCCATGAGCTCAAATGGGGAGGGGAGAAAATTTTTACCCCCATTTTTCCCTTGGAAAGAGAAAATAGGGAAATGAAAGTGTGCCTTAGTCTCATGCTAACACATGGCACTAGAAAAAATGTCTAACTATGAGAGCGTACCTTGAGGGAGAGCTTGAAGATGAGGTTGTCGGAGCTCCAGGAGGTATTTTTGGCACTTCTTTATATTATTTTGAGTGAAAAAATATACTTTTGAGAAGAATGTGAAGGGTTCCCTTATCCAATTCTTCCTACAAAACCTTGAAAATATCTTTTTTTCTTGGGACCGTAGGGTGTACTCTAAAAACAAATTGTGGAGAGAAGCACTTTGGTCTTGTGAAAAATATGAAAATACCATCATGTAGGGAATTAAATTATATTGCCAATGGTATCTTGTTTGGCCTCCAAATCATTTCATAGATCCTAGAATCATCTTCTAAAGCTCAAGAGCTTTTTTGAATTGTGAGTCCCTTCACCTTCAAAAACCTGCTTTCACTAAACTTGTTCCTAAACCTCCAAATATTCTCTAAATACTCCTAAACCATTTACACAATGTTTGTAGATCCTCAATACCACTTCTAATGAATTTTTTCCTTCAACTCAGCTCCGAAGGATGCACACCCACCTTAAAAAGGCTAAAAATAGTTGTTTTTAACTCTATTGAAAAATCTGCGTTGAGAGGCATTGCCTCGGAAGAACTTCATGAACTTGATTTCATCTTTCCAACACATAGGAAAGGTCATAAAATACATATGATCACTGGAGGATTGGGATAGGCCCGACACAAAGGGGGAACTGATCCTGAGGAGTGCTCAGGAGGGCTTACAATTATAAATTTTGACACTAAGGTATAGTTATTGTGTTTTCAATTTTGAATTTTGGCCATGCAAAAACACATGACAACAAGACCCTTTCAAATTTCTAACCTATTTTTTCTCCTATAAACTTTGACTTATACTATGAATTTTATTCTTGGCCAAATTTTATTTTTGATGCCTCAATTAAACTTGTAGATTTTATCCTTTGACTTCAACTTGATTGTATTTGATTGATTTTGACAATAATGAATATGCACAACATAGGATTTGCATGTGAATCTATTCTAATATGAAAATGGGGAGAAATTAAATAAATACTTATTGATAATTTCTTGTAGTTTTACAACCTGATTACCAAGCCTAATGTTCGATTAACAATATGAAATACAAACTAACCATTTAGACTTCCAAATTGTTAGAACAAACTATAACGTTAAGATTAACTATTTAGAATGTTTTTAACGAATTATATAAATCCTAAACAACCAAAAATGGTGGATAAGTGTTAGTAAACTCATTAGGTAGAAATTTGACTAAATTCTTAGATGGCAAGATAATTTTATCAATCGTAGTAAATTATTTTAAGACTTAACTCCTACAAGGAAATGGGGTGTATTGTATTTATCTTTATTGTACTAAATAATGAATGCTAAATTTAATATGATCGATATGAAAATGTAGTCATGTTGAGATAGTTGTATGAATTGAGAAGACTTAGCTTTTGTGTGCTTGCAAATTCTCGAGATACTAAACTGTTAGGAAATAATATATAGTGCTCACATTAATTGAGCATATATTTTGTATTGGTTTGTTATGAGAAAATAGTGGTTGTTATAACCACACACGTAGAGTAGTATTAGTTAGAGATAATAGGGAAAGTTGTTTGAGTAAGCTCCTTTTATAGGAGTATTATTCTCTATATATATGTATGTAGGATCCGTATGAAAAATATCAACACGAAGAAATTTCTTTTGTGTGTAAATATTCTCTTACGGCTTGAGTTGGTATGAGAGCGATTTATGCCTAGAGATCTATGATGGATGAATAAAATTTAGGGGAAGTCCTCTGTATTGGTTTTCTAATGAAAATGAGCAATAATTATTAGTCAAATCTAATATTATTCATATGTGCTCCTTTGGATCTTCATGGTCTTCTATTTGGATTGATACAGTTTTGCAGCTTGGAATTTGAAGATCATAATCCTCCACATCGACGGTTTTGGCATCCATATCTGTCATCGACTTCTCAATCAGTAGAAACTTATATAGCCACGAAAAGATTATGCACAACAAAATATTAATGTGAGTAAATGAAATTCAATGGCCAAAAAGAGACACAAACCATAAACACACATATTTACGTGGTAAAACCCTCAAGAGGGAAACATCCACGAGAGCACGGTATCGGTTCTCTTATTGTTCAAATCAAGAAATTACAATCAGCACAGTTCTTCCTCTTGCAACTCTCTTTTCTATACAGCCTCAATGGGCATACATGGATTTATAGTATTCATACAGAACTGAATTCATTAATGCGTTCCTATCCATATTCTAACTAAAGTTGTCTTGTTACAACAACAAGCTGAATAATAGGATCTCAATCCACCAGAAGAGGAATCGTTGTCATCTAATTTCAACAATCTCCACCTTGACAACAATTAACCTGATACCTTGCTCATTGCTCATCACCTTTTTTGCAAGCCAAGAGAAGCCAAGCACCACCGCAGCTTCTCTAATATAACCGGTTTCGTGAACATGTCTGCACAATTCTTTTGAGTGTGGACCTTATCAAGAATCACTTGTCCTTCATCAACAACATGTCTTACATAATGGTATTTAACTGGAATATGTTTCGACTTACTATGGTAAGCTGGATTCTTAGCCAAATAAATTGCACTTTGACTATCACAGAAAAATTTTACACTTTTCTGAAACTGTCCTAACTCACCCAATAAACCTTTTAACCATACTGCCTCTTTGCAAGCATGTGAAGCAGATACATACTACTTCACAGTAGTGGATAAAGCAACAATGCTTTAAAGCTTTGACATCCAACTAATAGGACCACCTACAAGAGTAAAGACATAACCTGAAGTAGATCTTCTTTTGTCCAAATCACCTGCAAAATCAGAATCAACATAACCACAAACCTTATCACTGCAACCATCAAAAGTGATACAATAACTGCTTGTGCCTCTAAGATACCGAAGCACCCATTTCACTGCTGCCCAATGTTCTTTACCTGGCTTTTCCATGTATCTACTGACAACACCAACTGCATGTGAAATATCTGGTCTAGTACTAACCATCGCATACATCAAACTTCCTACTACATTAGCATACGGTACATGAGACATATACTCCTTTTCTTCATCATTACTAGGACACAAACCTGAAGAAAGTTTAAAATGCGAAGCTAAAGGGATATTCACTGGTTTCACTTTATCCATATCGAATCTCTGAAGTATTTTCTCCACATACTTCTCTTGTGATAACCACAACTTGCCTTTCATCTTGTCTCTGTGTATCTCCATGCCCAAGATCTATCTTGCTGCTCCTAGATCCTTCATATCGAATGTCCTAGCCAACTGAGCCTTTAACTCTGCTGATTTCAACCATGCTTTTGCTTGCTACAAGCATATCATCAACATATAACACCAATATAATGAACATGCCATTATCCAACTTTTTAAAGTAAACACAATGATCATATTCACTTCTGGTATAATTTTGGCTCACCATGAAGGAATCAAACTTCTTGTACCATTGTCTTGAAGACTGCTTCAAGCCATACAATGATTTCTTGAGTTTGCAGACAAACCTCTTGTTGCGATTTTGAATGAACCCTTCCGGTTGTTCCATGTAAATTTCCTCATCTAAATCTCCATGTAGAAATGTAGTTTTAACATCTAGCTGCTCCAATTCCATATTAAGCAATGCAACTAGTGCTAACACTATACGAATAGAAACAATTTTTACAACTGGTGAAAAAATCTCATGAAAGTCAATACCTGCTTCCTGAGAAAACCCTTTTGCAACCAGCCTTGCCTTGTACTTCAAAAAGTATCATCAACACCTTTCTTCAACTTGTATACCCACTTACAACCAACCGATTTCCTGTTCTTAGGAAGTTCCACCAGATCCCATGTTTTGTTTTTAATCAAAGCATCAATTTCCTCTTTCATGGCATGTTTCCATTTGTCACTATCTGAAACCTCTATTGCTTCTTTATAACAACTTGGTTCTCCTTCATTAGAAATTAAAGCAACAGAAGTGACAAAATCATCATACCTTGGAACTGATCTGATCCGTGTAGACCTTCGTAGAGCTTGCTGGTATTTCCTCAATTTCTTGAGGTGTTTCAATCTGCTCATCCTCCTAAGTGATTTCCTCATGAATATCCTACTCACGACATCTTCATGATCTTCTCCCGTGGATGAATGTATATCAAATTGAATTTGTTGTAACTGTGGTTTATTAATCTATTTCATGGCATTCTTATCATCTGATTTTATGAGTGAAATTTCATCAAATATGACATCTTTGTTTATGATGATCTTATGGGCAGTAGGATTCCATAATCTATACCCCTTTACACCATCACCATATCCAACAAAGACTAATTTATGTGACTTAGGATCTAACTTTGAACACTGACTCTTTGGAATAAGTGCATAGGCATCACAACCAAAAACTCTAAGACTAGAATAATTACATGGTTGGCCTGTCCATACCTCTTCTGGAATCTTGCAGTCAATTGTTGTCGATGGCGATTGATTAACCAGGTAACAAGCTGTAAGCAAAGCTTCTCCCCACAATTCCTGCTGCAACTTTGCATTACTGAGCATGCTTCTTCCTCTCTCGAGAAGAGTCTTGTTCATGCGTTCAGCAACACCATTCTACTGTGGAGTGTAAACAGTGGTTCTATGCCTTTCGATCCCTTCATTCTTGCAATAGTTATCAAATTCCTTAGAAGTAAATTCTCCTCCATTATCTGTTCTAAGACATTTAATGGATTTTCCTGTGCCTTTTTTTTCAACTAAAGCTCTAAACTGTTTAAAAGTGTTAAATACATCAACTTTTCTCTTTAACAAATAGATCCATACTTTTCTTGAGTAATCATCTATAAAACTAACAAAATATGATGATCCTCCATACGAGAGTTTCGGAGATGGACCCCAAAGGTCTGAATGAATATAGTCAAGGATATCTTTACTTGTATGTTTTCCAGGTTTAAACTTTTGTCTAGCTTGTTTCCCATAAATACAATGCTCACAGAACTTCAAATCTATAGTTTTTAAACTAGGAAGTAGTTTACGATCAGCAAGTACCTTTATTCCTTTCTCGCTGATATGACCCAATCGTTGATGCCATAAGCGAGTGGATTCACCTGCATCCTCTGATGTGACTCCCGCTTGATCGATTTCTGTCCTTCCTTCAAGTTTATACAGATTCCCGACTCTGTTAGCTTTCATAACAATCAAGATACCTTTTGATATCTTCAAAACTCCACCTTGAACTGAACCCTTATATCCACTAGAATCAAGAACTCCCAAAGATATCAGATTCTTTCTCAAGTCAGGCACATGTCTCACATCTGTCAGTGTTCTAACAATCCCATCATACATTTTAATTTTGATACTCCCTATCCCAACAGTTTTACATGTAACATCATTACCCATGTAAACTACCCCATCATCAATAGATTGATACGTAGAATACCAATTCCTATGCAAACACATGTGATGGGATGCCCCAGAATCAATTAACCAGTCATAATGGTACTGTGAGACAATAGACGTAGATAATACCTCATCAACCATACCTGAATCCTTCTCGGCTATGTTAGCCTCCTTTGTAGAGTCCTCCTCCTTAGATGCCTCTTTACGTTTCCAGCAATCTTTCTTGAGGTGTCCTGATTTGTTACAGAACCAACACTTCAACTTGCTCTTTTTGCCCTTCGACTTGGATCTAGCTAGGCCCTTCAAATGTTGTCCCCTCTCAATAGTTCTAGCCTCTGCCATCATAACTTCTGATGTCAAAGTTTCCAGAGAAGATCTCTTTCGAGTTTCCTCAGATATCATAGCTCCAACAACAACATCAAAGCTAATAACCTCGTTAGAACTAAAACTAATAGAGGTTACGAAATGATCCCAAGATTCAAGCAGAGAACTTAATAATGTTACCGTCTTATCCTCATTCGAAATTTTGTCACCCGTGCTGTCCAATTTACAAATAAGAGTATTAAAAGTATTTAAATGTTCAAATTGTCATACCTTCCTTCATACGCAAGGTATACAACTGACGCTTCAGGAGGATTATGTTCGTCAAGGATTTAGTCATGTACAGCTTTCCAGTTTTGTCCAGAGTCCTGTTGTTGTTGTTTCAGACACGATGTTGAATAATACATCGTCGACCAAGCATAGGCGAATAACACTGAGAGCACGAGTTTCCATCTCGTCCCACTCATCATCATCCATACTCGCGGGTTTCTTCGCTTTTCCTGCGAGTGCCTTCACAACTCCCGCACACACAGTATATCCCGCATCTTGACCTTCCATAACTCGAAGTTATTGCTCCCGTCAAATTTCTCGATCTCGAATTTAGCACTTTGTGTCTTTGCCATCACGCTTCCACACTGTGATTGCTCTGCCGTGGGTCCAATAAACACCGTAAGCGGCCCTTCAACGCAGCAAACGATTTCACCCTTCAAACTCACCCCTCGTGGCCTCCCTCCAACCTTGCTCTGATACCACTTGTAGAAACTTATACAACCACGAAAAGATTATGCACAACAAAATATTAATGCGAGTAAACGAAATTCAATGGCCAAAAAGAGACACAAACCATAAACACACAGATTTACATGGTAAAACCCTCAAGAGGGAAACATCCACGAGCAACGGTATCGATTCTCTTATTGTTCAAATCAGGAAATTACAATCAGCATAGTTCTTCCTCTTACAACTCTCTTTTATGTATAACCTTAATGGGCATACACGGATTTATAGTATTCACACAGAACTAAATTCATTAATGCGTTCCTATCCATATTCTAACTAAAGCTGTCTTGTTACAACAGCAAGCTGAATAATAGGATCTCAATCCACCAAAAGAGGAATCGTTGTCATCTAATTTCAACATCAGCTTTGAGTTCACGAGCCTTCACATTAGTTTGAAATCCTATCAATGAACAACCAACGTCATTAGGAAGTGGTGGTGTTTTTGTCAAAGGGTGTTAATTGTAGACCTGCGCACATTTCCTTCCAGCTATTTGCAAGCCTATATGTCTATATCTGTGCAAAATGGTGATTTTTGATTTTATTACTGGTTAGGCATATACTAAATCCTGAGCAGAGAAAGATGGTATGGTATTCTCCCGGGTGATTAGATCAGCATTAAATATTGCGACATCAGATTCTAAACTCCCTTGATCTAATAAATAAGTGGACTGATCATTTACAGTGATGAATTTCATATTCCTGCGCATCAGCTCACTTTTGACGCCCATCTGATTTCTAGCATTGCAACTAGATGTTTATACGTGGAGGAATCGTGTTTTGTATTGGAGCATGATTTGCATTGAAATCTACCTCTGTACGTGTCCACTACATGTTTGGGTGCAGAATCTACACGCATTCCTGTATCGACAACGACCTCCATTACTAATTCGACTCCTCTATGCGCAAACGGACGTCAACTTGCAATCTCGGGATCAGGTCGTTTGATTTTTTAATGTGTCGAAATTTGATAAACTCTCCTCTAAAATTGCTTAGTGTAAGAGCTTTTGTGTCGATTCGGTCCATCAAGTAACTCGTGAGTTTTCATAAGTGATTTTATTTAAAATTCAAACATATTGTTTTGTAAAATTCACTCGTCAATCGTAATCTATTTGTGTCATATAACAAGGTCTATATGTTGTTTCATATGAGAAAACATGAGTCAGAATTCTTTTATATTAGAATTGATATTGATATTACACTACAGTTGTTTTTTTTTTTTTTTGGTGAAACCCACGTATTGTCAAATAGTTGTGAACTCATAGTTATTAGTCCACAAAACATGTGAATATAGTGTTATTATTTGTTTAAATAAATGAGTCTTGTGTCTTAATTTTAGAATTTGTGTCATTTTTGTCCAGTCAAGTCTCAAGAGTATAAAATTGTAAAAATATCATTATAAAAGTGGGTCAATTACATTGTCAATCATTCAAGTGTAATGTAGCATCAAGTGTCATTTGTTATCATTGTCAAAGTTAAGTGTCGTAAAAGTCAAATAGGTGATTTTAGGTATTTTTATTTTCTTGTAATGGTCATATGGTGGTGTCAAAAAGTCTGAAAAATAAAATAAAATAAAAAATTGCCTTACTTGACGCTCTTTTCGGTGTTACCCAATGTCTTGACAACCATTGAACCTCAATTCAAAATACATTGAGTTAGTAGCATGACACCAGAGGCAGGAGGAAAACGGAGGTTGGAGGTCATTCAACGACCTCTCGTCAATCGCCAACAATGGGGCCGCATCAAGGTTTGGTTTCATTTTTTTAGTATGCTTTCAGTTGCATGTGGTGTGCTTCAAATTTTAGTATGCAATATTTTTGATTTCTTGGTTTGCAAAATAAGTGAAATGTTCACATTGAGGGGGGGAACATGACACCAATGTTCCATTTCCAGCCTCTCGGTTGTGTAGCGAGAATTCGGTAGACTTTCCTATGTTATTCCCCGCGGTGAAATGTGATGAGGGCCGACAATAGTACTTGCACATCATGATGTGATTGTAGGTAAACCACTTGAAAACCTTAATTTTTGGTTTGTGGTACTCTAGTTGTAAAACCACCATTTTCAATTTGTGGTTAACCGTTTGAAAACCATACAATGGGTTTGTGATCATCCCGCAATAAAAATCACCTAATCATGAAAGCAAGTGCAAGTACAAAGGCATGTTTTCCCCATGTTCGCACTAAGGTAGGGAATGTTAGGAAATAATAGATGGCACTCACATTAATTAGGCATATATTTTATATTGGTTTGTTATGAGTAAATAGTGGTTATTATAACCACACTCCTAGAGTGGTATTAGTTAGGGATAATAAGGAAAGTTGTTTGAGTAAGCTCCTTTTTAATAGGAGTAATATTCCCTATATATATGTATGTAGATTCCGTATGAAAAATATCGATACAAAAGAAATTTCTTTTGTGTGTAAATCTTCTCTTACGGCTTGATAAACTACCAATATTTTGGCTAAAGTAGTGTGATTATTGTTATCATTATGTGTTTAATGTTTCCTAGGGCTACATGTTTTTGGATACCAATTGATAGTGGAGTGCCTTTTGTATATGGTTGGTTTGCATGTAGTAGTGATAACATACTTTTATAAACACGTGGTTCTCTATTCTAATAGGTTTAGGGATGAATGGCCTTATTTACTTCCTTCGTTAAAGGGCAGGACCACCACTTGGTGAGGGCGATGAAGGGGGTCATTTGAGGTTTGTGGTTGGAGGATAAAATGCCTTGATGATATTCTCCCTCAACCGCACTAAATCTATATTAAGAGATATGGAGGCTATGGAGTAAGCTACTTTTTTAGTTGTGAAATTATGAATATGTTATGAGACATGCTTGTTATCATATGGTTGTCATGCTAAATGTATAGCATATAAAATTGACAAATTTGATCATGACAACCAAGCCCACTATTTGAAAACCTCTCTCCTGGTCATTGTGAACCCTTCCTCCGCCATCCAATCAGCTCACGTAGCTCCTTCTAGTTTTTGTCACCCTCATTTTGGCTGAGAGGAATGTGCTAAATGATTTTCAAGTGTGTTTCATGTGTAGGGAAATTGATCCAAGTTGGTTTCTTGATGAAATTAAGTCATGAGGTGGAATAGTGCTCTCCAGAGCACTAAATTGGCTATTTTTAGCCATATTGCAACATGAGGACATCCTGGAAGATGACTGGAAAGATTCAGCCCATTTTGGAGCTATGCAAGAGAGAAATGAATTGATTTAAGGTATTTTAGGGAAAATATGTGAAGACAAACGATGTCGGGAATAATTCAAGTAAAACCGATTTATTTCATGCACATGGAATGAAGACTTCAACGGAGAAAGTCAACTTGTTCTAAAGGTTTAGGGAGTTACAAAAGGAGTTATAAGCCCATAAAATATTCAATAGAAATATCTCAGAGTACACTATATTGTGGATGCATTAATTTTGACCCTTGACCTCATCACTCTGCACTGTGATAATCGAGTCATTACTTCTTTACTCATACATGCCAAAAGGGTGACTAGGCTTGTAAATGAAAATGAAAACAAAATCAAGCCTTGGGAATGGTGTAATGAACTTAGTGGGTTGTTTGGAGTTAAAATAATATAAGGTTTCACCTCTAAACAACAAGTTTTGTTCCCTGGGCAAAAAAGTGACTTATGTGTTCTAATTTTGCATTGGGATAATGACATCAACATAACTTAAAGGCTTGAGCATACTTTTTGAACCTTTCTATCTCTTTTCCATTGTACCTTGTTCTTTGGTGTAAGGGGACAAGGGGGACACAAAAGTGTGCTCCCCTACGAGAGTTTCACTTTCATCACTTAAAACTTGCGACTTGGGCTATTGGGCAAGTGGAAAACATGAAAATAGGCACCTTCCTCATGTTGTGGACACCCTTGGCACATTTTCAAGGATGAGTGTCCCCTTGGATTTGTTTCAATGTGTAAGGGTACATGAGGGACACAAGAGTGCACTCCACCTTTCGTAGCTTTCTTTCATCACTTAAAAACCTCAACTTGAAGTGTTTGGAGTGTTAAGAGTGCAAACTCAAGCTCAACTTGAAATCAGTCCCCCTCCTCGTGAAAATCTCACCCTTGACACATTTTTCAAGGTGGTGTGTCCCCTTTAATTTTTACTAAGGTGCGAGGGGACATGAGATACAAGAAAGTGCACTCCCACTCTCTTAGTTAGCCCCCGAACACATAAAAACCTCAGTTGAGCCCCAAGTGCTAGATTTCAACCCCCTCCATCCCACTCTCATAAAACCATAGGCTGAAACTTGGCATTATATAATGTAAAGTGAATTATTGTGTCCCACTTTTCCCTTTTCCCCTCTTTCCCCTATTTTTTAGGGTGTAATCGCACTTCAAACCTCATCCGAGGCCTTAGTTGAGCTTGTTTGGGTTAAGCATGAGTTAAGGTGTGTAAGTGAAATAGAAAAGCCTCATATTCAAACACTTAACCATTTTTGAGTTTTAAAGATTCATTTTTCCCTCCCAAGCTCTCTCTCATGTTGTTATGCTACTAAAAATATGCCAGAGACCTCATATACTAAAAATGGAAAGTTGTTCATATCTCCCAAACCCCTTGTCTGATCTCTATGAGATTTTAATAGTAAATCATTCTCAAAACACATTTCAAATGATTCCAACCTTGCATCTAATGGTGGTATACATTATTTTTAATGGCTAGATGAAGTTTCCCATTATAAAAACTCATTTTTTAGATCTACGAGTTTTAGCAATTGAAATCCTCTAAAAATTGGAACAAAGCATCCTTGTAAAATAACAAAACTTTTGAGACCACTCTCATTCCATTCTCGACACCACAAAAACCCATTTCTAAAATAGTAAGCCTTACTAAGCTTCATGGTCTATAAGTATTAAGTGGTGTAAAGAATTCATTCTTTGAGTTGTAAGTTCAACAACAAGTTCTTGAGTGTTATCCAAAGTGTTCGGTTGAGCTCTTTGTAATATGAACCCGACTTTAGGAAACTAAGCATTTATGAAGAATATATTTTGATTGTCTAGTAGGATGAGCACCAAGTAGGAATTTTTTTGATGAACTTGTTAAATTTTACGACAAATTCTCTCATGGGCTCTTACGGTTCCTTCTTCATCTAAGCTAATTGAGAAAGGAGGGCATGAACATATTTTGCAGTCTTGAATCTTCCCTTAAACTTGGCTTTTAAGTCATCTCGAGTCAATAATTGAATGTGGTGAAAAGTATTAAAACCAATCCATAGTGGCATCTTGTAATGACTTCACAAATAACGCACGACAACATCTTCATGTTTCACTCCATGAATACCACATTGTTGTGATATGATCATCTAGATGTTGTTTTTTCATCTCTCGTAGAACTTGGGAAAGTTTTTATTGGATCCTTTTGGTAATTCGTAGTAAAGTAAAGGAGCCAAACCTAGCAGATCGGTGTTCCATCCCCAAGGTATAGGTGCATCCATTTCTTCTTCTTCTTCTTCTTTTGGATGAAGGAAATCAAGTGGTTCTACAACTGCTCCTTTAATAGGATCTTCAAGAGGAAAGTTAGGGTCAAATTCAGGAAGAAATTCTTGCCTAACTTGTCTTACTACCTAGATAATAGGAAGTCTGAAATCATCTTGTTGTTGTTCTTTGAATGTAGGATCAACAATGCCACTTGCACGATCAGCTCGAGTATATCTTTTTTTTAGTTTTCTCAAAATGTTAGATAAGAATGTAACTAGAAAAATGCATATTTTTCAATGGGATTCAACATGGCTTTAACACATTCAGATAATATTTTTGGTACATTCAGTTTTCCAATTTTTATGGGTTTTAGTATTTTTTTTTAGATTTTCAAATATATTTTAAGGGGCACAAGGGAAGATCTTCCCAAAGAGTTGTTAAAAATTATTGGTGAAATGATTTTTTATAGGAAAAATTATTGGTTTTCACTAACAAATGACCATGGGACTAAGCCCTCCTTCTTGGGTATGGGGAGGCTCCCATTATTAAATGTAAGGATTAAATAAATTGTGGGGTGGCCGTTAAGCTAGGGATCACACATGAATATTCCACCGAACTTGTGGAAAAGTGATTGTACGATGTACTAAGGAGGAATTAGTTTGGAGAGAGGTAAAGGGGAGTGGGAGAAATAAAGAGAGAGAGAGAAGGGGTTAATGTTGTGAGTAGGCACTTATAAATTCTCACCAATAATAACCAGAGTAGGTCCACATTTAATAGAAGAAAACAACAATGTAAGCAATATCAAGATTAATAAATTGGAGACACAAAGTTCTATGAATTCATTAATCAAATACACAAATTTCTTTCTTGGTTATACATATCACAATTGCTTGCAAAGTTGGAAAGTAGAGAGTATGGAAGAACATAGGAAAGGAAAGGAGATAGAAGAATGTAGCTTATTGCTTGTAGTAGAAGTGAAATCCAACAACTAGTAACAATCAACAAATGCTAACCCCTTGGAATGGAGAAGTTAGTCTAATTTATAGCTTATAAAATGTTTTTTCCTCTCTCCGTAATAATTTTCATCTCACCACCACTTATGACCTTCGCATTCCCTAAGAATGAAATTAAGTCCTTTTCTTATTTTTGAAAAGGGACTTTTACAATACATCATTAAGTCACTTAAGTGAATAAAACTTAGGTTCCCTATGAAGAAATAGAATGTTAGAGAAAGAGGGAGGAGGAGAGAGAGGAAGAGAGACTCGAGAGAAAGTGATGATCTCGGAGATGGGGAAGCTTTCATTGATGAAGATATTTCTTCTAATGGATCTTGAGATATTTCTCTGAGTGAACTCATTATCTCTAACCTATCATTGAATTGAAACATTGTGAACTCAACTTCCTCTTCTGCAAGATGCAAACACAATTCAAAGAATTGAATGAGTGTTCAAAAACACTGTTGTGAGACTTGCACCAAGTGGAACTATGATAACTACACGATATTGCAAACACAATGATCTTATGTACCTCGGTACCCCACGGTTCAAGCGGAAATATTTTACACACACTAGTTCATTCTGACCTATTATTTTCCATGGTGTGGTTCACATGTTATACCTCCTCTTGAAAGAGAATTGAACACAAAGTCGGAGTTGTAATGTGGATATCATTACCTTTATCCTCACGATTTTCTTGAACTTTACAATGCACCTTAGTGACAAATCCATCTCCCTCTTGGATGGAATCAACCTTAGGAGACCCAAACACCTTTTTGTTCACATGTTCCATATTGAAAAGGTCTTCTTCTACAAACGAGGAAATAAGAAATTCCACATTCACTGTCACTCATCAAATGCATTCCCATACCAGATCTTAAGAAGATGATTGAGAACTAGGGATCACCTTTATAGACCTTATTTGATATCACTTTCTTTTCAAGGTAGTTATCACTTAAACATGATGACCCTTTCTACATGGTAAGCAGGGTGAATCAAAACAAACAGTCTTGGAATTCACCTTGAGACTAAGTTTTGAGAGTCTGCGAGGGCTTTCTTTCTTGTTTCAAACATGAGCCAATTTCTAAGCCTTATAATGGTGAGTCATTCCTTGCCCACTCGTATGAATCAAACTCCTTAGTTATGATGACCATGTTGTTACTGGTGTTTGGATCATAATGTTGTGTACATATAAGAACAAGTTTAGTGTCCTGAACAGATAATGGATGACCTCCTACCATAAATAACCCACTTGAGAGTGTAGTTTCCTCCACTTCCCCTCATGATTCATTCATCATTCTGGCTTTCAGGTATTCCAAGTCCATGTGGGTGACATCACTTGTCCCCCACATTGTGATATTCAATGATTAGTGTTGAGATTGGTTCTGACCTAAATACTTGACCTTCATGATGGAAAAAATAAATGAGATAGGTGGAATGTGAGTTGATATAAATTATTTGAGCCTAATTACAATACTTTCTTTTTTTGGCAAGTCCTATCTGGGATGACTATTTTTAGTAAGTTTTCAGTTTTGTCACTTTTTGATGATTTTTACTTGTTTGGAGTAACATCGACACTAAACGTTTACTGTTTTGGAAAATTATTATTTTTAGAAATACACGAACTATAACAACTTTCTATTTTTATATGGATGTCTTTTGGGTGTCAAATTGGAATGAAACTGGTCTAAAAATATTAGGTTTTGTCTCGGGACCTTCTGCTCTAGTTTTCAAGGATTTTTATTTGCCAAAACTCCGTAGATCTGAAAAGGTAACTCTAAAGGCTATAAATTTCTACCAGATACTATAAATTATATAGAGCATTAATGGTAGTGTTATTATAATCAAACTAAAGGAATTTTTGGGAGGATTGCATTGGTAAATTTTAGTGGAAATCGGGTGCATAGATTGTGAGATATGAGCAAAATTAATTTTCTATGCTTGATGTCCCAGGAAAAACCAACAACATTTATGTGCAATAATGGAGTTTTGGGGGAAGCACAACTATTGCAATTCAAAAAAATTTAAGTGTTTTGAGTTGTGGAGTTATTTCATTCAAATGCAAGTTTTAACTCAAATTGAACCCAACAGGCTAAATTGGGGTTAGATGAGGGTTGACATGTGGTTCCACCCTTAAAAATAGTGGAAAAGAGGTGAAAAGGGACAAGAGGTGTAAGAAAGTGTGATTTACACTTGACGATGACAAGTGGCAAGCTATGGTGCAATGTGAGGGAGATGCGGGGGCTGAAAATGGCTTCGGGGCTACAAACTGGTCCTTGATATGTCCTAGGGTTGAATGGAAGGAAGAGGAGTACATTTTCATGTCCCTTTTTTTATTGGTGCAATGTGAGGGGACACCATCAGCTCAGAAATGTGTCATGGGGGTAAACTCATGAGGGAGGGGAGAATTGGTTTGAGCAGGATGCAAGTTTGATGTTTCATAGGGGTGAAAGTTGTGATCTGCAAGTTGTGAGGAGAGGGGCCTCATGGGGGAGCACACTTTTTGTCCCCCATGTCCTTATTCACATTAGGGAAAATCCAAGGGGACATAAAATGATCCAAAAATGTATCATGGGGTCCTGATAACACAAGAGGGGGCCATATTTGACTAAACTTGAGCTTGCACCTCTAACACTCACAACACTTGAAGTTGATGTTTTAAGTGACGAAAACTTGCAAAAGGAATGGGGTGTACTTTTGTGTCCCCCATATCCCTTTTTACCTCAAGTAAAATCCAATGGGACACAACATGCTCCAAAGTGCACTCATTCCTTTTTGATATGTTGATGTCATCCCACCAACTCCATTTTAGAACACCAAGAGTGCTTTTTCTGCCCCAAGAGCATGGAATGGTTTTTTTGGGTCAAAACTTATATGATTTTGAATCCAAATCACTTTTTGAGATCATTCAAACCACTTTTAGGGATACTTATGGTTTTAAATTAATTTTTGGCACTATTATCCCTTTTAGCACGAAGGAGCGACAACAATGACTTGAGCTATCACAAGAGATCTTGAAGACTTAGACACGGATTTATGTTCCCATCATATGAATAATTCCATGATATTTCCATTTAGTATTTTATGAGATTCAAAATCCTCCTAGAAATCCTAGAATCTTTAGAAAAAGGTGACTTTCTCCGTTGGAGTCTTCATTCCTTGTGCCCAAAATGACCGGTTTTGCTTAATTTGTTCCCAACATCAATTATCTCCATAAATTTTCCCCTGAAATACCTCGGATAACATCATTTCTCCTCTGAACCATTTCCAAAGGGCTCGATTCTTCCCTATCATCTTCTAGAGGATGTCCTTATGTTGTAATATGGCTAAAAATAACCAATTTAGTGCTTTGAGAACACTATTCCACCTCAAAACTTAGTCTAATCATGAAACCATATTGGATATATTCCCTTGCACATGAAACACACTTGAAAACCATATTATCACTTTACTCTCGGTCGTGATGAGGTTGAAGCAGAGACATGGAGGGGCTGCATGAGTTGATTTAGCCATAGGAAGGGTTCACAATGACCAGGATATGAGTTTGCAAATAGTGGGCTTAGTCGTTATGGTCAAAATTTTCAATTTTTATGCGAAACATTTTGAATGAAAACACTTTCCAAATTTTCAATCATTGTAATCTTGTACAACCAAGAAGGAACTTTGTGTCTTTGATTAAAGAATCCATATAATTTTGTCTCTCGATTTATTAGTCTTGTTATTGTTTACATGGTTGATTTCTTCATATTGAATGTGGACCTACTCTGGTTAATATTGGTGAGAATATGTAAGTGCCTACTCATAATCTTAACCCCCTCTCTCTATTTTCCTACTCCCCTTTACCTCTTTCCAAATAAATTCCTCCCTTGTACACTATATAAGCACTTTGTCACAGGTTTAGTAGAGTGCTCTTGTGTGATCTCCGACCCAACAACCACCCACAATTTAATTTAGTTCTTGCATTCAATAAATGGGAGCCTCCCCATACCCAAGAAGGAGGGGTTGGCCCCGTGATCGTTGGTGAAAATCACTAATATGTCCTACGACAAATTATTTCACCAATACCTAGCTATTATTGTATGACATCCGGAAACATGTAAACTTGATTTGAGACATAGAAACATGACCTAGTACCATTGCAAACATCTTGTTATAACAAATATGTAAACAATATTTGGCGTCCTTATTTATTGGTATGAGGAATACAAATTTCAGATATGACTAGATTAGTTATAGAAATCCATAATGTTTCATACTTTACTAAATTTTATAGTTATGCACTTTTATACTTTGATGGATCATGTAGAAATGAATTAATTGTATTTTTAAAAAAATGTAACTTTTTATGCATCTAGTGATAGGGCCATTACAAGTTGTTCATGGGTTAGTTACGGTTTCTAGCAAATAAATATAAAAAGGGATAAAAACCCTAAAGAGCAAATTATTTTATCTACGATATCAAAATTGAATGTAAGAGATAGTTGTCATTGTGTGAGAGCTATTTTGTTACAATTAGATTTACAGTGCAATCCACCCTTGGGAAAGCATATGATCATGCATATATTATTAAATATTTTACTTTATATTTTGTGATTTCATCTCTAGTTGGTTTTGGAATGCAACAAACCCTATAACTACCCCAATCCTAATTGGATAATCTTGAATTTATTCCTATGTTTTACAAGCATTACTAGATAATAATGAATAGCTCCACATGAAGAACAACAAAATATTAAACATTATTATTCAATTACAATGATCAGTATAATGTCAAAAAAACAAAACAATCCATACATTACCAAAACCACTATTTTACATTGCCTTGAGTGTAAGCCCCCTCCTTTGCCAAGTATAATGGTTACAAAACTAACATGAACAACCACCTCATGTGAAAATCAAATATCCTTTAAAAGATAAAGATATTAATAGGAAACTCAAATGCATCATATTTCGTGCAAGAGACCCCTGTGGAGACACTAAATGTCATTGATTCTTCTATTTTTTTAATTTATCGTCTAAATACAAGATAACACCTTTTATCTTGAAAATGATCAAATCATTCTATATTTCAACCATCGACAAACATTTTTTAAATCAAAACGAAATATGCATCTTTAAGTATAAAAAAGATGATTTATTTTTTGAGGCTCTAATTCTAAGGTAAACTATGGCGACAACAATATTATCTTTTCATTAATAACGCTATTGAAATACAATGATGCCTAATAAGTTTATTATATGATAAATAAATTTGGTATAAATATTGACTTAATAAAATCTGAATATTAAATATAATTTTAGAGTCACTACAATGATATACAACAAAATACAAATGCTAAACACTCTAAAGATGCAACCGTGTAAACAAATGAGAGAGATAGGGTACTTATCTGATTTTCACTTATCCCGAAGTATACCCGAACTGGAACAACTAATGAACATGTTGGGAAAAGTACTAGAAATGCTTGATATAAATTTTGGAACTTGCAGACTAGCCAAGACATGGGCACCTAGGTGAGGGCAAGGGGGCTCAGGCGCTAGAGACCTTCTCAGTGGCGCATGTGATCGGTGCGCGGAGGGTCAAAACTTGATTTTTCTTATGTCACTAGAGTTTCACTATTCTTCGTCGTTGGTCACCTATATGTCACTAGATGATTGCCAAATTTTTGATAACCTAAAAACAAGTGATATCTGCAAAACCCCAAAACACATCAAATCTTAAAAAAAAAAAGATGCAAAATGGGGAATCGTGATCTTGACCACACAATCATTCGACATCTTGAACTTACAACCGAGTATTGTACTACATCTCAAAATCCGTGTAGTTTTATGTGCATGTGTGTAGAATCATGTCCTTAGGTTTCCCTCATGCCAATGACACCAAGATAACGAGATATAGCTAGATAGAATGTAAATGTGTGGATGGAATTGAGAACTTTCCTTCCTATGCGGTATATGCGAGCAAACAGACCAAAAATGCAATCCCTTGTGATAATATGTAGATAATATAGCCCTTGAAATAAGTTCATGCCCCTATAATGGTATGTATGTTGTGTATATATAGGGATCTCTTGCTTGAATTTTGACACTAGTGACATGACATGCCAACTAGGACCTCGAGATAGGAGTAAGAAAACCAAAAAGGTCGACTACAAATTTCAAAAATGTGAACAAGAACAAAGAGGACATGAGCACCCAGGGTGGGCGGGAGCACCTTGGTGCTAGTGTTCGAACTTAGGCATTAGTGTCTGGGACAATTGATGAAAAATGTGAGAGGACCGACAGAGACAGGGGATCCTTGTGACTGACCAGAAGGCGGTACAAAAGTGACATAAGTGAGAGAGAAAGACAATAGAAACAATCAAAACAAGTGGATGGACTAGGAAGTGTGTCACTAGTGAATACTTTCCTTACTTAAGATCCATACATATAACAACATACTTGCGGTATAGTAAAATATTAATATGTGCATGATTTTGTGTCTACATTTACCCCCTTTATGTTATTTGAATGAAATTCAAATAGTGTAAAGGAAGTAAGGAACAAACCTGTGAAAATTCCATAAAAGCCCTGTTGCGAAGAATGCATAGAATATATATAGCATGGAGAACCATGGATCAACGTGTTAGTCTATTTGTGTAAATATAGACAGAGAACCATTGTAAGGAGCACTTGGATAAATTGGTGATTTGATTTGAGTAATTTGGAGATTTTGAATTTGTTGCCAATGGAGATTTGAAGGGGTAGGGAGTGATCAATTCCCAACCCGATTTTGTATGTTTGAAAAACTGAAGGATTTGGGTGTCTTGCCATCAAAGGAAGAGTGTTAGGGAGAGAGTTCTAGTTTTACCCTCCAATTATGACTACATCCTCAAAAGTTCCAACCGATGCAGACGGATAAAGACCAAATTTTGTTCCATTTCGATCCATGTTAAATAACCCATATAGGACCAACATAGGAAATTCAATGACATCCCATTTCCCCCACTCCATGGGTACCACAATTTGTATATTGCTAGATGTATTCCATGATGGGTCACACCGGAAGTGATGTAAAGTGTTTCATATGTTAGGTCATCTAGGAAAAGTAACGAAGTGATGTAGCTCCCAAGTTAGATCATCTGGGAGAGAAAGTAAAATATGTTATGTTGTACCAATTAATTGATTTTGATTTGAGTATTAGAATATTGTCTTGAGATTCAATGTATAGGATATATTATTCATGGAGAATTTTTTTGCTTTTACCCCAGTTAGGTTATTAGGGGGAATAGATAGGAAATATTCAATTTGTTCCTTCGTTTGATTGGTGAGAAAGAAAATTTTGATAATGATGTATTAAGAGTGTCAGTGATCGTATAGTAGCACGAGAGGGATTGTAGGGTTATCCCAATTCTATGCCCCCTTTTCATCGGGTGGAATTGACGAGAACTCGAGACAAAAGTAGAGATGAAAAGGTGTAAGGATGACCAAGAGTGAGTATAAAAGATATTGTGAGAATGTGGATATTGTAAGTAGAATGTGTGAGATTGGAATATAGCATTGTGAAATGTGTATAGTACGATGGTAGGAGAAATTATGAACCGAATGGCGCAAATAGGGAGGAAAATGGAGTAGTAAAGCTCAAGATATGAGTGAAACCGTGTGACATGCATTAGTTGGAATAATGAGTGTGAATAGTAACTATAGTAAATGAAAAAAATGGAAATTACTATAAATAGTGAATAGTGAATAGTGATAGTAAAAGTGAATAGGATGGCGGCGGATATAGAGGAACTCAAGGGTGATATGTGGCTCACTAAGAGCTCGGTCTAATTTTTATTCAATGACTGGCATAAGATGAAAGAGCGGGTGGAGGAAGCGGTCAGCATTGGGCAGGGTGGAGAGATTGAGGTTTTAAATGCCAACTTTGGTGCCATAACCAAAGAGATGGTTTAGGTTAAGGCAATTCTCATGTTGGCGAGAAATTTTTTTGGGTAGACAAACTTGTGGATTTCTTGCCAACACTCTGGGAATATAAGTCCCTCTACTTAATCGGTTCAGCTGTCGTATGTGCATGCATGAGAAAATGTGGATTTATGTGGTGGCCTTTCGTAGAGGATCCAACAGGGCACTCCACCGACCTTGCGAAAATCTAGTAATCTCTTGATAGGAAGACTTTGTCTGAAAGTGGGAAAGGGAGTGAGAATTGAGGTAGGAGAACTAATGTTGTAGGTAGAAAATCATATTCCTGCACACACACTAGTTAGAAACTTCATCACATGCACTAAATTTAGAGGAAACAACCCTGTAAATGGCAACAAGACCAAATAGAATTTGATGAACACAAAGTATCATGAAATCCCTCAATAAAAGAAAGCTAGAAACTCCTTCTTCTTGTATTGATGCTTAAACAAAAGTTGTACATAGTGGAGAAATGGAGGAAATTGAGAGGGGGAGAAATGGAAGAAAATGGCTATCTCCTTTGTTCTCTCAAAGTACAATATACTCTTGAGTTTACAAGATCAATCACCAACCCTTTGAAATGGGAATGGCTTTACAATTTATAGAGTAGACTTTACTTTTCACCTCCCTCACATGACTCTTGGTTTCCATATTCTACTCATGACCTTTCATTTTCCATGAATTAAGTATTTCTCTTATAATTTTGAGAAAATACTTTTTACAAATTTAAAATAGGTCACTTAAGTGAATAAGATGAAATACAATGATGACACATAACAAAGAATTAGAATGGAGAGAGAAAGAAGAGAGGGAAAGAGAGGAAGAAGAGATGTCACCCGATGAAGTCTGTTGATCCTTGTTGATGGAAAGCTCCAAATGCAGTGAAACTTTGAATCTTCGAATTCCTTGTACACTAGATGATGTGTGAACACCGTGTGTAAATACATTGTCGCATGACTCATTTGGTGACCATGGGCATCACTCATGGAGATCCATTCTAAACAAATCTCATCTTGACTCCCCTCAATGTTGTCGCACTGCTTGGCTGATTCGGATAGGATCCTAATGAATCATCTTGTGAATGATCCCCAGTAGAGTCGATTGTGAATTCCACCTCCCACATACCAATTGAAGCATGAAATGAGTGTCGAAAGACACTATTGACATCCTCACTGTCACATACTCTACATAGTATGATGATAGAGATGACACTTTTCTTACTCAGAAGCGAAGGGTTGCACTGCAGATTCTTCCCTGTCCATTTATGCTTCATGATTTCTTTTCGAAAAATCAACTTACTATTTTTAGTAAGTGTGAAAAAGTAAGTCCCCGATCTTCAACTGGATGTTGCGGCTTAGTTTTCCTCTTTCTCCCTGTGTTCCACATTCCTTCTGGATCAACTTTCTATTTTTAGCAGGTGCTCGAGGGCCCACTTACTATTTTTAGTAAGTGCCAAAAATGTCCATTCAGTGAATTCTTAGTTGTAGTGCACCTCCAATGTCTTCTTCTCCTTCACAGGTTCTTATGTCGAAGACTTTCCCAAAATAGCAGTTTCTATGTAGTAGACTTGCTATTTTTAGAAAGTTAGCCTCTGGGCATTCGATTGATGTGGAACAAAGTTTTTTGATATGGGTTTTTTCCCAATATCACCCCTCTAAATTTCAGGCCCACCCGCTTAATAGTCCAGGAGATTTTAATGTTTTAATTTTCAAACCTGGTAGTGCTTCTGGGTACGACAGCCATTAATGGACCTCAAAATTTAGGTCTAGTTTTCTCCTCCATTTGCGAATAAAATTATATTTTTGATGTGGGTTTTTTTCTTTTGGTGCTTCACGTGCGATCTTACTTCAATTTGGCAACTGGTTTGACGGAAATCCCACTTCTTTCTTCGTTGAGCCGGAAAGGAGATTTCTTCGTTGTGGATGCTCACGTCATGAGAGGAGGGTTTGAGGTTATGTATTTCATGGTCTTGGACATAGGAACAAACAACATCAAATGGTTCATTGATTCATGCACTGGTTTGCAAGCTTTGTTTAGATTTCCATTTTTTGGCTATGGAGATTTTATTATTCTTTTTCCATTGTTCTTCGTTTCTCCTTCTTAGCTTGATGAGAATTCCTTCTGAGACCTGCGTATCACCATGGGAAAGGTATTTCAGTTCCTTTTTGATCTGGTCTGATTTTTTTGCAATGGTGGAGTGATGGAAGAGAGTTGTAGAGGAAGGAGGAAGCTTGTCTATGCACATGAGTGGAAGCAGCTGGAAGCACTAGAAGCAATGAGCGACAGTTAGCTTTTTTCAAAATTTTCAATGCATGGAGGGATGAGCTTGGGTGAATTTTTCCATGTTTTATTTCCCTGACCTCAGGGACATGAGGGACATCAAATTCCATGGTGTTCAAGAGGACAACACGTGGCGGTGATCCGACGACAGGGAATGAAGGTGAAAAAAGTTGCTTTAAAGCACTGGGAGCTGAAAGTAGGTCACATGGATGTCCAAAAGGCTCCCCATAGGGGTATGGGAGAATTTTTATATGTATTATGTCCCTCACCTCAGGGAAATAAGGGACATTAGTTTCCATGGTGGTCTTGGAGCTGACACGTGGCGTTTGATCCGACGGCAGGGAGTGGATGCTCCAAAAATGCACCTAGGGGTTGAACTGTCAAGTCTGGAGGTCATATGAGGGTCCAAGAGGTCACATGGAGGTTGGGCACATTTTTCAATGGTTTGTTTACTTTACCTTAGGGACTTCGGGACATGAAATCCCGCCAGGCTCCTGGTGTTGACACGTGTCCTCCCGAAAAATGACTAAGTCTTGAACTACCTTTGAGAGGGCAACTTAGAAAGAAGATAACTTGAGCTCCTGTGGAATTTCTTGGTGAAATTTTATATCATAATGACTGTAAATTTCCTTTTAATCCAATTATATTGGTATAATGTCTTTATTCATTCATCTTATCCCTAAAAAATTGGATTTGTGATTTGAGACTCCACTTGTACCTGATAAAAATTGCCTTCCAATCCTATGCGCCAAGGTGTTGTGAAAAATATTATTTCACCATAATTTAGGTATTTTAATCCTCTTTCTGGAGGTATTTTTTTTTTCTTCTAACTCCATCTAGAGCTCCTAGAATCATCTTTTGAAATCCAACAGTTGTTTTTTAGGCCTATGTACTACCTAGGCTTGTGAACCCTATTTTCACTCATACTGCTCCAAATCTTTCAAAACTTCCTAAACCTTCCAAAATTATTTCCATGATGTTCTAAGGTATCCAATTCACCTCTATGTTGAATTTGGCCCTTTTTTTCCACTCTAGGGTGGTTGATTCAGATCCTGGGAACGCCAAATGATAGCCATTCCTAATCTTGCCGAAAGATAGTATCTTTTCAGAAATCCCTAAAATCACCTAGGGGGAATGGATAGACTTTCCTAAATCACCTAGGGGATAAATTTTACATCAAATAAAGGGTGACCATCTTGGTGGATTTGATTCAGGTTCTGGAATGATAAAACATGAAAAATTAGGCACATGGGTATAGTTTTCATGCTCAAAAATTATCAATTTCCCTGTTGCACATTTGCACGACAACAAGTTGGCTCTAGCTTGGGTACATGACATGGACTGAGCATAGTGAATACATGACATGGGATTCCAAAATCTCTATTTTAGACCATATAATTCGTTGACCAGTGCCTTATCCATTGGGCCCTATGGAGTCATATACAACCTACAACAAGAGAGAGAGGAGAGAGAGCAAAGAAGGAAAACACACACACACAAAGAAATGGAAAGGAAACACACGACACACAACAGAAAGAGAAACAAGCTAGTAGAAAGGGAAACACACCTAGAAATCACCTATGGTACAGTGGGGGGACAACTCGCTTTCACCGAAGTACCTTATTTCTCAAAAGTTACCCATTAGTGGGCAACACTGAGTGATGATGTTCTGCGAAGCCATTGATTAGCTCCAGAAAGTAACCTCCTCTCCTCAGTTGCTTATGAAAGCCATGTGCTTTCACAATTGTCTGTGTACTTGGTAGGAGTGAGTCCATGTGAGCTTCTTGATGCCCAGGTCCTTGCTTGGAAATTCCACTACCTTCATGTTCTTTGAAGTTGGTTTCATAATGCCAGTTGCCTTCCATGTTTATCCATATAGCTGATTCTCCATCGAGCATCTCATCGCTGCCCCAAAGCTGATTTTCGCCATGTTCTAAACAACTTTCTTCAATGCAAATCAGCTCAATGTTTTCCCTGTTATCTTCTTCCATGGTGGAGGTGTTGTCTTCAAAAATGGAGATGTCCAAAGGAGATACACGAAATTTTATTCTTTTGCACTCATGAACTTCTTCACACAATGTGGAAGAAAAAGGCATGTTTTCATGTTTATTCTCATCAACCAAAGTATTAGAGAAGTCATCAAGCTTATCCAACTGCTCCATTTCAACATCAAAAATTGGTGCACCAAAATAGGAAGCACAAATTGACTCATACTTTTCTTGTATCTCCATGGCCCGTCAAGAGTTCAAGACCGAGTTGAGGATCCTCAGTTTCTTCTATGGCCTTCAAGATATCTTGTATGGATAGTTCTTCTAAAATTTCCATAGGCTCTTTTTTATCTTTATTGGAGGAATCTTCTTGTTGTGCCTCTAGGAGATGGTTAAAAATCTGATCCATACGGGCCCATGATTCATCTGAAACATTCTCGTTCACCTCTTTCATGATTTGTGTTGCTGAAGATTCACTTTCTTGCATACACAGGCATACTTGATTCATGACACCTATTGACAAGGAGAATATGTCCAAGCTTCGAGGGAATGGTGCTCCTTCAAGCTCGAAATCCATATCATCTTCTCCTTGGTAAGGAGTAGAGAACCGTGTTGGGGCAGCAATATGAGAAGAATTTTCAGCTACATCTTGATCATCCATTATTAAATCCTCTTGCTTAGGTGAAATATGAAAGGCTATGTTTTCACCATGATGATGATTCTTCTCCTCGAGTGAGTAGAGGTTGTGTTTAAATTGCTCATTCTCCTTGGATTTGAAAATAGAGTGGGCTTCTTCCATTTGATCATCCATGATTGCATCGGGAGAGAGTTTGATTCTTTGACTTCCTTCATTTCTTCATGCAACATTTCTACGTCACTTGAGGAATCAAAATAGGAAGGATGATTATCTATGACCATCTTGAATTCATCATTTTTGGGCCATGATGTCGAGTTGATTTTCTTACACTTCTTCACATCTCTCCATTTCATCATCAATTGAAAGATAAAAACTTGAAAAGAGATCATCCATGCTTACTTTGAATTGACCATATTCTTCATCATTGGTGGAGTCTTCGGAGAGCATTGGATCATCCATTATGCAGCAAGGATCTTCCTTTATTGAATATATTATTCCCCCATGGGTTGTGACTTGAGCCAAATGGAATTGCTGAATGGTGATTCTATCTTTGTCTCTTCTACTTCTTTCTCCATGATGTTGCTTTGGCTTTCATTGGGAGGTTCCATGATCTTCTTCAGAAGCATCCGAGAATATTTTGGGAATGAAAACCTCATAGTATGGGTAGCAATCTGAGTCTTCTTCCATAGGGTGCATCTCACCTTCTTCCTCCATTTAATGTGGAGTTTCAAAATGTTCATATCTTCTCTGTAGAGCTAAACCATACCTCCAAATTTCATCAAAGACTTGAGTCAAATTTCCTTTTATTATGCTCTCAAGTATTTCCACATATTCTCTTTTCAACATGTTCATTTCTTCATCACCATATACAATGAATTCATCTAGAGAACGGTGGAAGAAGGACAACGTTCTCAATTTTGTAGTGAGTTGTGCGAGATTGCAAAAATCTTCTTTAGTGGATCTTGCACTGTCCTATCTTTCATCATCTTCTTGAATGTTGATTTTATCTTCATCGAAAGGCTCAAGGATAGGATTTTATTTAGTGGCATTCAAGAACCTTTCGGTATGAAAACCCTATGGTACGAATGATCTTCAGGGTCTTCCTCTATAGGATGATTCTCCTCTTCTTCTTTCTCGCTATGGGCTGCTTCAAGTTGCTCATTCATCTCTTGCAAGAATTTGGCATATTCTCGAGCTTCACACCTTATCTTATGTCTCCTTTGAATCCATTCTTCTTCATCGATGACATGTTCTTTCTTCTTTCCTTTGTCAACACTAGTCCGGAACCATGGCTAATCAACGATCTTCTTTTCGGAAGACATCTTCTTCTTCTTCTTCATTGTCACTCATTGGTACTTCACTCCAATCTGGAAATTTCTTCATGATGTGGGAAACAAACGTGACAGGGTTCGTTCCTTGATGGAGTCGCCTTCAAAAAGTGATTTTCTTCTAATCGATTTTTTTCAAACCTTGCGGTCGTATATTGGGTGCGAGTGCTATTAAATCGACCCACGGTGAGTGCCAAAAATTGTTGGCAAGAGAAATTGTCGGGTAGACAAACTTGTGGATTTCTTGCCAACACTCTAGGAATATAAGTCCCTCTACTTAACCGTGGTGTAGCTGTCGTATGTGCATGTGCATGTGAGAAAATGTGGATTTATGTGGTGGCCTTTCGACCGGGATCCAACAGGGGCACTCCACTGACCCTGCGGCAAAGCTAGCAATCTCTTGCTAGGGAAGACTTTGTCTAAAAGTGGGAAAGGGAGTGAGAATTGAGGTAGGAGAACTAATGTTGTAGGTAGAAAATCATATTCCTGCACACACACTAGTTAGAAACTTCATCACATGCACTAAATTTAGAGGAAACAACCCTACAAATGGCAACAAGACCAAATAGAATTTGATGAACACAAAGTATCATGAAATCCCTCAGTCAAAGAAAGCTAGAAACTCCTTCTTGTATTGATGCTTAAACAAAAGTTGTACATAGTGGAGAAATGGAGGAAATTGAGAAGGGGGGGAAATGGAAGAAAATGGCTATCTCCTTTGTTCTCTCAAAGTACAATATACTCTTGAGTTTACAAGATCAATCACCAACACTTTGAAATGGGAATGGCTTTACAATTTATAGAGTAGACTTTACTTTTCACCTCCCTCACATGACTTTTGGTTTCCATATTCTACTCATGACCTTTCATTTTCCATGAATTAAGTATTTCTCTTATAATTTTGAGAAAATGCTTTTTACAAATTTAAAATAGGTCACTTAAGTGAATAAGATGAAATACAATGATGACACATAATGAAGAATTAGAATGGAGAGAGAAAGAAGAGAGAGAAAGAGAGGAAGAAGAGATGTCACCCGATGAAGTCCATTGATCCTTGTTGATGGAAAGCTCCAAATGCAGTGAAACTCTAAATCTTTGAATTCCTTGTACACTAGATGATGTGTGAACACCATGTGTAAATACATTGTCACATGACTCATTTGGTGATCATGGGCATCACTCATGGAGATCCATTCTGAAAAAATCTCATCCTGAATCCCCTCAATGTTGTCGCACTGCTTGGCTGATTCGGATAGGATCCTAATGAATCATCTTGTGAACGATCCCCAACAGAGTCAATTGTGAATTACACCTCCCGCATACCAATTAAAGCATGAAATGAGTGTCAAAAGACACTATTGACATCCTCACTATCACATACTCTACATAGTATGATGATAGAGATGACACTTTTCTTACTCGAAGCGAAGGGTTGTCCATTTATGCTTCATGATTTCTTTTCAAAAAAGTAACTTACTATTTTTAGTAAGTGTGAAAAAGCAAGTCCCCGATCTTCAACTGGATGTTGCAGCTTAGTTTTTTCTTTCTCCCTATGTTCCATGTTCCTTCTGGATTGACTTTCTATTTTTAGCAGGTTCCCGAGGGCCCACTTACTATTTTTAGTAAGTGCCAAAAATGTCCATTCTGGTGAATTCTCAATTGTAGTGCACCTCCAATGTCTTC
Organism: Taxus wallichiana var. yunnanensis; assembly: GCA_018340775.1. Lineage (NCBI taxonomy): Eukaryota > Viridiplantae > Streptophyta > Pinopsida > Cupressales > Taxaceae > Taxus > Taxus wallichiana. The sequence goes on from CM031239.1 coordinate 851,565,388, forward strand.
TTCTCCTTCACAGGTTCTTATGTCGAAGACTTTCCCAAAATAGTAGTTTCTATGTAGTAAACCTGCTATTTTTAGAAAGTTAGCCTCTAGGATTTGGATTGATGTGGAACAAAGTTTTTTGATATGGGTTTTTTTCCCAATATCACCCCTCTGAAATTTCAGGCCCACCCACTTAATAGTCCAGGAGATTTTAAAGTTTTAATTTTCGAACTTGTAGCGCTTTCTGGGTACGCAGCAGCCCATTAATGGACCTCAAAATTGCAGGTTTGGTTTTCTCCTCCATTTGTGAAGAAAATTATATTTTTGATGTGGGTTTTTCTTTTGGTGCTTCTCGTGTGATCTTACTTCAATCTGACAACCGGTTTGACAGAAATCCCACTTCTTTCTTCGTTGAGCTGGAAAGGAGATTTCTTCATTGTGGATGCTCTGTCATGAGAGGAGGGTTTGAGGTTATGTTTTTGATGGTCTTGGATAGAGGAATGAACAACAATAAATGGTTCGTTGATTCATGCACTGGTTTGCAAGCTTCGTTTAGATCTCCATTGTTTGGCTATGGAGATTTTACTGTTCTTTTCCATTGTTCTTCATTTCTCCTTCTTAGCTTGATGAGAATTCCTTCTGAGACTTGTGTATCGCCATGGGAAATTTATTTCAGTTCCTTTTTTTATCTGGTCTGATTTTTTTGCAATGGTGGAGTGATGGAAGAGAGTTGCAGAGGAAGGAGGAATCTTATCTGTGCACATGAGTGGAAGCAATTGGAAGCACTAGAAGCAATGAGCGGCCAGTTAGCTTTTTTCAAAATTTTCAATGCATGGAGGGATGAGCTTGGGCACATTTTTACATGCTTGATGTCTCTGACCTTAGGGACATGAGGGACATCAAATTCCACGGTGGTCAAGAGGACAACACGTGGTGGCAATCCGACGACAAGGAATGAAGGTGAAAAAAGTTGCTTTAAAGCACTAGGAGTTCAAAGTAGGTCACATGGATGTCCAAACAGCTCCCCATAGGGGGCTAGGAGAATTTTTCCATGTCTGATGTCCCTCACCTCAGGGACATAAGGGACATTAGTTTCCACGGTGGTCTTGGAGTTGACATATGGCGTTTGATCCGACAACAGGGAGTGGATGCTCCAAAAATGCACCTAAGAGTTGAACTATCAACTGTAGAGGTCATATGAGGGTCCAACAGGTCACATGGGGCCTGGGTACATTTTTCAATGGTTGGTGTTCTCCCGAAAAATGACTAAGTCCTAAACTACCTTTGAGAAGACAACTTAGAAAGAAGATAACTTGAGCTCCCGGTGGAATTTCTTGGTGAAAAATTATATGATCCCGACTGAAATTTCCTTTTGAATCCAATGGTGGGGTTCTAATGTATAGATTCATTCATATGATCCCTAAAAATCAGATTTTTATTTTAGACTCCACTTATAACTGATAAAATTGCCTTCCAATCCTATGCGCCAAGTAGCAAGGTGTTGTGAAAAATAGTATTTCATAATCATGTAGGTATCTTAATCCTCTTTACGGAGGTATTTTTTTCTTCTAACTCCATCTAGAGCTCCCAAAATCATCTTTTGAAGTCCAACAGTTGTTTTAGGCCTATGTACTGCCTAGGCTTGTGAACCCTGTTTTCACTCAGCATCGCTCCAAATCTTTCAAAACTTCCCTAAACCTTCCAAAATTATTTCCATGATGTTCTAATGTCTTCAATTCACCTCCATGTTTAATTTTGCCCTTTGTTCCACTCTAGGGTGGTTGATCCAGTCTTGGGAAGGCTAGTGATAGCCCTTCCCAATACTGCTAGAAGATAGTATCTTTTCAGAAATCCCTAAAATCACCTAGGGGGAATGGATAGACTTTCCTAAATCATCTAGGGGATAAATTTTACATCAAATATGGGGTGACCAGACTGATGAATTTGACTTGAGGTTCCTGGGAATGATAAAACATGAAAATTTTGACATAGGGGTATAGTTGTCATGCTCATAAATTGTCAATTTCCTTGTTGCACATTTACACGAAAACATCTCCATAGTTATATGGAATGGAGCATTGTGACGGTGAAATCGACCCTACAACACCTTCAGACTCTGGGGCAGCTCACTAATACCTATTGTGTCATGGATAGTCAGGGCAAGAAGAGAAAGGCTACCCCGAATGGTTTCGACTTAGGATCCTTGGCGGTTAATATTGAAGCTTTGGCGAAAGCATGGGAAAAGGTGCCGAGGGGCTTGAAAAATCCTACAAATGACCTGGGATGGGTTGTTTTGTTTTTTCACTATCTTTGTTACTGGTTGTTACTTTCTTCAATGTTGTTAGTTTATCTATGTTTTTGTTGTTGTTAGTTTTGCTTTATGGGCTCCGAAGAGCTCTTATTACTATGAATAATTATATTATGGTTTTTTGATGTTATTGTAATGTTTTTTTCTGCTCTCATGGAGAGTTTTCAATGTTCGGGTAGGGTCCCCTCAACCCTTTTTAACCTCTAATAAAAAAGTGAATAGTAACTTCATTTGAAACTTGAGTGATAGAGATTTTGGGCTATGAACTTGTAAGGATGTTGCAGATTAGGCAACGAGGTTAACTAGGTTCGAGATGGTGGTGGTAATGTGGCATCACGACAACAAATGAGTTGGTAAATCAGTATTTTATAAAAAAATGTTGAAATTAGCTCGATTTTGTTGATTTTTTTCAAAATTTGGGTTTTTGAATTTATGGGCATTTTTGCCCTGGCCGAGAGTGACCAAGTCATTGATGTCCTTGAGATGCTAAGCACCTGATTCCTAGCGCTGGTGACTTGCTCCTAGGTGCTCGCATCCTACTCCCAGGCGTTGTGACCCAGAGGCCTATTTTGACCATAGAATGTGAAATATATGACTTTTTGCAGTATGAGATGTTGTTTTCACATACTTATGAAGTGTTAATGTCACTTTTTTTTTGTCTTTTATGCTATAGAGAGGGATATCCATTCGAGGGAGTTCCATGGAGGTCAACACTTGAGTACTTCGTTGACTTTGGGCTTCTCGACGCTAGGTGGGATTAATTAGATCATGTCATACCGTGACATATAGCGAGATTGGGGGATGTACCTCATAATATGTGTGAGAGGTGGTGTGTAGACACTTGTACTTTTTAGTTGCCTACTAGGGAGATGACTATGACCCTAGAGGATGTATATTGTATTTTGCGACTATCGGTTGTGGGTGAGAGAGTCCACATGATGGTTATAGAGGATGCTCAAAGGCATGTGAAAGTTGTTAGATGATACTTTATAGAGACATGGGTACAGACAGAGACCTATATTAATCTGGATGCCATACTAAGATTAAGTTTTCCACAATTGTGGAAGTTCATTGTAGTGATTATCGCTTCCGCAGCGGTGGTAGTAGAGGTGGTGTTGTGGGCATTTTATATACGATGCATGATATATGTCGGTACATATAAAGGAGGATGGGATTAAATAGGCAGAGCGCGATGTGTATTGGCGTATATGTATAGAGATCTATAAAGGTTTACACAGGAGGACCATGGTGGTGGACTTGGAGCCACCACATTGTTACATGTATGGGCCTATAAGCATATTGTGATTTTGAGGCCACTTATTAGGCCACAGGGCCGATTGGGCAAGGCACAAGATTTTTACAACGAGGTGGAGAGGCACGCGAAGTAGAGACTGATACTATTACCTATAGATCTATGTTTGATCACATGGGACCAAGGGCCATTATATAGAGGTCATATCGAGACTATAGAGGGTGGTCAAAGGATGGAGTAGATTTACGGTGCATTCGACGTATCATCTGGATAAGACCGATTTCTGGTGTGATTTGTTTCGTAGAGCGCATGTTGGGGTAGTTTAGTATGGATCGGGATGTGCCCCTAGATCCATATATATGGGTGAGAGCCATGAGAGCACCATAGAGGCTAGGAGTGAGACCAGTCCGACGACAGGGCACGCTAGTGCATCCTGGCTAGAAGAGGTAGATATATCCATGGAGCCGATACAAGTCAATGATGTAGGATGCACTCAATCATATAGTGCATGGTGGGCATCACACCGATGGGTGCTATTATTTCTATTTATTGTAGATATTGAAGGAGTGTAACCAATTGGAGAAGGGAGGTGCCCCAGGATGGCGATGGTATAATAGCAGCAATAACAAAACTTGAGTATTGTTTGTTGTTAGTTGTTGATTGTCACTTAGTTGTTGTATGTTTATAAGCACGCATGATAGCTAATGTGGTATTAGATGGTTGCATGTGTTGTTTTTATTGGTCATTGATTCTTGATTCATGAATCCATACATTAACGCATCATGTACCTCCGTGGCATGCTTTTGGGAGGTGGGATGATGGAGAGAGTAGATGTTATTGCACGCGATCATGCCCATTTATTTGAGCTAGTGGCGATAGTAGCTACACATGTACCATATTATTGAGTGAGCATGATGAGGTGAGATCAAAGACTCGGCGAACTAGGGAGGTTATACGAGGAGCCCTAACACATGACGTGTTTATGAAGTATGTAGAGTTGTAGGGGATTCATGAGCAATCGGTCGAGAGATATAGGGGTCACGACTAGTGGCATAGATTGAGTGGTAAAACATTTAGTTCTAGAGCTCTCACAGTTGTATATAGTGATAATGATGATGATGTATAATGTATATGCATATAGAGGCTTGCCCCAGCGATTGCATTTTTGTAACTATGTTTTTAACGATGTATAGAGATTGATGATTAGTACTATTGTATTGTGTTGATATTCTTTGATATGTGATGTAATAATTGTTTTTCATATGTAAATGTTTGATTTGCATTGTGTGAATGATTATATTGATAAATGAATGATGATGCTTTGATAGGAAATAGATAGGTAATAGGTGAAAATTGGATTGCATGCAGGATTGAATATGGATAATATGTGATAAATAGTAATAGATGTAGATATAATGTGAGATGACAGCATTTCAATTAAAGTTGAATGGAGAATGGAGGGAAAATAGTGAGGGGAAAATATAAGAAAATAGCTATCTCCTTTGTTCTCTCTTAAGAAAAATACATTCTTGAGTTTAAAAAATTGATCACCAACCAAGAAGAATCCTAAATGAGGGGCTCAATACAATTTATAGAAGAGAGATGCCTCTTCATCTTCCTAATGACACTTCATATGCCTTTTTCTAACTTTAGACTCTTGATATTCCTAAGAAAATATTAAGTCCTTTTATATAATCAAGGTGACTTAATTTACATTATGTTTCTAAAGTTATTTTTTTAATAACTTAAAGGCATATTAAAAGTGCAAACCCCAATGAAGAATTAGAACATTTGAAGAGAGAGAAAGTTGGGGGAAGAAGAGAGAGAGAGAGAGGAAGAAGAAGGGGGAAGAATGATGTTGATGATGAAAGATCCACCTCTGATGAAGTCCACAGCTCCTTCCAGATGGCTCGATGGAATGTCCCAATGTGACGATCTCTGAATCCTAAACTATTTGCACCCCGAGAAGCTCCTTTGGATGGTTCAAGGACACCTTGGGTTTAAGTGTTCAAAAACACTTGTTAAATGACTTCATTGATGACCATGAACACTAACTCATAAAGATCCTTTCCAAGAGATAGGAACTCAGAACCATCCTACCAAGTTGAATGAATTGTTTCACTCGATGACCGTAACTTTCCACCCTACACATGATATACCTATGACCAAACCATGTAGTGAGTGTCGAAAAACACTATCAAGTTCCCTAAGATGGATCTCAAATGCCCTGTGAGAAATGCCTATGATGATCCCAAATGATGATGTTGACCTAAATGATCATCCCTCTATGTCCCATTGTGCTAAAACTACCCTTTGAGTGTGACTTACCATTAATAGCAAGTTCCCAGATGGGAGACTTACTATTTTTGGTAAGGGGTGATTTTTGCCTCTTCTTGACCATCCTGATGTGATGAACTTCTTCATTCAATCCTTGTGCACTTTGCCTTTGCCTCACCACTTCTTGGGGTGACTTACTATTTTTAGTAAGCACCCATATAGGGAGCTTACTATTTTTAGTAAGTGTTTTTTTCATTATTTTCTTCTCTCTAGAAAATCATTCTGACTTCCTGATGATCTTTAGTGCACACTATCTTCGCCATAGCCACTTTTGATGATGACTTTCCAAACATAGCAAGTATGTATAGGAAAGCTTACTATTTTTGGAAAGTGGATTTCTAGTGCTCGGTTTGTGATGGAACACATATTTTTGACTCGGCTCATCGTCGCGATCTTATCCTCGAATTTCACTTGATTTCACCCACTAGAATGCTTGGAAATAAAATTTGAAATTTTCACCTGGTAGTGGCTTCGAGCACAAAGCTGTCATGGCGGCCATTAATGGAGCTCAAAATTTGCAGGTCTAGTTTTTACCTTGATCATGATGAAATTGACTCCATTGAGATAGGTTTTTATTTAGAGTCTATGTGTAAAATTTTAGCTCGATTCCATTGTCAGATTGATGGGAAATCCAACGAATGTGAGCTAGGGCACGAAATAGGGTTTTTTATGAAAAAAATGATTTAGGGCATCATTTGATCTCCCATTTTTTGCATCTTGATTGTCTTAAAAATGAGGAAGTCTGTAAAAATATTCATCTCAATCTTGTTATATTTTGAAGATATGAATATTTTTCGATTGGGAGACTTCGTAGTTATCTAGGAAAAAATATTCATTTTTCTTCATTTCTATGTCATTTTAATCCATTATTTTTATGATTTTCAATGTTTTATCCTCATATTTTCATGGAAAAATTTTAGGAGCTAGTTGGGTCTAATATTCTTGATTCTTCTTAAAACTCTTCAAAAAATGACATCCTTCCTTGGAATCACCGAGTGTGGGGCTCAAAATGAACTCACCTAAATGAATAAGTGTTGGTTTTATTCATCCAAAAATATTCCAGGTCATGTAGATTTTGGATCTTCTTATTTTTATGAAAGAGTATTTTTTTCCTCCTAACTCCTTACGGAGCTCTTGTGAATCGTCCGATTGAAAGATCGAGGTACCTATTTTGACTACCTTCTCCTCACAGGGGCTGAGACTTGGTCATATGAGAAACCATGTGGAAATGAGGGGGGGGATGAATTTTTGTGTCCCTTTCATCCCTTTTTAAAGGGATGAAAGGGACATCAATTTCCACTTTTCACCTCATCGCGACACTTGGCGATCATCCATGCAGGGAGAGGGAAGGCTCAAACTTAGCTCTCGGGGCTTAACTGCAAATGAGAGGTCACATTGGTGTTCTGGGGCTAAAAAGGGTGGGTGAAATTTTGTGTCCCATTTTCCCTTTTGAAAGGGACATAAGGGACATGAAAATGCGCCTTAACCATAGGTTGCCACGTGTCCCATAAAAAATTGACTAAGTGTCGAAGAGTGTACCTTGAGAGTCCGACTTGTGAAGGCCATATCTTGAGCTCCTGGATGAGTTTTCAGGTGCTTCTTTATATGATTTTGACTTTAAAATTCATTTTAGAATAATGGTGATGGTTATTTAGGCTCAATTATTACTTAAAAACCTCCAAATTTCTCCTTTTTCTTATGACCTCATGAGAAAACTAGGCTAGAAGAATGAGTGTGCCTAGAAAAAGTATGGGGTTTAGAGTCCACATTTTTTCCATCCTGTAGAGCATTGAAAATAATTTCCATATGTATATTTTTTTAGCTTCCAAATCACAATGGAGCTCCCAATATATTTCTTTGAATTTTAGGTCCCTTTTTTAACATGGAGCATGCTCGCTTAGGCCCAAAACCCACTTTTGCTGAATCGGCTCCAAAATCTCTGAAACTTCCCTAAATATTCCAAAATAAACTCCATAACATTTTTAGCACTTGAATAATCCTCTATGGTGAGTTTTTTTTTCTCCTATCCACTCTAGGGGTGGTGTACTAGTCCTAGGAAGGCTAATGTAGCCCTTCCCAAAACTACTTAAATACTTGAATGTTCTAGAAGGTCCTAAATCACCTAGGGGGAAATTTTGATTTCCTAAATCACCTAGGGGAATACTTGACATTCACTTTAGGATCATTATGACATATAAGATAAGACTGGTGATTGGGATAAACTGACCTAGGGGTGTCTTTGGGAAGGTATGACTTTGAAATTTTTTGACAATGTGGTCCGTTGTCATGCTTGAAAATTAGAAATTTTATCTGTTGCACATTTTGCATGACAACAACTGGCTCTAGCTTGGGGACATGTTATGGATGATAGTGCAATGAAGACATGACATGAGAATCCTAGAATCTCAATTTACAATACGTTGACCAATGCCTTATCCATTGGGCTTTACAAGAGTCACATACAACTTACACGAGATGTCCAAAAGGAAGAACACACACACACACACACAAAAAAAGAAAGGAAACACACAACACATGGAAAGGAAAACACACATACATAGGAAAGGGAAACACACACCTAAAAATCACCTATGGTACAATGTGGGGACAACCCACTTTCACTGAAGCACTTTCTCTTTTCGAGGTTACCTCCAAAGAGGTAATATGAATGATGAAGCTCTGAAAGCCGTTGACTGGTTCCAGAAAGTAGCCTCCTCTCCTCAACTACTTATGAAATCTAGGTGCTTTCACACTTTCATATACTTTGTAGGAGTGAGCCTACATGAGCTTCTTGATGCTTGGGTCTTCACTCAAAGATTCCATTGCCTTCATTTCCTTTGAAATCTATTTTTGCGCTTATCCACACTATTTATTTTTTCTTCTATCATATCATTACTACTCCAGGGATGAATTTTGTTTGAATAGATTGAGTACCAAAGTTTTATTTTTCCACCCATTCATTCATATCCTTTCTCCATAAGCATCAAATCACATTTTTTCATATCAATAAGAAGTCAGTGTTGAGTGAAGGATCACAAATGACTTCATATCCATCATGAGATATTTTGAAATTGGGTGAAGAATCATACATAACCTCATGCCTATCTTGTATGGCCATATCTTGAATCAAGTGGTCAAGACTCGCTCGGATCTTCATTTCATCTTTCAAAATGTCTTTGTATTGAATCCTTATTTGGTACTTCAAAAAGTTCATCTTCACCCTTATTTGAAAATTCTTCACTTTGAGATCCAAGGAACCCGTCAGGAGGCATTGTTTTGATATCTTGAGGTTCATTATATTCTATCACTTCTTCATTTGGAGGAATCTCAATTTTGAGGGCTTCAAAACTCCTTGCTTCAACTTCTTCACAAGAGAAAGAGTTCTCCTCTTTGAATGGGAAAGAAAATACTTCACTTTCATCATTAACTGTCTCAAGAGGGACATCAGGATCTTCACCTTGCTTTGCTTCATCATGACTAACCTTCAATCAATTGAGGATTCCAAATTGGATTCTTGCTTGTCTTGTAAATCCATAGCTCGCATCAGGAGTTCAAGATTGAGCTCAGGGTCTTTTGTTTCTTTTGTAACTTTAAGAAAATTTTTACATATTCTCTTTCCAATTTTCAAGAGGCTCATCACAAGGTTGGCTTAGTTCTTCTTCATGGAATGACATGATCAAGAGAATATTCATCTTTGAATGGGAATGAGAAATATCTCCTCATCATGGAAAAGGTTTGTCCATTTTCCTATGTTGAAAATTCATCCAGAACTATTCCTCTTCTTCATGCCTCACATCATCTGAAATTCAAAATTATTCTCTTGTAGTTCAAAGTTTCTCAATGCTTCCTCTAGATCCATATTCCTCTGAGAAGGAATGTTTGGTCCTATCAAAATGGGATCTCATCTTCTTCTTGGTTATCACAAAATAATTCATCCTCTTGTTATTTTGATAAAATGTTGGTTCCTGGACTTCTAACTTTCACACCATGTACCTCATCTTCTTCTCTGAAGAAATTTCTCCATGTCTCCCTTCACTGGAATGGTTGCAAAAGACCAATTCATCTAGATTTTCCTCCCAATTGTTGGCAGAAAATTCTACTTAGCAACATTCCAAATGAATCCAAATGTCTGCTACCAAAATCATCATGGAAACTTTTTTTCCAAAAATTGGCGAGAGAGCCACTGTGCATGCATTTTGATCTTCCCTATAAGTGGGACTTCTTTGACTCCATGGAGTAACAAGAGCCACTGGGTGGAGTCATGGGAGTTTAAGAGCTTTGGAAACCTTCACAGGCATCACATTATCTGAGGCACCTAAATCTATTATGCAATTGTTCAATACATATTCCCCAATGAGAAGAGAGACATAGAAAGGATCAACCTTTCGGTCTTTGATGCACTCAGTGAGAATGTTCTATGAGGGAGGTGTAGGTGGGTTTGGTAGTATTCCTTTAGAACTAGGAGTTACAACATTGGGTGTTAAACTACCATTCTTGATATATCGGAAAATCTCTCAAATTGTTCAAGGTGAGTCCACAAATATTCAATTTTAGTAATCTTGCACTTTGGCTTTGTTTGCATATTCTATGAAGTCAAAAGGGGAGATGTAGATGAGGGGGATGAAGGGACTGCTTTTGGAGTTAGGATAGGTTTGGAAGAAGGGGTTGATGTTTGGGGAACAGAGGGTATTTTAAAAGGTAAAGTGGAAACTTTTGAAGCACTAGATTTTATAGGAGTAGATTTAGATTTAGAACTGGAAGAAGCATTGGAAGACTTACTTGGAATTGTGGGTGACCTTCTTACTTGCACAGATCAGGTTCTCCAATGCAGACTCCATGCAAGGTGGAAGTGGAGATCCTCGAATGATTATTTTATTTTGCAGAGTCACCATAGGAGGATCTTCAGTCTTATTTCTCTTTGTGGCAGCAACAGAGGAAGAGGCTCCCTTTTGAGACTGGGAATGAGTAAACATAGCACATGAGAAACTAGGTGCATCTTTTTCATCATCTTCATCACCTCCAGAATACTCAAAAATTTGATTTGTGTGTCATTCTCTACTTCCTCAACCTCTAGAGGGTCGTTATCTTCACTTTCTTGTTCTAATCCTTCTTCATCTTCTTGAGTCCTACAACTAACATTGATAGGTGGGGCCTCCAAGGAAATCCTTTGGGGTGCTCCCATGAAATGTGATTCCTATTATTTATTTGAGGAGATACTCTTTCAAAAAAATTTCCTCTTCAATGATGTCATTTCATTTTCCAATTTCTGCAAGAAAGGATCCGATTCTCTCATCCTTAGGATTTGGGCTTTACCCTTTGAGGGATTTTTTATCTTTCCAGAGAGGATGAGATCATCATCAAGTTCAATGGCCATTCTTTGTGCTTCTACAATATTCCTTGGTTGAACTCTTCATAGGAAAAATCCTACCTCTTGGTGATTGAGCATTAATGAAGAATCTCTTGACATTATTTTCAGATGGTGAATCCTCTTCCGTATCTTGCGGAGCAAACCGGTTGAAACAAGCCACAAAGTCTCTCATAGTTTCATTTTCTCCTTTCTTCATTTGTGCTAATTGAAACAAGGAGATCTTGATAGTCCTTAGTAGATTTGAATCTCTCCTCAAACTTTATTTTGATGTCATTCCAACAAGTGATGGATCGGGCAGGAAGGAGGTAGAACCATTCTGCTGACTTTTTCTTGGAGAGACTCCACGAACAATCTTACAACGACATCTTCATGTTGGACACCAAGAATCCCACATGATGTGGTGAAGGCCAATATGTGCTCTTCAGGGAGTTGTGTGCCATCACCTTTAAACTTGGGAAAGTTCTTGTGAGAATATTTGGTAAATTGTGAAGAGGGGGTTCAAGAGCAAGCGGGCTTGTATTTCTTCCCCATGGAACAATGGGTTGAGGTATTTCTTCTTTGTCTGCCATTGTTTCTCCCACTTCACTTTAAATTCTACTTTGGAAAATTCTTCTTCAAATTCTAGCACTATTTTTTTGTAATAGGAATATGAAAAGACATGTGGAATACGAAAGGTCACTTGTAAGAATCAACAATGTGTCTTTTAGCAATGGATTTTCATCAACTCCAATTTTTGATTTTTTCAAATTTATATTTTTTTTATTTTTTTTTTTATTTTTTTTGGACCTTGTGGTCATATTTTGGGTGCAGATGCTACTAAATCTGCCCCACGGTGGGTGCCAAAAACTATTGGCGAGAAAATTTTTCGGGTGGAAAAATTTGTGGGTTTCTTTCCAACGCTCTGGGAATCAAAGTCCCTCTACTTAAATGGTGCAACTTTCATGTTTGCATGCACATGAAAAGGTGGATTTCCTAGTGGCCTTGTGGTCGAGGAGGATCCAACAGGGGCACTCCACTGACCCTGTGACAAAAAGCTAGCAATTTCTTTGCTAGAGAAGACTTTGTTTGAGAGAGGAAAGGGGAGTGAGAAAAGAGGTAGGAGAACTAATGTTATAGGTAGAAAATCAGATTCCTACACACACTAGTTAGAAATTTCAACACATGCATTTATGAGAAGAAATAACCAAAATTCCATGTTACTAGCTAGAGGAAACCATGCATACAAATATGCACACATTCATATGCCTTGGAAAACATAAAACTTCCTTATTAGCATTTCAATTAAAGTTGTACATAGTGTGAGAATGGAGGAAAAATAGTGAGGGGAAAATAGAAGAAAATGGCTATCTCCTTTGTTCTCTCTAAGAACAATGCACTCTTGAGTTTACAAAATTGATCACCAACTAAGAAGAAGCCCAAATGAGGGCTCATTACAATTTATAGAAGAGAGATGCCTCTTCATCTTCCTAATGACACTTCATATGCCTTTTTCTAACTTTAGACTCTTGATATTCCTAAGAAAATATTAAGTCCCTTTTATATAATCAAGGTGACTTAATTTACATTATGTTTCTAAAGTTATTTTTTGAATAACTTAAAGGCATATTAAAAAGTGCAAACCCCAATGAAGAATTAGAACATTTGAAGAGAGAGAAAGTTGGGGGAGGAAGAGAGGAGAGAGAGAAAGGAAGAAGAAGGGGGAAAAATGATGTTGATGATGAAAGATCCACCTCCGATGAAGTCCATAACTCCTTCCAGATGGCTCGATGGAATGTCCCAATGTGATGATCTCTAATCCTTGAACTATTTGCACCCCGAGAAGCTCCTTTGGATGGTTCAAGGACACCTTGGGTTAAGTGTTCAAAAACACTTGTTGAATGACTTCACTGATGACCACAACACTAACTCATAAAGATCCTTTCCAAGAGATAGGAGCTTAGAACCGATCCTACCAAGTTGAATGAATTGTTTTCACCGATGACCACAACTTCCACCCTACACATGATATACCTGTGACCCAACCATGTAGTGAGTGTTGAAAAACACTATTGAGTTCCCTGAGATGGATCTCAATGCCATGAGAAATGCCTATGATGATCCCAAATGATGATGTTGACCTAAATGATCATCCCTCTATGTCCCATTGTGCCAAAACTACCCTTTGAGTGTGACTTACCATTAATAGCAAGTGCCCAGATGGGAGACTTACTATTTTTGGTAAGAGGTGATTTTTGCCTCTTCTTGACCATCCTGATGTGATGAACTTCTTCATTCAATCCTGTGCACACTGCCTTTGCCTCGGCCACTTCTTGGGTGACTTACTATTTTTAGTAAGCACCCATATAGGGAGCTTACTATTTTTAGTAAGTGTTCCTTTTCTATTTTTTTTTCTCTGACAATCATTCTAACTTCCTGATGATCTTCATGATACACACTACCTTCGCCATATACCACTTTTGATGATGACTTTCCAAACATAGAAAAAGTTGTATAGGAAAGCTTACTATTTTTGGAAAGTGGATTTCTGTGCTCGGTTTATGATGGAACACATATTTTTAGACTCGCTCATCATCATGATCTTATCCTCTGAATTTCACTTGATTTTCCCACCATAATGCTTGGAAATAAAATTTGAAAATTTCACCTAGCAGTGGCTTCGGGCATAGAGTTATTATGGCGGCCATTAATGGAGCTCAAAATTTGCATGATCTGGTTTTTACCTCCGATCGTGATGAAATTGACTCCATTGGGATAGGTTTTTTATTTAGAGTCTATGTGCAAATTTTTAGCTCAATTCCATTGCCTTTGGATTGATGGGAAATCCAACGAATGTGAGCTAGGGCACGAAATGGGGTTTTTATGAAAAAAATGATTTAGGGCATCATTCAATCTCCCATTTGTTGCATCTTGATCATATCGGGAAATGAGGAAGCTTGAAAATATCTCATCTCAATCCGACTTGTATTTTGCAAGATATGAAGATTTTTTGATTGGGAGACTTCGTAGTTATCTAGCGAAAAAAATCTTCATTTTTCTTCATTTATCTACCATTTTAATCCATTATTTTTATGATTTTCAATTTTTTATCCTCATCCAATCATGGAAAAATGGTAGCAATGGGTCTAATCTTCTGATTCTTCTTAAAACTCTTCAAAAATGACATCCTTCCTTGGAATCACCGAGTGTGCCCGCTCAAAATGAACTCACCTAGGAAGACGCATGGTTTTCTAAAAATATGAATGTTCCATCATGTATAGGATCTTCTCATTTTTTGAGTATTTTTTTTTCCTCCTAACTCCTTATGGAGCTCTGTAATCATCCGACAAAGATCAGGTACCTATTTTGACTACCTTCTCCTCACAGGGGTTGAGACTTGGTCATATGAGAAACCACGTGGAAATGAGGGGAGGGAACATTTTTATGTCCCTTTCATTCCTTTGGCCAAATGGATGAAGGGGACATCAATTTCCACTTTGTGCCTCATCGTGACACTTGGCGATCATCCGTGCAGGGAGAGGGAAGGTTCAAACTTAGCTCTTGAGGGCTTAACTGGCAAACGGGAGGTCACATTGGTGTTCTGGGGGCTAAAAAGGGTTGGGCAAAATTTTGTCCCCTTTTTCCCTTTTTAAAAGAAACATAAGGACATGAAAATGTGCCTTAACCACATGTTGCCACGTGTCCCATTAAAAATTTGACTAAGTGTCGAAGAGTGTACCTTGAGAGCCGACTTGTGAAGGCCATATCTTGAGCTCCTAGATGAGTTTTCAGGTGCTTATTTATATGATTTTGACTAGAAAAGGAATTTTGAGAAGAATGGTTATGGTTAAATAAGGATCAATTCTAACTTTGAACACCTCCAAATAGTTATTTTTCTCGGGACCTCCAACTTTGCACCAGAAGAATGAGTTACCTAGAAAAAGTATGGGGTTTCGAGGAGTCCCGTTTTTTCCATCATGTAGAGAATTGAAAATAATTTCCATAGGTAATTTGTTTAGCTTCCAAATCATAATATAAATCCCATAATCTTGCTTTAAAGTTCAAGTCCCTTTTCATGACGCATGCTCTGCTTCGTTCTCAAAAACCCGCTTTCGTTGAATCAAATCCAAAACCTCCTAAACTTCCCTAAATATTCCAAAATCAACTCCACAACATTTTTAGCACTTGAATACTCCTATGTGGTGAGTTTTTCTCCTCTGATCCACTCCAGGGTTGGTGTACTAGTCCTAGGAAGGCTGATGGTAGCCCTTCCCAAAAACTTAAATCTTGAATGTTCCAAATGTTAAATCACCTAGGGGGTCCTTTCCTAAATCACCTAGGGGAATACTTGACATCCACTTTAGGATCATTAGGGATGATAGATAAGACCGGTGATTGGGATAGACTGACCTTGGGGTGTCTTGGGAAGGTATGACTTTGAATTTTTTTGACAATGTGGTTCTATAAAACCGCTCGACAATAAAGAATGAACCATAGAACAAGAGCGCATCATTAGGAAATTATTGGTAGTGTGCGCTAGATAAATAGATGAATGAAATACAAAATGTGGAGATGGAATGAGGTTTTTATTATATCATATCCCTTAACAATGATGTACGAACCATACGAACACGAGTGCGCCATTGATTAATGAGGTGAGAAAAATCACCTACCAAATATTAAGAAGCCGGTGAGGAGCAAGGAAACTGTGAAGTGGTAATGCAGTATGAGTGCACCTGGCTAGATTGAATGTCTAATGAGATGGTGTTAATGATGGGATATGCGGTGTTAGGAATCACCTATGTCGATGGATTAGGAAGCAATTGTGAAGTAATAACATTGTGAGGTGGATGATATGATGTTGCGGTGGATGAGCAAGGTGGAGGATGTGGATGAATGATGATCTTAGGAGATGGACAAATGATGACCTTAGAAGTGGGTGGAGGAGACAAGTGAATCAAGTGGAAGCACACTTATGTGGAATTGAGAAAGAGACCACTCATGAGAGTGAGAGCCAAAGGTAATGACACCCTTGTATTCTAATTGTTGTAATTTATCATGAAGGGCACAACATTCATTGTCACGATGGCCATTGATGCGGTGAAAATTACAATAAGGATGATCACGTTGGTGATGCAAGTGATGAGGAAGATGATGTTGATTAAAAGGTAAGAAAATTAAGTGCTTATCAAGTAGAGCACACAAGACATCATGAGGCTTAACAGCATGTGAGAAATGCAATGGCTCTTGAGTAGGATATGGGGAAGACTTATGTGGAGAGTGACGTGGTGGCGGAGATGGAGGACGTTTATATGGTGGAGGAGATGGAACATGTTTGCGAGGTGGAGGAGATGGAGACCTTGGCGGATGCTTAACAGCGGAAGAGGTGAAGAACTAGGAGATGACACAATAGTAGAAGAAGTAGAAGGATGATCTATAACACGTGTAACAATTAAATCTTGTTCTAGATCAATGACCTTATAACATAAAAGTGTAAATAATTCACATTTATCATGTTGCAATCGTTCTTTTAATGCATGAATCAAGCCACGAAAAAGATAATTTGCTTCTCTAGATCAATAGGCTGAAATACTAACTGATGCATGCAATAATTGAAGCGTAAAATGTAATCTAGAATAGGTTCTTTCTTTCCCTGATGCAAGCTAGGTAAGCGATCATGTGTAACTATAGGACCATTGTTAAGTATAAAGCCTTTAAGAAAAACATCTTCCATTTCACAATATGTACTAATAGATCCGAAAGGAAAACGAGTGACCTTTGAAGAGCATAATCAATAAGACTATGATGAAAGGCTTTTAGTAATAGTCAATCATTGGAATAAGAAGCCATAGCTAAACGATAATGCTTAAGATATAGATATGGATTGCCTGCCATTGAAACATGAAAATGCGAGGCATAATGAAATCCTTAGGAAATCTTGAATTATGAATTTTCTTTGGAATAAGATTGTCATGAAGAGAGTTATTATCAATAGAAGCATAATAGGATTTGCTTTCAAGAATGAGAGATTGAACTTGAGATTGCAGAATGCCAACAACATACACGAGTGATAAAATATCATGTGAATGAATCGTTGAAGATGTGAGAGGCACATTGAGAGGTTGAAGCTTGTTGTAGTGATCATGGGAATGTGAGAAGAAGAAGCGAAAGATGAAGATGCTATGGGCACACTAGATGTAGATGCGAAGCAATAAAAGAGATGTACTAGGAGGAGTAGAAGAAGCATCGTGAATATCATCTAGAGAAGAAAAAGAGGAAAGAGGAGGAGAAGAACATTAAATATTAATAGAAATAATAGAAGTAGAAGCGAAGAAACCATAAGAGGAGAGCTGGTATGAATGGTAGAATCATAATGAATGTCATTAGAAATAACCTCAGAAGTAGAAGAAAGCGGAGTGGAAAATTCACATTCAACAATCTTAAAAGAAGTAACATCCTTGCTAACATGTTTCTTGATTATAAGTATAATTAGTATCAGATAAAGTTTCACATGCAAGTATTTCATCAAGCGAGTCATCAACATATAGAGAAGTAGGAGAACTATCATAAGATATATCTTTACAATAATTAGAAACATTTTTAAAAATAAAAGAAGCATGAGATACAAATTTACATTCATCCTAACTAGTATGAGAAACATCATCATGCACATATACATTTTCATCATTGGAAATAACATGATTTTTATCTATAGTAGCACAATCAAGACCAAACATATAATCTATAATAGAATCATCAAGTGTTGTAGCATAAATAAAAGAAGGTGGAGTAGCCTTGGTGACTATGGAAGAACAAGGAGTGCATCCAGAAAAGTTTTGGTCCTTAGAAATAATGTTGAGAGTAGAGTGGGAGAAACTAGTAGGAACTTTGTGTTTGTTAACATCAAGCAATCTTTGAACATTGTCATCAAATCGAGCATTGCGATAAAGATCAAGAAGTTCAGCCTCAACAACATCATCAAGGATAAGGTTGACACTCTCATGATGCATAACTTGCATAAGAGAGGAATATCTACTTTTAGCCATTAGGGTTTTGTGGATCATAGGGCAAGGAGTTCTAAGAGAGGGGTTCACCAAATGATTTAATAAAATCAATATTAAATCTAATTTAAGAGTCATTACTATGATATACAACAAAATACAAATGCCAAACACTCCAAAGATGCAACTGTGTAAACAAATGAGAGAGATAAGGTACTTATTTGATTTTTGCTTATTTCAAGTATACTCAAGTTGGAACAACCGATGAACAAACTGGGTATAGTATTGAAAATGCTCAATATAAATTTAGGAACTTGCGTAATGGCCGGGACACGGGTGCCAGGTGAGGGCGAGGTGCTTGGGTGCAAAGACCTTTTGTAGGCGCATGTGACTGCGTAGAGGGTCGGAACTTGATTTTTCTTATGTCGCTAAGGTTTCACCATTCTTCACCATTGGTCATGTCAATCAGTATGTCGTTGGATGATTGCTAAATTCACTTGATAACTCCGCAAAAACAAGTGATATCCAACAAAACCCCAAAACACATCAAAACTTAACAAGAAAAGATGCAAAATGGGGAGTCAGATTGACCCCGACAGTCACTCGATAGAGTGATCTTACGATCGAGCATTGCACTACATATCAAACTCCATGTAGTTTTACGTATGTGCATGTGTAGAATCATGTCCTTAGGTTGCCTTTGCACCAATGACACCAAGATAGTGGGCTATAGCTAGATAAAATCTAAATGTGTGGATGGAATTTAGAACTTCCCCTTCCTATGCAGTGTATGCAGAGTAAGCAACCCAAAAATGCGAGTCCTTTCTGATAGTATGTAGATAAGATAGTCCTTGAAATAATTGTCCGCCCTATAATGGTATGTATGTTGTGTATATACAAGGATCTCTTGCTTGAATTTCAACACTAGTGACATGACATGCCGACTAAGACCTCGAGATAGGAGTAAGAAAACCAAAAAGGCCAACTACAAATGTCAAAAATGTGAACAAGAAGAAAAAGGACAAGAAAGGCCAAGATGGATAGGAGCACTTGGGCGCTAGTGTCCAGACAGGCACTTGTGTCATGGGACAACCGACGACAAATGTGAGAGGACCAACATATAGGAATTCTGTGACTCACCAAAACCGGTACATAAGTGGCAAAAGTGAGAGAGCAAGACAATAGAAATAATCAAAGCAAACATATGGAGTAGGAAGTGTGTCACCAATGAATACTTTTCTTACTCAAGATCCATACATATAACAACATACTTGGTGGTATAGTAAAACAATAATATGTGTGTGATTTTTATCTACAAATATAACTACTACACATTTTATTATATATTGTAACCACTACTATAAAACCATCAAATGTTTGTCCTCCCGAAGTGTTCTTTAATTTGTTTGGAATATGTGTTCAAACCCGATTCAAACCTAAGCTCTCATTGCTATTTAAGTTTTTTTGATTGAAAAGTGCATTTATATTAACAATACATAAAATTACAACATTAATCATATAAAATAGAATGGAATCACGTCCCATAATACAAGTGAAATCGAGCTATTCAAGTTTTAAGTGTACTTTCTAATCTCAATGACCTCTCTTAACTATGTTTGTAAAATGATTCTCCACAATAACATCCTTAGAAATTTATGCAAACAATGCGTTGGGCTTTTCCAACATGTTCTCGCCAATACCATTTTCTCCTTCTCTAAGTAGACATAAGTAGGTGTATGCTCCTTAAGCCCACTTTGAATGGACCTAGTGTCTCCACAATGTGAGGAACCCCACATAAGCAATCAAATTTTATAGACCACACTCTTTAAGTTTGGCTCCATGTGATCCTTTGCCTACTTTAAGGGCTTTCATGGCTTGTTTGTGAATAAAAAGTGGTTTAAATGTTTTCTCGCCTTAAAATTGTGGAAATTACAATACTTATCTTATATAAAGAATTCTATTATGTTGTTTTACTTATGACGATGATGGATTATATAATATAATAAAAAATGTGCGATCGAAAATATTTATTCAATTTTTCTAAAAGTCATTTTTATCTATCCATAAAATTTGTAGTCTAATTGACATTGATGATGATAGAAAATAATACCAACAAATAGGCTACTAATAGTTTTCCAAGGTTAAATATGGTTTTATGCGAAAGCATTAACATTTAAGACACATGATCTCATTGGTAATACTACTTTGCATTAAACTTTACGGTTAAATTTCGTAGTGAAGCGCAACATTGACCGTTGGAGTTGGGACCACGGGTTTCGTTACGTCATTGGCCAGCCAAAAGATAAGTAGGATAGACTTTCCATACGAGCAACAAAAATGAAATACGTACACCCCGAAGATTAGGTCCTCTGACGTGGCACGTACGATTGGTCAAAACGATACTCTCGGATTTATTTTAAATAACCACATAGCCTCTCCCCCACGCCGCCGCGTGGTATAACAACCCCGGGTTAATTAATGGCGTGGACTTTTATCTCCTTCATTTTTAATTTTTATTTCACCACGATAATATTGTTGTCTGGCGGTAAAATTGAAGTTTAGCGTAGACTAGCGCAGGAGGAGGCTTACGCAGTGCAGAACGTGTGCGGAGAAAAAAATCAAAAAACTGCTCTGGACGCTGAAAAATTGCTGTGGACGATCTCGATAGTGGTTTCCTGTACTGCAGATGACGAAGTGGGTCGTATACTACGCGGCTGATCGGACAAGACAGCCTCAGATGGCGGTTTTCTGGCAACGGGCGCTGAATTTCTCTGGTAGGGTTCTGTTTTTGTTACTCTGAAAATGCTTCTCCAGGATTGAAGAAGGAAAATTCATGTTATCTGTTAGGGTTTGAGGTGGGGGGGTAAAGATGGTTTTATGAACAATTGAGCGCTGTATTTTGAGATGGAAACCAGCCGATCGGACGGCGGGGCGTCTCTGCCCCCTCGTAAGAGGTTGCTGGCAGGGCTGAAGCAGAACGGGTGGTTTTGTTCTGCAGAAGAGAAGGCGGTTTCCAGGGCAATGAACGGAGAGGAAAACCGGGATTGTAAGGATTCTGATTGCTGTGCTATCTGCGGCCTTAAAGAGAAGGACTACGTGAGAGTGAAGAACGGCGCCAGGTTTGTTGCTTTGTGCAATTCGTGTAATGTTTTGCTGAATTGTGGTGGAATTTGTTGCTATTGTTACGCGAGAGTTACGGATGATGAAGATTCGTCTGTTGTTTTTTCGTGCTGCAAATGCCGGCATCGCGTGCACTGTGAGTGCATTTCGAAGCGTAGTTTTTCTGGCAGCGTCTGCTTCGACCCAAAATGCTTTGTGTGCGTCGATTGCACGCAGTTTAAGCTGCCCTTGGATGAAGCAGCTAATGGCCGCAAAGTTCATGCGCCTGGGCTAGGGATAGGGTTTGATTGCCGCGAAAAGGAAGGGTTAGGGTTTGATGGTCGTGATAAAGGAGAATTAGGTTTAGGGTTTGAGGGCAAGGGTAAGGCTGAATTAGGGTTAGGGTTCGATGGTGGGAGCAAGGCTGAAGTAGGGTTGGGGTCAGGGTTAGCAGTTTCGTGCAATTCAGATGCTGGAGCCTGTGCCTCCGCTGGAGACAGTGTTGTATTTTCTGTAGATAAAATCCCAGGGTCTTCTGTACATAAATCTCTAGGTAAGAAACCATTGGTGGAAATTTGCAAGCCTGCTGAGGCCTGTAGCACTACAGAGTCGAGAATTTTAGATGCTGAAGATGGATCCAAGGAGGGGAGCGCTGATTTTAAATTAAGGAAAAACGACTTGTTGTTAAAATCACCTCTTGAGCTTGAGGAGATGGTGGCAGAGGCGAAGGCTTCTGTGTCAAGGACGGCGGAGGCTGTTGCGGTTGCCAAGGATACAGCTTTTAGAAAAGCTGCAGAGGCTGCAAAGGCTGCAGCTGTGGCAAAGGAGGCTCTGAATATAGCTGCCCTTGCTGCCCGGGAAGAAGGAAGATCAAAGAGGTTCTTCAAGTAAACATTCGTCCGAAACAGGCAACAAATAAGGTTGTAGATAGACAGAGCAAAATGGTGGAAGATGAATTGAAGGGAGGGACAGCAGCAGTGGTGAGGACAATCTCTGTTGTTGATGATGAAGAGCTGGCTCGCCAATTGCATCGTGCAATCAATAGTTCCCCCAGGATTTCTCGAAATACAGTTTCTTTGGGTGAGAGAGGCCCGGGAAAGCTAAGAGTGCCCGATTCTGCTAGGGCACATTCTCATCGTTCAGATTTGCCCAAACAGCAAACTCGCTTGAGGATCCCATCCTTAAAAAAGCAGGAAGAGAAACTACAGAATAGGTCTGAGAGCGTCAATTGGGGAAAGCTTGCTAACAAAAGAGAGCCTGGAAGTCAAAGTGCATGCGGCAAGTTTGGAGGTAGTCCAATCAATAAGCTCTTACAAACCCTAGATCACTCAGAGACAGAGTCGTCAGTGGGTCTTCTAGCACTGAATCAGGATCCTTCAGTTTATAAGCCAATCGCAGAAGCTGATATGAGACATTTAAGTAATTGTGCAACGACTGAAGTACCTTTTTCTGACTACGATGAAAAGGCTTCAGATGCAGGTAGAGTTTTGAAAGAACTTGCAGTTTGTAATTATAGTAGCACTTTTGTAAAGGATGAGAATGGTCAGCCTCCGGAACCAGAAGTGGGTAATTTGGAGAAACTGGCAGAAACAGTTGCTGTAGTCATTGAGGAAGAGAATTACCGATGTGAAGAGGATAGGCTGGACAGGTGTATAAAGGAAGAAGCAGCAAGCTGCTCCAATAAACCTGTCGAGCCTGTTGGTGCATGCCAGAGTCCAGAACCTGGAGAGGCAACTAGTCAGAAGCAAGCAGGAGTCAAAAGGAAAAGGCCATCTCTAGATCCTATTAGAACTAATGAATGTAGAATAGGGTCGTCTAAGAGTAGCAGGACATCTATACCAGTTGGAAATTACAATGGTGATATTGGCAATGGATACCAAAGGTTCTCCTATGTCCGATGACAGCACAATAAGATTGCATGCAAGACGATCAAATGCGAGAAGCAAGTCAGAGAGGAGAACAAAGTCCATTTCAGGTGATTTTCCTCAAGAAAGTCAGGGCTCAGCTCGTGCAGTATCGACTTGGCAT
Organism: Taxus wallichiana var. yunnanensis; assembly: GCA_018340775.1. Taxonomy (NCBI): domain Eukaryota; kingdom Viridiplantae; phylum Streptophyta; class Pinopsida; order Cupressales; family Taxaceae; genus Taxus; species Taxus wallichiana. The sequence goes on from CM031239.1 coordinate 851,588,736, forward strand.
CAGGATATTTTAAAGCCATCCCAAAGCTTTGCGGGGAAGTGTGAATTTATCTTCTCTCCAGTCTGCTCCTCAGGTGCATCTGCAGTCCCCTGCCTTTGTGAGTGGACTGTCACGGAAACACTCTTGACCGGCACAGGTAATTAAGGAAAACTATCTGTACCACTTTGTCTGGTTCAAAATGTGCATAATGTTTGTTTGAAATGAGATATTTATACAAAAAGTTGCGTCTTAACTCTGAAGGGCCACATTCATTCAAACAGTTACCAAGAAATAAGCATACATTAAACTCATAAGAGCAAACCAGAAGGCCACAATATGTCTGGTAAAAGATTGTACTCTTAAGTTTGTTTCTCCCACGGTGTTTAGAAACCTATGACCTAGAATTCTGTTCGTGTTTTGCAAATATTTATTTGTAAGTTTAGTTTGCTTTGAAACCTCGGCCTATATGAAACTGAGAATTCTTAATGTGTTTGTATAAATCTTAGAATTAGTAGTATTGCATTGGGCTGTGTAATATTTAAGCAACTTTAGTCAGGACTCAGAAATAATCTTCAGTTTTGCTTCTCTTACAAAAAAGGAAAAGTAAAGCCAAATTGATTTTATATATTGCAGGAATATACAGTCTGGAAAACTGTGAACCTATACTTTAAACAAAATATTTGAGATATTGTCAGTGTTTTGGTTGATTGTACAAAAAAGTTGTCTGAACTCTGAAGGGCCATATTCATTCAAACAGTTACCAAAATATAAGCATACATTTAACTTACTAGGGCAAACCACAAGGACACAATATTTCTGGTACAAGAGTGTACCCTATGTTTTGTTCTCTCATGGTGTTTAAGAAACACACCTTCACCTATGGCTTTCATCCTGTATATCAAGACTCAAGAGTCGAATCATCAAGTGTATTTATATTGATTCATTAGAGAAGATGCATTTATCTATCTAATTGGTCTGTGTTGATGCATTAGAGAAGATACATTGGTCCCTGTCATTGGTCTGACACTGTAAGTTCACTTTAAAGCTGAGTGTTCTTTTAATCTTGGCTGTCTGGTATACATAAAACTCGCTTTTTTTAGGATAATCAGGACTGTATTTTTAACTTGAGTCACGATCTAACAAATCAACCAATAAACATTACACAAACCAACAGGCCTGAAGGTTTAAGTTATAGAATGTTAATTTAAGATTTTTGTAGTTGTGTTCTGCGAGGATCCTTAGGCTGGAGTATAAGTGACCGGGCATATTGGGATAAAGTACATTTTAGTCTTGCTAGGGTTATGCAATTTCTTTGTTATTGTGCAGCATTATGGGATTTGACTGCAGTTCATGCTTGGTTAGGGTTGGTATTAAGATCTGTTTTGTGGGACATTATCAAGTCAGCATTAGAGTTGGAAAAATGGATTCTCTTGGAGAGTATTCTTACGTTTCTAATCAGCTCCAATTTAATGAAAAATTGGACTCAACCTACTAAAACATATCTTTAGCCAGGCATTGGGTGCTTATGTAAAGAGCATGGCACTTGGAGACATTGATCTTTATAAAGTAAATATGCGGTTTTTGCAACTAAATAGGTGATACTATAAAGATAGTAAGCCACACTACATGTTTAAAATGAAAAGTCTATAATTGATTCATTATGACCTATTGTACATTAGCTCCATAGTCTGAACAGCACCTAATCTAGACCATGTTCTTCACAAATAAGCTTTATACATCTGATAAGTGAACAGAGATAAAATGTTCTTAATATTGGTCAGGAATAGTTTCACATTAGTGATGGACATACTTTTTATTTTCCTGTCAAGCATATCCAAAAGAGGTATTTTCAGTCCTAGGTTTTTTTGACACTTGTTATACTTAATATATGTTTTTCGATTTTTGTGCAGGAAATAATCTTGGAGGTACAATCCTAATGTATTGCAAGGCCTTTTTCCCCAATTTGAAATCCTAATCTTGACATGAACAGATTGTCCTATTGACCTGATGCTAATGTAAAGCTTAACAATTTCGATGTTACCCTCCTATAAAAGGCCAAACATAGCTGTTAGGTTGTGGCTTGCTGTTGCTACCATTTGATTTGACATGATATTGTAGGCGTTATTGAATCCACAAGACTCCATTATTGTTAGTATGCCATTCCTATGGTGTCATATTTTCAAGTTGTGATGGGGCTTCACATTCTTACATTCATCGCATATGCATGCATATCATGTTCCTAGAGCAAAGAGTGTTTATTGCTTCAAATCTTATATTGCGTTAATTATGTAGAGCTAGGATTGATGATGCAATTTATAGCACCTTGAATAAATGGATTGTCTTACAAGGAACTATCCTTAAATCTTAAGTCACATTACTTTTTATCGTGAAACAAAAACTAGGGTCAATAGTGTAATCTATTTAGCCACTTTCTAGCTTAAGTATTTTAATGGCAAAGAAAATAATCTTCTTTGGAAACTTTTAAAAAAGAAGTTCGAGGATAAAGAATTTGAACTAGAGACCAAAGTGCGAGTTCCAACTTCCTAATATTCTCAAATAGGAATGATTTTACCCCTATGCGAAATAACGAGTTAAAAGGAAAAAACCTCATTTGTTTCAGGAATAAATATATAATTTGAATCCCGATTATGATATATGTACTTGCTAATAACATGCATGGTTTTGAAAAACATTTTGGGTCAATTTTTAGTTTTATGGAGTAGCTATCTAATGTTAAGGTATAATTTATATCTTATGATTTGAAGACTATCATTCACATTTGGGTTCTTTAACACCTGCAAGATTTTTTAGACCTAAATTATTCCACTTCAAAGCAACGGCGGGCTCTATCATGTTGCTTCATTGTCTCATATATCCCAAGTGTCAACTAAAATTGTCATTCGTGAACAAACCGTTCTTTGCGAGGAAAAATAATAAGAAGGTAAAAATGAATTCTGATTGAAATTGTGTAAGAATTTTTAATTGACGTGTTTTGAATCAACTCATGTGATTCATCATCGGGAATGACCAAGTGATTTTGGATCCATGAGACCGTGTTCTTAAATAGATGCATGATGTGTGCCATCTGAAAATTCAACGGTAAAAATAAGATGAATAAATTCAAACATTTTTTTAAGACAAGGCTACAAATATCTATTGGAGGAGGTGGTTAAATAAAACAGATTGGATTCAAAATTAAACAAGTATGGGGTGCTCGAGAATTGAGAGTGTAACCATTAGAAGAAGGCAAAACATTTAAATTTTTAAAAAAATGAGTAGCCAAACCAATTTTGTAGACCAAATAATTAAATAAAGGTCAAGGAAGATTGAATAGTCAAAAAGGTTGATTGAGCAAGAAGCCGGTTATTAAGATGGACAGACTAAGGATGAAAGAAGATGGAGACCCCTATAATGGAAATTGCAATTAAATAAACAAGAAGCGAGAGTAACAAACTTGGGTTCCACGGTATACAAATACAACTTACCTAGCTCCTTATTAAACTATTAATGACGGTCTCCAAGCATGATGCGACCTATTCCTTAATCTCAATTCAGATTATTCGTGTGCTTGCACGTCTCTATGGATTCTTTTAACTTGTGTTTCGATAATTTTTCTCCATTGTTAGTACTTTGGCTTGTTCAATACAAATGGAATGTTTGGTCTTCAAGGAGTGTTCTGCCAAGGCTGACTTAACTTTATTCTCTAAAAGAATGTGAGGCGCATGTTCTTTGATCCTAGTAGAAAGGATCTACCCATTTCTGATATAAGGGATGAAGAGACAACTCGATTAGTGGCTCTTCGTCTCAAGTCCACTTTTTTCTCTTTCAAAGGCATCATTTATGAATAGATCAAGGTATGGCAATGGGTCCCTCCTCTATCCCCCATTGTATCTAACCTATATATGGTAAAATTTGAAGAGTTAGCTCTAAACTCCTTTCCCCTAAAACCCAAATGGTGGAAGAGGTATGTTGACAACACATGTTTGTTGACAATGAAGATTTCCACACACATCAATAGTTTGGTCCCTAGTATTCACTTCACTAAAGAGGTAGAATAGGAAGGCAACCTTCCTTTCTTAGATGTCCTCCTTTATCGCAAGGAAGATGGCTCTTTGGGACATAGAATTTACGAGAAAAAAGTACTCACACTAACGTGTATTTGCATGCCACCTTGCAGCTCATCACTAGTGCCTTCAAAATTTGTGATGATAACAACATAGATCAAGAATTTCAACATTTAAAAGGAGTCTTTATGAAAAATGGGTACATCGGGAAACAAATAGAAAGAGTGATCAAACAAGCCAAAACTAACAAGATCTAACCACGCCAAGCTAAAAATCGAACTAGTGGCCCCATAGCCTTCTTATTGTACATAGGTTTTTTTATAAAATCGTCAGGATCTTAAAACACCAAAACATCTCCTCCACTTTCTTACCCATAAACAAATTAAAACATTCTCTCAAATTGGTCAAAGACCAATTAGATCCGTGGACTAACAACGGGTTCTACAAAATTGAATGTTCCTGTGGGCTCCCTTATATTGGAGAAACGGGTAGATCCTTTCATACTAGGATCAAAGAACATGCGGTGGCATTTGTTTGGAGAAGAGAGTGAAGTCGGCCTCGCGTAAGCTCCTTTAAGGCCAAACATTCCATTTTATCGAACAAGCCAAAGTCCTAGTTGTGGAGAAACATTATTAGAAAGGCAAGTTAAGAGAATCCATAGGGTAGGTAGGCACACAAATAATTTGAATTGAGATGAAGGAATTGGTCTCGCATCGAGCTTGAGACCCGTCATTAATAGTTTAATAAGGTGCTAGGTTAAGTTGTATTTTAAACATGGAACCCAAGTTTGTTGCTCTCACTTCTAGCTAATTTAATTGCAATCTCCACCATATGGGTCTCCATCTTTCATCCTTAGCCTATCCATCTTAATAACCAACTTCTTGCTCAATCAACCTTTTTGACTGTTCAATCTTCCTTGACCTTTATTTAATTATTTGGTCTACAAATGTGGTTTGGCTGCTCATTTTTAAATTTTTAAAAATGTTTTGCATTCTTATAATGGTTACACTCTCAAGTCTCGGGCATCCCATACTTGTTTAATTTTGACTCCAATCTTTTGATTTGAGCACCTCCTTCAACGGATATTTGTAGCTTTGTCTTAAAATTTTTGTTTGAATTTATTCATCTTATATTTACTTGTTGAATTTTTGGTTGGTACACATCATGCATCTATTTAAGAACTTGGTCTATGGATCCAAAATCGCTTGGTCATTCTTGATGATGAATCATGGGTGTTGATTCGAAACACATTGATTAAAAATTCTTACATAGTTTCAATCTGAATTGTTTTTGCATTTCATGGACCGTGAAATATCAACACTTCAATAAGAAGGTATTTTAGAGAGGGCGATGATTCTAGAAACGTTTTAAAGCAATTTATAAGGAGAATTGACCTTCGATGATGTTAGCCCCCTTCACTATATAATTAATCCTTTCACCGTAAAATTAAATTGATACATCATCATAGTTTTCCAGCGTAAGTTCCTAAGGCGAGGACACACTTCCACACGATGATTATTCTATTATGAAGAAATAAAAGCTAAATTTAATAACCTTGAGGATGTGAGGTTGGAATTTCTAATGTAGGCTTACATGGTCCTAGGAAAAGAAGAAATGTTGGTGATAGATCTAGGTGCATGCAACCATAGTTTAACTAGGTAAACTAATGTTTTGTCTAATTAGTTGTGTCTTGGCTATATCATAATATTGAAGACAATTTCGTTAGTTGTGGGCTAAGTTACGAGAATTCGCCGAATTTGAACCTAAAAATTCGAAATTCGGCGAACTCTGATGAAACAACAAAAATTCGTTAAAATTCGGCATGAAATTCGAATACTCTAATAATTAATGCCATTAAATTTAAAACCCCAAAAATTGGGATTGTGGCGCATAAAATCGTAAAAAAAAATCGTGTTTGAAAGCTCGGTGGTGGAAGATTCTTTTTGCATTCAATGCTCCCTCCATTTGCCCTCCATTATGCGTCCCGAGCCAGCGAATATCCATTTTTCAATGCTCACTATGGCGGCCTCGACTGCGTTCAATACAGGTCGGTTAAAACCTAAACGTCAACGCACCAGTCTTTGCTTTATAAATTTATATTAATATATTTAGTATAGTTTTTACTTTTTATTGTTTCGTAGCATTAAGTTTAACTTTTACTTTTTCATTGGTATTTATTAAGTTTAGTTTGTATTGTTTTAGTTTTTATATTATGTTATTAATTTATGGCATGCGATTTGATTGTTTAATTAAATAAGTATTTTGCAAGTCGTAAACAATGTAAATAATATATATTATAAATATATAATATATATAGCTATTATGTAGTGTTAGGTTTTTAATATATTTGTTTTAGGTCAGCAGTATAAATTTGTATTATAATTTAATTATCATTTAACTTGTAGTTTTTAATATATATTTTTATTGTTTTTTAAAAGCTAAAATTTAATTTATAAATTTATAATTAGATGACATTTGGACTTTAGAAAATTAACAATGTAATTTATTATTTATCATTTAATAATATTTGTATATTTCAACCATTGTATATTTATTATTTATTTTAAAAATAAAATAATAAAAAATGCAAGTTTATATAATCCGAACTTTATCGGTTGACGAATTTTTGGCGAATTTTATCCTTGCCGAACACGAACACGAACACGAAGACGAACACGAACACGAACACGGTGAACTTAACACGTTGTGGGTACAACACGAACACGAACATTTTCACGCACGAAATGCACTCGGAGTTACGAACACGACCTTTGACTTAGGTCAGGGAGTACAAAGACACGTGGTTATTTTCTAAAAATGCACTCGAGTTATGTTTATTTGCGTAACCCCGGAAAATGCACCTCGCTATGTTTATTTGATGCTTTGTATTCAAATTAAAAAAACACAAGATATAAACATCATCATATGGATAGGTACTTGTACTACAGAAATAATCAAAATGGATTTGGAAGGTATGGCACCAAAATTAGAGTGGGAAATTGGAATCCCAATTCTAGTGGCAAGAGCGAATGGACTGGATTATGCTTTTACTCAAGGAGAAGATACTGTGTTAGCTGCGATGGCACATCGTTGTCCAGAACCAGAATTCACTGTTCGTGAATGAAAAGAAACTATACAAAATTACTTCGCTTTTTATTCTATAAAAATAGTAATTGGATGAATATGCAAATAATCTTTCCTCGGTTCTTTTTGGATCTTTGCCGTCCAATGTGGCTTCTCAACTCAATCTAGAATTAAAACGCCAATCCATCAAGGTATCAGGTTGGTTACTGCTCCAATATATTTATTTTTGGATCTTTGCCGTCCAATGTGGCTTCTCAACTCAATCTAGAATTAAAACGCCAATCCATCAAGGTATCAGGTTGGTTACCTGCTCAAAGATATACTGATCTTCCATCATTGGGTGATGGAGTTTATGTTTGTGGTGTTAACCCCTTTTTAAGTCGGACAGCGACAACTTTGATAAGACGCAAAAAATGTGAATTAATTGGAGCTCCTTTTCCTATCGGTCCGGACGGAACGCGTGCTTGGATTGAAAAGATTTGTCCTGTATTTGGTGTTGAAACCCAAGGTCTGGAGGAAAGGGAGGAACGGATATGGGAAAGTTTAAAGGATTATCTTGACTTGGTACGTGGGAAATCTGTCTTTTTCATGGGAGATAATCTGCTAGAAGTCTCTCTAGCAAGATTCTTAATCAGATGTGGAATGATCGTTCATGAAATTGGTATTCCATATATGGATAAACGATATCAAGCTGCTGAATTATTACTTTTACAAGATACATGTATAAAGATGTGTGTACCAATACCACGAATTGTGGAAAAACCGGATAATTCGAATCAAATACAACGTATACGCGAATTACAACCCGACTTAGCTATTACTGGAATGGCTCATGCTAACCCGTTAGAGGCAAGAGGAATTAGTACTAAATGGTCAGTTGAATTTACCTTTGCCCAGATTCATGGGTTTGCCAATGCAAGAGATGTACTTGAATTGGTTACTCGACCCCTACGACGTCAGAAAAATTTAGAAGACTTGGGTCGGACCACCTTAGTCATAAAAAAAAACAAGTTTAAAATGTCCCAGTAATTCTCATCACCACCTTTGTGAGAAAAAACAAGTTTAAAATGTCCCAGTAATTCTCATTATTCTAGATTAGATTAATTATGTATTAATTTCATCTATTCAATTAGCTCTCTTATTTCGTGAGGAGAAGAGGCTTGGGGTGTGCCATTAGAGAGTAAAGATCAAAATTGGGATCAATTCTGTCATTTTCAATTAAATTCGTGGATGTGAACGATAACTAAGATAACTAATATTTATTCTTTTCTATGGGAGATAGAAGTTATTTCTATAATAATTTCGCAATCTCCCATACTTCTATGGGATATAATAATTATGATTTATGATAATAATCATAATGTCACACCACAGATGGACATAGAATAGAGATCATTGACACTTTTGGGATTGGGATATATAATTTTAATGTATATTGTTTGATTAATAAAGTGTAAGGAAATAGGCATATAATAAGATAAACAGATAAACTTAAACCATAAGGAGGTCTTAATACGGTTATCAATATCTTTATGGTAGTCAATATAGTAAATATGATTAAAAATATACTAAACTTAAACCATAAGGAGGTAAAGATTGTGGTTCACATACATCAATGACTTTTCTTATTCACGCGAGTGAGTGAACTCAAGTAAGGAGGCAGTTTGAGAGGAAACATTAGCTACAATCTTGTTTTAAAATGGTGGGTTGCCTTAAATTACTTACAAGGCATGATGGACATGATATACGTGCAACTCAAAAATGCAAGAAAATATGGTGCCTTGATTTATGAACAAATAAATAAAAGTAACGTGAAAAGCACGTGCGCATGTGCTGCTTCAAATATTTTAGAAACAAGCATATTAATATGTAAATGGAAGGAATATAATCTACTTAAAAATTTAAAATTGAAAACCATTGTGGCCAGAATAAAATATCTTTGGATGCTTTTATTTGGATTGATTAACATCGGACACAAATTGGGGTCCAGTGTGTGGGCGTTCTTAGTGCTTTACTCATTTACCATTAAACCACAACCCCATGAGTAAAGAAGTATTTACAAAATCTTGAGACCTTCGAAGTTCAATACTTCCAAGACGTTGAGATTTGAGTGCTTGATTTTTGTCTTGGGGTTGTGTTTGAAAAGTGTGGAGAGAACTTTCAAGAAAATATTCAATTCATCCTTTGGGGATATGTGAGATTAAAAATATTAAAAAAAGATGTCTAACATGCTTAATGATAAAAGTACTTGACATTGAAAGTTATTAGGGAATGATAATGCACTTATGAAATCTATTGGGTCTTGGTAGATGCTATCAAGGCATAAATACAAAAAGTTGACCGCAATAATGGTTCTATTTGAGGATAATTATCACTAATTAGTGATATTAACAATTACGTGGGCATCAAGGTGTCTTATATCAAAGTAAAGACATCCTAACATATGGTGCATCATGGGGGCATGAGTTTCCTACCCTAAAGCTCCATTTTAAATGTTCCCGATGTTTTGAGGGTGGGAACAAGACATTCCTATCCCATCTCAAGTAGGGTGGCCAATTTGGCCTTGGGGTGTTTTGGTCCCTCCTGTCAGTTTTAGGGGCTTTCCTCCTTTTTGTTTAATCCAAGACTCCTACAAGTATTTGGGATGGTTCTCCAGGATAATCCACGAGACTTTCAGAAGTTCTGAGCTGTCTTGACTCCTGAAGTACTCATATGAGTGCTCGACTAATGGAACAATAAGAACCAACATAAATAAATATTTTCACTCATTACATCAGTCATTATTAGGCTAAGCATAATAATATTTACACTATGCTTGCAAAATTAAGTTAAATCATAATACTATTATCACTATATGCTTGCAAAATTAGGTTAAATAATGATACAATCTACATGACATACTTCCAAAATTTAGTAAAAGCATAGCCACAAGACTTGGACTTTGTGAAAACTCTAGTTAAAATAAGAAACCATTGTGGCTATGATAGAATATTTTTGGATCCTTTGATTGGTTAATCTGGGACACAAACAAGAGCTCAGTCCTTGGGCGTGCTATTGCATTGCTACCCAAGGGGATTTGAACTTGCATCACCTTGTTCACTACTTTAATCATTTACTAGTACACTAGAACCCCATGGGTAAAGAATTATCGGGCTCAAATTTTAGACCTTCAAAAATTAGGTACTTTCAATATGCTTCTCTGCCAATACACCATGCATACCATGATTCTCTAGATGTTGAAACCTACATTAAGAATGCTTGATTTTTTTGTTTTTGTTTTGAGGTTGCATTGGATATGTGTTGGAGAGAAATTTCAAGAAAATATCCAAGTCATCCCTGACAGATATGTTTGATTAAAAATATTAAAAGCACTATCGTCGTGTTTGATGAGAATATTACTGGTATTGAAAGTTATTAGGGAATGACAATGCAATTTATGAAATTTATTGGGCCTTTGTGAATGCATTAAAGGCACATATGCAAAATTGACTGCAATAATGGTCTGATTTGAGGATAATGATACTGACCAACGATGGTAAAAACTGCATTGGCATCATGGAATCCTATGCCAAAGTAAAGATAATCTATCATATTTTCCCTAGGGGTGTATTTCCCACCCAAAGCCTCGTTCTAGACATCCTCGATGTATTGGGGGTGGGGACAAGTTCCTTTGCTATTCCAATGTTTTGGCCCCTTGTGTTACCTTTTAGGGGATGTTTTCCTTTTCTACTTAATCCAAGACACCTACAAGTGTTTGGGATACCTCCCTAATGTCCTAGGGGACTTTTAGAAGTCATTAGCTGTCCCCAATGTTCATAAAATTCCTTGATTAATGGAATAGAAAAAAACTAGTATACTTGTCTTAGATAAATCTATGTAAAAGATGTCGAGAGGTATCATTCTCGAGGTGCCTATATTGGATTCGAAACATTAGTGGAATAGGCACCTCGAGAATGATTCCCACAACGTCTTTTACATATATTTATCTAAGGTAGGTATGCTAGTTTTATTATTATTTGTTGGATCTATCACAACAACCAACATCAAACTTACATTTTTATCTTATCTATAATGTTAAATTTTTATAGCAGTGGTTATCATCTTGATACAAGCTAATGCATTTAGAATGATTTAGCTATGAATGGAATTTGGATAGGTGCGGCTGAATACAACATACCATCATTGAGAACTATAACCATTGAGGCTACCAAAGCCGAAAGGCGTCGAGCTGAAATGGACATGAGATAAATACCTCAATAATTTTCTTTTTGCCCTCGTTTTCTTTTCTTCGCCTCTGTTTGCTTTGCATTTATTATTTTCATTTGATATTGTGTATTGTTTTTATAAATACATTAATTATATATTTTATTTTGAGTATCAAATATGAGTTGGCAGATCAAAGTTTTTAATTTTGAATATCAAATATCAGTTAGTTCTCATTGTGACGGTCAAATGGACGTCAAATTTAATGTCAAGAATAAAAGTGAACCACACATGTCATTACATGCCTGGATGCCATTGTAGGAATGCCTCTCGATGTAATAAATATTTTTACTCATCGCATCAATCATTATTCGGTTAAACATAATACTATATGCACAATTTACTTACAAAAGAAGTCAAAACATAGTACTATCTACATGATATACTTACAAAATTAAGTTAAAGCATAGCTATGAGTTGGACTAAGTGAAAACAAGGAACAAACTCGAACTCAAATGTGGGATTGTCGAAAAAAATACTCGATAATTTTAAGAGACTATAAAATATAATGAATTTTAGGAAAAAAATGTTTTGATATGCATTTAAATAAAGTTAAAATAAAAAAATGTTTTGATATGCATGCCATATCAAATAAAGTTAAAATACACAAATCTAAGATTACATCTACCACTAACAAGAAGTATGCACCAAGAACTGAATAAACAATGCAATTTTTACAATTGAAAGCTGAGATGAAAGAGAATTTGTTATTATATTCATAAAACTGTTTTCTTTGTAGAAAAGACTATATATTTATAATCTACATATCCATGGGCCATGGCATCAACACAAAAACATAAGGCTAAACTTAGTTTGAGAGGAGCTTGCATTTCTCTTCTGAACACAAGTCGCTTCATGAAGGCTTTGACAATGATTTGAGTATGTCATGGAAGCAACTATATCCATTCTACCTGCACTACAGGTGGAAATATTCTTCACCCTATCCAAGGCTCTATGGGCCCACTCTTCTTCCCCCACTGCTCCAACGCTATTGGCTTTGACTCAAATTTGCTTATCTACACACGCATGGTCCTTATCTATACTCATGGGCCTGTCAGCGTCGGTAATCCACTTTGATTGTGGATGAAAAACTAATTCAATTGACCCCTATAATCTACTTTGTGGCAGAGCAAAAGTTGTTGTGGACAAGTACAAAGTCATTAAACTTGTGCATTGCCACTTTGTAATGTCCCCAAATGGACATATTTCAACCTCAAACGGAATAGAGGCAAATCCCACTCCAAAAGACAGATTATAGAAGATATGCAATAAATTTTAAATGCAGATCTGAATTTTATACAGAAATGGCGACTTGCATAGGATATGTAAACCACTCAACAATGAAGCTAAATAACACTTTTAAACATCAAAATGGATCAGCTGATTTTTATAATGCAAATACATAAGAAAAATACCAATTTGAGATCCAATTGAAGGCTGATTTATTTTATAAAAATCTGCAGAATGCTCCTTCAGACACAACTGAAAACACCAGTTCTTTGACCCAAAAATCATGCAAGTTGGCTGATTTGATTTCTAAAAATCAGAATTATGAACAACCTAGATCAGCTCCAAAACACCATAAATCAGTTCCCTAGATGGGTTGCTCCACCAAGGACAAGCTGGAAATGAAGGGAAGTCTCAACAATAATTCTTCTCTTTCAAACCCTTTCCCCAATCTGCACATTACAACCTTCAAACTCTGCTGGAAAACACAAATAAATCCTTGATTTCCAATGGAAACCCTTGAATGGAGAATCCTCTCAAATAGAAGAAGAGTTTTCGTTCTCCTTCTAGATATCAAGAGGGTTTTTGTCCTCTAGAGATGACTTCAATGGGTTTTCGTCCTTTGAAGTAATTTGCAAAGCTTTCAAGGTCAGACAAAAATCATAATTTGTATAAAAATAAAGAGATGCTTCTCAAAGCCAAGTCGACTTACTTTTATAAGCAATCTTGGCTTTGTAGCCACCCACAACCACCAATCACCAATTTTTTCTTGCATTTAATTTTTTTTGGCTTTGTCTCATCCCCAACATAGGTCACATTTTCCCCTAGGGGAAATAAAATAAAGTGACTTTATCATTTTATTTCTTTTTATTTTATCACTTTTATCTTTTTTTTTATTAAGTCGTTAATAAATTATTATAAGTGCTTTTTATAAAGTTTCTTTTATATGCACTTTATAATAATTTATTAAGACTAAGGGTTATAAAGTTCCCCTTTTTAGCATCCCATAGCCGTCGGGAAACAATGAATGGGCTAAGGGTCTTCGGCCGAGAAGGGGATATTACAATCTTTCCTTCCCCAAATTGCTTGCCCTCAAGCAATTTCGAACTCATACGCCCAAGTGCCATATACAATAGATAGAACATGTTGTAGTGCTCCAAAAGTTTTGATCCCGTACTTGTTAAATGAGAGCTCTTGCCACAACACATAGCTCTTTTGATGCTCATGAACTTGGATCAATGGTTCTACGTACTCCATATTGTAAACTTCATCCTCTATCTTATCATGCTTCTCATGAGGAAAATAAATCTGAATACGCAACAATAAATAAGACATTATCATTCTTTTCATACCTTGCAATGTCATCAAGATCTTCATTTCCCCCTGTCTTTATAATATCTTAACTTTGCTGTATCAAATCCTCATCATTCTTGTCCACAATAGGCTGAATTTCCTCCTGATATAATAAACAAGATGATATACCTCTTTCCACACGATCCGCATCTCGTATTTTCTCATGTACTGCTGTTCCGGACAAGGTAGTATGCTGAAACTAGTTCTCATCATTTGGAATTTGGGCCTTCACCACCAATCTCTCATCATCAATTTGCAGATTGGAGTATTCTTCCTTCTTGGGCTCAAGCTCCTTGATTTCCTCCTCTACCACTCTCCTCTACCACTTGCTCACGTTTGCCCTTTGGCACATCGAACCTCTTTTAGAACCTTTGGCTGAAGTCATCAAAGAAGCAGACATATTCTTCCCCTTGGGTCTTTATCAAATGATACCACCAATCCTTTGCTATCCCTTCCAAATGATAAGGGATGAATTTGAGGGCATCCTCCACACACATAGGGTTTGATAGCAAGTATGCCTCCAATTCTAGCAACCATGATCTCACGGAAAGTTTATTAGTACCATCAAAAATAGAAATCTTACCCCACCATGGTTGTAACTCTCTACGGGATGCATGCCTGATGCCTTTTTGATTTTATTAATATCTCCCATAGCTGGCAAGGATCATTGCTCTGATACCACCGTAATATCCCCAAATAGACATTTTTCAACCCCAAACAGAATAGAGGCAAATTCCACTCCAAAAGACAAAGTATAGAAGATATGCAATAAATTTTAAATGCAGATCTGAATTTTATACAGAAATGACGACTTGTATAGGGTATGTAAACCACTCTACAATGAAGCTCAATAACACTTTTAAACATCAAAATGGATCAACTAATCTTTATAATGCAAATACACAAGAAAAATACCAATTTGAGATCCAATTGAAGGCTGATTTATTTTATAAAATCTGTAGAATGCTCCTTTAGACACAATTGAAAACACCAATTCTTTGACCAAAAAATATACAAGCTGGCTGGTTTGATTTCTAAAAATCAAAATTATGAACAACCACCTAGATCAGCTCCAAAATAGATTCCAAAACACCATAAATCAGTTCCCTAGATGGGTCGCTCCACCAAGGACAAGCTGGAAATGAAGAGAAGTCTTAGCAACAATTCTTCTCCTTCAAACCCTTGCTCGAATTTGCACATTATAGACCTCAAACTTTGTTGGAAAACACAAATAAATCCTTGATCTGCAATGGAAACCCCTGAATGGAGAATCCTCTCAAATAGAAGAGTTTTCGTTCTCCTTCTAGATATCAAGAGGGTTTTCGTCCTCTAGAGATGACTTCAATGGGTTTTCGTCCTTTGAAGTAATTTGCAAAGCTTTCAAGCTCGGACGAAAATCGAGAGTTTGTATAAAAATAAAGCGATGTTTCTCAAAGCCAAGTCGACTTGCTTTTATAAGCAATCTTGGCTTAGTAGCCACCCACAACCACCAATCACCTACTTTTGCCTGCATTTAATCTTTTTTGGCTTTGTCTCATCCCCAACATGGGTCGCATTTTCCCCTAGGGGAAATAAAATAAAGTGACTTTATCATTTTATTTCTTTTTATTTTATCACTTTATCTTTTTTTTTCTTCTCTTTTATTTTTACTAAGTCATTAATAAATTACTAGAAGTGTTTTTATAAACTTTTTTTTTATGAACTTTATAATAATTTATTAAGACTAAAGTTCCCCTTTTATCATCTCTTAGCCGTCGGGAAACAATGAGTGGGCTAAGGGTCTTTGACCGAGAAGGGGATATTACACACTTTGTTGTGCTTTTAGAGTGTTTGCTCAAACATACTCCAATTGATCTCACAGCTTGAAGTGTTGTATAATAGGCTCAAGATACACAAAGCAATGCTCTGAAGAGTTGGTGCTGTAGCACCAAAGTTCTCCCACTATGCATCTATTAAATATAAATTTTGTTTAAGATTTTAAGTTAAAAAAATTCAGAATTCAATATTCAATAACAAAAATGTTAAAGCATGAACAATTTAATTAAATTTCTAACAAATTTTATGTGGCTTAATGTCTGTCCTAGGGCTTCTAAATATTTTGAGAGAAGATTCTTTGTTGCTTGTTTCTAGATCTCAATTTTTCCCATGTTATCCCCTGATTTTGAATTTCGGGATAACACATCCAATTGCACTCTTGTAGGCAAACACAGTTTATTTGCAATCAAATCAGTTGCAATTTGATACTCGTGACACTAAAACTCATAGATCTTTCATCGTAACGACCTTTCCAAATGCACTCATTGTTTGGTCTTCACTCTAGTCAGAGATCTTTTTCAGAATTCAGTTTCAAGTGTAAATTGGTGATATATGGGCCATAATCAAGGATCAAGTGCTTCACAATGCTACAAAGAGGTGTTTGTAATATGAATTTTCAGATTCCATCACCCAATGGACAAGGTTTAATGGGCCCACTTAGTGTGATATGTGTTATTCTTGAGAAAACAAGTGTCATGAAATGTATTATTATTCTGATAATACATGAGTGTACGGGAATATTTAATTTGTAAAAGGACATGGATTGGGTCTCGACATTGCATCATCTAATGCCATCAAGGATGCATATGTGTATTGAGTGTTTTAAAGGTTTTAGTGTCTTGCGGGTCCATGTCAAGTATTATGTATCTTTGAAATAAGTGTGCCAAATTTATTTATTTGAGAATTAATTAATATTATATGTGCAAAGTCATAAAAACAATTTAATATTTGTCTTTTGTAAATGGTGCTTGAATGCAAAATAAGGAATGTGGGCAAACTCAAATTAAGGCAAATGTAGTCTTAGGTTGAGCTAAGTCAAGGGTAGATGCCCAACTACTTTGGGAGTGCAAGTGACTGCAAAAGCCATGAAAATTATTGTGCAAGGGTTCTTTTTCTCTCAGCCCCAAGAGAGGGCTTGCTGCAACTTTGTGTACAGTTTTTTTTTTTAATGAATTGTTAGTTAATCGAAAATGAGTAAGTGCATTAGACAATTTTATCGCTTATTGGGTACTTGATGCACTACATTTATGAAATCTGTTCTGCTGCTCATAGATGGAGAATGTATCAGATTCTTATGTTTTCTTTACTGTATGTAAAATTTTTAATTGTACAATCTTCATATTGTGAACGTTTGTAAATGGACTTTGTGCCAAATACACACAATCTGGTCTGAGAGAAGACTTTGGGTTTCCAGGAAAGTTCTCTTTATGTATGTAATAATGGGTACTTGATGCTCTACATTTATAAAATCTGTTCTGCTGCTTATAGATGGAGAATATATCAAATTCTTACGTTTTCTTTACTGTATGTAAAACCTTGATTGTACAATTTTCATATTGAGAACGTTTGTAAATGGATTTTGTGCCAAATACATACAATCTGATTTGAGAGAAGACTTTGGGTTTCCAGGAAAGCATTTGCTCTCATTTCATTACTAATGCGAGAGGAAGAATACCCATTCTTTTTATTCATCCCTGAGCGTTGTGGGTTCTTCCCCCTTCTCTGTTTTATTCCATTTTTCTCTAACTTTCTTCGATTTCCTTTCCATTTTTGTTGTAACTTTTCCTTTGTACCTTTTGGCTAAAAGCACCAAAAACCCCTCAAAATCCCTAATCATACAAGAGAGTTGTCCCTCTCAAACGCAGAGAAAAATTTCTTGTTCCATTGTGACTTCTCCATTGTTGCAGCTTATTACGCCGTCTGTTGGGCAAGTCAATGAAATAATCGAAGACACTGCAGCAACATAATGTCTTGCCAACAACCCATAATATTTGCTTGCATGGCTTCATGGCCTCCATAACTGGGCAAAGGTTGTTACAACCCCCAGTAACCTTAAGTTCTCAAGGCACTAGAAGGCTGGGTTCAAATACTATGCACAAGCATGTAGTGGCCTGTGGAGCTGCTTTTGCAATTGTTGGTTTATGATGCCACAAATTGGCTGCCTACTTGTACACCACATTACCATAAAAGCGACTAATGTCCTCCTTGGGTCTGTCCATGCCCTCATAGATGCAGCCAATTGTGATATTTTCTCCATCAACCACACGAAGTAGAGTAACTAATGGTCAGTGACATGTAAAAATGAATTCTACACCTAAGCGAAGGATTTTTTTTTTTAGATAAAAAGGAAAGATGAATACTCACATTTACAATCTCCTTCACGGGAAACCCAAACTTGGATCATCAAATACCCAGTCTACAATGTCAACCTCGCCGGTGGTCCTTGAGTGGCTAGACTGGTTTCATTGCTCACTAACAACAGCCACTTGAAAGAAGCTTTTTCTTGTAGCAAGGACTGCAATTTGACGAGTGTGGTGGCGAAAGGTGTTAGCCAATCTCCTTTGTTGGAAACCCAAAGTTGGCATCATCAAATACCCACTCAACAATGTCAGCCTCACAGTGGTCCTTATGCAGGTTTGCTGGTTCCATTGCTTACTATCAAACTTCCTCTTCAAAGAAACTTTTACTTGCAGCAAGGATTGCAATTTGATGAATGTGGTGGCAAAATTTGTTATGCGAGGTTGTACCAGCTCATTGTTCATTGTGAATCCCCTCATTAAAGAGAGGACTAAAGCATAGTTGTATATATATTTGCAAGTATTACGCCCTTGCTCCACAATTAATTTGTACTACTCCAATTTTCCAATGTCCACCATCAGATCAATGGAATGGGTCTAGCAAGGAGCTGAAAAAATTCTAGGTGCATATCCATCAGTATTCTACCTGCAACAACTTGATTCACTGCACCATATGTGACTACTTACACCAGATTCTCCTTACCCACCTCAGGCACAATTTATTGCAGAATGCCACATAAATAGTCAATGTTTTTAATCTTCCTCGAGACCTCAATTATGTTTAGAAAAATTCTTCCACATGAGGAAGAAACTAAGAAATTTAGCAGTGCCCTACTTTTCTCATCTGTTCATCCACTGGATATAATAGTGCATCCCTTCTTCCTCCATAAAACACATTTCTTATTGTAGCATACCCGAAAACACAAGAGGTGTGACTACACAAAATATAAATATATAGGGGCAACCGCACACCCAAAAGCAAGGATTGTACTTACAAATTCCAAACAATAATGGAGGAAATGCTTTTTCTAAAGATGTGAAAATATCATATGTAGTATATTGATATGAAAATGGATTGATCACAAAAAGGGGGAGTAGGTCCCATATAAATAGAAAACTCCATATCTAAGCCACAATGGTAAATTCACCTATTGGTTTCACAAAAGAATGGCATCCACTTGCTTCCACTAACTAAAACATTAGTTGTCTTTCCAACTCATACCAAATAATCGCATTTAGTGATGAAAGCAAGCTAGGGTTTGTGGGATTTGCGCGAATGTGTAATATTGGAGCTTGTGTTTTTGTGAGCTATGTAGTTTCGTAATCTTTTCCCATATCTCTCTTTTCTTTTGGGTGGTTTGTTTAAGCCATTGGCTTTTTGCTCGGGATGAAACTTGTTTTCTCTAGATCACACGATGGCTCCTCACTTCTCAATGCTTGGCTACCCTCTAGTAATGACTGTGCTATGCTTGGGTCTCAAGAGGCTAGTGGCAGATTTATTGTTTAAACAACGACGGGTGCTAGGGTTTGGCATGTCTCCTCTTCTATGTCTTTGTGGCCTCAACTTGAGCATTGGTGTAAGGGCTAAGATGGGAACTCAAGCACTAGTGCAAGGGTTAAAGCCATAGTAGGAAAACTCGCCAAAACTCGCCAAAAACAAGCAAAACGAGTAAACCGCTGAAAGACTCGCCAAAATAGGCAAAAAAACTCCGAGCATAGTTGGAATACTCGCCAAAACTCGCCGAGTATAGTTGGAAAACTCGCCAAAGACAACATTTCTTTCCTTTTTTGGATTTTTGGTGAAGAAAACACAAGTAGAATAAAATTTGCCATTTTTGGAAAGGGTCCGGGAAGATGTAGCAGCAAAAATTTGCATGTGCCATAACTTTCATTCTGTGGCTCCGTTTCAGGTGCTGTTTTCTCTATAAGTGCATATTTTCTCGAGCTCTACGCATTGATGGCAATATTTTCTTATTTTCATAAAATCCATTTTTGCACCTTTTTGGACCAAGCAACTTCTTGCAATCTTCTGAAAGAATCATGAGCTTTGATCGCCTATAGACAAATTAGTAATTAAAAATACTGGATAGCTTTCCAAAACTCGGCGAGTACTCGCCAAAACTCGACGAGTATTCTCCCGTGCTCGGACTAATCGTCCCACCTGCCAGCTTGGTCGCAACCTGCTTATTCAAATGTTGACTTCACATATCAACAGATGCGTAGGTTTTTTTTTTTTTTTTTTTTTTTTGCTATTTTAAGAGTTTTTTTGTTCAATGATAATCACACGAAGAAGCGCAACAAATTGACTCAAAAAAGGCTCAACGACTTGGTTTTTGTGCAATACAATCTCCGGCTTCGCACAAAAAAAGTTGAGGCCACATCAGAGGAGCTCATTGATTTGGATGAGATAGATCCATACAGTGAGTGGGTAGGCGGGAAGAGGAATACTATGGTTCAGGCGGATGAGATTGCTTCTTTTAAGAGGGAGGCTATGGAGGGAGAAGCACTAGCAGGACTCCGAGGAGATATTGGATTGGATGAAATCTTTGGAGGTGATCTCCAACATGCAGTAGAGGAGCCACCAACACCACCATCTAGTTCCAGGATCGAGCCAGATTCACAACCTTCTAGGAGGAGCGTGGAGACGCAGCTGAGTGTGGGGACTAGTAGAGGCACTAGACCCTCTCCCCAATATTTCTCTAGATTGGGGAAGAGGAAAATGTAATTTATTGTATATTGTAACTTGCATAGATATGAAATTTATGATGATATTTTTCAATGTCAATCATCATAAATTCATATTACTTATTAGTTGGTTGTTGTATTCGCATGATGATGCGATTTTGTATTGTATTTGTATTCAAATCTAATAGAAAACACTTCAACATTTTATGGGCTCATTTGATACATTTTGTAGCTATGTGTTGCTTAAAATTTATGTTTTTTAAAGAAATTTGAGTATTTTTAAGTTGCGAGTATTGCCGAGTATTGGCTGAATATTGGCGAGTTTTTTGCTGAGTTTTTTTTTGGGGGTCTGGTGAGTATTTGGATTTGGCGAGTTTTCCATCTATGGTTAAAGCAATCTCTTGAGCACTTTGGTGGAATGGCTAAGGCAATATCTTGAGCACCGGTGCATACATTCTCCTAGTTACTACCATGTGGGCCGTTGCTTCCTTTTACATCGGTGACCACTGTCATGTTAGGGTTTATATCTTTGTGGCCTATTGCGTGGTCGAGATGGGCATCTGGCGGAGACCACATTTTTGAATCAGGGGTTCTTTGATCTTGGGTATTTTTGTTTCTATAAAGTCCACATACTTTGCCTCTCTTGCTTTAGCACTCAGGGCCTATGCTGAAATTTGTCTTCTTCTAAGGATGACTCGTTTTCTACTGTCTTCTAGGTCTATGCCCTTTTTCTACCAAGGATATGTGCTTAACATGTCAATTAAATGAGGGCTCCACAACCTATTTCTTGATGTGGGCGATATGAGGTTAGCGGCTCGGATTCCTCTTTCCCCTTCCTCTCTTCTAGGGTAGTGGAAAGTGGTGGTGTAGGCGATGGTTCTAGGTTTTTGTCCTAAGGCTTCCTCCTTGGAATCTTTTGTCGCTTATTATGTTGGTACTTTGGAAGATGAAGGTGTTGGGGTGTCCGAACTCTTCCTTAAGTTCTTGATGACTCAACTTTTATGGTTAGGCTCTTCCTCTCGGCCTATGGATGAAGCAACAACGGGGATTATTTTTTCCTCCCTATTGCTAGCCTTTGTTTACACGGGTTTCTTAGTCTATGTGGATTTATGGTCGATGGTTTAGGCCCTTTCTTACACTCATCTGTTTGGTGGTTCTTGGCAGTGTTTGATTGGTTTGTTTAGGATGGTGGTGTTTCTAGGTCCTCTCATCCACACGAGGCTTCTATTTGTATGAAATTTCTGCCGCATGTTATACCTTTTACACAAATAGTTGATGGAGATTGAGGTGTGAACAATTTGCACGATTTTCCTTTGGTGTGGGGTTTTGGATGATTCGTTTTCTATCTTCATTCTAGTCATCCGTGGTGGAAGCAATAATGGAAAGAATCTCTTCCTTTCATTTCCCTTGGTGGCTGTAGCTCTTGGGTGGCTATATGGAGGTGGGAGATCTATATTCAAAGTCCGCCCCTTACTTTTGAACTTGCACATTGCCCACAATGTTTCGGAGCCCCTCTTTTCCCGGTCTTTTCTCTGTGGTAGTCGAACCTTGCTTTGGGTCCTTGCTCCCCCTTCTTTTCTCTTGTTTTGCACTCTATTAGTTGTATGTGATGACTTTTTGTAAAAACTATCTAACATCCTTTGGGCTGTCATTATGTATTTTGCTTTTTATCTATATGGGTGAGGGCCTGATGGAACCCCTCAATTTACCTATATAAAAACACTAAAACATTAAGAGACAAACTTGTGGAGAAAGCTATTCACTAGAATTAAGATGTCTAGATGCATTGAATCTACTATAGCTTGTGGAGCAAGCTACATATTCAAACCCAAAACTACAAAAATGTGAGCTGCTTATCAACACAGCTCTTTTGCATTACATCATAAAATTTGTTATGTCTAGGTATACAATACTCATCAATTATTGCCCCCACATCCACCATTTGTTACGTCTAGGTATCCGCAATAGTAGCGGCTTTGAACCCCGTGCCAACAATGGCCAACGCATCCACTAACGGTATCCAACAAGGGACCTAAAAGCCTTCAAAAATATCATTTAAATAAAAAAATAAGAAAAAACTTTAGAAATATGAAAAAATGAAAATCTAGAACAAGAAGTCAGAATTTTACTTGGCTACATTGAAGGGAATGTTGCAAAAGTACAAAAGAGTCACACATGCACTCCTTCACCACCCTATGTTTGTCTTTGTTTGAACTGTATGGTTGGGAATGAGGAGCAATATGGTTGGGAATGAGGAGCAATATGTTGGACAATGTAGGAATTCAATTCTCCTCCACTTGAATGATGAACTCTAGGCCCAATGCTACTTGAACTCAATCCAAGGAATGGAGGAGTGGAAAATTATGCTATCTCTTTGTTTTTTTCCTACCTTCTCCTTTTCTTGACATTTTTAATTGAGCTGCACATCCCTATAACCTTTGACATCAGCTTGGCGCAAAGCAACATCACGGATCTTTACACATGAAAGATTGTATTTGAGACCATTTATACCGCCTCCTTGAAACTTGGCACCATAATATTTGCAAAAGACATGCCCTCACGCTTCTAACGAGGATTTGTTTTCTTTGTGGTCCCATTCATGATATTATGAAAACTTATAAATAATATCCCCTTTTAGGATATTATTTAAATCTGCAAAAATTAATTATCTCTGGATCACCCTAGGAAGATTAAATCTTCTTAGTTTGATCTCAAATAACCCAATGTTGGCAATAATACAATCCAAAGTGGGGTTGGAGTATGCCAAGGTGGTGGGTTAGATGGGAAAACTAATTAGAATGCTAATATTATCCAGATCTGATTTTTAATAGTAGATAATTAATTAAAATTCAAACCCCAACTGTTGCAATTTTCCAAAATTAATTCCTCTCGAACCATTCAAGCAAAAATCTTCAAACTTTGGATTTTGGGCCACAAAAATATGAAGAACAATATCCCAAAACCAGTTTTTGCACAGCCAACATAAAACCCTAATTTTGCCCTAAAAATTAGGTCGCCCAACACATTTAGGGCATCCAATTAACCCCAAAAATTATAAAATCACTTCCCCCTTATTTCTCCTAATTTCTACAATCAAATCCACTATTAAACTGACCCCAAAACAACAGATCTGAAATAAATATTAATTTGTAACAACCAAAAAGCTTGCAGACAACTGAAATCTTCTAAAATTCATAACTTGCTCATTACTCCATATTTGCCCTCAAATAAATTGCAGAATTTTCTATAAATTAAGAGCTTTCTAAAGAGCTATCATTCTGAATTTTTGAAGCACTGCAACCCTTCCAAAACAACCCCCAAAATCTGAAAACCAGTCGCTAGGGTTAGGGAAAATTAATTAAATAATTTCCAGCTCTTTCCTAGCCTCCAAACACACCAAAATATTAGTCCCAAACTTGGAAAAATATGTCAATACAGATCAGATTACATATCTAGCTCAAAAGACTCCAAAACATGCCAAAACAACCTCCAATGCAAGTCGCTTTAGCTCTAATAAATGCAACAGTGAACAACAGTAAATAAAACACCATAAACCCTTCCAAAATCACTTAAATTTGAGCCACAACATGCAGATTTAACCTCACAAATTAATGCATCAACATATGAGCCAAGTCGCCAATATTGGAATGGAAAAACAATGCATAAACACATTCAACTCAAGAGAACACAATGGAGAGAACAATGAGTCTTCAATATTCTTCAATAATGGATCCAAAATGAGAGAGCACAATGCAAGAACTAGGGCATACATCCCAATACTCCAAGCATGGAGTGAAATCAAATGATCAATCCAACATAAGTCTCACAATGATCCCAAACTCTCCTTTTATAAACAAGGAGACACAAAATTCAAAATCCCTAGGAGAGGGAAATCATTAAATAAAAATAGTTTATCCTCCCTAGGTGTGGCATCCCCTTTCTAAGGGTGATTTTAATATTAAAAGCCACCCAAAAGTTATTTAATTAATTCCCTTTTTAATTTTGCATTGTGGGAATTAAATTAAATAAATTACATAATTAAATAATTATTGCTTTATAATGTCAAATGATAAAAATCACTCTCCAGGCAATAATATTTAATTATTTAATATAATTTTCCCTTGCAACATCCCAAAGCCCATGGGGAAAGATAGGCTAAGGGTCTTCAAAAATGGGGACATTACAAAAGAACAATGGCAAGACAATATATTTGTAAAACAAAAAAAAATATAAAACAAAAAAAATGAAAATGAAGAAGAGGAAAATGCAGCACAATATATGTTAAAGACCTGCCCTCATGCTTCCAGCGAGGTTTTTCTTTGCGGACCCATTCTCGATATAATGGAACTTTATAACCTATATTGTAGAGATAAACCAAGCAATGTGAGCACTAGAAATTAGTATTTAAGAACAGAAATTAAAATAAACAAGATATAAAGAAAGAAGAGGAAAACCTAGTGTTTCTTTAATTTTATAACTTTGATTTTAGAAACAGAAAAGAACAGGAAAAATAAATAAGGAAGAATAGAGAATGAATGGTGGAAGAAGATAGAAAAAGGAGGAAATCTAAAGAGGATTTGTTTTCTTTGTGGTCCCATTCAGGATATTACGAAAACTTATAAAACCTAGATTGTAGAGATAAAATGAACAATGGTAAGATAAAATATATTTGTAAAACAAGAAAAATAATATAAAACAAGAAAAATTAAAATGAAGAAGCAGCACGATATATGTTAAAGACCTGCCCTCATGCTTCCAAAGTGAGGGTTTTTCTTTGTGGGCCCATTCTCGATATAATGGAACTTTATAACCTATATTGTAGAGATAAACCAAGCAATGGGAGCCTAGAAATTAGTATTCAAGAACAAAAGAAATTGAAAAAAACAAGATATAAAGAAACATTGGGTTTTTCTTTAAATTTTACAACTTTGATTTTAGAAACAGAAAAAAGAACAAGCAAAATAAATGAGGAAGAAGAGAGAATGAATGGTGGAAGAAGAGAGAATGAATGGAGGAAGAAAGATCAAAGAACATAGAACAATTGGTGGAAAAAGATAGAAAAAATAGAAGAAGAGGAAAAAAACACCTCTTGCAAATGCCTGAAAATTGAAAACTTTAATGCAAACTCCTTTGAACTCGCCCTTCTACGTGTGACTGCTGATAATCAAATGGTATGCATCCCCTTCACCAAAACATCAGAAAATGCCAGCAACGAGAGAGTGAAATGAGTGACAAAATGGTCACTTAGGTCCATAGTTCCACGGAGTCTCGGAATGGTGGGAAGTGGGGACAGCGGGACCAAGGGCCTAGGTTTGGGTATGGCAGGGGGAGGGGGAGTTGGGTGGCGGTGCCAATATATCATAATTACTTAAGTCTTGGGGAGTGAGGGAAAGGGGATGGAGGGATGAGGTTTTGGTATGGCAAAAACTTTCCCAAAATTTGGGGATGGCTATTAAAATAATATTTGTAAAATTATTATTTGAATATTTTTAACTTTATTCAATGAAATTTCAGGATTTAAACTGTATTGAATCATTGAATGTATTTTAGGTACTTTCAAGATTACAATTTAATGTTCTTGGTAAAAATAATAGCTTTTTAAAAGTTAAAACATCAGAATTTTTAAAAAGATTTAAAAAAATAGGGATGTCCTATCCAAGTCCTCAAACGCTTTGGGGTGTCACCAAAATCTAGGGATGTGTCCCCATGTAACACTGAAATATATAAAGTTCATGAAAAGTTGTAAAAAAATGTATGAGGAATAACAAATGAAACTTGAAATACTATACACATTGCATTGAACAACGAAAATGCCAAATATCAATATATTAGTATTTGTTTCATACAGTAATATTTATTCGATATTTTATATTCAAAATGATGATCATATTCAAAATTCAAATATAATTGACCAATGGTCCAATCCCTCTAAGCTCGAGGACTTCCGGCTTAATGAAGGTTTTGAAATTTGAACGGCCGATGAAGGAACATTGAAAACTTAGCACTTCCTCTTCCTTTTTGTTGCTCTCCCTCTTGCTAGTGCTCACACTTTTGCAGCCTTGCTTGCTCACACTCTTGCAGCCTTGCTTGCTCACACTCTTGCACTTGCAACCTTGTTCAAAGTTTTGAAACATGCAGGTTTCTTTCTTGATGAATATGTTGAAACTTGAACGGTTGATCAATGAAGACTTGGCACATGCTCTTCCTCTTATTGTTGCTCTCCCTCTTGCTAATGCTCCTACCTTCTCACTCTTGCAGCCTTGCTTGTTCTCACTCTTGCACTTGCAGCCTTGCTCAATGTTTTCAAGCTTTGATAGTGATTTGGAGTGAGGGTGTGAGGTTCATTTATAGTTTTTTTGAGTGCTTAAAGTGTGGGTGGGACCTATAAACTATTGGGATTAGGGTTGGGGGCACATATATCCAAAACAAGCCTGTTTTTATTAAAGAAATCACCTTTTTTAGCGTTTTTGGTGCAGGGGACAGTCTCAGGTTTCTAGATCTGTTAAGGGACTTGGGAAAGTTTCGAGGACGTTCCGAAGTCCCCCAAAGCTCCTGTCTAAGAGAAATGCCCCCTCTTCAGTGAAACGTCCCAGGGATGTTCTCTGTCTCGTGGTGGTGGTGGTAGGGAGGGGTATGCCTTCCAACAGTCCCAAGTCTTTAGTACATCCCGTTTCCAGGAATGTTAGATTTTGGGGGTGGGGCGGTGGGCCCGTGGAACACTGCTCAAAGACCTATGAACTTTTCTTTATTAAGATTTAAAAATATAAAATAAAAGATTGAAGTGACTTTTATTTGTTAAGCATTTTGCTTTAAATGTGAACGAGTTTGACAGTTGGGACTTATCATCCCAATTGTTAGACTAGCTAAAATCCACATGGCTCTTGATTCGGTGAGTACTTATTGAGACTTGCCAATTCTCATGAGTTAAAGCTATGTCACAAGGCTCTCTGAATTTTATCGATAAAGTTCAATTTAGTCTCGTTGAACATGAACTTGAACTTCATCCATTTTTTTGCATGGGAAGTTTTTTTTGCATTATTCTACAAATGTGTCTATATATACATATCCCAACTGAAAATAGCAGACAAAAGCTCTCTCCACTCTGCCCCTCTGATATATTTATGCATTTTTTTCAAAAAATAAAAATGAAAGGAAAAAAAATTGTTCGAACTTAAAGACGTTTTTTCCCCAAACTTTATGCCTTGGTAAACTTGAGCCGAACTTTATCCTTGTCAAACATAAATGCAATCTCAAACCTTGTCACTTGGAGTTAAAGTGACCTTTGTAAGTGCCTTGTTACACAAGACATCTGATTCTCCCAAATCCCAAAATACATTTAGTAGTAAATTATTATAAATTCTGGTGGCTTATGCTGAATTTTGAAGAATCAACCTTTGTGTCTTAATACTGCATTCGGCAGAGTCTGCATTTTCTTCTGTCTTTTGATACTGGTCTATTTAATAATGCAATGTGCTTTCGTTGTAAATTTAAGGATTTTGTAACCTTTCTTAGGATCCAGATTCAAACAACTACACAACTCAGGGGTTTTTAATACTTGAACTAGAAAATGTACAAGGGAATATTTTGCAAGATGCGTTTCAGATGGCATCAAATGTGGAGTACTGGCAATGCATTAGTCATCATTAAAGATATTGGCAATTGTTCATTTATAAGGTAAAGTAGTGAACTCATGTAGGCTCTCAAACAGTCGAGAATCTTGAATATCTATAACACACTTGAGATTCATGTCAATCATTCTATCCTTAATTTGTAGCAATGTTCTAGAGTCTTGTCTTATTGTTATCAATGATTCAGTTATTTCTTGCAATTGATTTCTTCATAAATGGCATGGTAGTGAGGTTACTTTAGAGAATAAATTTTTTCTTTTGAAATATGCAATAATCCCCACTGTAACTGAAACTTGCCTGTTTTTGTATGGAATGCTAAAATACTGAAATGATTTGTAATTTTCATTATATTCTGTCAGGCTTGTTGAGATGGATATAATGATTGTCTGATCAGTAGACAAATTCTGTGCACTAATGTTCTTCTGTTTAAATTTTTCTACATTTACATTTTCTAGATCCTTAAATAGAATTTCTAACTTGTTATTTTATCAGTTCAGGATTTCTCTTGCTGCATGTTTCTCCCGAACTTTTGGATTTCAATGTTAACGTGTTTTGCGGCTTGGTAGCTTCTGAGGGTTGGTATGCCTCAGCATTTCAGAGGTTTAAGTTCTCATGTATTCTTAGTTTAAGTGCTTCTCTGTAAATAATTTACGAGAATCATCCAGAGATCTGGTTTTCACGCCAATAAAAATGAACAAGAATACCTTAGACGGGCTACTTTGAGTGGTATGTTGTAAATTTCTTATGAAATAGGTGAGACATTGACTGTTAGCAGTCTGCCACGAACAGAGTTTATCATTTATTCTTGTTCTGCAAAGTCTCAGAAGTTTTTGAAGCCACTGTATTGATCTGGCAAAGTTGGCTTCCTTTTTGTGTAATATGCATCAATCGTCATTTATGATATGCATGTACATATCTACTTAGTGGTTTATGATGGTCCGAGGATGGGCTACCAACATTTTTTTGCTGTTTTCATTACAGCATTTTCAAACAGTGTTTTCAAGTCATATAAATCCACTATCAGTCACGTTCTTTCTCCAAACTATTCTATGGTTCTTTCTTGGTTTGCACTTGTTGAATAGTACCTTTTACTGCAGTGTGTTGATGTTAACAGGACGGTTTGGCATTTGTCCTAACTTTGTTGAAATAGTAATTTGTACTTCCTACTTTCTAGCGCATTGAGTTGCACCCTTCATTCAGGTGCTGCTGCCCTACTTGATGGGAGAAAGAATGTTTATATGATGCTAGAACTCAAATTGGAAGAACAATCATTTGAAATTGCAGTTGCCAAGATTATATGTATAAACTTCATTTTTATTCAATCCAAATAATGAATGGTTTTTTTGCATGGTGTCTATGTAATATCTCACCTGTCATTGTTTTTGCATATCCATGCACTTAACATGGTATCAGAGTGTAAACCAATACTTAATACTGAAGCTATTTTGTGGCATCCTGGTCTTGACAAGGTGTAACAAATGCACAATTCATCTGTTGTAAAACTTCAAACATATGCACATTCAGCAGAATTCTGTGTTGTGGAAAAATAGATCTTCATTGCCATCAAGTGAATACTCCTTAATGGCAAGTTTTGTTACGTACTAGGGACGTCTTTAGATTGATCATGAAATGCATAGAGACAAATCATATCAAAGAGGAGTGGAGTGTGCCGTTTAGGAGAATTATGTTTTCATTATCTTTTCATAGGTTCTTTTGGCTGCATGAAGCATATGATTAGGATTATTCATGGAAAGAAATTACAGGAACTGCAGAGAATAAGGAACATGGTGAGCGTCATTGTTGCCGAGGTGTAGAGAAAAATGATTTTAAAAAATATTTAATTCAATTGAGCAAGAT
Source organism: Taxus wallichiana var. yunnanensis (assembly GCA_018340775.1). Lineage (NCBI taxonomy): Eukaryota > Viridiplantae > Streptophyta > Pinopsida > Cupressales > Taxaceae > Taxus > Taxus wallichiana. The sequence goes on from CM031239.1 coordinate 851,618,988, forward strand.
CAGTTTTTGTTTAGTTCTATCCACTTACAGGAATTCAGCTCTTGGTCAATACAAATATTGAAGTCTAAATTTCCAAACATATGTGCAGGTGAGACAGAGGGGTCAGCAGGCTTGTGGTGGACAGGTTGGGGTTTGAATCTCAATTTGTTTGTTGACTGCATACAGGTCTAAATGCAAACCGGCATGATCTTTAGGTACAGCGCTAAATATCCTGCATGACCTTGGTGAGGGGCTTGTGCGACTTCTTCCCAAACTTTGCCATTAAGTGCGGTTTATCCTCAGTCATTAGTGATTTTCCATGTCATTGTTTAGGTTTGTGATGTTGTCTTGCACAAGCGACAAGCACAGAGGATGTTCGTTAGCAAATACAGACACACACATGGTTTGATTAGAGGATAAACAAACTATAATAAAGACAAATCCTAACATTATAACTAAGAAAACATGTTTGTTTAGACCTCGTTATTTTGTCTTATTCTCCAGAGCAGCTCAAATTGGATCGTATTAAATATTGAAAAGTAAAAAGGAAGTTGGGTAATGATACTTAAGTCTTTCATACTAGAATTTTCAAAACAAAATGCATATCCTGGTTGCAAAAGGAAGTAGGATACTTTAGCGCCTCATCAGCACAAAACAACACATGGCAGAGCTGGCGCCTATGACGAATTAAATGCACACCAAAATAAGGTAGTACTTATTACTGAAACAAGAATTTCTTGATAGGGTCGATCTGTATGAAAAGAAGTTATTAAATGCATTATTTTTTGGTTGATAGTATACTTGCCAATGACTATCTCATCCTATCAGACAACTGTTCTCCCCATAGTCAAGTTCTTACATTATACAAGTGCTCTTGTAATGGTTGAGCCTTGTTGGCTAAATATTTTGTCATATGCAAAGATATAGTGCTTTGACAATAGTAAGTGGATAAAGTCCCTTCTCTATTATGAGGGGAGGTGATCTTTATCAAACTTAAAATAGACAAGAACGAATTTGTTCAATATTTATGCTAACTTGTGTGGGTGGTATTTAACATTTGAGGAAGTGTATATAACCTGAAAAGAGCAGAAAAAAAAAGAATTCAGAGAGAGAAGGAAATAAAAACTTGCATTTCAAATAAATAAAAGCAGAGCTTATTCTAGTTTGTAAGGAGTATATCAATATAAAATACACTAATTGAGATCTTGCATGCATGAAAAGAATGAAGAAAGGTAAACATATGAAATAAGAACATATGCTAACACCAAAGAGATCATGACATAGAGTTCAACAAATCTCCTTTATTTTGTTGCAAGGATGAATACAAAATTTCACTGTTTTCTTCTCATTGATCGAGAGTACAAATGGAATAGTGGTTGACTGCCATTCGTTAGCTCTCTCATTGGTTTACTCCTATCAGCCAATCTATTTCACGAAGTGCTAGTGAGCAAAATTCAAATTCCACTTGAGTGCATACACATTCATATATCCATTTGATTAAAAAAGCATGGGTATAATTCGGTTATTATGTGTACCAATGAAGGATATTAATCATCAAATATAAAGGCAAATAGCAACATATCTTCAGGTTTTATAGGATGAGCCAAATACAATGCCTACAAGCCATCACTAATTAGAACGAGGTTTGACAGATTTCTTTGAAATGACATGCCTTGCTAAAGAGTAGGTGAAGTGAATTGGGCGTTAAAAATAAAAAATTCACTATTTAGTACAAAGTACACCGAGGACTATGAGTTACTGTTGCTACCGAAGAGAGAACAGAAGGGTTGCTAGACTAGACTTCTAATTTGCTTGAACCTCTCATATCAGCTACTTGTTTTTCCTCCTAAGTGCACCAAGCTCCCATCTTTCTTATTGAACACATCAAACACATATTGGTTCCAAATAGCTCAAATGAAATAGTTAGCTGAGGGTAAAAATACAAAGTTCAAATCAACCTCATCTTAATCACAGGATAAAAGGTTGGATATGGACAAATTCATTTGTTTTTATAGATAGATCAAGTTTAAATTCTTTGTTGTTGTAGCAATTAGAAAATAAAAAAGAGACAAAAAAAGAAGAGATTAGAGTCATTTATTTTGTGTTAATTAGATTAAAATCTTTAATCATCTTACTCTAGACCTTTCTCATCTCTGAGATCAGGCTCTAGGTTTCGAGAATAGAAATATTTGTTTGTTTATCTAGGTAAATTTACCTTTAGAAAATATAAGAAAACTCACAAAGAACAAAATAAAAAAACATAGTTTCAGCTGCTTAGCATGCAGGATGGCATCAAACATAGATAAGGAGAAATTTAAATTGTAAAGTAGATTAGGCTCATCTTGGAGTATAGATCTTAATTTGCACAATTATCATATTTCAAATTAGCTCTTAGGATTAGAAATTTTAGTCAAACAACATAGGAGTTTCAGATCTGAATGTACTAGCCTTCTTAGGAACATTACCACTGTCATTTCTTTATGTTATAAAAGTTTAATTTCAGTAAGAATACTTCCAATTTTTGCTTTCTTTTGTTTCTTTTCATGCATTGGATACAACTCATAAAAACACCAAAAATATTGTTCATCCAAATTACCATGAATCGAGTGAAGTAAATTGATAAGTTGGTTGTCGAAACACTTGAGAAACAAACTGATTTTGATATCCAAAACCCCATTTCTAGCATACACTTATCTTTTAGCATCACATGCAAACATGTCTTGAAACAATCTCCACAAACTCTCAACAAAACAAACATGAAAAACCTCAAGAATTGATTTTGAGTACTCACAAGGTAGATTTTGAATTCAAACAAGCTTAAAAACAGAACATTCAAACTTACAACAAATACAACACAAAAACATGCCATTTCGGTACAATAATCATCATATTTCGAATAAGGAAGCTTGTTGATCCATAGGATCACAAGTAATACTTAAATCCAAACAACCTTACAAGACATCCCCAAGGCTCCAGTTCTAGCCTGGGATCACCTTAAGACAATCTCTCATCACAAACTCACTTTATGTTTTGGTCCCGATCATAACAAACACTTTGTATGATGAATGTCTCCCTCAACCGTGGATGACTCTGGATAGCCATATATTCTTGAGAAAAGTTGGACATTTTCCTCGCGTCTCCACTCCACTTGAATCCCAAAACATCTAGGACGACATCTTATATGAGCTTAGACATGAATTCTTCTGTTCTTTACCATGTCCCGCACAAATCATTCCATAATTAATTATCCTTGACGATGAAGCCCCACAAAACAACAACCATATCAAACATCTTTTTAGACACCTATTACCATTACAAATTTGAGTTTTCCTGAGCTCATTCACTATCCATTACCTTCTTCCATATGACCTTCCCTGATCAAGGTCGACCCGCATTAAACATTTGTTTTATCGGAGTAGCACAACGCAACATCCCGCTATTCACCAACCAGGACATAGACCTAGGGCTTGATGTTGCTATTATTCTTGACCATACCATACACCGTGATCAAATCCGTAGGAGTATCGCCGCCCTCGACGAGCAAACTTTGTTTGCCCGGGAGTGCATGTAGAATTTCTCTTTTCACTTGTCTGCGTTCCCATACCCCCGATTTTTACCATCTTCACATCATCCATAGCCCTAGTCCACAATCATCCCATCATCTTCTACGTCGACTACCTTGGCTCGTACTCACAAGGGGTTGAGTGCACACAAAAGTCCCCTATGCTTTTTAGCATGTACAAATATGGTGAATCCGACGTGAAGGACTAGTTTATTCTAGTTTCCATTTTAGTCCCCTTTGTATCATTCCACCTTCTCCCTATCCCATTATTTTGTAGGTGTCTATACACCCCCAAATATGTTGGGTTGGATATTTAACATGCCTATTTTAGGGATCAACGCTACTATGCTCGTATGAATGCTCAAAATCACCCTCTTTGTTTGGTTGGGCCAATAATTATTCCCAAAGCTCACATCTATCGTATGTCTCTTCCCTCCAAACGTCAAATGTTTCTTCCAACACGGGGATTGAAGAGATTAATCAACCATTGACCTATCAAGGTGCTCTAGTGGAACCATCTAGCTCTAACAACATGACGTTCATCGGAGAATGAGGTCTCTACCCATGAGTTTTGACTATGCCACAAATTAGTATGCAATTCGATTCCATGCTATCTTACTTGTGACCCGATGATGAGATATTAACACGGTTTGACCAAAGCGATGACCGACTCAAAACAAATGCAGAATATCTAAAAGAACCTTTGGATTCTAACATGCACATGTAACTTCTTCCTTGCCCTCTACTCGAGTTACCAAAATACAAAGGTGAAGGAGACCCCAATGCTCGCATAAAGGCATATGCCATCACAATTTGTGAATTGCTCCCATGGGATGGAGTCATCACAAAGATTTCGTCCCAAGCCCCTTAAAGGCATAACACTCAATTGATATTATCGCTTTCTGAAGGTTCCATACATTCATTCGGGAACTCGTAGCTGAATTTGTCGAGGCTTTCAATATGAACAAGATCGTAAAAACCGTCATTAGGGAATTTATTCACATCAAGAAAGAACCCAATGAATCTTGCACATTCCATCACGAGATGTTGACATGTACTTTATTTTTTCGCCACCGATCCAAACATGGATCAAAGGGAGCTCTCGACCTCTTTCTCCACGCCCTTAACATTGAAACCATAGAAGATGTGCAAAAGTTCCAATACAAGTCTTACGATGAAGCTTTAGAGAGTGCGTTAAGAATCGATCAAGAAATAATGGATAAAATCCGTAGGACTTATGGTGTAAATGGAAGACTTATTGTCCCTAGCCAAAACTCTGGAGGATATCAAAACAACAATAATGTACAAGCCTCCCAAAATTCCCAAGGCCCGAAAGTTCTCAACCAAAATCATAGCGCTACTACAAAAAGTGTTACAGTCAACCTAAGGAACTAGAAACAAAGGAAGAATCTAATCTCGTCACTAGGACAAAAGAGTATCAAACTTATAATTCACTATCAGGCTCCCTTTGAAGTACAAACAAACACAATTCCCAAGCAACTTGGAAACTATAATATTGTCACCGACCTTGCTAATAATTTTTCCCATATTTCATTTTCAAATATTTTAAAGAACTCCCTACCGCATCGACTCTTTCTTATAGACGCTATGGGGCTCAAACACTTAGCCTACGTACACCTCCACCGAAGCACAAGTAAACCACATAGACATGCATATGTTCCCTCTAGCTGCCACATGTAGACACTAAATCACACACTTGGGTATATTTCTAGGTCTTGATCACATACCACTATTCATATGATTCCTAAGCGAGAAAATTACTAATTGACCACTATCTTTGGCCTCTTTGCTTTCTTTTTAGTTTTCTTCTTGGCCTTACACACCCTATTGCCCAGTCTAACTTTCGATACTTCAACTTTTCTAAGTTTGGACACCGACGCTCACCAAGACGCCAACGCCAAGGTGCCCGCGTCCCCTCTACGCACCTCGACCTCTTTTTATCTTACTCACCTCTTTTGGGCCTCTTCTAGCTATTGGGAATCTTGTTTTCTTATGGGTTGGCCTTTTAGTGGTTAATTATGAAATTCAAACAAGGGAATCATATAAATACAATGCTATGTGATCAAATTAAAGGACCAAGCTCTAAGCATCTATTACTATCACCTAAGGTTGCATCCAAAGACATTTCAAGAGAATTAAAGCATCCATCTAGCTATCATTCAAGGGAAGGGAGTTGCATTATTCTCGCATACACTTCATAGGAGGGGAATTTCATTTTTCCAACCACACATCTACTTACATTACTACATCTAGGTATTTCTTTCTATTCAACGCATCTTGCACAAGAGCCACCTAGGGCACGATTGTACACACACACACAAAACTACATGGAGTCTGAAATGTAGTGCAACATCCGGATCATAAGTTCACTCAGTCGATTGATCGTCGGGGTCGATCTGACTCCCCATTTATATTATTTTCTTTTTAGGATTTGATGTGTTTTGGGGTTTTACAGGTGCTCTTTCTCTTTGCAGGTTACATGCAAATTCTGTGGGCATAGTGTGATACACAGTTACAATCAACAACGAAGGGCAACAACATAGAAACGACACAAAAGAAATCACTTTCTGGCCTTTTTCATAGTCACGAGCACCCAACAATGGTCTACAGGGGCCAGATACCCTTGACCTAATCCAAGCACCCTAAGTCTAACTTACTCTGGCAGTTCTGGAAATTTTTGTGTGCGATTGTGACATATTTCTCCTCTTGTTAAACAATTTTCCAGCTCGGCACATCTTCGGGAATATTGTGAAATCGGCTAAGTATTTTATCCCATCTCTTACACTTAGGGTTTTAATTTTCAATTGCTTATTGCTTAGGTCAAATTTGTACTTCATTGCTTATTATTTTGTTGTGATTCTAGAATTAGGGTTTAACATAATTTCAATATTTGCTAAATCACCAAAATGAGAGCCACAAACTTTTTCTTTGACTTAGGTCAATTACCCGAGATGTGGAAATTGATAGAAGAAGAGATCTTGATCTCCATTTACAAATATTTATATATGAAAATTTGGTAAATCGAGCTATTGTGGATGATAGGGTATCCATTAGCATTGTCTCCTTTTCACTTCTGCAGAAACTTGGATATAGTGAGACTAATTTTCATCTACTCGAAATACTCTTCGTGAGTGCGATAGTCTTAGAGCCACTTTAGTTGGCACCATGTTTCTTCCCATAACTCTTGTTCCAAAGACCATACTCATTTAATTATATGCCATAGACCGTAAAACAAACTATAACATGATTTTAGGACGACCATGGATCCATCGAATGAAAGCAATCCATTTGACACTATTCCAAGAGATTCATTTTTTTCATCTAGAGAATGTTTTCATTGCCAAATGCGACCCTAATTTGTTCAACATAATCCAAGCTAATGCCAAGAGATTTCTAGGTATCTATGTTCATCATGATTTTCTTGAGAATGATCTATGAACACCCACATCTATAGAAAAGGGAAAAACTAGGTCGAAAAGATGATAGTGAACCTAAACTTGCTCTCCTAGCTCTTGATGTTCCTCCTAAGAAAGCATGGAAGAGGATTCAAAACTAGGGAAAGGAGCCTTCGCCTTAACTAATATTTCTAAATAAGAAATTGAGACCGTGTCCTCAAGATTACTTGTGTAAATTATTAACATCCTAGAAAATGATTCACCTCTCGTGCTTCCGTTTGATCACACAGACCTTCCATGTACCATATCTACTTACTCGAGAATGAAAAGGATAAACTGCTCTAGGTATGGTGGTGACGTGAATATGGTTGGAATCAATGACATTCAAGCTCTATCATCCAACCTATCTTATGACTGTATCCCCGAAAAGCATATGGACCATGTACTACGATAAGCCAAGTGTGCTATAAGGGTAGGGGTTGGTATAGTCTTAATCGCCCATGGAATATTTTTTTCCTTTCGGCTTTCTCCTCAACTTTGAATACAACAATAACATAGTCGAGTATGAAGATTTATTGATCGACCTTATCCTAACACATGAATCGGGGTTTAGAGGTTACAAATCCTTAGTGACTCTCAACTTATCACTAATAAGGTGGTAGAAGTTTATCAAACCAAATTTGAATATTTGTAACTATACAAAAACATCATAAGACATTAGTTAAAGATTTTGATTTCATATTATTGTCATGTGTTTTTGCAAGGGAAAAATTCAATGATGAAACATGACAACTTAACCCTAGTGTCAAAATTTTCTTGAAAACCCTCCTAAACACCCCTCTTCGGATCAATATTCCCTCTTTGTGATGTCTATCCTATCCTTTCAAGTCCTCATATGTGTTGTGAATACCTGCCCAAGTGTAGAAAATGTTGAAACAACGTGACTCATTCCATTTAGTGCAGTGCTTCTAAAGATGGATTCTTCAATAGTCCTAGAATGGCTATTTTTAGTCTTCTCGGAACAAGTGTGCATCCTCTAGAGAGGAGTTGAAAGATTAAATTGATTGGGAATTGGTTTTGAAGAGTCTTGAGCATGTTCCAAGTTTTTTAGGAAAGTTTACGAAATATTTTAAGGTTTAGGAACAAGAACAATGAAAGCGTATTTTTGAGGATGAAGGAGATTGCACTTCAAAATGACACCGAGATTCAATAGATGATTTTAGGAGCTCTGTAAGGAGTTAAAGGTCAAACAAGATGCCATTGTAAATATTATTCAACCATCTACAAGATGTAAAAGTTAACTCTTTCACAATAATTAGGTGCTTCTCGGGAAACTTAGTTTTTGTAGACTCACCTTGTTGTCTCAAATGAAAAAGTGACATTTTTTGGAGAATAAGGCGAATAAGGTATTGAAAACCATCTCATTGATCTTGAAATTATCTTGGGAGTCAAAATGATATAAAACTTTTCCTAAAAATAGTTCTTGAGCTCCAGGAAAAGTGATTTCAAGATTTGGGGACTTAGTCATTTTCTTAATTGGGTGGGTGGTGCATTTTGGTGTCCCGCTTGTCTCGACTGTCTCAAATATCCCAGATATCCCGGGATGATGAGGAAAATAGGGACAGACAGCTTGGATAAGAAAATGCGCCCACCCTCGCTTATTTCTCTTGGTTCTTCATATGACTCTCTTTCTTCCCGATATGTGCTAAGTTGTGTTGGAAAATTGGATAAGTTTTTTCATGAAACCCATGGGCGCATTTTACAATCCCAAATATCCCAAATTTCATTAGGATAGTGGGAAAAAGAATACGCCCCACCCTTAGCCCCTTCCTAAGCTCACCATGTGACTAAATGTTTTTCCTCCTAGGTGCTAAAGTGCTTCCCTCTCATTTCCCCATCTCCCGAATCCGATTTTGCCACTTGTCGGCTCTGAGTAGGAGGAAAATTTTATCGTCTTAAATGTCCCTAGGATAGTTAGGAATTTTTTTCCCCACCCCCATGCTTTGCAAACCAAATATTTGGCCAAGTATTTTCACTTTGTTTCTTCTCATTTCTTCTTTTCCCGTGAATGGAAAGTGCTGTGATGGGTGTCGTTATTCCCTTCATTTAATCAACTTCTTGTTGATGTCATATCAAACCAGGGGTGTGTCTAAAGCTATATGCAACAAGAGTAATCTTATCGATCTAGTAGTTGACTGTAGTTATTTTTTTGTATTTTTTGGGGGATCTCTTTGATGTCTTAAGGACTTCTTGGTAAAACCTTATTTAAATCATACTATGAAAACTTGCTGAAAGTAAACATACTGAAAGCTTTGTTGAAAAGAAACACACTGTGCAGAATGGAAAAAAACACACTTGCTGTTGGAAAATAAACACACTTGCTTTTGGAAATAAACACACTCAATTTAGAATGCTTGAAAACAATTGCAAGAAATATAAGAATCTATCTAAACACCTGTAAGAACAAGTGTACAACAAAGTTTAACTAGAAGAATTAAAATAATACGAGAATTGATGATCTAAGTTATTTGTCAAGAAATATAAATACCAAATAAATGAATATTCTCGTCCTTGGGGAGTGGGCCCTTGCTCCTCCTCGATCAAGATTTAACAAATCATAATTCTCTCGAATTGGAATGGCTATTTTATTGATAAAACATTTAGTATTACAAAACGTCTTTGGATCTAAGTACTTAGTCTATATTTCTCTTCTCTGTTCTATTTCTATCTCATATCATATTCTATACATTATCTATCTATTGCAGGTCTTCTTTATATATATTTTACAATCACAGTTGTCTCAACGATTCTGATGAAATCGAATCATGCCCAGAATAGATGCTTTGAGTCGATTGTGGTGATTAGATAGTTTGTAAGATAACTATCCTCGATCCGCGTTCATAAATCTTCTCATCCTTTCCTGATTAAAAGGGCCGTCAATGCAAAATATCCGGATGTGGTTAGAATAGATAACTCCCATCAGTTCCAGAACTTTAGAGAAGTTCCAAAACCATAGGAAATCGTTAAGGATCAACACCGTGAGAGTTTCGAGCTATACCCAGGAGTTCGGAACTAAGTCCAAAAATTCTAGAACTAAATATTGGAGTTCAAACTAAGTCTGAAAGTTCTGGAACTAAATGATGACTGTGTGATGGAGTTCCGGAACTAGCTTGGAAGTTCCAGAACTAAGCTGTGTAGGAACATATGCTACCAAAAACATACTGAACGCTACCTGCTTCATTTCCTCGACTAATTAGACTTGCTTTATTACAAAACTAATTTCAAACACACACTTTGTCAGGAATTCTAGAGATTTTAACATTAGAATCATAATCAATCAAAAGACAGAACAATTACATCCTAACTCATATCAGATCAACTAAAAGTCACAAAATGCAATCAACTTAATAAAAAGGAGAGTAAGATGAAATCATATATTATACATTAATCGGACATATTTTGGCCTCATCATTTCCCCTAAAATTACTTGTTTGTAAGTCCCTTTACAAACTTCATTCTTCAAAAGTGGGGTTATATGTTTTGCATTCCATTTGATTGCTCATATCAAATGGCTGAAATTAGATTTTCCAATGTTTAAACTTAGATGTACTGTACCGCCCTTGCTTCTATTTTCCTCTCCCACTCTTCAAATTCAGTAGGATCTTGAGGTTCTCTGTTTTCCCAAGGAGACATGGGGGTGAGAAGTAGAGGGGGCCTTGTTCGCATTCCCATCCATATTTTCCCGTAGGTTTCATTGACCAATGGAATTATTGTGCATAATGCTTTTGCCCTTTCTAAACTCCAAATTAGATTTGTAGGGGATATTACTTCCCTTCTTCTCAAGGAAACTGTAAGGAGTTCCCACCTCTTTGAGCATCCTTCATAAATATATTCAAACTTTTCCTCCTCATAGGAGGTGAAGGCATCAATACTCTTTTGCAGAATGGCAAGATAATGTGTCTTGAATCTCTCATCAAAGGCATGAGTTCTAAAATGTATGAGGAAGGCAGAAGGTTTACCATAGTGAGCTCTCATACGAGACCTATTGAGGTAGCTTTTAATAAAAATTTAGATTCCCTTTCCTTCCATGCAATTTGGTTTTGCAGAATAGAGAAAAATGCATTGAGATGGCTCTCCCCCACATACAAATTGATCATAAATCCTGTGTTTTTCTCTAGCATAAAATTACAAAGATAAAATTCACACAAAAGATTTTTCTGCTCAGGACTGGATAGAGAGTAAGTTGTCATGAATTCAGATTCATCTTTTAGTTCATGTGGAAGCCCACATGCAATCCTTGACAGCTACCAACGAATGAACTGCTCTTCTAAAAACACACTATATGCAGGAGAGGGCCTCCCAGGTAAGCAATTTTTCACTCATAATACAGACCATATGAATTTTTGCAAGACATTTATATTTATTTCCTTCCTCCTTATAAAAATTTTCTTCCCATTCTTTTCTTGCCTTCTTCTCTTCTTCCATCTTGGTCTTCAATTCTTCATTTGATGTTTTGGATTCTCTTAGTTCCCTACAAGTGTCATTCCATAGCTGTTTGAGTGGCAAATAGGTTAACTCAGTTTGTGTAGAGACTGTGGACACAACACTCTATTTTCTGGAATTCTGAAATTCTTCCTCTTTTCTATTAGTCATTTCTTGGTTCTTTGATAATTCCTTAGTCTTGGCATGCAAGTGAGTTGTTAACTCTCCAATGAGCATTTCCCTTTTTCTAATTTGAGTTTGAGGAAATCTAATTCCTCATCCTTTTCTCTCGATAATGATCTCTCGCTCTAGACAAGAACAGAGCTCATTTAACTTGATGTCTTTCTTCTTCCTCTAAAATTACTTGAGGAGTTGGGCATTCTTCCTCTACCAAAGGAAAATTTCCTTTTCTTCTCTAGGATACCACTCTTCTTCTTCATGTGGCAATGCTGATGGTTCAGCCAATTCCTGAAAATATTTCTCTTCAAGTCTCTCCTCTCCTCTGTCCATTTTAGCTTGACTTGGCTTAGGAGGAGTCATGGCCATGCTGCCCAAAATATCAGTAGCTTCCTTTTCCATCCTTTCCTGCTCACTCCTTCCCTCTAGGGTTTCCCTTGACCTCTTATGAATTTTTATTCTTTGGGAATTTCAACATGCCCAGCGGTGGATTTCCTTCTAGAGCTTCTTCTTACTATTCTTTCTTGCTCTTGCATGGGTGAGCTATCACCATTAGAGATAGATATTAGCTCCCCGAAGATGTCAGAAGAAGGAATTTCCTTCAAAGGTACAAAAGGCTCTGCTGTTTTGAAATTTCTCACAGACCTTCTTTTTGGGTATATTCTCTCTTTCCATTTCCTCTGTTTTTCTCGTAGGGGCATCAATTTCCATATTAGTTGAAGGAGAGAATGGGGCTGGAATTGTCCTTCCGATAATATTAGGGTTTTCTTTAACTTGCCAAGAAACATGTACCAAATTTTTCTCCATTTTTCTTTGATAGAAAATGGTGCTGGCATATTAAATGAATTAGACCGTGATGCCTGATTGTCCCAAAACCCCAAGAATACCTTTGAGCCATGGTTTAGATAGAATAAAAAAGAAACCCTAGAAGGTTTATTATGTACTCGTTTTGGGCCCCATACTTCGATTAATGAGCATTTTTAGGACTTCTTTTCCCACCGACTCCAAATTGACCATCACAGTTAAATATTTCACTATCCAAAATGCAACCTTGTCAAAGGGTTTGGGAAAATTGGCCCTTCTAACCCCTTTTATGATTTTCTTTGTATTGTAGATGTACTGGGGTTCTTTCTCCTTCTTGTAGTAAGACTTCAACCAATTCTTTCAAAGTCCCTTTAAAAGGTTTTGGGACATGCACAATTGGCACTCTAGATACATTACTTACAATATTTACGAAAAAGGAATAAATATATTTATCACCTTTATCCTGGATTGCTCTAGGTTTATGATGAATTCTCTTACCAATTCATCAGTATGCCTTGAAAATTTCTTCAGGAACTCTAGCCATCCTGCATGCTCAAAGATAGATGCCACTTCTTCATCTCATGAGCAAAGGCAGTGGAATCATCCTTTGGTTATGATTTCTTTTAAATCCCCATATCGACTCAAATTCTGTCTCTTTTGATTTTGTGTAAATTGGTTGCAGGCTCTCTTGCTTAGCTACGGAATTGATGACTTTGGTTGCGGAAGCTCTATTCTTAGCTACGGAAGCTCGTTTTAGCTATGGAACCTCTGTTCTTAGTCGCTGAATTCTTTGTTCTTTCTCATGCGGAACACAAACTTAATTCACCGCTCCTCCTCAAAATATATTTACAACTTATTTCACTTGATTTTGTAATAATGATTACTAATGATAACCATGCCGCCACTTATCCATCCAAATCATCTTCATGATCACACACTTGTAATCATAATGTATAAATAGATGACTCATCATAACTACTTTTAAATTAAGTCAAATCACACATGCAAACATTTAATTCAACCATAAATAAGTTAAAATATATAATTACCATCCTTGATGATGTAATCCTTTTGCTATGATGACTCGTCATTCCTACAAGTGGAACAAAACATGATTAGATAAGACAACTGGAATTCAAAAGAATTCCCTTTTATTTGAACTAGCCAAAAGAAGAGGTCAACCGCCATTTGCTGGTTTTCAATTGACCTTTGAGAGAATTTATTTATTTTTTTTTTGGGGAAGAAAATGCCATTTGCTGGTTTTCATCTTCTTCCTTTTATTTTGGATCTATCATCTGGTTATTTGATCATTTTGGAAGAACTGAGTTCTTTCATATGATCAAATTCTTTCTCTGCTTCAATCTTCCTCAAGAATTCATCCTTAGTGGGACACTTCCTATAGAGTTTTAACCTATGCCCATTGACCAAGAGTGTTCTCACACCGCCATCAATGGGAAGTAATCAATAGAACCATTGTCAAATATCTCGCTCAATCGATAGGGTCCCAACCATCTCGGTTCTCAATTTACCCTTGAATTGTTTGTATTTAGAATCAAACAACAATGCCCAATCTCCTACTTTGAATTTAATTTTCTTGATATGTGTGCCATGCCATTGCTTCCTTTGCTCTTGAATTATATTTGTCTGCTAAAGTGCTTCCATCCTTAATTCATCTAACTCATTGAGTTGAAGGATTCTTTCTTTTTGAGCTGCATTCAACTCAATTCCCACCTTCACTATTGTCCTTAATGTCTGAAGTTCAAACTCTATAGGCAACAAGGTATTTTTCCCATAGACTAATTCATATGGTGAAAACCCTGTTGTAGTTTTCCAAGTTGTATTATAAGCTCGACAACTTCAGGTAGTCTCTTTACCCAATCTTTTCTCCCAACTTCAACTGTTTTGGTAAGGATGTTCTCCAATTCTCTTGTTTGTTACTTCAGCTTGTCCATTTGACTGTGGGTGGTAAGGAGATGACTTCCTATGATTGATTTGGTAATACCTTGTGAAAGATTGGATCATATTAGACATGAATTGTGGTCCTTGATATGAAACTATGCTCCTCGGTGCTCTAAACTTTATCATAATTCTGTTCCAAAGGAAATCAACAACTACTTCTTTAGTGGCATTTGTCAATGCCTGCACTTCTGCCCATTTTGTCACATAGTCAGTACACACAAGAATATATTCCTTCCCTTATGAAGGAGGATTAAAGGGACCAACAAAATCCAATCCCCATCTCTCAAATGGTTCAACCACAACTTGAGGTTGAAGAGACATTTCATTGGTGAAAGTTGGTTGTCCCATCCTTTGACAAGGATCACACCGCTTGATATATCTCTTCACATCCTTGTACATAGATGACCAATAATAACCAGTGCCAAGTATCTTATGAGTTGTTCTTTTCATTGAATAGTGTCCTCCACTTGGTTCATCATGACATGCTCTGAGGATGTCAAAGATTTCATCCTCTCTTACACACCTGCGCAAGACAAAATCAGGACCACATTTAAATAGCATTCCATTTAACCATTTGAATTGTGCACTAGTTTTAATTAATTTATTTATTTGTTTCTTAGTGAAAGGAGGAAACTTCCTTGTTGTAAGATAATTTTCCATATCAGCAAACCATGGTGTACTTGCTGAGATTGCAAATAGTTGTTCATCTGGAAAGTTATCCTTGACTGGATCTTTCTCCCCTGTGGTGGTTAGTCTTGACAAAAAATCAGCTACCACATTAGATTTACCTAGATTGTCCACAATGGTAATATCAAATTCTTGCAAAAGTAATAACCATCTAATTATTCTTCCTCCAACCAATAGTTTTTTCATTAAATACTTAATTGCTGAATGATCTGTGTGTACAAATATCTTGTACCTTGTAATGTAATGTCTGAATTTATTGATTGCATAAATCATAGCAAGAAATTCTTTTTCGTGGTGGTGTAATTCTTTTCAGTGGGAGTAAGATTCTTGCTAAGATAATAAATGGCATACATCTTTCCTTCCTCATCTTTCTGTCCCAATACTGCACCAATGGAATAATTTGAGGCATCTGTTTGGATATGAAATGGCTTTTCCCAATTAGGTCCTCTCAATATTGGGCACTTATTAATTTTTCTTTAATTTCTTCAAAAGCATGCCGACACTTTTCATCCCAAAGAAATTCACAATCCTTAGTTAGAAAAGTAAACATGGGGAAACAATTTTACTTGAAATCTTTTATAAAGCACCTATAGTACTTAATATGCCCTATAAATGATTTGATATCCGTGGGGGTCTCGAGGAATAGGTAAATCTGAAATGATCCTAATTTTGTTTTGATCCACCCGAATTCCTTTTTTTGAAATATGGTGTCCTAATACAATCCCCTCATCCACCATCATCAAATATTTTCATCACTAAGAGATAGGTTGTGTTGTTTACATCTTGTTAACACTCTATCTAGATTTCTCAAACCATCTTCAAATGTATATCCTTGTATAGTGAAGTCATCCATATATACCTCAACACAATCGTTTGTTAGATCAACAAAGATTGTAAGTACAACTCTCTGGAAAGTTGCAAGAGCATTGCATAAACCAAATGGTAACACCCTATAGGAAAAGGTTCCCCATGGACATGTAAATGTAGTTTTGTCCTGATCTTCAGCAGCAACTCTGATATGATTGTACCCACTAAAGCCATCCAAGAAAGAAAAGTACTATTTACTTGAAAGGTTATCTAGGACTTGATCTATGAATGGTAAGGGAAAATAATCTCTCATTGTGGCTTTGTTCAGTTCCCTATAGTCAACACATATTCTCCATTTTCCATTCTTTTTGGGAACAATTACAAGAGGAGATACCCACTGACTATTTGAGATAGGGTAGATAAAACCTACTTGTAATAGTTTTTCAATTTCTTGTTTGACTATATCCCTTAAAGTCAAGTTAATCCTTCTTTTTGAGGCTGCCTAACTGGTTTAATGTTTTCAGTATAGATGTGATGAGTGTAGATACTTGGATGAATCCCCTTCATGTCTTTGTAATCCCAAGCAAAAACTTTAGTATGATTTTTTAGAACATAAAAAAATTTAGCTTCTTCATCATCCTTCAACCAACTGTTAATGTTTAAAGTTTTACCGATTGAATTTCAACATGCTTGGTTCCAATATGTGATGAACTAATTTGTGGGAAGGGTTTTATTAAAGTATTTAATGGACATGCATGTGGTAACAACATATGGTATGTAGCAACATCTCCAAAAGTTCCTTGAGACAAATACTTTGGATAAATGATAGTAATGAGAATTATGATACTTATATCTTTGCAGGCCAAATTCTTTGTCACTGCTACTTTCCAGAAATTCTTCACCACTTCCTGATGTACTTGAAACTGAAGCTACTGATTCATCCTCTCCCCATGAGAAATCTCGTTCCTCCAGAGTGAAATTATTTTCAATCAAAGAGAACATTGTTGTCGTGGTTCCGTAACTAAATGTAGTGGTTTAAGAACTAAAGCCGTAGGTTCCGGAACTAAGTTCACAGGTTCCAGAACTAAGTTCGCAGGTTCTAGAACTATTTATGATTGCCTCGAGGACAACTAGTTCTCCTCTAATGGTGGATTAATCATCTCTTATACTTCTCTTACATGATCCTGCAATGTGATCATAGCCAAAGAAGACAAATTTTGCTTATTAGTTTCAGGAGAATCAACCCACAATTGTTCATGATTGTTAGTAAAAGGTCGTGTAGTAGGATATAAGGAAATTTGTTTAGAGTTCTTACCATTCGAGATTTTCATATCACTTGACCTGCAATCTATCAAAGCAACAATTGTAGCTAACCATGGTCTACCCAAAATAATGGGATAACCCAATGTTTTACCTTTTGGCTGCAGTATAAGGAAGTCAACTGGATATTCCCATGACTCCACCATAACCGCCATGTCTTCAATAATTCCTTCTGGTTTTGCTACAGACTAGTTTGCCATCTACAATATGGTATTAGTAGGTTGTATACCCATTAATGGTAATGTTTTCAGAGTATCCATTGTCATTACATTGATAGCCACTCCCAAATCTACCAAAACATTATGTACATCCTTATTTCCTATAGAGATAGAAATAACAAGACTTCCAGGATCTTTGTATTTGGGAAGTAAAAGTTTTCCTGCTAATAAATCAACAAGTTTCCCATCTACTTTGATAGTCTTGGAGTCCTTCCAAGACTTTTCATACATAACATTTTGATTAATTTGTTCAATTCTGGAATTTCTTTAATTACTTATAACAATGGTATTTCAATATTCAATTTCCTTAGTTCCTGTACTAATTTAGATTCCTTGATTTCTATAGCTTCTTTAAATCTCTCTGGAAATGGAGTCTCAGTAGTGTTGCTATCTCTGTCTCCCTTTCTTTTCTTTCTATATCCTCTTTTGGAACAAAAATACTAGGGATTTCATTTTCTTCTTTATTTCAAAGTGATTATAATGGGTATATTGTTAATGATTTTCCTAGATCTAGTTTGAATATCCTTACAATCCATAACATGTAAATCAACTGATTTTTCTGGTTCTATTCCATAAAAAGAGTTGTTTGTTTCTTGGATTTACTACCTGCTGTGCTGGCATTTGCATTTAGACTACATTCTCAGTTTGTGAATTTTGTGCAAGAGATCCCATGATGGCTTGTTGATTCTGATTTGGATATATTCTTCCTTGAGAATAATTACTAGGGTTCCATCTAGGTTGTGACCAAGTATAAGGATTTCCTTGACCAACCCATGGTTGTTGATGTCTCTAAGCATACCAAGCTTGATTTTCCCAATCTTGAGGGTTCCAAGTTGGTTGAGGTACCCAAGGTGGTTGTCCCCAATTTTGTGGTATTGTTTGAGCAGCCCATGGAATCGTCTAGGGATTAGGGACTAATCTTGACATAAACTATCCTTGGTTAGGTTGTCTCTCAAAAAATTCAATTCTTCAGTTGTAGATGAGGCACTGGTTTGTTTAAGCTGATTTTTAATGATAGGAAGTAAAGAACAAACATCAATATCATGTTCTTTAGATTCACAGATAAGACACATTTATGTTTTATCCAAAGACAATCTCTTAATGCATGTTTCTTCCTACATATAGGACAATACATAGCCAATGGTTCAATTTTGGAATTTACTTTAGCTTGTAATCCATCTATAGTAGAGATTAATTGCACTAAAATGTCTGCTTTAAAGTTTGTTAACTCATCCATTAGTTTGTTCATATCTAGATTCAAAATTTTCACTATTTTCCTTTTCTAGGTCCACCTCTTGTTACGAATAGCTTTTATAAATCTCCTTAATTTCATTCATTCTTAACTCGATCAATGTCTCCACCTCCTATCAAGTTAAGGGCTTCCCTAGATTCGTCATCCAAGCCTTTAAGAAAATGGTTTTACTTAACTCCTCTTGAATCACAAATCCACATCTTTTGCTAACAAAGAGGAATCTGTCTAAATAGTCTTCTATGTTTTCATCTTCCTCTGCTTGATTTTGAAGAATTCTTCCTTCCTATTTCTCCCTCTACAATAATCCTTGGTATTTATTTAGTAAGGCGAGTCTCCATTTGTGCCCAAGTGCTAATAGAGTTGGATGGTAATCCCATGAACCACCTCATTCTGCATCCTTCAAAGTGGATGGAAACAACTTGAGTTTTTGATTATCTATTTTATAATCATAGGTCCACATAGTACTTTGAACTCAAACAAAAATTGATCGGGATCTTCGAGATGACATCCCTCTAAATGTGGGTAAATGTGTAGGTGAGATATTTTTCACGATGTATCATCATCTCCCAATTGGATTGGATAAATAAAGTTCTTATCGTGTACTCTCTCGACTTCTCGTGCCATTTTAAAAATATTTTCTGAATTTTCCTCCCAATTAATGTGGTAAGCGGTATGCCTCGGGAAGGTGAAAAATCACGAGTAGGAGGTTGACTACTCAATTGAGAATTGAAACTTGCCCTAAATAGATCTTTACTACGGTGCTAAGTTGTGTTGGAAAATTGGATAAGTTTTTTCATGAAATCCATGGGCGCATTTTACAATCCCAACTATCCCAAATTTCATTAGGATAGTGGAAAAAAAAAATATGCCCCACCTTAGCCCCTTCCCAGGTTCACCATGTGACCAAATGTTTTTCCTCCCAGGTGCTAAAGTGCTTCCCTCTCATCTCCCCATCTCCCCGAATCCGATTCCGCCACTTGTTAGGCTCGAGTAGGAGGAAAATTTTATCGTCTTAAATGTCCCTAGGATAGTTAGGAATTTTTTTCCCCCACCTCCATGCTTTGCAAACCAAATATTTGGCCAAGTATTTTCACTTTGTTTGTTCTCATTTCTTCTTTTCCGTGAATGGAAAGTGCTTGTGATGGGTGTCGTTATTCCCTTCATTTAATCAACTTCTTGTTAATGTCATATCAAACTAGGGGTGTGTCTAAAGCTATATGCAACAAGAGTAATCTTATTGATCTAGTAGTTGACTGTAGTTATTTTTGTATTTTCTGGGGGAATCTCTTTGATGTCTTAAGGACTTCTTGGTAAAACCTTATTTAAATCATACTATGAAAACTTGTTTGAAAGTTAACATACTTTGAAAGCTTTGCTGAAAAGAAACACACTGTGCGTAATGGAAACAAACACACTTGCTATTGGAAAATAAACACACTTGCTTTTAGAAATAAACACACTCAATTTAGAATGCTTGAAAACAATTACAAGAAATATAAGAATCTATCCAAACACTTGCATGAACAAGTATACAACAAAGTTTAATTGGAAGAATTAAAACAATACAAAATTAACAGATCTAAGCTATTTGCTGAAGAAATATAAATACCAAATAAATGAATATTCTGGTCCTTGGGGGAGTGGGCCCTTGCTCCTCCTCGGATCAAGATTTAACAAATCATAATTCTCTCAAATTGAATGGCTATTTTATTGATAAAACATTCGGTATTACAAAACGTCTTTGGATCTCGAGTACTTAGTCTATATTTCCCTTCTCTGTTCTATTTCTATCTCATATCATATTCTATATATTATCTATCTACTGCAGGTCTGATTTTATATATATTTTACAATCACAGCTATCTCAACGATTCTGATGAAATCGAATCATGCCCAGAATAGATGCTGAGTCGGATTGTGGGTGGTGATCGTATAGTCGTAAGATAACTATCCCTAGATCCGTGTTCATAAATCTTCTTATCCTTTCTTGATTGAAAGGGTCGTAGATGTAAAATCTCTGGATGTGGTTAGAATAGATAACTCCCATCGGTTTTGGAACTTCAGAGAAGTTCCAGAACCATAGGAAATCATTAAGGATCAACATCGTGAGAGTTCCGGAGCTATACCCAGGAGTTCCGAAACTAAGTCCGAAAATTCCGAGACTAAATAATGGAGTTTTGGAACTAAATCAAAAGTTTTGGAACTAAATGATGACTGTGTGATGGAGTTCTAGAACTAGCTTGGAAGTTCTGGAACTAAGATGTGTAGGAACAAATGCTACCAAAAACATACTGAATGCTACCTGCTTCATTTCCTCGACTGATTAGACCTGCTTTATTACAAAACTAATTTCAAACACACACTTTGTCAGGAATTCTAGAGATTTTAACATTAGAATCACAATCAATCAAAAGACAAAAATTACATCCTAACTCATATCAAATCAAATAAAAGTCACAAAATGCAATCAACTTAATAAAAAGGAGAGTAAGATGAGATCATATATTATACATTAATCGGACATATTCGGTCTCATCATGCTTTATCGGAAGTTCTTAAACATGAAATAAGATTTTCCCACATCATATTTTCATGTGAAATCCATTATTGATGATCCATTAATCTAATAACTTGAAATATATATATAAAATCCGTAAAAATTATCCATGGCTACCGTATGCATCAAAACTTGAAAAACTCATATCTTGCAAACCGGTGAACCAAATCGGGTGATTTTTTTCAGTTGCTCTTCATCCCAAGAACCATCAAGAATAATATAAAAGAAGAGAAGATGATGCCCTAAGTTTTTAATGGCATCAAACCATATTTTTATGCCATAGTGTTTGTTTTTTTCTTTCCGGACATTCTAGCAGGCGGATCGAGGTGAAATTTAAAGCATGAGGTCCTGAAGCGAGATTAATCCAAATGATGCAATTTTCATTGCAAATAGAGGTGGAAAAATGTAGTTTATAAAAATAGTAATTACATGGTTCTCTTACTTACTACAAATAGTAAATTACTAAAAAATCCAAGTCCCCTTAGATCGGCACTCAATGAATAATGAGAATGATAAACAAGGCAATTTTGATAAAAAATAAAAAAAGATGAAAAAATAAAAATTAAAAAGGAAAATTCTAAAAATAGAAAGTGTCTAAAAATGGTAAAGCATCATAAATGGATTTGAATTGAGTGTGCTAGATGATCAATAAGTTCACATTTGAGCAAAATAGGTGAAATTTCCCAAAATAACATCTCCTGATTCAACTTGCTAAAAATAGAAAGTCTCTATTTTGGCTGGAGAAAGTTGTAGTTGGCTCCATTTTCAGTCATCTCAATGATTTTTGACATCTTCATAGGGTTTTAAGATGGTTTCATAGCTAAAAAGGTAAATTCATCCTTCACAGAGGTCTTAATGCATCATTTTGATCATAGTTGTGTCTGGGAGCAAAGGCAGAACATCATAGGGTGCAACAATTGAGAACCCAAGGATATATTGCATTCAAAAGAAGTTAAAAATGAGTCAAATATCCATTGAAAATTCAAGCTAAGTGGGTCATCATAACTCATAAATCAAGTTAGAGCCATCCATGCCCCTCCGGTGAGTTGGTTAAGTGAGCTTAGTGAGTTGTTCAAAGTGACCTGGGCTAGTTGAGCTCGGTGAGCTGGTTGATTGAGTTGAGGGGAGTTGGTTGAACCAAGCTAGGTAAAGTCAAGAATAAGTGATTCATTACAACATATTTCTCTTTAAGGGTATCCAAGTATGTCTTCCTCAATGGAAAATCTTCCCCATGATGATCAAGAGCTAGTTCCACAACAAGCTCTCGAAAGTGCTCTGGTGACCGACATTGTGTCAAGTCCTAAAGATCCATTTCCATGGATTTAAGAAATGCTTGGAAGTGAGCCAAGAACAACACAACTTGCTTTCATACCTAGTTTCAAGCAATCTCAAGAACACTGAAGTATAAGCGAAGAAAGAAGGCCCAAACAACATCCCAATTCTTCAGTGACACTTCAGGTAATCAATATGTTAAAATTTCTAGGCCTAAGAATGAAAATTACATTGAGGACATGACTCCCTCAGACTATGAGTTGAATCACATCTCATTGGGTCAAGCTTCACACAAGGGTGATGCTATCTCTTGAAAGTGCACCACTGTAGAGAGATGGTACAGGTGTTCTAAGCTTGCAAAATTTATCTCTCTTTCGTAGATACAATGGAAACACCTCAGGTCTATGGGTATACCTATTTTGAGGTGAGTCTCCGGTATCAAGGCTGGTTCCTTATTGATGTATCCTAAACTAATTTTCTAGGGTTTGAGGGTAAAAGAAGACTGTAAAAGGATTCAAAACTAGAGGTGATACACCAAACTTGTATGAGGTCTTTGACTGAGTACATGCACAATTGATATGAGAATGAATTATTATATGCACAAGCCAACAATTTTCTACAGAATATTAAGGCAAACACTTTGATGTATTGAGGGAAAGTATCACAACAATACTACTAAGTTAAACATGCACATTAATATCATGCAAATTATTGAATTTGTAATAGGGTAAGATGATTAATCAAGGAATTTCAACATTCACAAGATTAATGGAACATACACAAGACTACAAATAATTGGAAAGGCAAAATATACTTCTCATTTAGAGGGAAAAACTAGAAAAATATTCTTCAACACTCCTGTGTCTAAAAGTCCTCTTCTTGTGCTTGCAATTGCACACAATATATAGCAATAATTATTTCCCCACCCTTCCTAAAAATAGGCTAAAATTGTACTCACCCATGCATCCTATTTTTACCCTTTATTTATTAATAAATAAAGGAATAAAAATAATCATGCTAATACAAAGAGGCATTAATAGCCTTTGATTACAAAATACCACTAAATCAAACTGCAGTTGACTGTTCTATTTTAAAGAAAAACATGGGTGAATAATTTTCTAAAAATAAATCTTGCTTGATGAGCAAGTCTCCTTCTTTGTGCATGCAAATTTGTCTTCTTGCTTTGTTGATGTGACATCTACAACTTTGATCCATTTGCAATGATATGTTTGACATTCTTTAGTTCTTCCCCCTTGGATGCACATGCAAAATAATATCTCTGTGTATGAGTAAAATAATTTCATTATTTGCAATATTTTGCAAAAATAATTCACCCAAGCATCCATCTTGATGGGGACCACCTATGAGCATGTGTAAAATAATATATTCTCCTTTGTACGAGGTTTTTGGCAAGATTAAGGTATTTTGGTAAGTCTAAGGTAATGTGTAGATTCAAATTTTCTTGGGCTATCATGCTCCATCTTTGACTTGGTACATGAAGTGCATTACTAACTTACCTTTTTGGTGCCATCATTGTATTGAAAATTTAATCGACCACCTTTGGTTATCATTTACATAGTTGTCGGATTTTGATTTTGTGATAATAAGGTTTTTAGACCTTAGAAAAGGTCAAGAAGAAAATAATTCATCAATCAAAATTGGTCCCCCTCCAATGTTGAGTCGACCCTTGGCATGTCGGTGGCAATGATTTTGAGATTCCACCATGTTGAGTTGGGAACAAGATTTCAACCATTGATCTTTTGCATGATGTAACCTCATTTGTTGATCTTCCGGACATTTGATTCTTTGGTAAGTGAATTATGGTTAACACTCCACCATTGATCTGGGTACTAAACTGATATGAGTCATTGATTTCTTGACCCTCGGTTAGGTTTTTGATCTTGCATTGAATGTGGCATTGGCATCGTAACCATGTTGGTTTGCATTGAACTTTGTATTGATCCTTGATCGTTGATTTTGGTACTTGGTTGAACGTTGATCATCGATGCTAACTCAAGAGTGGGTTCGGTTGAGCTATGGTTAAGTTGAGATCCCTAAATCAACTCAAACCCCATCATTCTGCTTATTTGCATTTGGAAAATTTTAGGCGGAGCCCTGGAAAATTTTACTCGATGCCATTGTTGATCTTTCGAGCTCGGTTCTTCTACAAGAATGGTTTTTTGTCGTTCCTTGCTACTATTGAGCTCTCTGCAGGGTCTTATGGCCACCATTTTCTGATTATTCGAGCTCTGTGGGGTTCTGTGAGGTCTTATGGCCATAAGGGCTCGAACACTTGTATCTTTTGTTGTCTTGGTATTTTGTAGCGAAGAATGGCCACCGTTCTTTATCTTTCAAGCTCGGTTCCTCTAGTGTTTTTCTTGGAGATTTTGCGAGCTCTCTGTTAAATTTGATCTTGATCTTGGATGAAAGATTTCTATAAAGTCCAAGCTCTATTTTTTTGAGTTGTTGTGTTGTGGACTTAGGAAACTGTGTGACTTTAATGGAGGTGTTCTTTCCTGAAGGTGACCCTATGATTATTTGGTTAAAACTTGTTTTTCTTGGTCGATTTGGCTTCAATAGCACTAACCCCACAAAAATTTGTGTTTCTTGTGATCTCTGGCATGACCTTGATCTCTGAGCTTAAATAAGTTTCTGGGTGTCATCATTCTTAGGGTTTTTAGGGTTTGAGCTTTCAACGAACTGGAACTGGTAAGTCGCCCACCTTCGAGTTTCTCTCCAATACTTAAAAATGTGAAAATATTTCCTTGCAGCTCATATTTGGGGCTTTTCTTGATTGTTATGTTCTGAATATAAAATGGATATTCCCATTTTGCTCGAAACTTGCCAGATCTAAATGTTTGTTGATGTGGGTATTCAAGCTTGTTCATTTCTTTTGATTTTGTGATTTTTTTGAAGATTTTAATGGCTTTAGGAACATTTGATATGGCCGTATTGTTGAAATCCACTTCACATCATTTTATACTTTGCACTACTTGATTTGATTCAATTGTGTACTCACCAAGTTTGAATCTTGTGTTTGATCATTTTAAGAATTCATCGGTGCTTTGTTTCCAAGCTTAAGTCTGCAAATTTTTGCATCTATTTCGTGCTTCAAAAATTACTAAAACCTTGTTTCATCATTGTGTAGAGCTCTTTTCTTTGATGTTTGTACTTCCGGTTGTTCTCCATTCAAAGTTTACGTAAATTCTTCGTTTTGATTCAAACCCGGACTTATTTTGTTCTCCATTCGAGTTTTTTCGAGTTGAGCCATGGTCAAGTTGAGATCCCTTTGACTCTTTGTGGGTTTTTCTGGTTATGTAAAACTATGAATCTTGCATTTAATTTGAGCTCTGAAGCTATACTTTGTAGCATTTTGTGCACTTGATACTTGCTTCATTCTGAAAACTATACTTTAGGATGGCTACACTTTGTAAATGTTACCTCAAAATTTCATTTTTCTTCAGTTGTTAAGCTATAATGAGTGCTCTAAAGTCCTTCACCTTGATGACTGGAAGTGTAGTTCCCATTGGATGATTGAAACTGTTTCAATTTTGATATATGGTAATCCTTCATCCTGTTGTGAGGTAATTTTGAGCATTGTGAGGGAGGCCTTGTATGTGGCCTCCTGGAAGTTGTAAACAATTTCTCACTCTTGTAATGCCATTAGAAGGCATGAGCCTTGATTCGATGTTTTGTTGTAATTCCTACTTTGTATGCTTTGTGTGCATTATTCTATGAAGGAAACTTTATCTTGTAACTGTGAAGTAGCTTTCGCAACTCTGTATTGAACATCATTCTTCATTTTCAATGTGAATAACTTTGAATATTTGATTCTGAAAACTAAAAACTGTAAAGTTAATCATTTACTTCTTATTTGAGAACTTGAACATGACATGTTATTTCTGAAATTTTATGTTCACAATTCCTGCATGCTGAATATTGAAGCTTTGTTGAGATGTTGTAGTCTCATTTCTTTTCTGCTTAAATATTGCATTTTATCATTATTACAACTTTAGTATGCATGCTGGAAAATATAAAATGTCAATTTTACATGGTGAAGCCTTGTCAAAATTTTCTCAGATTTCCTTCTTTCATTCTATTTCAACTATAATTTTATCTTTTTAGTTAACTTCAGCCTTTATATTCTGGTTCTTCTGCTTCACCTATTTGAAAATTTGAAACATGTACTTGTTATCTTTGAGTGGAAGTAAGCATGCAAGTCTCTCCTCTGATCTACACTATAACTCCTTCTATTTCTAGAATAGCTACTGAACTTTGAGTTACATTCTTCCTTAATACCAATATGTACTTGTGATTTATTCCAATCTTGATGTACCATAAGATAGAAGTCATTGAACTCTGTAATCTTTATCTAACAGTGAGGACTATAAGACATGATTTTATTTTCTTCTTCACTACAACCTGTACCTACACACTTAAGAAAATAGTTAGAAAATATTTAGGCTTTTTGGCCTCTCTTATGTTCCATAGTTTTTCTTTTCTTCTCTCTCTCCTTATTTCTGAGTGAATAAATCATGTATGTTGTTACAAAAAAGTTACTTTTATCAGTTGTGCCTTTGATCCTCATGTAATTTATATCTCATGTTGTTAAGAGATCCATCTGCACAAATTTGGATAGTATAGGAATATGGATTAACCCTGAGCTCATAAACTGACAGTTTTCTCTTTTCTATTTTCAGGTACAATGCCTTAAGCAACGAAGATGGAGATGGAACAAAGATGGAGCTAGAGATGCATCAATCAAACAAAAGAAACCCCCAAGGAAATGATGGGTTCATTCATACTCCTCTATTTTATTTTTCATGCATATGTACCTCTTACTTCAGTAGTTGTAATTTACTCTTCAGTTACATCCCACGGCTTGTGTGGGAACATTTGAAATTCCTTATGAATAAAACATTGAATTCTGAAATTGAGTTGTGTATTTCTTTCTGCATTTCAGCTTTCTAAATGGATTGTATGATGAATTAAAAAACTCAATAATATAATTGAATGTCTTAATCATGAAGGAAAGAACCTTAAAAATACCTATAACATTTAGCAATGAACTCTGATTGCTGCAATCTGCAATTATGATTGTTGTTCCAAAACTTAACACTTCATCTATTCTGCAATTCAATGTCTTCATCAAGATAACACATCTGTCCTTCGGGATTTGTGTTATTTTGCTGAAGATAGTCATGAAATTACAGACTATGTGATCTATTACATTTTGTAACAACACACATAGCTGCATATTTCATGTAATCATTAATTAATTCAACAAAAACAACATTGAACTGAAAGAATATCCCTTAGCTTAGGTCCACTTCACCAATGCTATCCATTGTAATGAAGTTTCGAGTTGCCCATTTTTGCACAAGTGAAAAAAATGCAACATGTGACTCTCATCTGTTCAAGGAATCCTCTTCCCACCTCCTCACTTAGAATGAAGAATACAAACAAACAATTGTGCAATGGAGGAAAAAGTAAAAGTTCTTAGTGCCTACATCCAACCCTTCTTGGAATCTGACTCAACATATTCTCTTCCAATAGAATTTATTCCTTCAATCAACAATGTTTATCCTTAGTTAATCAAGAAATTACAAGGTTACATAATGCAAGGGAATTCTAATGAGAAGTGGATTGAGAAAATCATTGAACAAGGCAAGGCATTGTTTTCAGATGTCATCTCTCTTATCAAGTACATTCTTGCAACTTTGTCCTAAGTAAACAAAGTAAAATAGGAGTTTGAAAAATATGTAAATCAATTGGATGATGTGTTCCCACTGGTGTCCGAGATGAGATCCTTTGATTCACAAAATCTCATGAGAAATAATGTGTTTGCTTCAACTGTTGAGAATTTTGTCAAGTTTGGATCCATATCATGGATGTGAGATATGGAATGCTAAAAATGCAATATTTGAGTTGAAATATTATGGGCAACATGATTTGGAAGATCTTGAATGATTCCTATAATGATTTTCGAAACTTGAGTTCCCTCTACTCACCGAATATTCATCATTAGAGGAACTTATTGTTTCATTCTGGAGTTGGTCAAGGAAGAGGCAGTGACTCCTTTACTTCAACAAAGATAACTTAGAGTCCCTGACCAACATCTAAAGTTTCATTTATGAAATTGCAAAGGATCATGAATAATGGCTCAATCAATGTAATAAGATCAATGATGTTCCCAAAGCATGGACCAAGGTGTTAGGTGGGTTTATATTCCGAGAGGCGGATAAGTTGACATCTACAATATCTCAGTTCAACAAGGAATTCAAGGAACATGAACATGTTCCAAAATATTTTCATCGGGAGGCATGAACAAAAATATCTTCATCATAAGGATCTTCTTCATCAGATATGGAAACTTCTTCCCTCTCCTCTCTTTCTCCCTTTTCTTCTCTCCCCCTTTCTAATTCTTCATTGTATGTAATCATGATATTTTGTCTCATTCACTTAAGTGAATTTCTAAGGTTGAATTATAAAATTCCCTTTAATTTATAAAAAGGGAACTTATTTCTCATTTCCTAGGAAGATGTAAAGTCACAAGTTGAATGAGATCATGAAGAGTCATGTGGGGGTAGGTGAAAGGTCAATTCACATTGCTATAAATTGGGATGGCTTCTCCATTCTAAAGGATCCTGAAATTTTGAAAATTTAGTTCTTGGTAGAAATTGTGGATTGTGGTGTTGAGCTTTGTATCACTAAAATAAGAAATAAAAGCTATATTTCTTCCATTTCTCTTTTCACGCGTTCCTATATTTTCTCTCTTTTATGCACTTTGTAAGCATAGTGATCAAGAAAGAGCTTTGTATATTTGATGAATGAATCTAAGAACCATGTGTTTGGGTTTGTTATTCTCACTAATGGATTCATTGTTGCTTTCCTCTAATTGAATATTAAACCACTCCGGTTATTGGGTATGATTATGTGGTTTCGACTCACAACAATAACCTCCCCTTTACTAATTTCTCTCCTTCACCCCTCACTGCTACTATTTCCTCCCTTGTACTCCACACAAGCACTTTTCCGTAGGTTCAATGAAGTGTTCCTATGTGATCCCTAATGTATTTTATCACCCCACAACATTTATATAAGATTATATTAGTTTACATTCAATAATGGGAGCCTTCCCATACACAAGAAGGAGGGTGTAGCCCCATGAGTGTGGTTGGAAACACCTAATTTGTCATACGGAAAATTATTTCACCAACACATATCTATTGAATCCATCCCTAGGAGTTAAAACCATCTGGATGATGCCATTACTACCGATTACGCATGATATTGTCCTTTCCACGGGCTTCTTGAAGTTGATTTTTTACATCTCCTTAAGGTGTAGGCCTCTCATCAAGAAGGAACTCCCACTCAAAACAGTGTACTCAAACTAGATGACCTTGGATTGTTAAACCTTGATATAGAG
Organism: Taxus wallichiana var. yunnanensis; assembly: GCA_018340775.1. NCBI lineage: Eukaryota > Viridiplantae > Streptophyta > Pinopsida > Cupressales > Taxaceae > Taxus > Taxus wallichiana. The sequence goes on from CM031239.1 coordinate 851,648,909, forward strand.
GTGAATGATGAAACCATTGTAGAGTATCTACATGCTTATGAACACCTACCACCCTCGCATTATAAGGAAATTTCCATGAATTTAAATCCTTCCTCCCTCTTAGGAAATGAATATTATGATTCATATTACAAAATCGAAAACTACAATTCAACCATTGAAGACCTTGACATTTGTAAAACTAAAGAGGAAATGTTGGATCTTTCCCGACACCACCTTTGAGAGTTTGAAGAAGGGAATGATTCCTTCATTAAGGATACTATTGACATAAACACATGGACAAAGGAAGAACCAATTAATTTTAAACTCGACTCTTCTATCTCAACGCAAGAATTTGAAGACCACAAGTCCCTACTCATAGATTTGTCTAAGGTTTTCACCTTCTCCTATTCTCACATGAACATCATTCACATGGACATGGTTGTCCAAAAATTAGTCACGAAACTTAAAGCCAAGCTATTCAAACAAAATTTATGCTAATGAAGCCCAAGATAACACTAATGGTAAAATAGGAGGTCATAAAAATACATAAAGTTAGGCTTTATTAGGATAATAGATTATACATATTGTTTTTCTTGTATCATGCCAATTTTAAATAAAAATGATAAAATTTGAATTTGTATCAAATTTTTATATATAAAAAAAACGTGTCCTAAAGATAAATTTCCATTTATCTCTATCGATGTGATTGTCGATGAAACCACTTGGTATGAACTTATTTCCCTCATGGATGGTTTCTCGGGTTATAATCAAATCTACATTTTAGGAGAGGATCAAAATAAATCCACATTCACTACCCCTTGGGGAACTTTCTATTACACTGTCATGCCCTTTGGTCTTAAAAATGTGGGGGAAACTTACCAATGAGTAATGAATCACATATTCCATGCCTCATTCATAAGATCATTGAGTCTTACATTGATGATCTTATTGTTAAGACAGAAAGAGAGAGGACCATATATAATTTCTTAGAATCATTCCCACGCATCTCATTGAGTATAACATCACCTTGAACCCTAAAAGTGCGTATTTGGAGTATCACGTGGGAAAATCTTAGGATATATTATATCTCAACATGGAATTGATGTTGATACTACTAAGATATGTGCTATCCTAGATATGGTTACTCCACCCACAAATTCGAGGTCGATATTTTCTTGGGAAGCCGGGAGCCATGTGAAGATTCATTTTGAATCTCAACTACAAGGTTAATCCTATCAATGATTTTTTGAAGAAATAAAATCCCATCAAATGGACTCAAGAATGTTAAGAAGCTTTTAAATCTATAAACCCCTTCCCATTATCCCCTCCCTGCTCTCATGACTCCTTTAACCGAAAAACATCTTATTCTTTACCTCTACACAAATGACATTTTTTTATCTTGTATGCTTGCTCAAGAAGAAAATGATGGAAAATAAAGAGCCATTTATTTCATTAGTTGCACTTTTTGGACTATGAAATATGTTATTCCTAGGATGAAAGGAATACCTCACTATAGTATTTTATTTTAAACGCCTAGACTTTACATGATAAACTAAGAAACTAAGGTAATTGTCAAATCTCATAGAATACACACCTTTTGTAACAAAATCAACACTCTCTAAGAAGGCCGGTAGTCTAATTAAGCTCCTCGGTGAGTTTGAGTTAACCTATGTTAATAAAAAATTGGTCAAGGGGAAAATCATTTCTGATTGGATAGGATAAAACCCCTTAGACTTAGGAGATCTAGTGGACCTTAAATTCCATGACAAACTAATCTACCATGTGGATAAACCTGATGTTGCTTCATCTCCCTAATATACGTTAATTGTTACTTATCTCATTGATCACACTTATCCTAAAGATTTCAATTCTCAATAGAGGCAATGTTTCTGTGTCGTCGCTGCAAAGTATGTAATTTTTTATAGTCTTGTATAGGAAAGCATTTGATGTCATTCTCCTTCATTGTGTTGATGAAGAAGAATATAAGTGCATTTTATTCTAATGTCATGATGGGATTTGTGGCGGTCACTTTGGAGGTCATGCAACATCCTAAAAAATCCATAGGATGGGATATTTTTGGTCCACTCTTGAGAGCGATGCTATCGAATACATTTAAAAGTGTCCTAAATACCAAGAGTTTACACATGTTATACATGTTCGACATAAGAACTTTGACCTATCGCTACACTATGACCCTTTTATACTTGGGGTCGTGATTTAATCTACAATTTGACCCTTACTTCTACAGATGGGCACACTTCATCATAACCACAATATATTATTTGACGAAATGGGAAGAGGCCATGCCTCTTACCACTTTCACTAGTTTGGTTATAGGGAAATTTGTTTTAAACTAAATAATTTATAGGTTTGGAGTCCCTCAAGTCATCATTGTTGAAACTAGGAACTTCTTCAAGAATCTAAAGATATGAGAGCTATATAAGAAGTTTTCAATTTCAAACCATACTACATCTCTCTATTACCTTCAAACCAATGGAAAAATTGAGGTAACAAACAAGACATTGAAATCCATTTTGCTTAATACGAGTTAAGAGAAATAAGAGGGATTGACATTTACATTATATCCAATACTATGGTCTCATCAAACTAGCATACACACATCTATAGGAGCCATACCCTATTAATTAATTTTTTGGGCGAAGCCATTCTTCCATTAGAGATTCAACTCCATAGAATCTCACTTCAAGACTCTTAAATGAAGATGAATATAGGGAGGCATGCCTTGCTACTTTGGAAAGTCTAGATGAGAATTGTCTCAAGGCATGCAAAACATCACGAGGTCTATGCCACTTGTATGACTCAAAGGTATAATAATAAAATTCAACAATTCCCTATTCAAGTTGGTGATTGGTGCTTTGTCAAGATACTTAAATAGAAAGAATACTTTGGTTAAGGATGTAAGTTCTTGACGAAGTCGTTAGGAACTTATTTAGTTGTTGAGGAATTTAATAATGGGGATTTTCACCTCTGTATGCTTGGAGGTAAATATTTTGGTGATTCGATAACTCTATCCACCTCAAGTGGTACTATGTTTAGTATTGTGTTTTACATTTCCCTTTTTTTTTTGTTTAAATCACATTCTATTTTGTTTCACCTCATTATGTTTAATACATGAAAAATTTATTTAAAAGTTAGATGATTGTGTTTTCTCTACATGGTGATCTTTTCTCTTTCATATCCTATCAATTCTATTCATTTCCCACACTATTTCCTTACTACCATCTCTATGTATTCACCTTTCATGCTACTGACTTTGGTTCTTGGTTGGATAGTATTGTGATTCCCTTGTTCCCCAACTAGTCTTAGTGAGGTGTAGGGATTTTGTTTTATGAAGGTCTCGAGAAGCTTGTTCATGACACATTCCCTACCTATCTCTCTTCGAGTACAAAAACATTATAATTCCTTTCCCTTTGAAATATTTTTCACCTACCCGAGCATCTAGTGTTGAACCCTTGTATCTTAATAGTTACATGGGGTAGGGGCATTGGAGAAGGATTCCACTTCACTCTCTAAATTAAAATATAAAAAATAAAAGAAAGAGTCTCATTAGCTGATCTACCACATTACTCACCCTTGTCAAGATATTTGGTGACGAGACCTTGCATCTTCCAAGTCACGTGAGGTTGATATTTAGGAGTAATGCCCTTACTCACTCATGTCTAATCCTTGGAAATGAGCCCATGCATCTTTCATGTCACATGGGGTTAGACATGGGGAGTCATATTAAACAAAATGAAAGCTATATCTTAGAAAAATAAAAAAATTAAGTGAAGAAATGAGAGTTCTTAGACCTCGGAGAAAGTCTAATTATTTTAAAGCAAGAAGAGAGTGATAATTCCCATTTCTTATTATATCATGATTGATACTTGAAAGGTTTAAAAATAAATGTCCACATATACTTATCATATTATTATCCCCTAATGTATTATTTTATACTAATTACTTGTTGGAGCTCAAATATGTACCCATGCCCGAATCATGGACAATTCGGGATTTGAGTCAACATGGGGCCGTGTCTCAAGTTGTGGGACTCGAACCGAGACAAACATCTAGAAGGCCGTATTCCTCTACTTAATCCTAATTCTAAACTATTCCTAGGAATTGAAATGCAACTATCTAGATATACTGTAACTTTCCAAGGGACTAGGGTGAGAAGGAGATGCATAAAACATAAACCTAAACTAGAGAAGGTGATAGCACCAAAAATAAGGGGATGAATACTTCAGCAAGAGGGAAGATGGAAGAAAATGATGATGAAGAGGGATGAACTAAGACACAGATCAAAAAATTCTAGAAGGTTCTAGTTCCATGATGCACAATGAACACAAACTTTAAAATGATGCATGAAAAAATTGTAAGTAAATGAGAGGTAAGAGAGTGAAATAAAACAATAGCTAAGGATGAAATGAGCCACAAAACCAAAGAGTTATTACTTAAATATCATGCATAGATCATCACGATACAGGAAGAAGATGATTTTTTTATAAAACTTGAGCCCAAGGCATGCGACCCTTAGAATGCTTGTGCAACATAAAATGATGCCCGTGCATTCCCAAAGTATCCAACATTAAAACTAGGCATCACTTTACAATATATATAAATTTGAAGAAGAGAAAGAAGGATAAAAGATAGTGAGATTCAAATTCCCTAATAGACAAACCGACCATCTCCATTCAATTATCTAAGAAAAATTGATACTCTTGAAAAAACCACTTCCCCATGCCATTTGCCTTGTTGAATAAGGAACGACACCCATACTACATTTAATTCTAGTGGTTGAGCCGTTATGAGTAGACCTCTTGCGTGTTTGAGGAGTTTTATTTTACTTCACCCACCCTCCATTAAATTCATGAAAATAATTTTTTTGCATGAAGAAGGTAAAGATCTCTTCAAATAATATCAAATATGCAAAGATCAAATCATTAGATTTATGTTTATGTTCATTTAGTAATACATGAAAAATACTATGTTTCTTTGATCCAATCCTTCAAAATTTTGGTCATCTTTTACTTCCGCGGTTTTTAGACTTCCGCGGATAATTTTTCTTTACTCTGTAGTTTTTCTTGTCATGTGGTTTCTTGCTTTGTACCGCGACATTGTATTCTTCATTCCACAGATTTTCTACCTTTTACGCTTTCGTTCCACGACTTATTTATGTGGTGTGGCTTTGATTTTACATCCGCAATACCTTTTCTTACCTACACAACTTTTGTGACTTCGATGGATTTTACCCCTTTTCCCATGGCTTTATCAAAGTACGTCCTTTACTCCATGAAATTCATTCCTTAAGTTGCGACATTTCCCTTCATCTGCAACATGCTTAAACACTTCCATGACCAATCAATCCAAGTTCGTGGCAAACTAGGTTGCTCTATTTTTGTGAGGGGTGCAAAAATAGACAACAATTACAATTAATACTCAGCCAATTGCTCGGTCTTAGTTTTTTTCTAGTATTATTGTCCTCTTTTCTCACTTTGTCAAATTCATAACAAAATCTAGCTTCACATTCTACCACTTTTCTTCTTCATTTTGTAAGGATTTTCCATAAGATGACATCTCTTTGTCTCACCCGTAAAATAACTAGTCAACCTATATTTACATATGTGATTCATCCATTGCATCACCATACATAAAATTCTAAAAAGTTATAATTATGACCTTTCATTACATTATTCATTAAATTCCATACATTTATACATGAAAAGAAACCAAAAACATACATAATCATATGAATCTCACAACATCATCTAAACAAAAGTCCAATATATCTATATATATATATCAATCAAGTTTTCATACAATCTGTAATCACATCCACACTTTGAATGGGCAACTATGGGCTCAAAATCAAAATATACAAAAATGGAGCATTTTAGTTCCTCCATGTACAATATGCATCACAACACCTAACATAAATAAGGTCAATGATGTGACCCTATAGCTGATTGAACTCGAGGACTCTTGGTCCTCTGCCTCTAGAACTTGTTATAGAGAAATAAGGGCTCCTCAAGAGACTCTTGTAGCGTGACCCGCTTGCACCGGTGGTGCTTTGGTGTCATCATGTATCATTCCTCCTACACAAGGAAGATTTGTGCTTCTTCGAACATATACCTATATGATTTAATAAATATAGAATTTGTAAAACCATAAGATATTGCAGAGTCACATATGATAAATAAATTCTAAGGCACATAATCAACACATGAAATAAGCTAAAGAAATATGAAACCCTAGGTGCTCACAATTTATCCCAATGTATTCTAGATTGGAAGGCGATGAACAAGAGGAGAAAAGCTGTCGCGCGATTGAAATAAAAAATATTGGAACAACCGGATGAGCCTAGATTGGGGTGAGGGTGCCTAGGCACCAGACCTTTCTTGGGGCCCGTGACCATGTAGGATCTCGAAACTAGTTTTTATTGTGTCGCAAGATGGTCTCTAACCTTTTCCTTTGGTCACCTATATGTCCCTAGATGATTATAGAATTCACTTGTAACCTCGATAATCACCCGATAGAGTGAACTTACGACCGAGCACTGCACTACATCTCAGAATCCATGTAGTTATTGTGCTCATGTGTAGAAATTATGCCCTAGGAAGCTCTTGTGCAATATGCACTTGATAGCGAGTGATAACTAGATGTACCAATGTAGATAAATGTGTGGATGAAAAATAAACTCCCCCTCCTATGCGTGTATGCATAAAATACATTCCCTTGTCCCTTGAATGAGTGCTAGATGAATGCCTTTTATGCTCTTAGAATGCCTTTGATGCAACCTTAGGTGGTGATAATAGATGCTTAGAGCTTGGTCCTTTATTTTGGTCACATAGCTTCGTATTTATATTATTCCCTTGTTTGAATTTTGTAATTGACAACTAAAAGGCCGACCCTTACGAGATTAAGATGCCCAAAATATAAAAGAGACCCAAAAGAGGTGAGTAATATACAAAGAGGTTGGGGGCTCTTGGAGGGGACGAGGGTGCTTGGGCATTGGAGTCCTAGGCTGGTGCTAGTGCTTAGAGTCATAAAATATAAACAAGTAAAACATCGAATGAGTTGTAAGGTGTGTAAGAACAAAGAGAAAACTAGAAACAAGGAAAAGAGACCAAAGATAGCTATCAATTATTAGTTTTCTCACTTAGGAATCATATGAACTATAGTATGTAATTGTTGGCATTAGAAAAAGGTTGTACACATAATATATCGATTTAAGCATACATGAAAAAATAGATATTCTACCGGAAGAAATTTACAAAACAAGAGATATAAATCAACACCGATTTAATGGTTCATCCAAAGATGTGGGCTACATCCACCAAGAAACAAGCTAATCTATTATCCAAAGATTTAAAAGAGATCTGATGAAGATTTGCAATCTTCGACACCTCTTATATGTTTAATACTTTCTTTCTCTCAAGCTTCTTCTTCTTCTCCAAGAATTCTCTCTCTCACAATTATTCTCACAATAATAATTAACACACACTTCTAAACCCTAGCTTTCATGCTTATATAAGCACATACAAACTTAGGGCACTTAGCCATGTAATTATAATCAATAGATCTGTTTTAATGCTAAAATTAGATCTAATTCCCCATAGTTAAATAAAACACTCCCGCACAAAGTTCTGACGTTGGTTAGCCCTAACCGATGCCGATTCCTCCTTGCTTGACCGATGCCAATCATAGGTGACCGATCTTTGGTTCCTCCATAACTAATGTCGATTCTTATGTAATCTGCATATTTAATATTACATGCTAATATGAAGTAATTGATCTCCATAACTCAATAGTAATTAGGACCTAGAAATGTACCCAAGTGTGTGATTTTGTGTCTACACTATCGATCTTTTACGGTATGAATCACATCCTTTAGTCTTTGAGGTCTTGACTATCTTAGTAGCCAAAAGTTGTGTCCCATGGTATCCTATAGAAAAAATGTCGGTATGTCACGTAATGCTTCGGAAGTCTAGGATCCATTATAATTCAATCACCATCTTCCCCAAGACTAGGAAAACATATTAACTAGAGTGTCTTAAATGAGATGTCACCACTCACTAATAGTCTCTACATGATTAAGTAAAATAAGGTTATTCTAGTGTAATATAATACTATAGGAGTAGTAAAATAACTGAATAAATGAAATAATAAAATACCAAAATACACCCAAGAAAACTAAGCTAGAAAATATGAAACCCTAATGTGTAAGAAGGGTTAAGAAAAGCCATAGCTGATTTGCGAGATGTCATGGAACTATGTCATAGTGTAGACTAGTTAAACAAGAGGAGAAAATGACCACACATAAGCCTAAAAAAGCATAGATCTAAGCTATTTGACTAGACTGGGGCTCTTGGAAAGGGACAGGGGCTCTCGTGGGCACCCTGGTCTGAGATTTGGGTGCCTTGGTCTATAGAAATGGTCAGAAAACCTCATTTGGAGTGTTACTTAATGTTCACATGTGTTCACTTCTTGTTGCACTAATGTCATTGAAGCCGCACCGAATGTCGATGTGAGTAGGATATGGAAGAGTCATCTACAAAACCCCAAAAAAACATAAAAACCCTAAAAAAGAAAGATGCATATGAAGGTGTTAGACTGTCCTTAGCTGCCAAATTGATGGACTTATCATTGAGCGCTACACTACATCTCAAACCCAATGTAGTTCTAGGTGTGTGTGTGTGTGTGTGTGTGTGTGTGTGTGTGTGTGTGTGTGTGTGTGTGTGTGTGTGTGTGTGTGTGTGTGTAAATCGTGCCCTAGGTGCTCTTGTGTTAATCACACTTGAAAAACTAGATGTAGAATGTAAGTAGATGGTGCATGAAATAGAATTAACTCCCCTCCTATGAAGTGTGATGTAGAAAACCAGCCTTGTGTCCCTTGTGATGGAGCTAGATGGATGAAAATGGAGTAGTAGAAGCCTTTGATGGATGTAACCTTAGGTGATGGTAGTAGTGCTTAGTGCTTGGTCCCTCATTATGGTCTCATAAATTTATATTTATATGGTTCTCTTGATCTAATTTCATAATTAACCCCAAAAATGCCGACCACCAAAAAGATAGAAAGCTCAAACAACTAGAAAGTGCCCAAAAGGTAAGAGTAAAGTGTAAAGAGGATCATGGCACCACATAGGAGATCGGGCGCCTAGGGCTCCCCAATCCTAGTTGGGCGCCCCGGTCAAAGTGGGAAAAATAAAGTGTGATAGACCCGATTGGGAAAATACAGTGAAATCTTGAGAATAACAACGAAAAACAAAGTAAAATGGCCAAAGACATGGGTTAATTAGTACTATTTTTCACTAAAGAACCATATGAATAGTAGTATGAGACCGGACTAAATAATGACTCAAAGTGCGTGATTTTGTGTCTACATTTGCCCCCACTTTATGTTGGTGAGCGGAAATCTTGGTAACATAAAGTAGATAGAGATACATACTTGATATCCATGTAGAGTGATGTATAATGTGTACCAAAGAACTAGACAAAGCATGAAGTGATAGAAAGATGGAGCATGGAGAATAAAGATGTAAAAGTGTAAAAAGTGATGAGAGTGAACCTAGGGTGGAAGCGCATGTGTAGATGCCAATGTGTGTAGTGTACTTTCATGGTTAGTATTGTGTGTGTGATGTACCCACCATGTGTGTGTTTTTGTTGTCGATTGCTTCCCATATGAATGGACCTGCAAAAGAGAAGATGATCAAGTAGTCAAATATGAATGTATATGTGTAAAAATCGTGCGTAAAGATGCATGTAAACATAGTAAAAAATGACAATGAAAAAGAACATGTGCACCTGATCCATGATGAGACAAAAAGGGTGTAGAGAGGATATCCTATAATTGTTGGTGAAGTGTGTGTTTTTGGGTGATCGCACACCATTGTGGCGGAAGAAGTGTAGGGAGAAAGCTATGTTATTCTCTAACATATAATTTCTTCCCTAAGAATATGAAGAGATATTTGTACTTCCTATAATTTGGGTAATCCGACGGTCTTGAATGAAGTAGTGTAGGGAGGAAATTCCGTTGTATCCTCCAACTTGTAACTGCTCCCAGAATGCTAAGGATAATCTACCCTTGTAAAAACTTCGTGTATGGGGTTTATAGACTATTCTCGAACCCACTCACCGTGTATAACCCACCGTGTGATGGAAAAAAGCTGTAGACCGAACTATACCATTATTGTGTTGTGTAGTGTGTATAAACCCAACTGGTGCCCCGTTCTTTGGGGCACATGTGATGTCATGGATAGGAGAATGCGGCCCCAAAAGAGGACCGATCACGTAAACTAAAACTCTGCCTTATAGGGGAAAGGGAGTGTGCTTGGTAAAGACCAAGGTACACACAAACAAAGTGGCTAGAAAATAAGTGTTAGCATGAACAAACATGCATGTAGAAGAAAATTTTACGATACCAAAATAATGTATAAGCTAGAACATAAGTAGACAATGTAAACATAAAAAAGATAATGTAGGCCGCAAAAAATGGGTTGTAAATATGGGACACCACTCATGATGTCGTAAGACACTCAAGGCCACAGTGGCCACAAAGAAACAAGTGTGCACACAAGATAAAGGAAAATCCCACAAAAAAAAGAAGACAAAAGAAAAAATGTAAAAAAAAGGATGGAAGAAAATATCCCTACATAAAAATGCTTTGCACATGAAACACCCATTAGCATGTCAAAAAATAACAAGTATGTCAAAGTGTGTATAAACCAAATTACTATGCTATGAACAAAAATGAAAGAATAACACATGTAACATATGTGGATGCCCCCAGTAGGTAGTGTATCAAACATCGGTGATGCGTGTAGGAGCTCTGTATTTGTGATCACCACTAGAAAAGGAAGTGAACACACATGTGTGTATGGTAAAGATAATGACATACAAGATATCTATCTAACATGTGTAATAAGATGAACATGAACAAAGAAATGCTTGCAAGAGTAAAAGCAACCCTAAAATGAGGTATATTGTGGATGGATGGAATGAAAATGTAGTGTGCATGATAGGATCCACGTGCCCCCCGAGTGAATGGAGTTGTATGCAGTGAGGTTCATTTAGTATGCCCCCTCAACAATCAAGAATGAACCATAAACAAGAGTGCGTCATCGGGAAATGGTCAAACTATGTGTTGTGTGTAGCACACTGTGATGAGTATGTGGTGATGATATGTGACCTAGAGATGAAGTGTACATGAATCTGTAGCCTAAGTGTATATCATGACAAGATGAGTATAAAGGAGTGGTGATTTATCCTAAAGCGTATACCACTAAACAATGTAAGCAAAAGTGATGATGTAGCCTATCATAAGATGATGCTAGAAGAAGTGACCCTATAGCCTAAAGCATATATCACTAATCCTAGGAATGTCACATTGAATGATGAACATGTAAGGGTGATGAGGTCCATTTGTGATGTATACCCTCAATAGTCTAGTATGGACTGTGAGACTAGAGTGCGTCATAGGGTAGTGAGTGTAATGTGTAGAAGTGAATATGTAAAATGTGTACTATGTGTGGTAGGATGAACAATATGTAATGCAATATGTGTAGATGACCTAAGATGTGTAGCATAGTAGATGTAAGATGCGAGATGTAAAATGTAAGGTGAAGGATGTATAATGTAAGATGACATGTATGATGTATGAAAGATGCTCAATATGTGATAGCTATGGTGTAACTTGTAATGTAATGTGTAATGTGTAGATGATGTAGGATCGTGTGATGATATGTGGTGCCTAAGGTGTAATGACTACTATGCCGTGTGTGAGTAGAAATTGATAGAGTATTTGGAGTGGAAAACAAAGACGGTGGGGTGCTAGAATAACCAATGTCATAGGTGTCAATACTACTATATGAAATGGGTTGCGGCGAGAAAAATAAGAGTACTAGTAAAAGGGTTTATGTGAAAAACTTGAATGGTTCAAGATCAACAATAATAGTATGTTCATAACCATCATGCAAAAATTTGACACATTGGTGAATAGTAGATGGAACTGCTTGCATTGCATGAATCCACAATCTACCTAGCAATAGATTGAATTGAAATGAGGCATCTATAACATATAAGTCAGTGAGAATGGTCTTAGGCCCAACCCGGATGTGTAATGAAATAGTCCCTAAACATGTGCGAGTGGTAGATTCATAACCTCGTATGATAGTATAATTCTTAGAAATGAGATTATCGCTAATACCTAGTTGTTTTAAAAGAGAATAAACACATAGGTTGACAGCTGATCCATTATCAATAAGTACTCGTTTGATGCAAGTGGTGCTAATGATGATAATAATGAACAAGGCTGCACATGGGTTACTTTTAACAAAAGGTGATAGGCCCTCATCAATTAAGAATATAACATGTGGCATATTTCGAAGAGACTGTATGAGGTGTGTAAATGCCACCACAAAATTATCACTTTCTATATGAATAACACGAAGGGTTGCCTCTAGCGCTTGATGATAATCAGGTGCATTACGTAACAATTCATAAAGATAAATCTTAATGGGTGTATTTTTAAGTTGTTTGATGATGTTGTAACCCTTAGAAGAAACCAAAGAAGCCGATGAGGTGATAAGTGGAGGAATAGAAGTGGGTGGAGCCGTAGGAGGATGAGTACGATGAGTAGTTACTACATTGATGGAAGGATTAGCCTTAGGCATAACAAAGTGAGGGGGATGTTGAGTACACACTTGCATAAAATCAGCAACAATAGTGACTATACCAAAGATCTTAGTAGGTGCAAAAGTAGGATAAGATGATTGAGCCATGACTTGATAGGGTGAAGACATGATCAGAAGAAAGTGTTGGATCGGTCGGGTTCACCAAAATGATTAACTAAAATAAGATTATTCTAGTGTAATATAATGCTATAAGAGCAATAAAATAACTGAATAAATGAAGTAATAAAATACCAAAATACACCCAAGCAAACTAAGTTAGAAAATATGAAACCCTAATGTGCAAAAAGGGTTAAGAAAAGCCTTAGCTGATTCACGATGTCATGGGACTGTGTCACAGCATAGACTAGTTAAACATGATGAGGAAACAATCACACAAAAGCCTAAGAAAGCACACATATGAGCTATCTAACTGGACTAGGGCTCTTAGAATGGGATAGGGGCACCTGTGGGTGCCTTGGTATGAGATATTGGTGCCATGGTTTGTGAAAATGGTCAGAAAACCTCCTCTAGAGTGTCATTCGATGTTTGCTTGTGTTCACTTCCTGTCGCATTAGTGTTCTTGAACTGCACCATATGTCACTATGAGTAGGAGATGGAAGAGTCACCTACAAAACCCTAGACAAAGCATCAAAAGCCTAAAAATAAATATGCATATGAAGGGGTTAGACTATCCTCATCTGCCAAATTGATGGAATTATCACTAAGTGTTGCACTACATCTCAGACCCAATGTGCTTTTAGGTGTGTGTGTGTAAATCATGCCCTATGTGCTCTTGTACCAGTCATACTTTGTGAGTAGAGAGAAATAAATAGATGTAGAATGAAAGTAGATGGTGCATGGAATAGAATTAACTCCCCTCCTATGAAGTGTGATGTAGAAAACCAACATCGTGTCCCTTGTGATGGAGCTAGATGGATGCAAATGGAGTAGTAGAAGCCTTTAATGGATGCAACCTTAGGTGATGGTAGTAGTTCTTAGTGCTTGGTACCTCATTATGATCTCAAAAATTTATATTTATATGGTTCTCTTGATATAATTTCGTAATTAACCCCAAAAAGGTTGACCACCAAAAAGAAAGAAAGCTCAAATGACTAGAAAGTGCCCAAAAGGTAAGAGTAAAGTGTAAAGAGGATCAAGGCACCCCAAAGGGGATCAAGGCACTGCCACACCCCAGATCTTGGCTAGGCGCCCTAGTCGAGTGGGAAAAACACAATGTGACAGAACCAACCAATCGGGAAAATACAGTGAAAGATTGAAAATAATGACAGAAAGCAAAGTAAAATGGCCAAAGACATGGGTTAATTAGTACTCTTTTTCACTCAAGAACCATATGAATAGTAGTATGAGACCGAGACTAAATATTGACTCAAAGTGCATGATTTTGTGTATACACTACACACACATAAAAGCACGAGTCGAAAACTATCCCAAAAAATAATTAGTTGCTAGATGTAGAAAGTAACTAATGATAACATAATAAGTAGTAGTCTAAATAAAAGTAGGAGTGTAAATATAAAATAAATCAATAGGTTATATGGGTCTTCCACCTGCCACTCTAGGCAAGCCGACATCAAAAGGCTGCTCTCACCTTTATCGATAAGGTGTATAGCCTATATGGGCACTAGCCCCTGCTATGCCTACTGCTACGCTAGCTATTGCCCCTATGGCTTTGGTTATCTTGGTTATGGTGGTGGTGGACCTCTCACTCCTCCTTATCACCTATGGGATGGAATAACTCTACTAGCATCCACATCATTGAGGACTCTTTGTATCAACGAGTCCATTCTAACCTCCCACACTATGCATTTTGTCACTCCCGTGTGCCTCCGTACACCATTGATATGACTGTAAGTGCAAAAATAATGGATACTAAAATTGATGAGGTAATCGGTGATGGGATGTACCTCCACATACCCCAATATTTCCTTGACTTACCCCTCAAGGGAATAGGCCAACAATAAAGCACCCTCTCTAGGTCAAGTGTGCAACATTGCCAAGTATGGCTAAATAACCATATCTGCGTCGGTGAGGGTTGTTACTTCCCTCACAATGTATTTGAAAGGGGCCATACTACCCCAATGTTGTGTTCTAATCTCATGGACATGGCTCACTAGGAATAGCCTAGCATAGTGTCCGAATCTCTCATATACCTAGCTCATAACTAGTGTAGGGAAACTCAAACCTTGGCCTCCCAATCTCGCCACCCTATATAGATCCTTGTAGGTGTGGGATGACATATCTCGTATCCGGATGTATTGATGCCCATTCTCCTCAATATCCGTGACTTGGGATCCCGTTGGCCATTATGTGTCCGTGTTGTTATTGATGTAAACTCTATTGCTGGAAAAGGGTGTCATGGTGTGTTATGAGTCTCCATGAAGTGTATTGCAGAGTGTAAAATATGAAGGTTAATTGGTAGTGTCCAAGTTTGGTGAGTTCTAGGAAGTCTTGGTGCATGGTTTAGTGTGCTAAGTCACTATTTTAGGTCTCTCAAGGTGGTTGAAGGTTGTCATGAGGTCTAACATGGTCCATATGATGTGTCATGGGTGTCATGTGTTTGCATGAGGTCAGTTCATGAGTTGTCAGTGTTGAGTTAGGTCATTTTAGGCTTGTTTCTAGCCATGTAGGATGTAGAATGGTATGGAGATGTGAGATTTGGACCTGAAGCATGGTAATAACATGATGGGAGTGTACTTGAGGTGTATGGTAAGTTTCATATCAGAATTTAGAGATTTGGTGCTTCTATGAGGTCCTTAGGAAGCTAGTAGGTGAGAAATGGATAAGATAATAAAGGAAAATCTTAATGGATGGAGAGTTTAAGGAATATATGAGCTATATGGTGAATATGGAAAGTTATATGATGTTTTCATGATTCCTCATGACAAGTTTCAGGTCATTTTGACTTGGGAATTACAAGATATGCAAGTTTTGGAAAAACCAAGTAAGTTTCATTGTGTTTTTAAAGAAAAAGTGGATCTTCTGATGCTTGTTGTAAATTTTATGCTTTACATGGGGACATGAGATATTTGGCATATATTCTTAGGCCAGTTATGAAGGTTTTAAAAAATAATTAGGTGGTTTGATAGTCATATTTTTATGAACGATCATTAAGAAGGTAAAGTAGTTTGAAACCCTAACAAAACCCTAGCTAGGAGTAGCTTGGAGAAAGTTGAGTATAACAACCTAGTTTTGATTGGTTTTACATGGATTATGATTGGATGATTTATATTAATCTTACATATTTCCATAAAGGTATATTAGAGCATGTGACAATATGTGGGCCCCACCTAAAAATGCTTGTTTATGAAGAAGTTCAATTTTTGAAAAATTTATCCAAAGAAGGTGATGATTAAATTGACATTGTTTATCCCATAAGTTTTTATAGATGTACATGATAGTTTCAGGTCATGTTTGTGGTGAAAAATTACAAAGTATACCCTATTTATGAAGACTAGTTTTGGGGAAGTTTGGAGCATATTGTAGTAAAATTGACATTCCAGGAGCTACAGGAGGAGTTAGGAGCTGATTCAAGTTTGTTGTGAAATAATTTTTAGAGATATTTCCATTGGTATATAAAACTTGATGATTGGATAAGGTATGAAAAATTTATGAGCTGATCTTTGAGGGTCAAGTTTGAAGGATGCTTGTTCTAGTAGGGTGTAAGTGGCTTCATGAGGTAAGTGATGATTTTGAGTTGTTCAAGATTGGTGAAGGTTTCTTAGTGCTTAGGAATCATGTATAAGTGTGTTAAATTATTTTAATGAATGTGGAAATGTGTTTTGGTGTGATGGAGTATGTTGAACTCATTGTCAATTCTTGAGTCCAAGAAGGCATAAAAAGATGATTGCAAAAGATTGGCTTGGTTTAAGGACTTCCACTTGGAATTGGAAGGAGTTATAATATGTTATGAAAGGTTATTTAGAAATATTTCCATTGGTATATGTTTTGTGTCTTGGAAATTTGATTTGATGGCTCTTTTAGGTCAATTTTTGAAGAAGAAGGTAAGCTGATTTTAAGACATATTTTCTTAGGCTAAAAGATTGAGTTGGTTGAGGCATGAAATGGATTGGTTGATGCTTGATATCACCTGGAGAGTGAATATGGATGAATTTTTTTCCTATTTAAGGAATTTTGGTCTTGGAAGTGACATAAAGGGTGTAAATTATCTGAGTTTTAAAATTGGTTTTGGGCAACATGTTTTGGTGAAGAGAAAAGTTCCATGTGGTTTGAGTATATGGATGTTTCATGATGTATAACTTGCATATATGTGTTTTAAAGGTCCTAAGGTTTACATATAGTTGTTACATTCCATAGTTGAGTTGATATTGGGTGGTCTTGAGGCCCAAAGGTAAAGATAGGGTGCTGGAAACAATTGTTTTGTGAAGGATATGAGCCAATGGGCCCATATTATGAAATATTTTGATTGGTCCAAGAAAATGTATGACCATGGATGATGCTTATATATTATATTACATATTTTTGGTGAATTTTGGAGCTTTAATAATCATGGTTTTGGTATGAGTGTATTTTTCTCATCCTAGTGATGGGGTTTTGAGGCATTTTTGTGCAAGATGAGTGGTTTTGGGCATGGCCGACCTATATGGGTCATATGTGAAAATTTTAATGAATTTTTTTGATGTAATTAAGTTTTATTAATCATGAAAAAGGTTTACAATCAACCTCCTGGTGAGTTTTAAAGAATAAAAGGCTATAAAGCAAGTGTTTGAGTTCATTTTTGAACTAGTGCTTTTAGAGGTAAAAGTGTGACCCATGTAGTGAAGTGTTTTTCAGGTTTGAAGGAATGTATTTGAAGGCTGATGGAGTGTGTTTCATTTTTAGGAAGGTTATTTTAGAGCATTTGTGCAAGTTTTAGAGCCAAGAAAGTTCAAAAAGAAGAAGAGAGAGCGAGTTGAAGACATGAAGGGTTTGAGCAAGGGTTGTGAGCTGAATTAGAGATCTCCATCAATTGTGGAAGAAAAAAATTTAGATCAATAATCATCATCAGTGGTTGAGTTGGTGCTTAGTCATCTTGGGGGTTGTAGCCTCCTTGTGGAGTGGGTGCTTCACTAAATTAGGGGTTAGTGCTCCTTGTAGGGTTGGTGCTCTACTAAACTAGGGGTTGGTGCTCCTTGTGAAGTTTGTGCTTACTAAATTCTTTTTTTGTAAATATAAGTAGAGTTTTAGTGGGTTTTCTTCCCCATGAGGGTTTCCCACTTATATTTGGTGTTCTTGTGTACTCTCTTTCTCTTGCTCTTGTGAATGGTTGTTTCTATGTTTAAGTAATCACACATATGGTTCATGGTTGATTGAATGGATGTATAAATGTTAATGAATGATGAATGGTAAATGAAATAAGTTTTTAAGGATGACTCACCCCCCCTCAGTCCATTGTGCTTCCAACAATTGGTATCAGAGAAGGTCCTTGTGAAGAAAGTTTAATACTTGAAGGAGATCCTAGAAGCACAAATGGGTAAGTCAGTTGATCTTTGGAGGAAAAATATGAGATTGTTGAGTCTTTGGTATTTGGATTACAAGAAAAAATGAGTGACATGGAGAAAGATCATGATCAAGCCATCAAGGGTTTGAAATCTCAAGTGGAAATATGTCTAAATCCCTAAAGGATAAAAAGAAGACACTTGTTCTAGGTATGAAGAGAAATTGAAAATCATAGAATATGATTTGAGAGTGATATTTCTAGTAGATTGAAGATGTATAGAAAAGTTAGAGAAGAGATCTAAGCTCTTGATGGGATTTTAGAAGGTCAAAGAGATACAAATGAAAAAAACATGCCTAGGGTTTAAAGGTAAACATGTGAAGAATGATGATGATGCTTGGTCCAAGTTCTAAATCTGATGAGAAGGTGACCAAGAAGGCTGATTTGAGAAGGTCTAACTCAATTAGACAACCTAATGCTATGAGGTATGGTTCTTCATTCAATGGATATTGCTTTGTTTGTCATGATTTTGGTCATAGAGCTAGAGATTGCAAAAGGAGGTCTCTTAGGAATGGTGTAGGGATTCTTCAAGGGTGAATGCTTTTCATGTTGTGAGTATGGTCATAGATCTAAGGATTGTGGATGGAACCTAAGTGTGTTTGAACCAAGAAGAAAGAAGAATGGTGATTTTATGTTTCAAAATGTCACAAACAAGGACACATTTCTAGATTTTTTCATCATGGTGAAACTCCAAAAGTTATTAGCAAGTTTCAAGCTAAAATGGAAGAGTTTTAAGAAGGAATATCATTCCCATGAATGAGTCAAGATACCATGTTATCGAAAGGTGAAGGAGGTTTTCAAGTTGAAGATTGAAAAGGAAATTCTCATCCAATCAAAATGAAAGTCAAGAAGGTTCTAGTGAAAAATCATGATGGAAAAAGTTTCAAGCCAAATTAGGTCAAGGAAGCATGTTTTCTCTTGTTGAAGAAGATCATATGTGTCTCAATGCTTCTTGTGCATGAAAATTCAAAGGAGTCTAGGTCTTTGGAACACTTATAGTGTGATAAGGTATGTTAAGTGAACTATTCATGTACCTTTTGAGTTTTGTTTTGTGAGTGTCTGAGTGTGTCTTGAAATGTGTCATTCAGTGTCTTGTTTTTTTGTTTAGTGTTTATGAGGTCTTGTTGGATAAAAAAAAGGTCTTTCTAGTCTCCATCTTGAGTCATGGTTATATTGTGTCTTAGAAGCATCATGAAGTCTATTATTTGGTTATGAGTAATCTGAATTTTCAAAGTTGGTCTCTCCTTCAAAAAGTCTATGTCATATGTCATGAATGAGAAATGTCAAACTAGTATGAGTGGGTTTTAAAATATATAGGTATATTCATGTTGGTCATAAGTGATCTAGGTCATATTAATTCTCTGTGTTATGGAGTTTTGAGTTAGGTATCAATAGTACTATTATTATATCATGTTAAGATAAAAGTCCTATAAAGTATTACAAAATGTCATGTATTGTCTGTGAAAAGAGTTTTAAGAAGGTCATATTCATCTTGATTAGGTCAAGTGTTAATGTCATCATTAGTGTATCTATAGTCAATTGAGTTTAAATTTGTGTTTTCATTCTTATGAGTTCATTATCATGACAGAAGGATTATATGTCATGTCTGTTTAGTATGAAATTATTGTCAAATGACATGGTATGACTATGATGGTGTGACTTGAACAACTATATATGTGAATCTGTTCAAATGGAAGTTCCCACATGTTTCATAAGTGGAAAGAGTTTGAGTCTATCTTGATATTTAAGTAGTAGTATGTGATATCTGGTTAAAGGAGTCAATCATTAAGTCGGTCATCATATTAGTCAATAAAATATGTGTAAGGTAAGTCATCTAAATGACTTTGAAGGATCTTGTTGAGGTTAAAGAAACAATTTGATCTTGAAAAGGTTATTTTGATCAAGGAGAGAAAATATATCATGATTTGGTTGTGAAAAAAATTCTTACATTGGATGATTAAGTATGAATTATTTCATAAGATGCATTGATCCTATAAAGTTTCATTGGTTCATATTTCATGCTTGTGGTTTTTCTTAAAGGGGTGAAATCAAGTTTCACGTGATCTAAGTCTTGTATTCTCAATTTCATAATATATGAAGCATAAAATGGGTCTTGAATCAAAAGATTAAGGGTATATCTCCCGAGAATGAAGTTGAAGTTAATGTTGATATTTTTTATTGTAATATGTTAAGGGTAATATGACCTATATCTAAATAATATTAAGAAATTGTAAAATGTAGTGATAAGAAACATGAGGATGTGGTATACTCACCTAAAATGATTGAGAAAAGAAATTAATATCAAGGTAAGAGGGCTTATAATATGTTGTAAAATATAAAATGGCTTCTCCCATGACATCTTAAAAGTTCAAGAAGAATATAAGGTGAGAAAATAATGATAAGATACATGTATATGGTAATGGGATTGAAAGTGTTAAGCTATAGATTATGAATGAGTGTCTCTCTGTTTTAGAATTATGATGAGATAAGTAAGGTCATGAAGTTCCATATGGAAGTATGTTTGTAGGTTCAAGAAATTAATAGACAATGTGAATAGTTTCTTCCTAAGGTTTAAATTATCAGATCTCATTTAGATTTAGTTTGTAATTGAAGAATTAATGGGTAATTAAGAAAGAGGTATGAGTTAATCAAGAGTAAAATGAGGTGCTTGAAGTTTATGAAAGTGCCTACAAAGGGTAAGTATGTGTGCATTATGGAAGGTATGAATCAGTTTGAAAGATACTATAATTGTCTTTAGGTGTCTTGGGCTATGATGATAAAGCTCTCATGAAGCCATAAGCTTGTTGAAGTGTTGAAAATGAAGAATCTCAAAGATTGATGTGAAATTAGATATAATGAGAGGATTGTGATAGGGTGTCAAGTCCTAAAAGTGTATCAAGGCATTAATATAGTCTATTTCATACTCTATTTTGGTAATTTAGAGGTCCTCATGAATGGTAAGAGTGAGTTTATCTACTCCAAAATGACTAAGAGAAATCCTTGTAGTAGGGTAAAAAAATGTAAATATGATTAGTTCTTGAAGGAATTTTAGTTGAGTAGATGTCTTGATAGTTAAGCCTTGGTGATCAAGTATACCAAGCATAAAGTTTAAGTGTAAGTCTCTCTCTCTGAGTTGAAGTTTCATAATTCAATTTAGAATTTTATTCAATGAAATTGATGAAGTATAAATCTCCTTTGTATTTTTAAGGTGCTCAAAATTTTGTATCTCAAATTTTTTAATGATCAAGTACAAAGATCCAAGGTTTGAAAGTTGCAAGAGAGAATAGGACCAATATGAGATCTATTTTGAGAAAAAAAGGTGATGATGAATGATGTAATGACTTCAAAGATGGAGAAACAAGCTAATATGTCAATGCAATCAATTTAAAGCAAAGTTAAGTGCTTATGATAAACTCATAAAAGGTGGCCTCAAATGTATGTTCAATGATATATGGATGATGTAATTTGATGTTAAAGCCTACAATAGATGGATAAGGTAAGAAAGCCTTTTTGACTATTCTTAGAGGATCAAATATGTGGTTCTATAGGTATAAAGGTCTGCAAATATATATCTAAAGGAAAATTTAAGAGGAGTTCATCAAATTTATAATGATAAGATGACATGTGTCATGATGTCTAACACCCATGACGATATGTGTGGTAGAATAGATGATGTTGTGCAAATTAAATCTCAGAGGTAAAACATATTGTTGTCTCAAGAAGTTATAAGGGATGTGAGTGTATTTGTATGATCTTTTCAAAATGATTTGTATTCATATGAAGTAATGAAAATGATATAGTTCAATATGGTCTAAATCAAGAGATAGTTGATAATATAACCATGAAGGTTATGAATCATCACCAAAGGATAAAGGTCTATGTTAAAAGTCTTGAAAATAAGAGAAATATTGGTCTCTATACTCATTAAGGTAGGAGTACATGTGTGTGAGAGTTTAATTGAGGCAGGGTTTCCATTTGAATCTCTAAAGGGGTAAGGAAGATGCTAAAAGGATGGAATAGTTGCATTACTAATTCATGATGAACTTCAAAAGGAAAGATGTTTTGGCTTATGATGACATGGTAAGTATGCTTAAATGAACAAAACACTAAAAACTTGTTTCAGGGACTGTGATAAAGTACTTATGTATCTTCATGGCTTAAATAAAAGGAAAGAAATCTAATTTTTGTATTTTCAGTTAGAATAGGGTGCCTATGAACTAGGGGAGCCAAATGAGGATGCATGTCATGATGAGATTGGGCTTGTAGAGCACTAAATAAAGTTTGGTCACTTTTATACATGAGAATACTATTTAGGGGGACAATGGTTCTAAATGAATAAGCATGATAGATATGAAGGGAAAAATGGTGATTTGAGCATGAAATAGACCTAGAAAGAGATGTATGACAAAGATGAAGGAAGATGAAAGGAGTATAATTCAAGGAGGAGCTAGTTTGAGGATCATATATCAGGTCCATGGATCTTCATATGTTGTTAAAGGAGTCAAAGAGAAGAAATTCAGTCCCAGGGGAGCTATTTGAGTCAAGTAAGTTGGTGTTTTTGCATTGTTTCCATTGTGTTTTGTCATGTGTTGTCATTTTTCCATGTTTATTATTCATGTGTATACTTTTTCATAGATGTAAAATGGGGAGAAGCATCATAAACATGGAAAAGAGGTCATGTAGTGTGTTTTTCATATGGTTGCCATCAATGTTTCTGAAGGTGGTTGCCATCAATGAAAAAGGGGAGATTGTTGGCCATTGTGTGTTTGTGTTGTCATTGATGTCAACTCCATTGATGGAAAAGGGTTTCATGGTGTGGTATGTGTCTCCATGTGGTGTTATTCAGTGTCAAACATGAAGGTTGATTGGTAGTGTCCAAGTTTGGTGAGTTTTAGGAAGTCCTGATGCATGGTCTAGTGTGTTGATTCATTGTTTGAGGTCTCTCCAAGGTGGTTGAATATTTTAATGAGGTCAATCATGGTATATAGGTGTGTTTCATGCATGTATATGGGTCTGTATGAGGTCAACAAGGTCATTTCATGAGTTTCATGGTTGATGTTGAGTCAGGTCATTCTAGGCTTGTTTCTAGCCTTGGAGCATGCAAAATGAGTATGGATATGTGATATTTGGACCTAAAAAGTAATTTTTGGTGAAGCATGGTAATCATGATGGTAGTGTACCTGATGTGTATGGTGAGTTTAGGTCATAATTCATAGGTTTTGGTGCTTCTATGGGGTCCTTAGGAAGCTAGACAGAGAGAAATAAACAAGATAACATAGGTAAGTCTTAATGGATGGAGAGTTTTAGGAATATTTGAGATATATGGTGAATATGAAAAGTTATAGGATGTTTTCATGATGCTTCATGACAAGTTTTTTAGGTTATTCTGATGGGAATTTCAAGATATGCAAGTTTTGGAAAAACTAGGTAAGTTTCAGTGTGTTTTTAAAGCAAAAGTGGACCTTTTGATGCTCATTGTGAATTGTATGATTTTATGGGGACTGAGATCTTTGGATATCTTCTTAGGTCAGTTATTAAGGTTTAAAAAAATAATTAGGTGGTTTGATCATCACATTTTTATGAACAATTGTTAAGAAGGTAAAGTGGTTTGAAACCCTAGAAAACCCTAACTAGGAGTAGCTTGGAGAAAATTGAGTATATACCAAAAAATTTTTGATTGGTTTTTAAAATTGATGATTGGATGTTGTAGAGGACTCTTCCATATTTCCATAAAGGTATATTAGAGCATGTGATAATATATGTGGCCCACCTAAAAATGCTTGTTTATGAAGAAGTTCAGTTTGTGAAGAATTTTTCCAAAGAAGGTGATGAATAAATTGACATTATTTTTAGCCCGTAATTTTTCTATATGTCCATGATAGTTTCAGGTCATGGTTGTGGTGAAAATTGCAAAAGTATACCCTATTTATGAAGACTGGTTTTGGGGTAGTTTGGAGTAAGCTTGTAGTAAAATTGACATTGTAGGAGCTACATGAGGAGTTAGGAGATGATTCAAGTTGTGTTGTGAATGTTCAAAGATATTTCCATTGGTATAAAAATTTATGATTGGATAAGGTATGCAAAATTTATGAGCTGATTCTTTGAGGGTCAAGTTTGAAGGATGCTTGTTCTAGCAAGGTGCAAAGTGGCTTCATGAGGTAAGTGATGATTTTGATTTTTTCAAGATTTGTGAAGGTTTATGAGTGATTAGGAATCATGTATAAGTGTGTTCCATGCTTTGGTTAAATGTGGAAGTGTTTTTGAGTGTGATGGATTATGTTGAACTTATTGGTCAGTTCTTGAGTCCAAGAAGGCATAAAAAGCATTGTAGAGATTTGGTTGGTTAAAGGATTCAACTTGGATTTGGAAGGAGTTACAATATGTTATGAAATTAATTCAATATATTTCCAATGGTATAATTTTGTGTGTCTTGGGGAGTTGATTTTATGGTCATTTTCAGTCAATTTTGTGAAGAAGAAGGTATGTGATTTCGGAGAGAGGATTCCTTTCTAAAAAATGAGTTAGATGAGGCATGAAATGGATTGGTTGATGCTTGATATCACCTGGATAGTGAAGAGGGATGAATTTTTTTCTATTTAAGGAATTTTTAGGTCTTAAAAGTGACAAAAAGGGTGTAAACTAGTTGAGTTTGCAAAACTAGTTTTTTAGGAAGCTTGTTTTGTGAAGAGGAAAGTTGATGTGGTTTTAGCATATGGATGTTTCATGATGTATAAATTACATAGATGTGTTTTATAGGTATTTATGTTTCCATAGAGTGGTCACATGCCATATTTGAGTTGATCTTGGGTGGTCTTGAGGCCCAAAGGTAAAGACAAGGTGTTGGAAACAATTGTTTTGTGAAGGATATGAGCCAGTGGGCCCATTTTATGAAATATTTAATTGGTATAAGAAAAATTGTGACCATGGATGATGATTATATGTTATATTACAAATTTTTGGTGAATTTTTGAGCTTTAATAATCATGGTTTTGGTATGAGTGGATTTTTCTCATCCTAGTGATGGGGTTTTGAGGTATTTTGGTGCAAGATGAGTGGTTTTGGGCATGAATGACCTATATGGGTCATATGTGACCATTTTAATGATGTTATTTGAATTTAATTAATTTTTATTGATCATTCAAAGGTTTAGAACCGACCTATGGTGAGTTTGAAAGAAGAAAAGGCTATAAAACAAGTGTTTGAGTTCATTTTGAAGTAGTGCTCTTAGAGGAAAAGTGTGACCCATGTAGAAGTGTTTTGTAGGTTTGAAGGCATGTATTTTAAGTCTGATAGAGAGTGTGTTTCAGTTTTAGGAATGTTAGAGAGCATGTGTGCAATTTTTTAGAGCTAAGACAAGTCAAAGAAAAAGAATATAGAGCAAGTTGAAGACGTGAGGGTTTGTGAGCTGAATTAGAGATCTCCATCAGTGTGGCAGCAAAATTTTTTTAGAGATCATCATCATATTGTGGTTGAGTTGGTTCTTGGTCATATTTGGGGGTTTTAGCCTCCTTGTGGAGTGGATGCTTCACTAAATTAGGGGTTGGTGCTCCTTGTAGGGTTGGTGCTCCTTGTGAAGTTGGTGCTTCACTAAATCTCTTTGATTTGTGTAATATAAGAAAAGTTTTAATGGGTTTTCTTCCCCATGAGGGTTTCCCACTTATATTTAGTGTTCTTGTGTATTCTCTTGCTCTTGTTCTTATGAATGGTTGTTTTTATGTTTAAGTAATCACACATATGAATCATGGTTTATCGAATGGATGTATAAATGTTAATGAATGATGAATGTAAAAAATGTGTTCATGCCCTATTCCCCACCACTTGGGAGAACAATATTCCAATGATAACCTTATGGAAGTTGAGAATGCAAGCACTCCAAATCGTGTCTAGTTTTACCCCCAGTTTGGAACCATTTGTTGGTGCACTGAGAATCCTAAAAATAGTTAGCCCACTATAAAGTCTAGGATAGTCCTATCCCAAGGCTATCATCAAAATCTCTCTCCTTGTGACCTTGAATTAACTAGTAGTACTTGTATCATGTGGAGTTAGATATCCTATAGTGAATTGTAAGTAGCTAAATTCTATAGCTCTACTTATCTAACATACCAAATTTACAAAACCAAAAAGAGCAAAAACATGAGTTAGAACTTAGTCAAAATAAGAAAAAATAAACTTCCAAACAAAAAAATTCACATTTCAATAAACAAGCTTACCAAACCAATGCTTTCTATAGGTGGCGGTTATGCATTTGCCAATGATGGTTATGAAACTATCCCAATAGTTTTGTTTTCCAATGATAAATGTGTAACCACTGTTGTGGTTCCATCATCACCATAATAGTTACGTGTTTTCATTGATGAATAGGCAAATCGCTTATAGGTAGTTATGTCCCCACCATGGAGGTTATGTAACCAACAACCTTGTGTAGATGATGGCTACGTCTTGTGGATCGTGGTTCCATCCGGCATGTACTAAAAAAACTCCAAAAATTATAATTTTTTTGCATTTTCTTGTTCTTCCCCTCCTCCCAGAGACATTTATACATTAATCTAATTGTGAATAACACCACCAAATAATATATCAAGTTAAAATTTCATTTTCCTCCCAAAACACAAAAAAATGCCAATAACTCACCTGTTTGGTTGCCTCACCTACTCGCTTTGGTGCCACTGCCATCATTATCTTGTTGCCATCATGTAGTTTATATACATTCATGAAATGGTCACTAGTTCTACAAAGCCAAAATTTGTAACTCTCACTTGTGTTAATGATTTCCAAATTTAACAAGTTTTGAATATATAGGGCTTAGTTTTGACCAAAAATTTGAAAACTACCCAATTTAGTAACTTTTGTTAAGTATTTTTGTAATAGGAAAAATACACTTGAAGGCGGGACAACTATACCACAATGTCAAGAAATTTCAAATCGATACCTTCCAAAGGCACCCCCTTACTACCCCATCCCAATACCGACCTCACCTAGTTAGTCCAATGACCCTCCGGTGAATGCCAACTCGGTCCCTAGGTGATTTTGGATCTATTAAAGAATGCCAAGTTTTGAAGAATTCTAGGAAGGGCTATCACCGGCCTTCCCAGGACTAATGCACCCCTTGGAGTAGAACGAAGGATAAAAATTCAACATGGAGATGCATTCAAGTGTTAAAAATCTGAAAATAGGCTTTGGAATATTTTGGAAATATCCGAAGGTTTTGGGGCCGATTGAATAAAAGTGGGTTTTGGGGTTGAAAGGAGCATACACTGTGAAGGAGTACCTAAAATTCAAGCAAGGATTCTTGGATATTTTTGAATATTCAAGAGCCCAAAAAATTACCCATGGAAGGTATTTTCCATACCCTAAATGGTGGAAAAAGTGATACCTCGTGAAACATCATGCACTTCCCTAGGTGACTCATTCTTCCGGCGCACAACCCGACAATCCTGAGAAAAAGGGGTAATTTTCAGGTTCTTCATTCAGAATTGAAGCTCTAAACCATAAAAATTAAATTCATTTGGTGTTTTTTAGTCAATTTCATATAAAATTTCACCTCCGAACTCATCCGGAGCTTGAGTTATTACTGTTACAAGCTAGCTCAAAGGAATGAGTTCGATACTTATCTAAATTTTAAAGAGGAGATGTGTCAACACCAGGAGCTTGGTGGGATTTTGTGTCCCTTTTATCCCTTTGGAAAAGGGATAAAGGGGATACAAAAATGTTCCAAGCCCTTTTTGGTCCCCAAGTCATCAACACGACCCTCAACATTGCCTACGATTCGGCCCCTAGGAGCTTGTTGGAGCCTATCCTCACAATGCACGATGATTGCCCACTGTCACAACCTGGTGTGATGTGTAAATTTATGTCCCTTTCATCCATTTAGATAAGGGGAAAAAGGGGACAAAAAATTCACCCAGCCCCTTGTGGCCCCCAAGTCATCAATGTGACCTTCTACAGTGCAAAATTCAGCCCCCAGGAGCTAGTTGGAGCCCTTTCTCTTGCCACACGGATGATTGCCAAGTGTCACAACCTGGCACGATGTGAAAATTGATGTCCCTTTAATCCATTTAGATAAGGGGACAAAGGGGAAATAAAAATACACCCATAACTACTTGGCCCCTTGATTCTTCATATGCCCAAAATCCAGCTCCCGTGCTTCTTCCAAGCTCTCTCACTCAAATTCACACCTAGTAAGATTATGACAAATGTCACAAAAGGCACAATGGGGATTTCACATCCATTTTTTCCCTTTGGAAAAGGGAAAAGGGGACAACCAACCCCATGCCTTCATGATTTTGGATGAATGCACAACACTTAGCCATTTTTGTGCTTGCTTCTTCCCCCACATCTCGAATACCCTACAGAACGTTGGCAAAATTTTCCTAGACATCCAATCCACCATTTTTGTACTAAACCAGCTCCGCAAAATCCTTCACATTATGAAAATACAGAGATCTCAGAGGAAAATTTGATCTAAGAAATGAAGAATGGAAGAGAAAAATGAAGATTTTCATCTGAAAACCCTCATTGCCACTAGACAAAGAAATCAATATAACTTATAAACCAAGGCACAGATCGAGACGTGGTTTTTTTCTTCACCATTTTCAGAGGCTGTAAAAACCCCAATAATGGAACCCATTCACAGAAGTAATTTTTTTAGTGAAGTACTACCCTTCTTTGCACAATGAAAACAAAAAGCTAATTTCTCGATCAATCGACAATCGGTTTGCAATGAAAATTCACCAGTGAAATAAAAAGAAAAAAACCCACATCAAAAATATAGTTTTCATCACAATCCAAGGTTGAAAAGGAGACCTGAAATTTTCAAGCTCCATTAATGGCTGCCATGGCAGCTCCATGCCCGAAGTCATTGCCAGGTGAAAATTTTGTTTTCTATTTTCAAACATTCTGGTGGGAAAAATCAAGTGAAAATTGGAGGAAAGATCATGGTGACGAGTCAGTTTGAAAAAATTTGTTACTGTCATAGTCCAAGCACCGAGAGATTCACTTACTAAAAATAGTAAGTCCTCCTACATGGGTGACTACCATTTTGGGTAAGTCACCATCTGAAGAAGCTGCGAAGAAGGTGGTGAACACAGGGGAAGTATCATAGGTGAAAATCATCGAAAGGGTCATCTTGCCCAAAATTGACACTTACTAAAAATAGTAAGTGGTCCTATAAACACCTTCCATAAATAGCTAATTGGTCTAGATAGCGAAAGGAATACAGTATGAGGAAGGAGTTCAAGCTACCATAGCCAATTGAGGTTGGGAAAAGCTAACTTGTACACTTACCAAAAAATAGTAAGTCACCCCATGGGTACTTACTAAAAATAGCAAGTTGTTCCAAAGGGCAGATTTCACAGAGGAAACATACTGGGAATTGGACATTCAAGTTGATGGCTGTAGTTGGAGTCCGAGAGGTAAATTTTTATGCTTACTAAAAATAGTAAGTCCCCATTTTGGCACTCACTATTAATAGTAAGTCACATTCAAGAAGCAATGTTGGCAACAAAGGATAGAGAATACCAATCATGCAAGGGTCCAAGAAGACAAGTTCTCACACTTACTAAAAATCAAAGTTATGCTCTCTAAATATAGTAAGTGTCAAGAGATGACGGGATTCAAGTCTACAAAATGGGTATTGTCACTGTCGCCAAATATTGCCTTTACCAAGATTCATTGCCTATCTCCGCAATATATCATCTTCACCAGTGGGTCATATAATTGTCACAAGGAGCATCTTTGGCATCTCTCGTAGGTCTCGTAGAGTTCTTTTTGTATAATACTCTTTAATGGCCACCATCTTTTGTCTCCCTAAGCCTAGTTTCTTTTTGTTCACTTGGGTCTAAAATCAACTAAGTATGAACTTGAATGTGGAAGGTGTCCATGTGTCCCTTTGGCACACTCAAAACATGGAGAAAGAAATAAGGCCCTCAAACTTGCACCGCATCATCCACGTGTCCCAAGCCCGATAAGGTTGCCCCGACGGGTCAAAAATTCAAAAGCATAGCGAGACTAACAAGGTCTCCACATGTCACCTAAGAAAATTTCAAATAAAGAGAAAGGAGGAAAGCCCCCAAAACAAGCGCATGCCATCCATGTGTCTCTCGGACATAGTTTGAAAGGTAAAGCTTCGGGAAGGGTCCCCAAACAAGCACACAACTCCACGTGGTAGAAAAGGATCATCACCGACCGAAGGAGTGTAAGTTGGATGAA